>JAAXCT010000203.1:0-600000 GCA_012490785.1 Eragrostis nindensis
TATTCAAAAAGCTGAACCATTGTCATATAGATAACAGAGGTTATTCAGCTACTATCACCACAAGGGTTAATGCACCCTAGGTTTTCTGCCTAATTTTCCCGATACCTTTCCTGAGTTAATACTCTCAAAAATTTGCATCAATGCAGGAGCGGATCTTTTGTCGAATTTGCTTTGAAAGAGACATCTGTATTGTTCTGCTTCCCTGCCGCATCGTGTTCTCTGCGAGTAAGCTGAATGATCATACTTATATGTTACCTGATACTGGATATGATCTTTCTCTATATAGCCATGAAATTTAAGTTTTTCATTTCATTGTTTTTGGGGTATGCTCTAAACAAGTGCCAGTCATGTCCAATTTGTCGATTGACCATTGAGAGCAGGTTGTCTGTTTATGATGCAGTAATGTCAGCCAACCTATTCTGTGATGCAGTTTAGAAGTTCGCATGTCGACAGTAGTTCTACGGCACTTCGGAATCAGCAAATATAACCAGTGACATAAGAGCAGGTTGTGAAATTCTTGGTATGGAATGAATAGAAAGCGAGAACAGGTCTCAGGTTCAGATCATAGTACCAAGAAATCTAAAGCAACGCTGTACACCCCTCTGCGGTGATATGACATAAAGGAAGTGACGAAGTGTATGGTTCTTTTCTCAATCATGTATATAACCATCATGGTAAAATTACTGGGTGTTGTGTTAAAAAGCTGCGAGTTCGGTGCACCATATATGACATCTTACCAGTGTGGATTAGATTCCAAATGAGGCTTCTCAACAGTCGGACAGGAAACCTAACAAGGATGACAATATGAACTTCTGGTTATTAGAGTGTTATTCAGAGTTACAGAATAGACAAAAATCTCAGTTTTCATATACTTTTTAAGTTGCATCAAAATGATACCATGTGGAGAGTATTAACTTGTAAATGTGCTTAAATGCATATGTACAGATGAGACCATAATGTCTCCTGTTCGCTTATCAGTTTTGTCTCCGAGGTTTAAAAGCATTGAGCTATCTCCTGGTCATGTCAAATAATGAGTATCTGTTTTCGCTCTTGTCTACCTCAGTCATGCGCCGTTCTCCACCATTCTGGAATCTCACTTTGTAGTACGAGAATTGGCTCTCAAGTCAACATTTGTGGCCGCAACCTTTCTTTTCTTTGTCACATTGCTATGATTCAGCATGTCTTGTGGCCTACAATGCTGCAGGACTCGACTGGAGTATTTCCCTCACATGGGCGTCCAAGATTGTATGATGGCGCCAATATTTGCCAAGAAGTTGCTAGGTATATGCTCCGAATGATCCGCAAGGACTGTCATTCCATTTTTGTCATCCTTATCCATTGTTGCTTTCATGTGTAGATCACCTTTGCTGCTATATAGTGTACTGCTTTTGCTATCTCTTTGTGACGATATCTAGAATGTGATGGCAAGCAACACAGCATGATGGTTACATTGCTGGGGGTCCACTTTTTGTTTAACTGAGATTATATGTTTAGAAATCACCAGATATACATATCTTTTTCACACGAAATCAACGGATGAATCAAGGATCTCTCATCTAGATTTCAAAAAGTTCAATGAAACCGGTTGTTGCTTGCGTCACAGCGTTATACTTTTACGTAGGATTTGATTTTGTTTTCCCCGATTTATTCAATCTGTGCTAGGTTGAAATTGAATTGTCTGCATTCTTGTTCGACAGAAACGTATCCTAACGGTCGGAGGATAGCAAGATTCACCAGACTTACGTTAGCTTAACTTTAATTTATCTGTCTAGCTGAAGAAGCTTTTTCAGAGAAGCTGGCGAAGCCACTCTTTCAGGACATAGTCACCTCTTCCCAAGGCTTTTCGAATAAACGGTCGATCAATTCACGCCCATGGCTGATTGCAATAGCCACGAGCTGCAATACGCCTTCACTCTTTGCCACTTTTTACTATCACCGGCCGGAGGATCTTTCGATCAGCTCAGTGGACAGGTAATCTGGTGGCGAGGGCACGAGTTTGACAGATGCATGGGAGAGGAAGGTGCAGGGAAAGAGATGAGATCGTGCGTGCTGCATTTTGCAATACGTACCATGCCTAGGAATGGAGCAGGTGCAACGCATGTAGTTAGGATTTCCACTACAATTACAAAAGCATGCATGTGAGTTGCCAGGAGGTGATGTCTTCTCCGAAATGCTTGCTTCCCCGGCTGCCCCAGCTCGAACGTCCAGTGCTAACGTGGTCCCGTCCTTCTCGCTGAGAGCTTGTGTTTGGATAGTATATAGCTGGGGATTTCTTACATTTTACTGAACCTAGGCCAGTCATCTTAATTTGATCGAAAGATTTGGGTCTGGCTCTAGTGTCAATGGGTCCAAAGGGTTGTTTGTCTCTCTTGCTATTTTTTCTGGGAATTGTTTTTCATATTGCTACTCAATTAGGATTTGACGGGTATCTATAGTTGCTTAATTTATTCGAGCTAGGATATGATAGTCTGTCCCTTAACTCTGCATTAATTGTGCTGCGGCAGACTTTATGGTGCAATAATGTTCTTATCTATCCTTTCGCATTCGGATAGAAGAAGAAACAGAAGCCGGTCTGTCCTACTAATTCCTTCCTTCAGGGGAGATAAGTCAAGGTCAAGAATCCCCACCCCTCTCCGCTTAATCATCTGGAAAGCCTAGCCCCCAACAATACGGCTTTTGAGATAATAATTGCACCAGTGGATTACCTCGTTTGTTTCGCACATTTGCATATGTGGATGCTAGATTATCTGGGTCTATCCAGATTGCAGAAAAATAATCATTTGGCCGCCACCTGCAGGTGATCATTGCATGCCAAAATGCCAGGAGGTCGATCGTGTTGGCTTGCCCTCCTGATGATCGCGGGGCCTCTTGCATCCTGTAAACCCTACTACCAATCAGTGCATCGTAGGGTCAGGTGAAAAATTCCGCGGCTAAATGATTCGATGCGCACCTAGGCGTACGTAGCTTGACCTGGCACAAGAGATCGATGAGATCGCGCTCGCACGCGCGTGTCGGCAGTACGACCGCTGCTGTGCATTCGATTTACGAACGTACGTCGCCGCCGCATGCTTCCCATGCGCGCAATATATGCACCGTCCGATCATATCGATCGTAGATGGATGGACATGGACGTCTCGCTCGCTAGCTCGTGCGTGCGTGGTCGCCAAACGTGCCAAGCATATATATCTCCGCCCTGCTTAATTGTGGCCACTGCACCTGTACCATCCGATATCGTGTGGTCATCGTACGGCCATGAGTGCCCCTCTTGAAGCCACCATTATTGGGTTACTTCTCTTATAATGCAACGACGCGCAGTTCTCCTCCATATATTGGCGGCCGGGGAAAAGCAGCTGAAAGTAGGCCACTGGGCACTACCACACTACTACTGGTACGTATATAATGGATGCATCTGGACACGATCGAGGTGGCTGGCTGGGTAGGTTGTAGCCTCGTTCTTTCTATCCTTTCCCCACATCCTAGCAAGCAAAGCTTTGCGACGCCGGCCCGGCCAGCGCACCGTCCTGTCCGCGTCCGTCACGCGCGCGTCTAGTCTCGGCTCTTAGCTAGGTATGGCAGGGAGACGGAGAAGACAACAATGGCGGCATGCAGAAACGGAAAGGGCGAAAGCAAGAAGCAACCCCAAAGATAGGCACCAGTAATTGCAACTCCTTTACGCACGTACGGTTTACCATTCATGTAATGCCACGTGCTGTCGTGTGTACGTGCGTACAAACTACTCCATATACGCGACGCTTGCTTACGTGCTTAGAGAGAGCAACGACATAGCTTGCTGGACTTGTTCTGGATTTGAAGCCTGGACATTTAAAGTGCAAGCATACATAGACTAGGCGCCACGAGGCGCTGCGTCAGTAGGAGATCGAAGGAGAGAGAGAGAGAGAGGGCCATGCATCTGAGCAAAGAAACATATTCAAAGGCTGGAGAGGGTTGCGACCGAGCGAGCTGCATGCATGGGCAGGGGCAGGGCAGAACGAACACGGGCTGAGATTCTCCGGGGGCGGCCCCGGCCGTCAAAATGACTCAGGGCATGCAGAGGGTACGGGCCATGTCGAGATCTGAATTGGCCGCCAGGGTACGGCTGCGATCGATCGATCAGCGCGTGTGTGTGAGCGCGACTGCAGCCGCAGGCCGCGCGTACGTGGCCCCTACATCGCTGCAAAGCATGCATGCAGGACCGGCGGCGGCGGCGGACTCGCCGGCCGGCCTTGCTCCCTCCCTGCCATCAAGTGGTGTTTCCTTCAAAGAGAATCGCTTTATTAAGCTTGAGATGAGTGGACGTCAAACAAGGAGTATATATGTTACTTGTACCTGATGACGTCTGCCACTGTGTTAACAAGTATAAACCTATACATATACTACTAGTAGTCCAAGATTAACGGTGACGTGTGTACATGGCGTGCTCTCCCTACCACGCATTCAACTGGCCGATATAGCTGCTGCGAGCCACATGCAGGCACCATGTAGTTTACTACGTCGACGTCGTACGTAGGAGGAGGAAATTAATAGAGATGGGTCACATTATGCCTGTGCTCATACTACCAGGAAGTGCTCTAGTTCAATCATTATTATTTTTCCTTTTCCGAACAGTTCACATACTCTCTCTCTACAGGAGTTTACATCATACAGCAGGTCTCAATTGGTCTGTAAATCTGTTTATGGAACAGTTCATATATATCTCCACTTCTCCAGTACGTGGTGCGCTCTGGCTGATGCCACAGTTGGACAAGAATTGTGAGTGATTTATGTGAGTCAAATGGAGTAGATATATAGTATGAATGTTTGATCTTTTTAAGGATTGTGTAAAGAAATCCTAAGTCGCAGCAGCCCAAAAGTCATACTATCATTTGGCCTAAACTTACAACACTACAAATATTTTTTTTAAAAAAAAATACTGTAACGTCCAATTTTACTGGAACTTGATTGTAATTTCAAACTGCATATAGGAAATAACACATGTGGGAGGAGAGAGTAGTTTTGTTTTTAGCCAAATGGCAACAAAATATGATTTGATTGCTTAAAGTAGAGGGAGCCTAGCTAGACTGGAAGTGGCGGAATCGGAGGGGACACCCGCAGTTAAATGGGGGCAACATCCATCCTTATATATTTAAGAATTGGCAAAATGGACCGCACATTTGCGTAGTTAGTATAAACGATCTAAGGATATACTGCACCATGGGATTTTTTGAGTGGCATTTACAGGTGGCCGAAGATTTCTCTCTCTCTCTCTCTCTCTAATAATTTGTTGTTGGGTTCTTGTCCAATTTGTACATTTACCGAGAGAAAGCAATTTACTAGCAAAAATTGTTGACCAGCGTACATTTCCCAACAAAATTTGTGATTTCAAAGAAGTATATAGCAAATGTACTAAATCATCAGTCATTCAGATTTGAAGCACTCAGTAATTGAGGCCTATCTTTTATTATATGTCCCACCACAAATGATTTCAAGAACCTATTTTGTGAGTCGTACCGTCTGCGATACATTATGGTCCCAATAATGTTTTCCACATCACCCACCGATGTATCATGGCAGATGGTTTTGGAACCAACAATGGTAACAATTGATGATCAGTAATGCATGCATAAAAAATAACGATATTGCCTATGATGGCGACTGATACCTTCTACAATGGAGTTTGTAATATTTGATGTCCTTAAAATTTTACTCTATGAGAAAAGGCCATGGAGCCGAATAATGTTCCTTCAAGTTGATTTGAGATCCTTCGACCGAAAAAAGTTGAAAAAAGGAAACCAATTCCCTCACAACTGCCCACCCCACCTGTCTCTGGCGGTGTCCCCGTTGGCAGATCTGCTGTCGTCCCCCTCCCTCACTAACTCGACTATTGTACACCCCCCCCCCCCCCCCCCCTTTTTTTTTTCTTGTTCTCCCGACACCGCCCGACTGCCACACAAACATGGCTCCGGGAGTACCATCAACGGCTCGCAACAGTGCTTCCTGTCCTTCGCCCACCTCTGTGCTTGCTACCTCCCAAAGACCCCTTCTAGCTAATTAAGACCAAAAGAGCACACAACTGACCTCGAAAACCAACCCTAAGGGAGCTCAACGGTGGCGTTAACAAAATGCATCGACTCAAAATGTTACCAATTTTAGGTGCCTGCAAAGTAGGAGCAGCGATAAAATTATTTCAATAGATTCATTTTTTAAAGTGTTTTCGATGTGTGTTTTTTGTACCCTCAATAATATATTATGATTAATAAATTAAAGTATTAAAATACAATCATGAAAACCTTACTATACTAAAATGTACCTCTATCTAATTGGACGAAGACAGAATTGTGGGCATACTCCAGGTACCGTGACCGGCACTGGACATTGATATATTTTCCCACGCCTGCCTGACCACGTGTCCCTACAGTGCGGCCCTGTTGTAGCCGCCCTAGCTGCCTCTCGATTGATCAACCACAATAATGTCTTCATCATTCCCTTTCCTAACCCCACCATACCGCGCGCAGCTATAGCATCTACCTAGGGCTCGTAGAAATTACTCTACTTGTGATGCAACAGTGATGGAGCTGGTCGTCACTCGTCAGCGACGCCATTGCTCTGAATGCTGTGTGGCTGAGGCGCTTACCCTTTCTCTGCTACTGCAAAGTCACTGGCATAAAAAACCAAACCAACCAACAGACATACAAGCAAGCTTCACTCCTCCCTCACTTCCATCTTTCTGCTTCCTGTGCACACACACACACCCCTCTCACCATCTCCAACTTTTCCCCCTTATATTTCTCTAGCCTTTTCTACTCTTTTTAAGCTTTGATGCACGAACCAACGGAAATGGACGCAACACTCTCTTGATCTGAAGATCTGCTCAAGTCTCCCTCACTTTGTGAGAGGAAACTGGGAAAAGAGGAAGCCGGAGAGATCAAGAAATATCAGTGGCAGTAGCACTAGAACTAGCTAGATCTCTCGATCATTTCTCAGTTGGAAGCTTTGCACAGATGTTACCTTACCCTAACCCACACCATTTCGGCATCTCCCAAGAACCGCCACACCCAAACCCTACTACGGCCAGCTTCCCCATGGCTGTGCATCCGGATCAGCAGCACTACGAACACTTCTTCCCCGGCCACGGCCAGTACAACTTCAATTCCGAGACGCTGGAGGCGGTGCTCCGGCCGCCGCGCGCCGCTCCCGACTGCGGCAGGGAGGCTGCGCCACAGGGGGCAAGGAGCGGCGGCGTGCCAGTGCCGGGCGGCGGCCAAGGCCACGCCAGGGCTCGGAAGCGGCCGTTCCGGACGGACCGGCACAGCAAGATCCGGACGGCGCAAGGCGTCCGCGACCGCCGGATGCGGCTGTCGCTCGACGTCGCCCGCGACTTCTTCGCGCTGCAGGACCGCCTCGGCTTCGACAAGGCCAGCAAGACGGTGGACTGGCTGCTCACCCAGTCCAAGCCGGCCATCGACCGGCTCTCCGCCGAGTCCTCGCACCGCGGAGGCGGCGACGACGCGGCCATGTCGACGTCGTCCCCAATGTCGGCAGAGCTCGCCAAGGAGACGGCGGCGGCTGCCGGCCGGTCAGGGAAGGGGGGAGGTGGCGGTGTGGAAAAGGCCGCGGGCAGAAACGGTGCGTCTGTGTTCATGGATCACGGCTGCGAGCTCGACCGCCTCGTCGCGGCGGCGCCGGTGCTTGGGGAGTACTACTACGAGTTCGGCGAGATGATGAGCACCAACGGAGGAGACGGCGACGATGACGGTGAGTATGACGAAGATGGTGATTTCCTGGACGGTATGCAGTATTAGTACAAGCTGCTTGCATGGTTAAGTTCTACGTACTACTAGCTAGTAGTAGCTGTTAGAGGTAGGTCTGATCTGTCGAGTGCTTCGGTATTGTTACCTAGCTAGCTAGTATATGCGCGCGTACTGATTTAAGTTAGTGTCATCGATCGGCAAATAATTTGCTATTTGATGTTCTTGTGCTTTTTTATCATTAGCAACATGTGTGGTGTTTCTTGTGATCTTTCTTTTGATCAACAAGTCCAACATACCCAAGCGGGACAAAGTTAATCGCTTGAGTTATTTTGCAAAAAATCTCATGAAATGTGCCGTTCTATCAAGATGTCATAGATAGGAACTTTTTAATTATCATTAACTAATTGTCTACAATATCACTTGATGTTAATCAAATTCAGAAGATGCGATTCACGGCCAACGTATAACATTAAAAAATTATACGCAAAGCAAGATTTTCATGATTTCGGCTGCACAATATATATTGTCGATTTCCAGATGCAATCATTTGCTGGACCCGTTTGTGGACTCAGTGAGCGTGGAAAACAGGGCAATAAGAAGACGAAGTTAATTATTAACTTCTTAAAGGAGAAAATATTTGGGTTACCGGTAATAATTTTCTATTAACCATCTGTTTGATTTGATTTCATTTATAAAATCGTCTGTTGTTTGTTTCAAGTAGCATAGAGATGGATCTTTATCATACCATGTGCGTTTTTTTTAAGTTAAAAGCGCCATATAAATATGTGTTGAAGACACAGTACTGCTAGCTGTAACGATGTTGAATGACAATTTGAAACTTTGCAAATACATGTAAATTTGCAATTAGTTCTGCATGTAACTTTGCAAATACATGTAAAATTTGTCTCAGGAACATGAATCTTTGATTTAATGATAGTTGCAGCCTTCCACGATACAGCTTTTATCATATGGTTTTATCAGCAAATTAAAGAAAAGAAACTATTTTAATATTTCATATTGACTCGCAGAGATAGATTAGATTAACACTACTCTTGGTAGAAAACAGGGATTATCGTTCCATGTATGTTAATCAAATCTTATACACGATATAGAATATATAAAATTATTTATGTACATTTATCATAAATTTATTTTTCATATGTTTATAAGCATGTTAGTATCAGTAATTTAGAGGAAAACAATAGTGAATGATACATATGGGGCGTGCAATATATGACAATGAAGATGATACAAATTGATCATATGAACCAGACAGCAATAACTGATCCCTTCAAGAGACGTACTGTATAAGTGTACATCAATACTTGTGCAATGTCCACATCAATACTTGTGCAATGTCCATCAAATTATATGTTATCAATTATCACCCAATGTGTGAAAGCAACGAGTGGACTTAGTTTATCTTTAATTTAGTTTACCAGTTAGTTTTGACAGAATGAAAAAATCTTTTCTTAACAGTTGTGCCTAGCTTTATGCTAAATTAATTTCATTATCTAAATAATTCATATGCATATAAATGATGCAGCAGATGATCATACATACATGGGTTATTCCGGAACAGTCTTGGTTAACTATCAGGCATATGTACATCCATCAAAGAATTTACCGATTTCAATGCCCTTGAGACATGTTTACTAACTCCTAAGCTAGGGAATAGAGATAAAATTAAGTATTGTAAGCATTTTATTTTGGAATTGCCTGATCTCAATTCGTTTTTGCTTTTTACCTTTGTTCTGTTTGTAATTTTAGTTGTAGACTGAATAATTACATATCATGCAAATCTCTGAAGTTATTCTGCTAAATGTGATGTGACTATGGGCTATGGCTCCTTATGAAGGAATTAAAGGGTACATATATAAGCTTCAATGTATCATTAATTCATGCGAATATGAATATATATAGGTGATTATGTTATTCAAATGCACTCGAGTGAGAATTGATTTCAACGGCTAGTAATCTCTGGTCAAAGAGTACTAGTATATGCAAGCAGCATGAGCACCAGACTCAAACTGTTAAGCCTCCTTGTAAACCAGACAGGGGAACGCAGGAATACAGATATTCCATGCTTCACAGCATGCATGTAAAGCAGCCTAGTTTCATCGATCGAGAACATCACATTAGCTTATTACATGCAGCTAGCAGTCCAGTCTGCAGTCGACCCTGCGCACGCACGCACGTAGTATACACTGCATGCACGTAGTACCTAGCTAGGAGTTGCTGCTAGATGGCAACAGTTTTTTTCTTGGTTTGATTGGGCAGCCGCCGAAATACTGTACTACTGCGATCTCTCTACTAGTACGAACATGAGGACATCGTTCACGCCCATCGCCTAGGAAATTTTACAGTAAAATGCGTGTGACCTATATATGCAGCTGGCCAGATCACGAAATAAAAATTGAAAAAGCCAGGTCTCCCGCTGATGAGGCCGCGTACGGGCGAGAGGATATGTGTCGTGTCGGCCACCTATATAACAGCTGCGGACGGAGAGCAACCCTAGCTAGCTACAACACGGCGACGTGCGTAGGCTCGGCCCCGTGTTTCCGGCTCGCTCGCTCGCTGCAGCGGTGCCTGCCCTGCCCCCTAGTTTGATCGGCCTACGCCATACTCCATGCTAGCCGCACGAGAGGCAGTCAAACTGATCCAACGAGGCAAGCAAGACCGCTGACAGATCTATCCATCTAATTGTTTCCCCTTGCGATTTACTCTTCGTTCGTGCCTTGTATAATTAATCTGCGTACTGCTACCTGTGAATCGCCTCATCATTTACTTCCGGATTCAAAATTATGAATAGTGGTTGATCATATCAACAATATATTGACATGATAATTTTATGTGGTATAAATGGGCTCTGATGATTCTCTTATTTAGAAGTTTGAAACGACGTTACAGAGAGAAATAATGGAGCAACAGGAAAACTTTATTCTCATTTTTTTTCTCCCTCAATTCAAAATGTAGGGCGCAGTTCGAACTGGTGTGGCACTTTGACATCTAATTTTGCTCGTACTACACAGTCTCAAAAAAAAAAAAATTGTGATCCTAAGAAACTACAACAAAATCTGAATTCAAATGTACCCCCTCTGTCCCATAATTAAGTGATGTTCTGGAGCTGGTGGCATGGGAATTGAAATGAAAAGGTATAGGAAACGATGAGGTTTGAGAGAAGGAGAGGGAGTTCTATTGTGAAGAGAGAACAACACTCTTTGTAGGACAAACTTTGAATCCTAAGGAAGAAATTGCTATCTTTAATTTTGATGTAATAGGCGATTTTGTCCTCCAACTTTCCTTCAATGCGGGCCCAATTTTCATCCTTGAGCTATTAAACCGATCACTTGGTTTAGTCCTCCAACTTTCTCACTTAAAGTGTCCCCAATGGTAGAGGTATTAAACTGGTCAACTCCAATGTCAATTACTCATCATCATTGCGAACCATGTCACTTCTCAACATTTTCTTAGAAAATGGAATTACATTCCAGCCTCTGTGTATGTCACTTCTCAACATGGTTCCTGAGAAACTGATTTCCTTTATCGGCAATTCTTCTTGAAAGTGTATGAATCGATGATGTATATTGAGGGTAATACAGTGCCTTATATAGGCAGTACAAAGGCGCAGGGGATAGCCATGCGCATGTTAACAACCATCAGCTATACACGATGGTGATCCTATCTATCCGGCTACCGTTACATGTGAGTGGCGTACAAGTAATCACGAGCAGAAGACATGGTCATGAGAGTGCCAGTCGTGAGAAGTGGACGCCTGAAGAACCGGTACAGGGACTGACCAAGTATTTTGTCTAACACTTCTTTAGGTGGAGAGGAATTTTCAATATCTTTAGCATTTTACACGAGTGGCCTATAATATTCTCATCTTTCTTAACAGTTTGGCAAATTACCCACAATACCATTCCGGCCCAACAATGTAGCTAGCTACATTTAGCTTTGAAATAGCTAACCAGAGATAAAAAAAGCTGTTGACCACTTCAAAAGAAAGTGTCCAACGGTGCTATCTATATATCCATCCCGCGATCATCGGGCGCTTCAGCAAGACAGCAAGCACTGCACGCCAGGCTCGTCTCGCATCACTGCTCCGAAGAGCAAACGGTTTTCCGCCCTGGTAACAGTAATCTTCAACGCCTCGAGCGACGCTGATCTGAGCCGATGACTGACGCCGCCCGCACGCGTACGTGCCGTGCCGATGTGACCTCGTCCCGCTGCCGGCCGCGCGCACGTCTTTGGCCTCTCCGTGCAAGTCGTGCGGTGCCGTGCGGCCGCCACAAAATCTTACTCTACTAGAGTACAGCGCCATGTCGTTCTCAGCTCGAAGCTCGCACCGCCAAAGTCGACGTTGGGGCCGAGACCGCCACCGGCCCAACTCCATCCGCGAACACGCTGCTGCCGCCGCCGGCTGGCTCCCGTCACAATGCTGGGTGGCAGCCTGATGGTACACCCGCGCTGTGGAGATGGGCTGCCGAATAGGGCTGCTGCCACCAGGAAGCCCAGCGCCGGGCCGAATGTCCGTCACAATGCCGAGCAGCTGCCCCTTTCGCCGTCTCCCTCACTGCCGTGGAACATTCTCCCCTGGCGGGGCCCACCGGATCCAGCGGCCGTGCAAAGCGAGCCTTCCCTGACGTGAGAGTGAGACCACTCTTGACTTTTGCGAACAAAAGCGGTCGCGCCACGCACGTATTATGGGGCTAAAAGAAATGCCTCCGTCGTTTTCTCCGGATCCGCCACATGTTATCCTGCTCGCGCGATCGCTGCTGCCACCCACGCCGGCGTTGAACGGCCGGCGCCACCAGCGCTCGCTTCTTCCAGCCCGACTGCAACCACCGCCCCACATACCATGCCTGTCCATTTCCTTCCAGAGTGACCCCCGTGCGCGCATGATGTGACGATCCTCCTTTCTAACCTCCTTTTGACCGTGCCCGTCTATACGTACATTCGACGCAAACGTATATATTGCCCCAAGTTCATTATATTCTTCAATGAAAAAAACTATTGCACCACCTGTGTGAATTGTGATCAGCCAAAGATCCAAAAGTGGAGGCAGGGTCTGTGGCCTTTTCAACATGAAGAAACGTCGGTACGTACCCATGCTCATTGCTTGCTTTGGGAAGCACTGCTGTACTGTGCCTATGGTCCTCCACGCTTGACACGCCGCGCCGCCCTGTTGTTTGTTTAGAGCTCGACCAGGTCTACCTACCCGGCAACCATGCTAACCTTTGCTGTCCCTGGGCTTCTAGTTTTGTCCCCATCCTGTCCTCTCACTCTCTCAGTACACATGGTCAAAACTAACCCTTGTCTGGAGGAGACATCAGGATGTCTTGTCAACTTAAACATTGAGCTAAACAAACACTGGATTAGAAGCATTGAGAACAGATAATGTGTTCTTTTATCTTTGTCGATCGTACTTTGTTGAGACAAATCGATCATAGATGCACCATGCGTGGACTCTAGCTTAGATAACATCCTGCACAGATCATAGTGAATGATAAATTCTCTAACACAGGAATTTAGCTGCGCAAATTTCAAATAAATTTTACTGGAATTCGCCCCAAATAATACTTTTTCCAAACTTAAGAACAACTTATATGTATTGAACCAACTTTTCCCAAGATCATTATTAGCAGGAGTGGCCGATGCTTTAGCACTGAGAGTACTCTCTAGTCTATTGCAAAGTACTATCCTGCACTGAAAACAAAATCATCAATAACATGTAACCGACTAAGAAACCAAACAATAATCAGCCACTGAAAATAGAAGTTTAATTTAGAACTTGCATGAAAACAATTCATCGAGGTCTGACAAAACTGACAAAACCCCCCAACAATAACATGTAAATACAATCTTTGTCGAGCATAATGTAAAATGAGGTTGGGGGGTTGACGATTCCACGAAGAAAGTGGTATGCACTGAATTTTTTTAATAAAAAAATCTCTGTCCTTAAATATTGCAGATTAAATTCCGTTACTTTGTGAACAATAATTCTGTATCGTGAACTTTTTTCATGACTTGAAGTATTCACAGGTGATCAAAGAACCAAATTTCAAAGTATAGAAAACAAGAAAACCTTGGACTCTCACAAATGCAGCAGTAAATTCTCCTCCCAAGCGGTCGTCCGATCCACATTAAACAGCAGCAAAGAAAAATGAAATGGGACAAAGAACAGTAAATTAATATGCATATAAAAGGAAAAACATGCCGCCAATATCACCATTCATTATACTACCCCAGATCACTTTTCCCCAATATTGCAACTCAGCACTCCCTCTGTTTTTTAATCTTGACGTTCAGCACTCCCAGTTCATATCTACTAGCTCATTTCTCTTGTCTGAAACGACAAGAACTTCAGAACGGAGGGAGTATTCATTCACATCGTTGACGATTCATGATTCCATTAACACCCAAAGGGATACATAAAACACCCCCTCTTCCACCTTCGAGTAGTTATCCTCTCCATCATACGCATGCCGATATGCATGCATACACCAATATAGTACTCAAAGAGAACAGGACCCGTAAGCTTGCACGGCGGCTAAAACTTATGCTTTGCTACGATACTTAGCTTGCACAAACGCGAGTACGCATCCATGCAAACAAAAGCAAGCTAATGCTGGAACTTACACTACACCGAGCACTGCTCCTGCGCGCCGTAGTTCATGCGCTGTCTCTTGATGCTCCCGCCGCCACCGCCGGACGACGACGTGTCGCTGCTCGCCGCCCTGCGGTCCATGACGCCGCGAAGCGCCTCCTGGACCGACGCGATGCACTCGTGCCTCCGGTGCGACGACGCGGCGCGCTCGTCGTCGTCGTCCTCGCCGTCTTCACCGTCATCACACGCTCCTCCGTCCGCGGTGATGAGGAGCACGCTCCGGACGCGCCCGCCGAGCGTGGTGATCTCGGCGCGGCGCGCGCGCATCCGGAGCGCGGCGAGCGCCCGCACGATGTCGGGGATGAGGTCCGGGCGGTCCTCACAGCAAAGCGACGCGCGCACCACGAGCCGCCTGGCGCCGTCGACGGCCGCGTCCACGGCCAGCTCGTCGGCCTCCGTCGGCAGCAGCTGCGCCGGGCCGGCGGCTTCCTCGTCGTCGTCGCCCGCGACGGAGGCGGCCGCCGCCATCATCGCCGAGGTCTGCCGTTTCAGCTCCTTCACGTGATCGAGCACCTCGGCCAGCAGCGACGCCTTGTCCGTCTGCACCAAGCACATACAATTACACACGAGCGAATCGATGAGCAATATAATCAGCGTGAATATTTCCAATGGACGCATGATGCATGATGATTAACGTCTCCCTTAGACCTGAGCATAGGGTGGCGCACTCACGCTAGTGTGATGATCGAGTGTGAGCGTGGAGGAAAAAGCTCACGAGAAATGCGGTCGCGGTGCAGCTTTTCTCTGCATTCGCATGGCCTTTTTGAGCTTTTACACTTAGCTGCGTACTCCGTCTAGGTGAGTGGTGTGGTGACAAAGGAATGCTATGCATACGCCTGAGTTCTGACTTCGATACATAGCGCATGCATTCATGTCGCACAGTAGTGAAGTCGTTTTCCTCTGTTGGCCAAGCAGAAACAGCGGCTTCCCGTGGGAAAGATGTTGCTGCCTCCTCCATGTCTTGTCAGGAACTCGGGAACGCAAGGCGTGCGTGCGATGTATGCTGCCCCATTGCCACTAATGTCCACCACTCTTATTAAAGAATTTTCTAACTTATACTACTACACATATGTGTGGAATCTGTGGACAGATATCAAGATTTAAATACGGCAACGTATCCTATGAGAACCAGGTTCGTGTGAGAACTATGAGAACTCCAATCTAAACCACATGATTTTGATCCAATGGGGCACATGAATTCAGGTGGGAGGGGAGATTTGCAAAATCACCGCCCACTTAATCATACTTTTGCAAATTCCCCCTCCCACCTCTCTCTATGCGCCCCCCTTGGATCAAGATCTTGTGGCCCAGATTGGAGTTCTCATAGTTCTCATACGAACCTGGTTCTCATAGGATACGTTGCCTTTAAATACACCCTAACAAGTACAGATATAACTAGTATTCGTTAATATTATCCCTCCAAATGAAATATTGAATCTATAGAAAGTAGATCAGCGTACATATTATATGCATGTCGTTTACTAAAGTGAAACCTCAGGCCCAGCATAGATCCCTGGAGCCCCGCTTCATGTAATGATACAAACAACAACTTTTGGCAAAGTTTTATCCCGTTACATGCAACTGAATCGATTGAAACTAAAGTTGCTTTGCCTTTCTTGAAAGACCTAGCAAAATCAGTCAAATATGTGTGCATATATGTAGGGTTAATTTAAATACAGATCTAGCTACCCCCTTAACAAGCCGGGATTCAAGTTTCGCTGTGTTCTTGCGTTGTGATCACCTAAGCTCGCTCAGCGAGCGATCCGTGACTGTTCCATTAGGGATCTTTCACTTCTTAGTCAAGATCCTTTAGTTGCACCAACAACAAAGATAACGACGATCGATTATACTCCAAATTGGTTGCCCGTTACTTTGATCTATTTAACGAGTTGCAGTTATGTTTGGTGCTAGATAATTAATATGCATGCGCAGCAGTGTGCGTGACGATCGATGATATGCATCTCATGCAAAAGTGGCGTGGCGTGCGAATGAATCCAGCGATCACCTTGGTGGTGTTGGGGAGCAGGCTCCGCAGCTTGGCGAGGTGCCCGTTGATCCGCTGCCGGCGGCGGCGCTCGGCCTCGCTGTGGCTCCGCGACGCCGCCAGCGCCTTGGCGTCCATCATCTCCCGCGCCGTCATCCGCCCCAGCTCCGCCTGCAGGCTCCCCAGCAGCCCCGACGCCGCCACCGCCGCCTTGCCGCCGCCGCTCCCCTCCCCCTGCAGCTGCACCGCGTCGAAGCCGCCGAAGCCGAACACGCCGCCGTGGCCGAGGCCGAAGACGTCGCACGCCGACGCGTACCCGGCGCCGAAGGCCGGCTCGGCGAACGGCGCGGCGCCGAGCCAGCAGCTGGTGGGCGGGAGCAGCTGATGCGGCGCGGCGTCCTGATGAGCGCCGTGATGCTCCACGCCTCCGTCCCACATGGTTGGTTATTGGCTAAGCCTGGCGGGCGGGAGCTTCTTCTGCTAGGTCCGTCCCTACTAGCGGCCGGGGTTGTGGGCTTGTGGCGTTCTTGGCTTTGTGGTTGGTGGAGCGGTGGTGGTGGCTTCCGGTTGCTCTCGCTCTCTCGGTCAAATGGGGGCGTGTTCGCCTTTTAAGCCCGGTGCTCGTGGCACGGCGGGTGGCTTTTTATCGTGGCCTTTTGGCGCCCGAAGCACGGTAGTGGCCGAGACGGCGAAGCCAGCGAGCCAGGGGCTCGTGTACGGCACCACACTAGTCATGCCTGCTGCCTTTCTAAAGAATATTTTTTCCAAGTAGTAGATGCCTGATGGGTGTATGCACTAGTACAGTGGTAGGAGGGTATATGCGGCTTTGCATAGAACAGGGATGTGAATATGTGTAGGAGAACGACTGCGCGAGTAGTTTCTCTATTTTTTCACACCTGTGCCAATACCATTGCACACATGCCAAATGTGAAATGAAAGTGTCATGTACCCTAAATTTTTTTGTAGCAGCCTAGTTATACAAGATTTGTGAATAAAGATTTTGATCCGTTCACAAAAGGCCCTTGGAAGGAACAGCACAGCTGCGTAGAAGGAGTGAAAGGGGTCTTGATCTAGTGGTTAAGGCATCCGAGTAACATCTCTGAGGTCCTGGGTTCGACTTCTTATGGGAGCGAATTTTCAAGGATTTAACGGCATTTGTGCTTTCAGTGGTAGGCGACGCTCCCGTCGATAGCGAGGCGCCAGTGGTGACTTCGTATCTCTGGATTTGCCGGCTCAGTTTTCGAAGATACTCATAGGGGTAGGGTTTGCGTACGTGTGTTCATAGGGGTGAGTGTGTGTGCGTTGTGAGTGTCTGAGTTGTACTGTGTAATCTCAAAAAAAAAAAGCTACGTAGAAGGAAGCTCAGACCGAAGCGAGGCCGCGATTAGACAACTGGAGGTGTTCGTTTCTCTAGGCCTAAAGGTCACATCAAGACTAATCTTATTATTTAGGCGTCTTAAATAAGTCTAATTATAAAACTAACTGCAGAACCTTGTACTAATTTGCGAGACGAATCTAATGAGGGTAATTAAGCCGTGATTAGACGATAGTTACTGTAACATCACTGTAGCGAAACATAGATTAATTAGGCTCATTAGATTCGTCTCGCAAATTAGCTCACATCTGTAAAATAGTTTTGTAATTAAACTTATTTAAGACGTTTAAATAGCAAGATTAGTTTTGATGTGACCTCTAAGACTAAAGACACGAACAGGCCCTCGAGAGGCATTTCGAAACCTCCGCGCCGCCCCGTGAATCCGTGATGGATGCATCGTGGACCCAGAAACCGGCAAGCTTACCCCACGGCGCGGAGCATAAAGCCGACCAGCGCTGCCGAGCAGTCAATGGGAAAAGGCGCCCCCGCTCCGGCGTGCCACCGCCGCAGGGAACAGCGCGGCGCTGACGCCTCCTCTCCTCTCGCCTCCTCGTCGTTGTAAAAGAAAAAGGCGCTGCTGCAGCCCAGCCGAGAGATGGAGGAGAGCCTAGGCAACCAGCGCGCGTACTAGGCGAGCCGGCGGAAGCAGCAACAGAGCAAATGCGCGCGCCACGTTGTCCCTGGCTGCCGCGCGGGGCCCCGGGCGGAAACGAACCGCGTGGCCGCGTGATTGTGTCCGCGCGGCCTTTTTGGCAGGTGCGTGCGCCGCCTCGCCCTCTTCGGCCTCGCTCGCGCGCAGTAATTTCTCGTCCCTTTTCCTCGCGCCCGCCGTGGCGTGGCGTGCCCCGCGACCCGAGGCGCGACCGGATGATTGTGTCCTGCAGGCGGCCGCGCTCGCTGGCCGATCGCTGCACGCTGGAGTACGCCCCGTCGCGTCCCCTCTCGGCACGCACGCGCGCACGCGCCCTGAGGCCTGCGGCGTATCGCCTGCCTGCTGCCGTGCTGCGCGGCCGCCGCCGCTCCCTCCGCCGGTGACGCGCGGCGCGGGTGTGCCGGTCCGCCTCGCTCGCTCGCTCGCTCGGCTGGTTGGTCGGGTCAGGTTCGCGGCTCGATGGAACGAAAGTTGGCCGGCCGGGTCGGTGCCTGCCGGGTAGTAGTAGAAAGTTGGCTTTGGTAAGTCCTTTTCGTGCTCCGCCTTTCCCTTCGCCCTTTCTTTTTGTCCCAACTCGTGCGGGCCTGGTCGCATGCACCACCGGCGCGCGCGCGCGCGCGGGGCACAAGCGTCGTGTCAGGTCGTGAGGCGGTCGAGCTTTCTATCAGCAGGTTGTGCAGAACGGGTTCGGCAGCATCGATCGAAGCCTCTCTAGACAAAGTTCGTATTGATGCCACCAGGCCGACGTACTCGAAAAGGTTCGAGCACGCTCCAGAGCCCAACGTGATTGGCTCGATTAGTTTACACGGCTTTTTAACCAACTGCTAATAATGGCGGGAGGTGGTTTGTGCTGTGCGTACTACTACTACTAGTACCAGCGTTTGTGCTGTGCCTACACATCAGACGGACTGATCGACCGGACCGGTATACATTGTTGGCATCACTCACATCGTGGGGTGTGAATTGGAGATGATGATGGCATAGCACCACCGCCGCACCAGCAGCACCCAGCCTCGCCGTCGCGCTCGATCATGCGTCCAGTCCCCCACCGCAACGGCCGGGCACCCAGCGAGCTTGATATCATCGCCACGCCATTATGACGTGAGTGCCATGCGCCTTTCCCCCGTGCTCCTCCCCGCCGGAGCAAAATTTCCTAGAAAGCGTGCTCGCCTTTTCCTCGGCTACAAAAGAGGGAACACGCATGAGGAAGTCGTAGGGCAGGCATAGTGCTCAGCTCCATGAAGATTTTTACTTGAGCTGTGCACCACCTATAGGCTCATGTGCTGTAATTATACTACTACCAACCGGATGCATCTACTTATTTGAGAAAGGATAATGTATGCTAATTTGATCTTCCTTGAGCTTTAAAGCATTAGTTGCACGATCAATACGATTACCTTCTTGGTACTATTTCTTTTGTAGTATCAAGACTGATTTAAATATGTTCCATATGGGTACATTAAAGAAAAGAAATATACTAGCTCAACTTTGACACTGTTTTTGCGATTCTGTATAAGTTGGCCACGTCAAAATGGTGCCATGCTCAATGTCCCTTTGGAACACTCTCATTGTGTTTACTCTCTCAAACCATTCTGTTTGTCCAATCAAACCACTAATCAAAAAATTTCAGTCATTTCACACCCAAATTAAAATGTTCGGAAGTCGGAACATTTTACCCCCGACCTGAAATGATGGTTGTCAACCTCAGTTTCCTCATACAAGCTTAAGTTGTACGTTTTTTTTATGCAAGGCTGTATTGAACCATGTTTGTTAAAGACTATTTTAAGGGTTCAAATTTAAGATAATTTCAGGTGTTTACGCCTATGTAAATCGGCCGTCAATTTATGAAAAATTTTGGCAATATGGGGTGTATCATTTTCATACCACAAAATTAATTAAAATGACTTTTACTAGGGAAAAAGACAGATTTGATTGGGGGCTAAACTGCTAAAGTCATGACTTGTTAATATTCGAAATTTAAGTGGGCTAAACTGCTAAAGTATATGTGAAAGTTGTCCTATGGAATTCTAGCGGCACAATAGTTTCAATTTGTTGTATTATCTATGAAGGTTTGTTATCTTTTCACGTAATCCTTGTTATGTTGAAGAATTCTTCCCCTTCTTAAGGGTTAGTTTGGTTGCTGCCCTCGTCTGAATTTGCCTGGCCGGACTCCTCCCTGAGAGCTGCCTGAGTGGTGTTTGGTTGGTGCCCTGATATGCTGCCTGAGTCAGGCAACTCGCTCAGGCTCAGGCGCAGGAAATCGGACGCCTGAGTTCGACAGCAACGTCAACGGTTCTGCCTGAGTCCCGAGCCACGAAGAGCCCTATCACTCCTAGCGCCGTCGCTCGTGTCAACATCCCCGGCGAGCCTCCTTCCGATTCCTCCGCATGTCCCCTTCATCGTTGCTTGAACGGGCCATGTCCCCAACTCCAGTACGCCTCAGGTAGTAACGCCATGGTGCAGGGTGCTACTCCGCTCCCAGTTGCGAAGCACCATTCTGCTTCCCATTGCGATGTTGCAGAGCGCCGCAACAAGGTTGCCGGCGATGTGCCACCTGCCGACCACCCCACGGCCACATGTGCTCGCTATGCAAAAACTTCTAAATCTTCCAACCTGTGAGCTCCAAATCTATTTATTTCTTTTTTTTCCCCATTTTCAACCCTAGGCACAAATGTTCGAAATTCATGTTACCGAACTTGTGTGAGAACGAAATTGATCACACCACCTTGTTGTACGCCTCCATACGGTTCCATTTTAGCAGTCATTGCTGCTCTTCGAGCCTATATCACCATCTGCAATCTCCAGACCTGTCTTCTTTGTGGAAGAAAGACGAACACAGCAAAAACGTATTTGTAACATTTTACGTCTTCAGATCGACAAAGCACATTCTTTCTTTATGCTTTCTTCTCAGGCAGATGGCAGCAACCAAACAACACCACGAACTGCATGCCTGATCAGGCAAATAACACGTTAATCTCAGGGAAGTCTCAGGCACCTAAAATGCTCAGGCATATGTGTGAGGGCAACAACCAAACATGCCCTAAATGACAGAGCAATGCTCCTCCTCATTGTTCGAAAAAGAATACATGTTGCATTACGATATGACAGTAAGAGATACACATTAAGTTTCGAACGCTTCATATGTTTATATAAAGGGAAACCGAGGGTAACGATCCACTCTCGAGTGCAGTGATATCGAACTGCTGCAGAGATATCCATCTCACGCGTCTGTGACAATAGTACAAATTGCAGGGCTATATGCCTAGTATATATGCCCATTCACCATTGGCGTAATCTTTTCTCAAGCACAAAACATGCTTCGAAGCGTGAGCACACACTGTACAAAGGAAAACGCATGGTTCTTCCTTTCGACGCGTGAGATCGATATCACTGCACTCGAGAGTCGATTCTTTCCCCATAGTACTGTCCCGTGTAGATTGAGATATTGTTTTTTCACAGATTCAGGTAAAGAAGTGCTGCTCGTGATGCATGAGCCTATACGAGTACTCTACTTGTAGGATTCGATGGGTGGGTATCTGTCCTTGAACAGTGGCGTGCCCTCCTTTGGTTTGGACCAAGGGTACTTCATGGTCGGATCCCTCGGGAACTTCCTGAAGTTGACGAATGGGGCCCACAACATCAACCTGCGAAAGGCAGACGTATCAGTACCAAACACGAAGCTGACCATACAGATTATTAGAAAAAACACACATATTTTGTCTCGTCAGGCCAGAGGTTGATAAGGGGAATGATCTGTCATGAATTTTGAGCTTTGATTAGCAGGCCGAACCGAAAACAGAGCCCACAGAAGATAAGCTTGAAATGAAGTTGGGCCTTGCCTTGTCGTGGCTGGCTGCAGGTAATCCGAAAGAGAAAAGTCTAATTTGCCTCCCTCAACTATTGGGGATAGCGCTATTTTCACCTTTAACTATAAAACCGGGTATCTGATACCCTGAACTCATCACCCCGGTGCAATTTACCTCCCTGGGCGGTATTGAGAGTAGTTTCGTCCTACGTGGCATAGTGGGGCCCACATGTCATGTGCCACATCACTATTTCTTGTCTTTTCTTTTTCTTTCTCACTTCTTCTCTTCCTCGCGGCGCCCACTCCCCTCCTCAAACACCGCCGCGGCCGGCCTCCCCGCCCTGACGTCCATCCCGCCGAGCGCCGCCGGCGTCCACCCGGCCTCCTCCCCTCTGCAGGCGCTGCAACAGCCGCCTCCCTCGCTCCCCTCCGCCCGGCACCTCTCGCACGCGTCGGCGCTCAGGTCACCGTTGAAGTGGCCCGGGCGGAGGCCGGCGCCCTCGCACAGCAGCCGCTAGAGCTCCATCTCCAGGGCCTGCGTCGCCACTAGGGATCGCAATCATCCAGCTTCCATTGACATGGATCCTCATCGGTCAGGCCGGCGGGGAGAAGCTGTCGCCGCCAGGTGACGACGATGAGGATGAGATGGCAGAGAGCGTCTTGGTGAGGGCCGTCATGGCGTGCACCTGCATCTCCAGCGACGCGATGTAATTGGAGGCCTCGGCCCAGAGCGTCGGGAACATCAGCTTCCCGCAGCCGGAGACCAGCCGCCCCAGCATCTTCTATCTTCGCGCCAGGGGCTGCGTCTTGGTGCCGTCCCCCTGCGCCGAGGTGCCGGCGGCGGGGACGAGCGCGTGGCGCGAAGGCGGGGATGTAGGATTGCGGAGGCGCGCGCAGCCTGGAGGCGACGGCGGCGGTTGGCGAGGATTGCGCGGCTCCAGCATGTGCGGCCGCGCGCCTCGACCTCCAGTGCGCAGTCGACCGCCTCGCGCACGGCCCTGCTGCGCGGAGTGGTGGCAGTGGCAGAGGAGGAGGACGACAACCCGACGCGGACGAGGCGGGCGCCTCGAGGAGCTTGGACGGCCAAGGGGTGCGGGGCGCGGCGGCACGACCAAGGCTACAGCAGCGCGCGGGGCCACGTCGGGTGGCGGCACGAGGCCGCGCAGGGCGTCGGGGGTGGGGGCGCGCAATGGAGGCAATGGAGGAAGAAGGTATGCGCAGCGGCAAGGAGGCGGACAAAGAGAAAAAGAGAGAGAAAAAAAAGAAAAAGAAAAGAAATAGTGATGTGGCACCTGACATGTGGGACTCGCTGTGCCACTTAGGACAATACCGCTATGAAAACCGACTAGAGAGGTAAATTGCACCGGAGTGATGAGTTTAGGGTATCAGATACCCGGTTTTATAGTTGACGGTGAAAATTGCGCTACCCCTAAAAGTTGAGGGAGGCAAATTAGACTTTTCTCGATCCGAAAGCACCACACTAGAGGTGACCGACCGACCTAGTTGTTGCAATCCCTAAACAGATTACTCTCCTACGTTATGCAAACAAATGGCCTTCAAAAGGACCATAACACGATATGATGTCTAGACTAGTAGGCCTTAGCAGTGTTTGTATGATTCAGCATTATCCGATCCATCACATACGGTCCACCCTGATTAAAGCATTTCCCATTCAAGACGATACAGTATAGGTCCATGTAGAGAGGTACTACTTACCCAGGGTAGAAGATGTAGGTGAACATGAACTGGAGGTACGTCTCGACGAAACGGCGCTTGAACCACCTCAGCCTCATCCAGTTCATGATCAGCGGCTGCACCCCACCAATTCAAAAGAACACGCGCGTCAATCAGGGATCCTCCAAGTAATTAACGAATTCGGCTCGGAGCAAATGATGAGCCACGTACAGGAGCAACGAACAAGTAGAGGAAGGCGAACGCCGCGACCGGCGGCAGGATCGCCAGGAGGTCGAGGTCCTCCTCCCCGGTCACCGCCAGCGCCGCCGGCGCATTAACCTGCACGCACAGAGCATCCGCAACGCGATTAAACGAGAGGTTTAATTACATGTATCCAAGGGACATGTGAGACTGCCCAATTGAACATGATTCTCGTACGTACGGCTGCCCAGACGGCACCCCACTGCAGCACCGACGCCAGCCGCTGCAGCTGCGAGCTCTCCCTCTCCTCGGTAGGGGGCGCCGGCTACGCGTTGAAGGAGCAAACAAGAGATCACGAACATAGATCAGACGTCGTTACAGACGATACAAATTGAGGTGATTTCGATGGAGACGAGGTAGCAGTAGCTTGGTAGGTATGGACCTTGTCATGGAGGAGGCAGAGGACCCTGAACTTGGCGCTGGCCGAGTGCCGTGGCGATGCCGCGAAGGTGGCATGCCGTTTGGGTAGCTGCACGGCGCGTGGCGGCGCGGAGGACGCCGGCGAGAGGAGGCGCCATGAGGTGGTGGTTTCCATAGCTGGCGGCGCGAGCCCTTGCGGTACGATTTGCGCGGCAGGCGTGGCCGTGGCGCACCCTTATCTGAATTCTGGATGGGCGGCAGCTTTGGGGTCGCCGAGCCCTGTCCGAACTGTGTGGCAGTGTACAACTTGGCCTGCGCGGGCCGTTGGATAGACATCCCACGAACGGGAGAGTTTCAATCATCGGTGGATGTGGAGACTTCCAGTGTGCGGATAGTGTGTGAGGGATTGAGGGGAGGTATTACAAGCAACACGACCGATCCTGCGATGACATGGCAAAGGCCGTCATGTGAGTTGAAAACTCACTGACGGACCTGGGCTGGGAGAGGTACTAAAAGTACAAATACAGAGAGCAAGCAACGTTGTTTGTCGAGTTGATGTATCAAGCGAGCGTGCAGCTGAGGGTCAGATGCATTTTGCAGGAAGAAGATCAGAGCCGCTGCCATTGCAACAACTACCGATGGAGGCGCGGCCGGCCATGGCCGGGCGTGACCTGACAGCTCCAGGTTCGTTTGCCTGTCTGTCTTCAGGCACCACAACAGTGTACCACTACTGCCGAGAGCATTCCATTTCCACTCTGGCTCCTTCCTACTGTACATTTTCAGCTTGATTCCAAGCTGAAAATGACCATTTCGGTTCCTAATTTTAGCGGGCCGGCCTGTGGAGCCTCTCTGGTCTCCATGTCATCTTAATGGGCTGACGGAGTTCCTGCGGCACGATCGCCCTGGGCCCCGGTGGGCGAGAATATTCGGAGGGTAGGAGAGAAGGGACCCGTTTTGTGCGCGACCAGGAAAAGGAAGATCCTCTCGGAATCGGCATCCTCCGCTCCCATTTCTTTGGCGTCTCGCTACAGAAGTCCAGCGCCCCTTCCGGCACCAGCGAGCGCCTATTTATCTCCCTCCTTGCCGACGTGCCTGCGCCGCCAGCCAACGAACGTCGCGCACCGGAAGTAGACGCGGAGGCGGTGGAGCACGGCGTACGTATCACGGCGCCGGCCGGTTATCGCGACGTCGTGCTATATTCTCACGTGGCTGGCCGCTGCTGCGATCCTACGGTGCGCTTCCTAAAGTCTCAGCCATTGTTTCAACCGTACACGCGTAGCTTACCTTGAACGAATCAATAGTTCATACGACATGCTATAGCATACGCTACATACATGAAGCGTTTAGCACGCTAGCTGTAGAGGTAGCTAGAATATTGGTTTCAGGGGTGAAATGGTTCGTCTTCGGCAGTAACGAAACCTTTACGAATTAGGATTACACAGTTAATGAACTAACCTTGTAGATGATGCAGATCAGAAATCGTTCCAACCTAGTTTTCAAAAAAAAAAAATCGTTCCAACCTCTGGACCATTAGATGCAAGCAGCTAATCGCATATTATCTGCAGGACAAATTAAGAGCACAGATCGACTCCTGCCAAGGGGCGAAGGAGTGCATAAAAAAATGGGAGTCCAGGACAACAGAAACCCATCTGCCGTCCTGGATGGCCTCTACGGAGTGCAGCTCGGGCGCCCGTCGCCGCAGCCGGCACAGAGCGACGACGAATACCTTAGAACCAGCATTATTGAGTCGCCAACTTGCGAAGCCCAGAAAGGCGCCGGCAGAACACAACGAAGGCTGATGATCCGGTGAGCATATCTCTACACAGCTCTAAGGCCTGCATACTGCAGAAACCTCGGACTAATGCATTTCGTAACTGCAGACGACTGTGGCAACAAATGCCCTCGTGCCTGAAGCCCATTCACTGCACCATTACATGTATGACACTATGACGGCCATCGTCACACTCTCAATTATAGAGAACCAAAGTTGCTGTTACCTCAATATTTATCTGTAATGAAAAACTTGTCTGACATTTTCTTTGAGCAGGTGATAAGCATGCTGGTGAAACGATTGCTAACGTTGTCACCTCTCTTCCCTTCATTGTTCTTGGACTGCAGACTCCAAGGCAAGGCACCTACTTAAACAGATGATTCCCGTTTGCTGAAAGATGAGTTTGCGTAGATAGCGGTGTTCAGGTTCTTCCTGCATTATCATTTCAAAGGAGAAATCCGAAAGTTTCTGCGGTGGGCGGACTATACTATGATTGCCACAACTACACTGGTAAGTTCCTTGAATTGGTGATAACTATCGTTGTTAGACTATCAGACTTTATACATCATGACAAGCATGCTTTCCGTTCAGTGTTTATCTAGAGCACTTAGGAATGAGAACCCGACATTACTAATGGCAGCATCCACATTGCTGCTGCCATTTCAGCCTCTGATGGTTTCGGCTGTCCACACTGGAATGATGGAGGCAAGTAACATAAATGATCTGGCTATTTTTCTAGTTAAAAATTTGTTTCAATGATCAACAGGCTAAATTTGTTGGGAAATAAATATTACTATCCCTAAATGACAGGTTTCCTTTGCAAGAAGGGCATCGATTAAACCAGAGCTGAGGATGGCACATAACCTGCACAAGATGTCATCTCTGTTGGGAGGTGCTCTTTTCATTGCCGACGATTGCTTCCCAGGGACTCCTTATATCCATGCTGCATGGCATCTTGCTGCCGCTATTGGCACTGCCACATGCAATAAGCTTCTTGAATGACAGGGCAAATGATCCTCCTGAAATCAACAAGCAGTTGATTTCAATTTTATCAGGAAGATAGAGTGCATCCAATAGCAACTTGTCGACATTTAAAACAGTAAATATTGTAGATCTATATTGGAGATTGAAAGGTCCATCAGATTGATGTCAGGATCGTGTCTCTTTTAACTGTCATAAAAGAGTTGTACTAGGTAACATGATTAGATGAGCTAGGTATCTAGGTTGGCTTATATGTCAATTTCTGCTAGAATATTGCATCTATGTATCAGCCTCATTGTGAGAGTGTGAGCTGTAGGAGACAACTTTCACCACAATAAATGAGACGAAACAATTCTATCGATCAGTTTTACCTTGTAAGTACAATACAATAATCCAAAACAGCTGATCACTTACCTGAAAGTGAACAACATGGTAAGTGATCGATGAATATTGCTGATCACTCAGAAGGCGATGAATATTGCTGCAGACTAATCTTTTTGTCAGTTCTATCCGAAAGGCTTTTCTCGTAACCGAGGCTTATACTGCACAGATTTCATGCCAAATCTTGTGTCACTGATCGATCAGTTGTCCTCAGACGACAATTATGCTGGACTAGTTTGGATTGACCCAGCTTGTTCCTGCAGGCTTTTCAGCATTCAGCGCTGCCACTCTTCCCCTCACCATCTGAGCCTTCTCCCACTGTCCAACACCAGCGTACATGTTTGATAGCAGCACAAGGTGCCCAGCTGCTCGATCTTGCTGCAACTCAACCAATTTATCGGTCACTTTAGCTGCGAGCCCAATATCACCTTCCCTCCTGCACCCGCTCAAGAGCGCACCCCATAAACTCTCATTAGGCTGAAACGGCATTTTGTCCACAAGCTCAAATGCATCGTGCAAATGTCTCCAGCGGCAGAGCATGTCAACCATGCATCCGTAGTGCTGTATCTCTGGAGTGATCCCATAAACTCTTTCCATGCTCTCAAAGTATCTCCGTCCATCATCAATCCTTCCTGCATGGCTGCATGCCCGCAGAACTGCAAGCAATGTGGCACCATCAGGAGGCTCCTGCATTCTGTGAAACAAGTCCAGTGCCTCCTTTGCACGACCATGCATCGCAAGACCTGAGATCATAGTTGTCCATGAGACAGTACTCCGCCTTGGCATTTGAAGAAACATGCGGAGCGCATCCTCCACCGCACCACACTTGACATACATGTGGACGAGCGCATTGTCCAGCAACACCGTCCGCCGCTCCCTCCATTCCGAATCCACACGCGTATGCACCCACCGGCCAAGCTCAAGGTCACCCAGCTCTGAACACGCCGTCAGCAATGCAACCATCGTTACCGCGTCATCCTTGACCCGCGCCTTCCTCAGCCCCCAGAACAGGTCCACCGCCTCCGCCGCCCTCCCGGCGTTCGCGCACCCACCAATGACCGTCGTCCAGGCAACCGCGTCCCTATGGGGCATCTCATGACCAAAGAACCGCAGCGCGGCGTCCACCTCGCCGCACAGCACGTACGCGGCAAGCATGCAGTTCCACGCGGCCACCGTTCTGGCCGGCATTTCGTCGAACATCTTCCGCGCGTCCCCAAGCTGCCGAGCCGCAGCATACACGTCCACGAGGCTGGTCATCACGTGCGCCCCGGACCCGGAAGGCGCGAGGGTCCCGGCCGCCAGCGCGCGCGCGTGGAGGGCGCGGCCGTGGGGAAGCGCGCGGGCGCCGCCCGCGGCGGCGATCGCGGCGAGGAGGGTGGAGAAGGAGAACGCGTTGGGCCGCAGCCCGTGGCGGCCCACGAGGCGGGAGAAGAGCGCGAGCAGGGCCGACGGCGCGGCGCCGGAGGCGGCGGCGGCGCGGAGGAGGAGGTTGGCGAGGGTGGGGGACGCCGGGGAGGAGGGCGTGGACGAGAGGAGGAAGAGGGACTCGGCACGGGGGAGGTCGGCGGCGGCGGCGGCGAGGGAGAGGAGCTTGGCGAGGAGGAATCGCTTGCGGGCGAAGCCGTTGAGGAGGAGCTGCGCGTGGAGCTGGTCGAGGCTGCGGCGGGCAGCGGAGGGTGAGGGCGAGCGCGCGCGGCGGAGGTGCTGCGCGAGGAGGTAGAGGCGCTGCTGCAGCGCGCGGGAGTAGGGGATGTGAGGTGGCAGGTTGGGCGGGAGGAGGGCGGCGCCCGGCATGTCTCGTCTCGCCGCGCTTGCTTCTGGTCCGGTGGTTTGTGCCTGCCCATGCCCGGGAAGTTCCATTCGCTTGGGTCTTTCAGGAATTTTTCATCAATTTCCGTTGTAGCAATTCATAATTTTGGCATCTCAAATTTCTTTGGCGGTCTAGACCACTTTCACTCCGGCCATTTGATGGAACATCTCTGAAAACAATTCTCTAAATATAAATAGTAATAGTAACTATAATGAGAAAATAATATAAAAAACCGTTTTACTCCTCTTAACAATTCATTTTGTCCGTTTCATTTTCTAACATTTCACTTTGTCTCTTTTTTTTTTGGGGGGGGGGGGGGGGGGGGGGAGGGGGGCATGAGCCCCCTTAATTCCGCCGTTAGCTGTGATACTTCCCCTTTAATTCCGCCGTTAGCTGTGATACTTCTAACACATTTTCCTTTCTATTTATTGACAACTGCGCGACACATAAACCTCTCAAAGAAAAAACTTATGATTCGAGAAGAGATTGTAATGATTAGGACGGTAGACGCGCAATTGAAAATGGTCTTTTTTATAAAAAGGAATGTCGCAATGCCATTGAAAATTGTAGTCGTAGAACACGCAGCGAACTTTGCTTTTGAAAGGGAACGGAAACAAACTTGCAATGTTTTCTGCCCTAGAAGTTTGAAAGCTTAGAGGAGAAAAACCTTGATAAGATGTGACATCACTCTTGCTTTATATACTTTTATTGATGGAAAAGTCTGAATAGCAATGATACTTACCATCTTGAGTTTCTTTTGGAGCCAATTCAATTTTTGTAGTAGAACTCTCAATCCATTGTTTGGGTTCCTGTGCAATAACAAATTGAATTTAGTTTATGTAATTATAACACTGATCTAATAAATGAGTCAAGAGATTACGCCTTATTATTTAAATCACAACAACTGGATTAGAGTCTGATTCAAATCTGGTGTAATTATCAACATCTCCTCTGCCTCCGTCTATTGTGTTAGTATGACAGAGACTAAAAAATATAAATTAAAGCAGGTTCACAAGGCAAGATGAGGTTGTACCACTCAAACTCAGTGTCTGTGACTTCATTGCTTTTTTTTTTAATCTGCACACAAAATTCTATAAGCAATTCGCATTCCAAGAGCACATATAGAGAAGTAAAGGTACTCCTTTAGTCCAAAAAATATTATTCATTTAGTTTTGTCTTAAGTTAATTTTTTTAGACTTAACCAATAATATCTATAAATATATATTTGTTCAATTAAAAGAGTTATAGATTCTGAAACTCCATTTCAGGATGAATATAGTAAAATCATTTTCATGTTGTTAAATTTTAGAGTTTTTTTAGTTATGAGAGTGTTGAAATTTAAAATATTTAACTTAAAACAAAGCTAGATGGACACTATATTTATCAAAAAGGAGCTGTGTATGTTTTATCTAATATGAAAGGAATGGTCGAGAATGCCACTTTAGTGGCAGGCAACATAATTTTTATTGCCTTTGTTTTCGACAGAATACCTCACTATATAGGTTTTTCAAAATTAAAGTTTCTTTGGTTGACGAATGACGATAGATTGTGGGGGTCTTAGCCTAGTGGTTAAGTCATCCGAGTAACACCTCTCAGGTCCTGAGTTCGACTTCCCGTGGGAGCGAATTTTCAAGAATTTAACGGTATTTGTGCTTTCAGTGGTAGGCGACGCTCCCGTCGACAGCGAGGCGCCAGTGGTGACTTCGTATCTCTGGATTTGCCGGCTCAGTCTTCGAAGATGCTCATAGGGGTAGGGTTTGCGTACGTGTGTGCGTGCGTTGTGAGTGTCTGAGTTGTACTGTAATCTTTAAAAAAAAAAAAGAATGACGATAGATTAGCCAAAACCTTCGTGCTCGTAAGCCTCATACGGCCCTGACGTCCCTAGATGGTCGAATACTAATGCCGTAGTCAAATACAGCAGATTTGCCGCCCCAATGCCGGGGCCCCCATGCCGCCCTCCTCCCCGTCGCTCCGCTTCCTCCTTTCCTTCTGCCGCCGCACTGTCGCTCCGCACCACCACCACCACTGCCGCCGCTGCCACAGCCTCTCCGCCTCCGCGCCCGCGGCCGCCACCCCGCTTCCCTCCCGCGACCGTGCCCCGCGCCTCGCCGCCGCCGTCCACGCTTCAGCCGCGGCCAAGAACTTTGCGCACGCCATCCGTTTGACGAAATCCCTCATCCAGGCTTCCTCCTCTTCCCCGTGCCCGCACCGCGGCGGTGGTAGCGCCGCCGCAGCCGCATTCGCCGCGCTCGCCTCCACCTCCAGCACCCCGGCCCCGGCGCTCGGCGTGCTCATCATCACCCTCTCCCAGATGGCGCTGCACGACGAGGCGTTGTCCGCGTTCCGCCGCCTGCGGACCCTGCCGGCGCTGCCGGCTTGCAACGCCCTTCTAGACGGGCTGGTGAAAGCCCGCAGGTTCGAGTTCGTCTTTGAGCTGTTCGATGAAATGCTTAGACGGGGAATGCTGCCCACCGTGGTGACGTACAACACGCTCATCAACGCGTGCAGGCATCAGGGTTCAGTTGCAAAGGCATGGGAGGTGTGGAATCAGATGGTGACAAGACGGATTGATCCGAACGTGGTCACATACACGACAATGATATGCATACTTTGTGAAGAAGGCTGTATCAGCGAAGCTGGTCGGTTGTTTATCACAATGAAGGAAGAAGGAGTGCAGCCTAATCTGCACACGTACAATGTGCTGATGAGCAGCCACTGTCAGAGGGATAATGTCGACCACGCATTTGAGTTGTACCAAGAATTGCTAAAGAATGGCCTCATTCCAAATGCTGTCATCTTTACAACGCTGATTTATGGTTTCTGCAAGGTGAAGAGGCTCAGTGAAGCGAAAATGATATTTCTTGACATGCCCACTTTTGGGGTTTCTCCTACTGTGCCTGTGTACAACAGCTTGATGGATGGAGCTTTCAGGTCGGGAAATTCACAAGAAGCATTACTAGTTTATCAGGACATGACTCGCCTCGGGTTGTGCCCTGACGAGTTCACCTGCAGCATAGTTGTGAGAGGCCTTTGTGATGGAGGGCAAGTGCAGGTAGCAACCAGGTTTCTTGAACGAGTGCAACAGTCTGGTGTTAATGTGAATGCAGCTGCTTACAATGCAATAATTGATGAGTACTGCAAGGATGGAAATTTGGAGGAAGCACTAGCAACATGCACAAGAATGACTGAGGTTGGAATTAATCCCAATGTGGTGACGTACTCCTCCCTGATAGACGGGCATTCAAAGATGGGGAAGATGGAAATAGCAACTGCGATATACACAGAGATGGTGGCTAAAGGGATCGAGCCAAATGTGGTGACATATACTGCTCTTATTCATGGACATGCGAAGAATGGTAGTATAGATGCTGCTTTTTGGTTACACAAGGAGATGACAGAGAAAGGCATTTATCCTAATGCAATCACAGTGTCAGTTATTGTTGATGGTCTGTGCAGGGAGAATAGGGTTCAGGATGCTGTCAGGTTCATCTTGGAGGTCTCTGGGAATAAGTATAATGATCTTCGTTCTGTTTGCTCAAACTCTACAACTGACGAAGACTATTCAGTTACAAACAGTGTGACTTATATGACCCTGATATATGGCTTGTATATAGATGGCCAACACAGTGAAGCTGGTAATATCTTCTCTTGCATGAGAGAATCGGGTATGGTTCCTGATAGCTTCACTTACACACTTCTAATTCGTGGGCAGTGCATGCTTGGCTATGTCTTGAACGCCATGATGCTCTATGCTGATATGATGAAGCTAGGTGTTAAGCCCATGAGATACAAAATAGTCTGCCCAGAGATTTGGTCATGCAAACCACAGAATGGCCTCTGAAACATTCGAAAGGTAACAATTGTCTTTCGACTGTAGACTCAAGGTTTCAGAGCAGTTGAACTCAAGCCAGTTCACAGATTGTGGACCTAGTTGCTTACCAGTCATCAATACTCATGGATCAGTCTGCTACATCCGGGGAAACATTGAAGGCTCACCGTAAACGATGGCCTTTCTATGCATGAGCTTCAGAGTGGAATATTCAGACAATTTTGACCCGGTTCTCAAGGCAAATGAAGTTCAGCCAATTTGACTTTAATTTGCATCAGTTTGAAGGAGCTGCTCTGTAACACATTCCCGATTACACTGCAGTGGCATGCTGACGAACAGAAACTACAGAAAATGATTCCGATGAACATATCATGAGATCTTCACGAATTGTAGAGAATCACAAATCTGCAACGCATCAAGCCAAACTTACACACTACTGGTTGGTAATTAGATCAGTGTGCATGTATCCTCCATCTGTGCTGGCTTTGGTCTGATCTGAGGGAAGATGCAGCAGCAAGGATGCAACATATGCTGCACTAGGAGTTTGACTGACTGCATGGTCCATATCACCTTTATAGATATTGTACAGTTTTTAGTGGGAATAGTCAAATCTGTTGCCAGATGCGTTAGTGAGAAGTTGTTCACTTTGTATTTAGGTGAATATTATTAGAGCTATTCACCAAAGAGAGGAATGATTGATGATCTTGTATTTGTTCTTTTGGATCTCGATGATGATTCAGTTCATTCTAATTTTTAATTTGGTTATACACCAGAAGTATGCATACCATTTTAGCATGCAGTGCTTATTAAGAGAGACAAGTGTATTTGTTTCATTAGGTCAATACAGAGAAATGACACTATTCAAAAACTGTTCTAGGATTCCCAGAAAATAATTTCACCATTGTCACCAACTAAACCTAGATCCTTGAGTCTTCTTTCTTGGTAATACTCAAGGCCATCCAATTCTTCCTCCCTCTGCTTAAAAATATCATCAATCTGCTGCAGTACTTTCTTTTCACCGACCCTTACTCCAACAGCAACTTTTAGTCTGGAGGACAAATTTTCTCTTTTCAAAAGTTCCTCATCCTGAATTTCATGAATTTTTTCTCAAAATTAATGAGGAGATAACAAAATGAAATAAATGAATAGCACTGTTTAGTTAATAAACGAACCTCTTCTATTGTGGTGTGATAGGCAGCAAGGGCAGATTTGCAGGCATCTCGGATGACCTGACATATCGATTCTTCATTGTCAGGACTCACTGGCAGTTCAAGGTGGCCCCAAACTGCATTCCGAAAGAGTGCTTCCAATAAAAATGCATCTGTCCCGCCAATGCAAAGCAGTCTAAGGTACGGAATCATTTGAGGGGGAAGGGGTTCATCGAGGACAACATCAAAATATGCAGTCTCCCCCAGCCCGTTTAACTCAGCAATGTCAAGCTTGTCTCCATAAAATGGATCAGATTCTGAGATCTCTAGGGTCACAGTGTATGAATCCCTATATGGGTTTGATTCAACGAAACCATAGTCAAGTGCTAATTCAGCATTACTCTTGTTCAGATCGTATTGGATATATATCTGTCAAAGCAATGTTCAGTTAGAAATTACACACATGTAGCTTATTCAATCTATACATGACGAAAGCAATATAAACTGTGCTTGACGCAGAAATATGGAACTTCATGTGTACCTGTTCTCCAGATTTAACATCCACTGGTGTTCGCAAAGAGAAACTGGCTTCCCTTCCGAAAAGACCCTTCCCTTTAATCTCCCAACAGGAGCCATCTGACGTAATATTAGTACTGTGATTTACCTGAAGCAAGGCACCGAAACAGTTAGAAAAGAGTTTATTCCAATTTTCTGGATGTATGATATATTGCAGGAAAGGAATTGATGAAACACTTGATCCTCGAGTTTTGACATCATAAGTTGACCACAGACATTGCACTGTCAGTTTATTCCACTAGAAATAGAAAAACTCCAATTGACATTGCATTTCGAGTTTACCAGATCAGCAAATGGTATGAGAGCAAGCTTATCTTCACGGAGTTCTGGAAACACCCGAGACCTGAGTACTCCAAACGCCCATAAGAAATCATCATATGTTATGGCATCAGGGAAGAGGTCCTTGTTTGCGTTTATGATCTCAGCTTGGACACTATCGAATTCATTCTGCACATAGTCTTTCACACCCATTGTTGTGCTCAGTAGCTGTGTTCCTGCAAGTGACACAAACATAAAAGTTACTATGAGCAACAAATTCAACAAGATACTAAAGATGATCAATAGAAAAGGCATTGGTTTTTCTCATTGCGTACTAACCTTGTATCTCCAGGAGCTCTTCTTCTGACCTGCACTGGAGGCACGAAACAGCCAGTCAATAAGACGTCCATGTTCATCTATTCAGAACCCCGAAAGCATTTCGCTGAACTCATGGAGAGCCAGTTCACTCACCAGAAGATGGTGGAGTCCGTCTGGCGCGGGAGGATGGCGAGGTAGGGAGCCCACGGCGAGTCCGCGCCACGCGTGGCCTCCCGTAGCAGGAGGAGCGCGACGGCAACCCACGGCCGCAGGTCCGCACCGGCGCAGGCGCGGCCGATGTCGGAGGCCGCGACGGCGTCCGCGTCCATCCAGAGCTTCTTGGGCACCTCGACAACGACCTCCCCGCGCGGCAGGTCGCGCGCCGCCACGAGGCCGAGGCCCTCCGGCACCGCGGCTGGATACGCCTTCCCCTCGTCCGCGCCTTGGGACGAGAGCCAGCGCCGGAAACCTTGCAGCGAGGACTCTGCCACGGTGGCGCTGGCTGCCGCGCGGGGGACCAGGCGGTGGAGCCTGAGCGGACTCCTGGGCAAGCAGAGGCGCGGAGGCGGCGGGCGATGCCGCATGGAGAGGGAGAGGTGGGGATGCAGGTGGAGCGTGGCCATGGCGCGGTGGAGCGCCGTAGGGGATAGACGATTTGGACTACAACGACCGTTGGTTTCGTTGTGTATGGCGGGAGTGGATATGATCAGCGCTGTGCAGCCGAGGCCGTGTCTGTCAGAATTATCCTGCTCAAATACCGCAAATTTTGGCGCAAACTGCGAGAATTATTGCTAACTGTCCGCTAAGGTTGAAGACTATCTTTCGTATGATTATACTAATTGAGTGCAGATGATGAAACCCAGATAGAACAAATATACAAGAACTTTAAGAGTTCGATCTGTAAGGTTTTAGAAAATATTTTGCTAAGAGTTTAATCCCAATCAACTACCAACGAAACCTGAATAGATCGACCTGGAATCGTGCCTTCTCAATCCAATAGGACCGTAACCACGGTTCGAGTTGGGGGAGAAACAGCATCACATCTGTTGATAGACGATCGTACAACCTCTCATCGCCAGCAGATCGTAGCTGGATCACAGAGAGGTAGAAAACAGAACGTGAAAGAAATGCTAAGACATGGGGAAGCTGGAATCTGAGCTTATCACCGACTCTTTCGACATGTATGTCATATGACAGTCACATAGTTGCTAAAAAGACATATATAGCACAATAGTACCATCACAGGTTACTAAGTACTAACAGCAATCACACTTCTTGCCAGCTCGTTTGGAAGCATGAAAATAGCTAAACATAAGATACACAGGTCCAGCGTTTATTATGCCAAACGAGAAGACACAATGCATTGCGTCTCACAGAGCCAAGGATCAGTTCTTCCTCCCTTCACAGAGGATGATATGGTACCCGTGCCTGCATAAGAAAAAGCAAATATCATGTAAGTGACACCAATACAAGAGGGGGACAGATGATCACAAATGTGAGGAACCAATGGAAGCAGGCTAAAATTTTGAAAAGCATCTCAGTTTTGTATATAGGCAGTACTTGCACAAGCTAGCCTAAGAAAAACACATACGTGGACTTGAATGGTGCACTAGTAGCTCCCACAGGTGTGCTAAATGCAACTTCCTGGAAAGGGCCAGCCATTTTGCCACGCGGGAACCATCCAAGGTCTCCACCTTTCTTTCCTGATGGGCATTCAGAATATTCTTGGGCTACCTGCAGTATGAAAACACAAGTCCATGATGTATGCTATATTTATGTGTATAAGCGGATTGCATGAAGGAAAATCGAATAGAAACTTAAGCCCAGTACAATAAAAGGTTGATGTAATATCGATCACACTGAAAAACAGTTGCAAGCATAACTCCACTGGATCATAAAATGGTTCATCAACCTACCATTCATCACCATGAACATTTTTGAACAAAATTCTTCTCAGCAGAGTCATCTCTAGTCTTATAGTTATGCATCTCCACAACACAATTCCCGATTTTATAAGGGTTCTGGCAATTCAGAAGCTGACTACACTGGTTGTGATTCTGTCAGTGGCATGCAAGCAAAGTAGATACTCTAGCCGGGTTAATTTCAGGAACCAATTTTCTCAACAACTCGGCACTAGATATTTTCACTTTACAGTTGTATCTCAATGTTTTGCATGGGAGCTTTTATAAGCTTTGAAAGCATTATAGGAAAAATGAACAATGAAACCCATGATTTGTATTGATTTCACCAAAAAATGGGCTCCCTCCTATCAAAGTAAAATCTCCCCAAGACAAGATGCATTGTCTTTTACTCATTTAGCCACGTACACAGACCAACTCCGGAACTGGAATGCACTACCAATCTTAAGACCAATCCTATAAACAGTTTTGACTAACAGGACATTTGTGGCCTCCATGAACATCACCACCTAACCCCAGTTCACAATACATGTGCATGCATCATTGTCGTACGAGCAAAATAACCCTGTCCTGACAGCAACTATGCTTTCTCGTGAGACAAATGGACTTTAAAGCAGTGAGGCGCTCAGAAAGAACAAATGTACTATACTGATCATCCATGAAACCTTTCAAGAATCAAGAAATATGACCTATGTAGTTCTACTGGAAAGTGGGTCATCGATAACATACAGCAAAAATTATTGCACTGATTTCATGGACGCATAATCAAACTGAAGCAAAAGATGAACTACAGCTCATTCATAACCGTGGAGAACAAACATTCCAAGAAAACAGTGGTAGACCAATACCGCATAAATGAGAATACAGGAAAAACTACACAAATCCTTCAAAGCAGTACGAAATTCCCCTTAATGTCTAAATATCACAGCACATGTAATTGCCACCAAGGTCAAATTATAGTGAGAAGTTTCCCTAGATCCAAATATCACGAAACCTTTCTGTGTTTTATCAGTAGCACTACAAACTCAGCAATGTTTCTCTATATTCAAAACAAACCTGACTATATAGCTGATATGTCCTCATAAATTGGATGCATACCTTAGCAAACTCAGCAGGTGGCACCTTGTCCCCATTGTCCAACCATCCATCCTGCAACTTCTTGTACGCCTCATTGATCTTCCCCTGCTTCTCACACAATACATGCCTAGCTGCAAATGATGAACAGAAAATACAACAATCAGGTATCAAAACTATACATTCTGCAAAAATGACTACTAACCTAACCAAAAAGGATATTACATTAACTCTATAACATCAGGTACCAGATGTGCATGAATCGAGGCCAAGCAAAGTGTACAGGCGAGCATCTCAGCAAACCGAATAAGGAGCCTTAAAAGGCAAGCTATAAGAAATCTAATAACAAGATTAATTAATCCCAATCTAATTTTGATTTCACAACATATCCTAAAACCCGAGAAGCATAACCAACTACGGCCAATCCATCCACGCACGACCTAGTACCTGTCGCCCCCCGTCTGTGAGATCTCACCCTAACCACGCGGGTGTTCACCCCAATATATAAGACGGAATCCTCGCGCTCAATACTTCTATGTAGCTGCAGTACCTTTGACATAGGTGCAGGTGCCGAGTCCGTCGGCAGACTTGCCGCCCTTGCCCTTGCCCCCCTTGCCGCCAGCGTCATCACCGCCGGAGGAGCCAGCGGCCTGCTTGCCCTTCCCCTTCGCATCCTTCGACTTCGAGTCCTTCCCCATCGGCGGCCGCGACGTGGATCGGACTGGAGAAGCTAAAGATTCGCAAAATTCGCCTTGTTGCTACTTGCTAGTACTACGCAATGATGACGACGCTCGACGGAATAATCCGACGAAGATATTTGGAGGCCTTTGTTGTGAAAGGCTTTTACGGGGCCCCATGAATGGGCCAATTGGGCTGGAATGATGGCTGACTTGCTGAAACACAAGCTTGAACTTTGATTTGCTTAAAAAAAAGCAAGACCTGAACAGTTAAACTACCACCTTACCCCGCTTTCAATGAAGCTAATTATTTTTTTCCATTACACAATACAACTTAGACACTCACAACGCACGCACATTCACTCCTATGAACGCACATACGCAAATCCTACTCTTATGAGCATCTTCGAAGACTGAGCGGGCAAATCCTCAAGATTGACGAAGTCACCACTGACATCTTGCTGTCGACGGCCACGTCGCCTCCTGCTGAAAGCACAATGCCGTTAAATCCTAGAAAATCCGCTCCCACGGGGAGTCGAACTCAGAACCTCAGGTGCTACTGAGCCTCTTGTAACCACTAGGTTACAGGTCCTTTCGCCAATAAAGCTAATTATATGTTGATATGACATGCCATATGGTAAGTAGTAACACATCTCTCTATGCGTTGAAATCACGTGGACTCTTATATGACAGTTTATTTAGGGTTTTTTGTGTGTTTTTCTCTTAAATGACTGAGATTTCTCAGTTACTTTTTCAATCATAGATATAGATCTAACTATCTAAATCTTCTGTAAATAATAAATGTTTCAACTTCAGTAAAACAATGTTTCACGCATGTATTTTATTTATTCCATAGATTATGACTAAAAAATATTCATGTCAGATTTTAGTCATCTAGAATTAAATGTTTCAGCTTCCATAAAAAAATATTCAAGCTTCAAAAAAAAATGTTTCACGGGTTTATTTGTTTGTTCCGGAAATATGACTGTGATACAAAATCTCAGTCACGTGAGAAATTTTTTTTTCTTATGAAGTTTCTGTTGATGGATCCCTTTCGAATTGTACCCCTAAAGACACCTAGAGTCTGGTGAACATTCTGCTTGTCAACATCTCACAAACACCGTTTAATTCTATGAACAATCACTAGAAGCTTGTGCGAATAATGTGACGCCAGCTGCAATCTAGGGGAGATCTCCGCAATCGCGTAATCTGACCGCCGCAGGGTGCTCCGAACAATGAACCTCGACCTGATCAGCAACCGTCGCCGTGTCCCCTTAGTCACTGTGCTGCGGTCAGGCGTGCATCGCCTGGCCCAATTGAAGACCGCCAGCGTGCGATCTGGCTCTGATCAGGGACGATCCGAAGGAGATCTCACACTCACATCGAGTTCAGAACCTTCACTGCAAGCAACCTGTGATTATAAGTATATACATCTACATAAATACGTATCGAAGGGTAACCACTAACTAATGGAAGCGTTAGGTATAGGTGGTTGTGCCGTGCAAGCCTGAGGCGTTGGACGGCTTGTCCTGCCAGGGGCGCAGTGCATTGCATTGCATGGCTGCATGCTGCTTTGTTGCGTTTACACGGCCATGGAACATGTGTTTCAGATCTCATAAGGTCTAACATTGGTTGGAAAATGGTCTAAAAAAACATTGGTTGGAAAAAAAAGAAGACATGGTCTAAGCGGTGTTGTACTTAATTATGCATCGGATATGGAACGATAAAACAAAGAAGAGAATTCTATACTTCGAGAGGCCTAATGACACCAAAGGACAGGCTATAATATGTGATTTGAAGAATACACAATATACGATCCACCGGCCCCCTGATATATCGTACACCGTGACACTTCAACTCAATGAGAGATTTGCAGCTATATATGCTTGATCCGTGAACCACAACAGGCTGGAAAATATTAGGGTGATATGAATGCGATACTACACTACCAGAAACTGGGTCTTTAGTGACGGCCAGATACCCTCACAAAAATAGGAAAAACCGTCACAGATATATTTTCTGTCGGCACCCCGTCACAAAAAAGCCCTCACGAATAGAGCGACACTAAAATTCAATTTTTCTGACGGGAAACCGACAGCAAAATGTTTTGTGACGGTAATTTGTGACGGCTAGCCCACAGAAAATATAATTTGCGTCAGATTTAGAAACTATATTTAAGCTGACGGGCTCCCATCACAGAAAACGCAACAAATATTTAAAAAAAGCTGTGGGGCCTCGTCCGTCACAAATTGAGAAGCAAGATAATGACTTTGACATTAAAAAAAAAGAGAAGCATATCCCACTGTTGAGAGAATAGCACAGATCCAATCCTTTACATTCAGAAGCAAGACAAACAGCCACTGCATGATCAAAATTCTCAAATTTCTACACTTAAAATATACATTGTCTTCCATTTTGTAGCCCAGCTAATGACCAAAATTCTCAAACTTCTACAAATAAAAAGGAGGCACAAACAATCAATTTCAAAACTACGAACTACAATTAGAGGTGCAGCCGTTTTTCCTTCCATCATAGTTGCAGCTGGAGTCGCCCTCAATATTGCAAGCAACAAGCCATATATATCTGTCAATACATCAATGTGTAAGTGTGAGCATTTTCAAAGATATTCTAAGAGCACTTTCATAAACTCTGGCCGTGCCTTTTGAAGATGCAAGCAATGTAGAAGGTAATGTACTGGGCTAGTTGACATTTGAACTATTACACAAACTGTTAAAGCTAAACATGGTGAGGTAGCAGCTCCAATACTTCACAAACTGTTGAAGTTACCATTGCAAACTTCACAAGAAAATCATTACGCCTGCAGTAGAATATATGCTGGTAATTTGCATGCCTATAGACCTACAAGCACTTTCATTTTCACCTAAATAGCCACAACAGTACCGTCTGACTGGAAGTATTTACAGATTAGTTAGAACTAGAAACCCGTACTTCAAATCCTGCAGAAATTCTAGTCTATAAAATAACTGAGAAAATAAGAACGGATAGTATCAAGGACTCACCATGTACGCAGCTCCTCATCTTCGCAAGGTAAACCTGCAGACGCGCACCAGTGGTGTAGAAAAGATCCAGTGGTGCCCGAGGTGAAGAACTGAAGAAAAACTCAAGATAAGTGGTGGCCTGATTTGACCAGCAGAAATTGAGGAAACGACGTTGGCCTGCGGTACCTAGCAATGGTGTCACTCGGCCGCTGCTGCCTGGATCCGCCGCCGCTTCTTGCAGCTGCCGCCGCTGAAGGAGCCCCGCCGGATCTGTACCTCGTCCGCCGGGATTTCAGCCAGGGCCTCCTCGGCGTTGAGCTCCTGGGCCCCAGCTGATCCGAGCGCTCCCTGCTCCGCCTGCGGCCGCCTGCGACGTGGTCGCCATGGGGGAGGATACAGGCGTGGTCGCCTACGATGTGGATCAGAGAGGAAGGATTCGGATGGGGGACGAACAGGAAGGAGCGATGTGTGGCTGTGGCGGCTAAGGACGGGAGTGCGAGGGAATGCGTCTAGGGTTACGGGGCAGCGTGGGCTGATCAAGTGGGCCGGCCGTTTTTCTGTGTGGGCTGAGGCTAAAAGCTCACAGTAAAATTAAATTTTTCTGTAGGTTATCATTAAACTCTCACTAAAATTGTATTTTTCTGTGGGTTTTTACACACTATCACTAAAATTGAAATTTAGTGTGGGTAATACAAGAAACCGTCACAAAAATTTCAGGCCCTCACTAAACATCGAGTTTCTGGTAGTGCTATATAAATTCATCTCCCTTCTAATTAATTGTGCCCTTCATTCTCTCATCTTTTTTGTTCATTAGTTAATTCTAACACGAAGGAATATTTGCAGTCTTGGTTGCAGTGCCATAGTCCTTTCAGGGGTAGAGGCAATGCCTTAAAATTTTCAGCATTGCCCCCCGCCGGCGGGGACGTACGCCGCCATAAGACTAACTGGACGGTGCGTCGTGAAGTGACGCAAGCTGAGGTTAAAGAAAAGGAAGCAGAGAGAGAGAGAGACAGAGAGAGCGCTAATCGACACACGAAAGCAAACGGACAGAGCTGCTAATTGACAGAAAGGATTAGTACTATATAGCAACATACAGCTATCGTAACCTATTAATCTACATAGTAGTTCTGTAATCAATTTTAGGATTCAGGACCCAAGTAAGCAATGCCAACCTCCCTCCCCAAATAAGCAATATGAACCTGATCTCCCTCCAAGTTCACAATTTTATGAGTGCATATAAAATTGAAGATCTTTTACGGTATTTGCAAGATATCTAGAGGTATCAAGAGCAAGAGGTACCTCAACGTAGACAACTGATCAACAAAGGTAAGGTACGGAATAAAAATTTGAGCCATATAGCAAGTGGGCAGGGCAATATAACATGGTAACTAAGAGCCATTTGTTTGGTTAATTGCACAGTGAGACGGCGACTCTAATCTCCAGTCCTTTTCTCTCTCTTGTTCGTGTGTTCATTGACGATGAGTGCTTTTAAGGTTCTTGTGCATCATAATAATCTGAGACACCATGCATGAGGAATAGACTGCCGTTGAGAGAGGATTTTTTTACCGAGCAAGCATGATATGCGGAAAAGCCTGCGAATGGTACGTTAACAATGACGGCACGATTGACAACTAAACTCCATAAAAATGCATTTACTCAGTTTGTTGCTTGATTACTCGTTCCTTTTTTTTTTTGCGAATTACTCAGTTCATATATTTGTTTCCCTGCATCAATTGACTGGGATCTTGAGGACATGTGGTTCAGGGTGGATTTGAATCAGGCTAAGGTCTAGTTTCACTTTCACCACCTCACCATCCATTGATGTATTTTTGGTAACTGAGTAAATCTTAGCAAAACGATGTAAATAAGAAAGAGGTAACCGCGTATCAATTCCTCAACGTTTTTCTCTCTAGCCTTCCAAATTAGTCATAGATAAAATTATTTTTTAAACCTTCGTCAATATTTATGTACCTTTTGGTTGGTATCTTTAGTTGTGAAGAGTTAGATTTAAGGCAACGTACGGTTCATATCATTTGCAAACACCGTAAAAGATCTCAATTGCTAGCTAGTAGTATACAAGTACAAGGGTGAAGACTCAATGCAAGAAATCAACATATACACAATGATACAGTATACATCATTAGTACGTAGTACATACATGCATGCAACGTACCATTATACAGTGCTGAATTAAGTAACTACATGTTCCACAACATGCCCGTAATTATGAGGCTGGCATGTGAGACCCGGGCCGATGTATTTCTATATAGCTGCAGTACAAAAACCACAGAATGCGCGCAGCAGAAACGAGCCTGACGGTGCATAAATCTGCATCGTCACATGTCGAGTTCAAATTAATCTCCAATATCGGAGCTCAGAAGTCATGAATAAAGGGAAAGCTCTCGTGGTCGAGCAGCTGTGGCAGCTGATCAAAAAATGAGTCTGCGGCGAGCTCCTCTTCGCCGAGGAGCGTTGCTTGTGCTAATGCCGATGAAGGCAGGCCGTCCAACTCCGGAGAGTTCAGCAGCAAATCCTCGTTGCTCAGCTGTAGAAGGCCCTGAAGTGTCTCGTAGTCACCGGAGAAGCAGCTAGCCTGCACGTCGACGGCGGCTGCTGCCGTCTCCTGCCGTTGTTCAGTTGACATCATCGGCAGGTGATCATCAGGAGGAAGAGGGCGAAGAATTGTCTCCTGCTGCTCCTGGTTCGCTTCTTCACCTGGTGGCTTCTTCACGAACATCCTGCAAACCACCCACTCGATCTATACCAAAATTACAAACGCATTAGGCACGATACAAGACCAAAATTAAATGTTCTTGATGATGAAGAGAATTGTATCTGTAGGTACATGAGCTCCTCCTGTTGCACAAGTTTGAGAGCAAGCAGCGTGCCCCTCCACCAGCCGGTACTCGTGCATGACCCAGCCAGTCTTGTCGCCTCTGGGCGCGCGGCCCCTGTAGAACACGAGCGTCTTCTTCACCCCAAGAGGCCCGCCGCCGCCGCCGTGGCGCGGCACCACCTTGTCCTTCCCCGTGGACTTCCAGTACCCGGCGCGCGTCGCCCGGTTGGCCCTCAGGCCGGACGGGAACTTGACGCGCCGGGCGCAGAAGAAGTAGCGGCAGCCGTCGTCCTCGCCGCCGTCTCCTCCGCCGGCGGCCGGCAGTAGGTCCCACGGCTCGGCCTTGTAGAGGTCGACGTCACGCACCGCGGCAGGGGCGAAGCCGGCGTCGGCCACCTTCCTGGCGAGGTAGTGGGTGAGGAGCTCCTCGTCCGTCGGCCGGAACCGAAACCCCGGCGGCAGCGGCACCGGCGGCGACCCCGTGCAGCGCCCGCCGCGGTGATCGTCGTTCTCCATCCCGACACCTGAAACGTACGCACGTCCATTTGCATATGTTCATCGTTAGCTCGCCGGGCGGCTGGCACGATGTGTCCGCAAAATGTGCTTGACGGAAAGAAATTAAGGAAGAACGTACGCGTGCGCATGCACGATGCGATCGATGAGCGAGCTCGGCCAGGCGCGCGCGCGGCTGAGTTTTTTTCTTTCTTTCTTTCTTCGTGCCGAGATGGATGTGCCGGGCGGTGGCGCGAGATGGGAGCGCGCGCGGCGGTCGCGAGAGAACGACCGACGCCACGCAATTTATAATGGCGGGGTAGCAGCTCATCTGTCCAGCGAAGGCTTTGCTTCTGTACTTCTGTTCCTTCGACATCATGCCGTTGACCAAATCGCGAAGGTGACAGAAGTCGAGACGTGCGTATATAACAGGCGGAGCGTATTTGTACATGTGCGTACGTCGATGCTCGTGTGGATACGTATGCGCCGTAGTCGATCTTGTCGGTCTTCGGATTTTACCGTAACCCTCCACGTACGTATATCACAAATGCACACGGATGCTGCTAGCTACATCAATTACAAAAGCTATATAAGCGCACCGAAGCAGGTCAGTTGCACATCTACGGTCGTGCGATTGCCCAGGTAAGTAATACTTGGATCAAAATAAATCAGACCAATTTGATTGCTTTCGAATTTCTTGAATTATATACATTATAATTAAAAGAACAAAAAAAAAATAGCGGTCTTGCGGGACTCTACTTCAAACGACTTTGTACCGTGGGAAAACAAAACAAAATAATAATGGCCCATGCAGGTCTCGAACCTGCGACCTTCGCGTTATTAGCACGACGCTCTAACCAACTGAGCTAATAGGCCTCATGATGTCTACTGTATCAGTACTTTTGTAATAACATGTTTACTAGATAAATATGCTCCATCCATTTAGTATGGAAATAGTAGGCAGTAGCTCTGGATGAATTCTTTGGATTCAGAAAAACGAAGCATAAGATATTTTTATTTTATGATGTTGTTGCAGAAGATATATAATGTGCTAATCTACCAGCTAAAAACGAAACCAAATCACGAAGAAATTTGATATGTAACTAACCCATATAAACTCCTGAGTTCAAGAATCAAATCACATATCTACATTTTTACTAATTGCACAAGCACAACTTCATGCTGGAAGACTCTGAATTTCTCATACCTTAATTAACGAGTAGTAGTAGTCTCTTCTTCCAGCTAGCGATTGCTTCAAATCACGCAGAGACATTTGAGGGCCAGCGACATCTTCAACTGCTCTGGCATGAGAGAAGGGGGCAAACGCGTAGCCAGTGATGGCTTGCTGGCTTTCGCAACATGTTTTCACATTTTTTTTGAGTTTTTTCAGCTCAACAAAAATGTTGCCGGCAAGTCATCCTTGGCTACACGATACACAGACAGCTCGCCTCCTTCCCACATGCAAGAGCTAGTTAAAAGATGGCATAAACGTAGGCACAATCAAGGGCATGCACACTCACTCGACCATCGCACTGCGGCTTTGGCAAAGGAAGATGGAGACCTCGAGTTCACCATTCATGGCCAGAAGCTTGCTTGGAGAAGCTCAAGGAGGCAGCTGCTCTCAAGGAAGAAGACGATGGCTGTTGCATTATAGGGTGGCTGGCGTTCGGACCGGCCGGACAAGCGGTCACGCATCTGAAATTGACACATGACGTGGGGCAGGCAGGAAGCCGGCAACGCCGTGGGGCTTACCATCAACAGGCACGTACTCAGGCTCGTAGGAGCATGCAGCACCATCACCTATGCATATATAGGTAGTACGCTTCCGTTTGGACGAAACAGTCGGGCATGTTCTGGTTCTGGGTTTCCCCTTCTTTCGTGTCAGAGGGAATTAAGGTATCACGATCGATTCTACCTTAAGTTAAAATGGTTGCCGCTCGCTTTTCTGAAAACATTGTTATTTTTGTCGAGTTGAAACTGTTTTTAAAAACTTATGGTAAATTAACTTTTGTAACAATGTGGGTAATTTTGAGGGTAAGCTGTGCTCGGGGAACAGGGGAAGGGAGAGAGCCGAGTAAGTAAGTTTTGTGTTTAAGGTCCTTTAAATAAAAAAACGGCTTGGCCTCTGGATGCTTTAAGTTAAAATACTTTTTCCACTTCCCCCTATAAGTAAAGGCTTAAGCAAAAGCAGCTCTAATAACCGGCGAAAAAAACCTTACATCAAGGGAGCCCTAGTGACCTTTTGTTTTAACTTCTAATTCAAATTTTTGGTATCACGATCCAAAGATGAAATATCACTTTCTACATACAAATTCTGGAACACATCTAAAAGCTAAAACAAACAGATAAACAAATGTCATAAACAGATTGTGACAATCTACCGATTTGAAGTTAAGACGAGACCCTTAGGCGATGCTGTTCTTTTTTTTTAAGGTTTAATGTGATAATGGATTTGTGAAAAAGTTTAAGGTCTCGATCTTTTGTATAAGGGAATTTGATTATATACATTATCACATTTAGGACCTTGGACTTGTCTTCGGATTGAGACTTCATTTGAAGGAAGGCTACTCCTAATGTGATACTAGTCGATTTAGACTATCCGCAGCGGTGTCCGGTAAAGGAACCTACAGGGCCATTTAGCGTTTTTTTTCCCCGCAGCGGGGGACGCTAAAGCGACCGCTACGATAGCGGTCGCTCCCGTGAACGCCAAACCTGGCGGGATAGCGAGCTCCCGCTACCCATCGGCGCGGGCCCACCTCGGACGCGGAGACCCAACCACGTAGCGTAGATGGAGAAGAAGTAGCGGAACGCGGAGAGCAGCGGCTCGACTCCGGCGTCCTCGCACAGCAGGACGAAGGCGGCCATGTAGCGCCACGCGGGAGCCGCATGCCGGCGTCGAACGCGTCGGCGTCGACCGTGTACTCCCTCGGGACGCCAGCGGCCAAGACAAGGCGGCGGCGCGAGCCGCGAGGGAGGAGGAGGGGCGGCGGCACGCGAGGCGAGGGGAGGAGGGGCGGCGGCGGCTCGCGAGGCGAGGGGAGGAGGAGCGGCGGCGGCGCGCGAGGGGAGGAGGAGCGGCGGCGGCGCGCGAGGCGAGGGGAGGCGGCCCGGTGGCAGCGGCGGCCTGGTGGCAGCGGCGGCGAGCGGGCAGTGCCGTGGCGGGAGGAGCGCGAGAGAGAAGGAGAGAGGAGAGAGTTCTAGGCGTCGGTGGGGGTGGGGAGAGAGGTGAATAAAATATAATTTAGTTGGTATAGAGGTTGAGATATAGAGGTTGATGGGTGCGGAAGGAGTTGATATAGAGATGAGAATCTTGATGACCAGGACAGAATATTGCTTTTAGAGGTTGGAAATAGAGGGCCACCAGTGCAGATAGTCTTACAATTCGAAGTAGCCTTTAGGGGAAAAAAATATTGTAAATTCCAACAGGCCAAGTCGTGCTACACCTTCAGATTGAAGGAACCAAAAAAAGTAAGGGCCTGTTCGGCAATTTAGACCTAAAGGTCACATCAAAACTAATCTTACTATTTAGGTGTCTTAAATAAGTTTAATTACAGAACTTTTTTACAAATGTGGGCTAATTTGCGAGACGAATCTAACGAGCATAATTAATATATGTTTCGCTACAGTAATGCTACAGTAACCATCATCTAATCACGGCTTAATTATCCTCATTAGATTCGTCACGAAAAATAGCACAAGGTTCTGCAGTTAATTTTTTAATTAGAGTTATTTAAAACGTCTAAATAACAAAATTAGTTTTGATGTGACTTTTAGACATAGAGAAACGAACACAGCCTAAGACCTCACAAATCTCAAGCATGGCAGATGGAACATGCATCGATCATGAACTGAAGCCAGAATAGTGGAAAGCTGCTGCGGCGTACAGGCGTTGATTGTTGCGTGGCCGCCGGCTAGTACAAGCGACAGCGAGCTTAACCTCCGACTGTTCCCCGGTAAACTTCTATTGGTGTACGGTGTACCTCTCGAGTGCGGCAAGTACCAAGTGTTGAACGGAAGACCGGTGAAGCAGACACGCCCTCCTCAGGACATTCAACAGCTCACCTAGCCTCTAGGGCAGATCGAAGCGCCAGTGTTCTTCCTGAGCAGCGTTTGAATCAAACCGGCGTCTCTGGGCGGCTGCACCGTACAGCACGCAAATGAATTGATATCACTCACTGTACATTTTATTTTGTAACTACACTCATTTTCTTTTGGTTGATGTTATAACAGATTAATTAGTAACAAAATGTCTTCATCTTTAAAAAGTCACATAAGATTTCATATAGTTTTCATAAGCATTAAATTATGTCACATCTACAATTCTATGAGTACTGTTTTTTGACCAGGACATTTGTTATTCTGGATGCAGTTTCCCTTCATAAAAAAGATTGTACTTCTCTACTCATTTATTACGTCCCATATGATAATTGGTGTGGCGAGTGATTTTGTTTATCAAGGCCTGACTAATTGCTTAATTTATGCGGATTGCAGCAACCCGTGGCAAGTTCACTGCACGAAAGGTCCCACATACAAATAGGCCCAAAAATAGTATAAGGCATCAACAGCCAAGCCCAAGTTTGGCCCATAGGTATGAGCGCTTCGTGTCATCTCCTAGGCTAGCTTGGTTCAGTGGGTTGGCTGGGCATTCGGATGATCTGAATCGAAGAGCTTTAGTTTGGTATTTGGAAAATCAGATCTGAAGAGCTACGCCAACGTCTACAACTCAATGAAGCTGGTTCGAATGTTCCATAGTTTATCAACGTAACGATGAAGTTCGGCCTCAATACCGTTTGTTTTATAATTAACGCAGAGTGTGGCCAATCACCCTTTAATTCAGGCTGAACCGTTAAATTAGATCAAAACTCGAACAATTAACAGCATGTCCATGCAGACCGATGCAAATGCCTCAGAAGTAGGTTTATTTCACAGCGAAACGCTACAAAGTATATTTAACACCATCATAGGCGATTCGCTCCAGAGTCTGCAAGCTTAAAAATCAGACCGCTCATTTTTTTAAAAAAATCGAAATCGGAAAAAAACATAATAATAATACCGACACTACAAACCAGGCAGGAAAATTCAGAACCGAAAGGACGCCTCAGTGGTAGTGACAATATTTTAGATCGTCATGGAACAATCCGATAATACGTGCATATTGTATGCATCATCGGCAGCCTGTTTCAAATCGAAACAAAAAAAAACGAATAGATAGAACGTCAAAATTGAAGAAACAAATCGATTTGGTGTGGGGCAAAAACAAATGCATCAGAGAGATTCCCATTGAAGACTTTAGTCTATCACGCCCAGAAGAGGGTCTGATGTCCCTGTCTTGTTCTCATCACCTGCTCCCATCTAATCCCTCCCAAATCGATACGAAATTCACCAATAAAGTAGACAAAGACAACGACGAATAAGAGCAAACGAGAAACAAGGAAGACCTAATCGCAAATTGCAAGAGGAAAAAAGGGAGACCTAATCGCGAATCGCAAGTAGCAAAACATAGAAGAGCACACGAGCAACGAAGGGCGTCGGGGTGGCGGCGATGGACAAGAAGATGGTCCGGGGGGGGCATATATATAGCAAGCTTAGAACGTTCTAGGGTTCTAGGGTATGGCCTGGATGGGCTGTTTTTAGTGGGCTAGGCCTTCTTTGTTTTGTAAATACATGGGCCCGATTTGTTAAGTCGCGCCCCTTCAGTCAGGCGGGCCGCTTGTTGATGTTTTTCTAACTGTTAGAGTTCGCGTGTATGATGGATGATTCATGACGCTCGTGTTCACATACCACTACAGATGTGTGACTGATGGTACACGGCAAAACGCCATGAATCCCCAAAAAAAAAAAGGTGGTGCATGTTCCATACTTTTCAAGGTACATTCCAGCCAAATTTCATTTTTGCAGAGAGCAAAATCTGCTAATACTTGTAAACAAAAAATGGTGTAGCCTTGCACAGGGTAAACGCAGAATGAGTGCTACATAGATGTGTGATGCAATATTATGCCTGTGAGACACTGCTAGCTTCAATTTGAATTTTCCATAATATTTATCAATCAATCCCAACATGGCAAAAGATAATAAATGAAGTCAAAATGAAGAAATATGGATGAAACCAAATAGATGTAGGACAGTGGAAAGTGAAAATTCAGATATAGCTTTTAACTGGTCACAACCAAGAATTCTTATTACATACTTTTTGGGCAGAAGCAGTTAATACAGCTGTTTCTATTCTGAACAAAAGTCCAACAAAGGCAGTTCTGAACCGATCACCGTTTGAAGCATGGTTTGGTGAGAAGCCGGTAATCAGCCACATGAAGGTATTAGGTAGTTTTTGCTATGCACATGTACGAGCAGAGAAAAAGATCAAAATGGGATGACAAGAGTGAGCTGCACAGTACATATCACCAATCTAAAATGTACAACAGTCCCATAAAACATGGAACAGGATTGGATTACTTGTCGGATCAAGGTCCATGTTTGTGTAGGTTAAGACTGAACTGTTTGAGCTAATTTACTCAACTACCAAAACTTCAGAACCATTGGCAACTTTCATACCAATGGAGCAAAGCAAATTCCGGTGTTAGGAATGGCATTGTAACACTAGCTTGTGTGATCAATCAGAAATCCTTCAGCTTCGTGTTCTCAGGAATCTCATCTTCCATATGAAATCTACCCCTGGCATATACAATCTGGAGCGGGATAAGTGTAGATTGATTGCTTTGGCTTCCTCAGCCTGATTTGCCCGTATCTACCTTTATGCCCCGCCTGTATAGCCTGCTGAAACTCTGACCACTTCATGCTCTTGTTCACAAAAATTCGGCCAAGCAATGCCATATTTGGCCTTATGGTCTTCAAGTTCTCGTAGGTCCGATGAGCCAACTAAAATGACCAATTGTTCTAGTCAAGATCCATAACAGAGAAGTAATCTATGAAGTACTATAACCACCAGAACTTACCAATGCATTGTGCATATTCCCAGGTGATGCAGAGATGAAAATGTCACTATGCATGCTGATGTAATAGTCAAGAGCTGCTAGTACAGAAGCTTTCCCTTCAACATTAGCAAGTTCATCTTCAGATGCAAGGCTCCTCTTGTCCTCCATCAGGGGGAAAAGTTTGCGCAAGCTAGAGATCCTGGCTTCCCCGCCATATACCTGGATGGCTGAAGAATGTTAGAAATTCCTAGTTTTGATCGCAAGAATAACTTAGCTCACAGACTATCCCAACCTTATGAGAAGCAAGATAGAGTCGAGTTTTGCTATCAAAGCCAAGGGCTACCAGTAATAGCCCAATCTCTTCCGGAGTCAAGGGGCAGCGTCCCGTGTTCCGAAGCTCTTCATCAGTCATCTGCGAATTTAATACCCTTCCTTGCCAAATAACTTGCCTATATTTAGCCAGAGCTAGTTGTTCAGCTCTCCCACCTCCAAAATCACAGGCAGAATGTGCAGCCATATCCTGAAAAGTATAAGTCAGTTAAAAAAGATACAGAAAGAATTTCCTTGAAGTGCACAAAACTACAGATACACCATCCATCCTGTCATTCAATTAACCTTGTCAAAACGGAGATGTAAAACTGCATATTTTCCAGCATGAGTTGTGCTTTCTTCTGCAACTTGATGGATAAATTCATTGGAACGCCCCTTGATTGGAGATCTCAAGCGCTTCACCAGACTCTCCCCCAGTGAGATAATGTGAGGCAGAAAAACCAGAGCTTGGAAGTTAACTTTACAACGCAAACGTTGAATATCCGTAGGCAAATCATCAAATGCAAGGCGGTGAGAAAATGGGGCAATGGCAGCAATGCCATAACTGCCAGTGATAAAACAAATAGATAAGACTGACGGTAAAGAGTTATCCTCGTGAAGTCAAACAATGATAAGATGTTTTGTAAATATAGATGGCATGATTGCATTTCTTAGTATTATTATGACATATGTCAAACAGAAAAGGAAAAAAAAAAATTTGTGTAACCATCACTTAAGGCGAAAATAATTCCTGCAAAGCTCTGGAAAGATGACTATGTGATACAAGAAATTTCAGAAATTCAAATCATATGCATGAAAAAAAAAGTGACACTGCAAATTCAACTTTCCCAAACCTTTGCAGGATAGGGTTGACATTTTCCAGATACCAATTTGCTGAGGCATGAACAGGTGCAGTTTTTATTCTTGTAGCACGGATGCCTGTTCCATAGTACTCTCTCGTGCTCCATGAAAACTCTTTTGGAACCGCTTTGACAATAGAAACTTCATCTTGTAGGGTGTTAATAAAATGATCCACATCAAAAATGTCTTCAAATGAGCTGCAGAAGAGGAAAATGTGCAAGGAAACAATTCACTTCCTATTCAATGAACGAGACAAAATAAAACAGTCTCAGAATCCAAAGGAACCTTGAGTCCTTCCAAACAGGGTTTACTTCAAGATGTGGGATGACAAGAGTAGCATTAAGAATCTTTGCAACCGCAACTGCATCACATATCTAAATAACAAAATGAAACAGGGTGAATAATCTACTCATTTCTAGAATCGTAACAGCAGCATTTAGAAGAGAATTACCCCCATTCTTTGCTGATTCAGTCCACCGTCAAGAAATACCTGGATGTATCCACTTGGCTCCAGAGGTAATGCTATCATTTACAAAACAAGTACTTAAGAAGCTTATTTATAAAACATAATCATGAAAATCAGCAAATTACCATGAGAAACTGATGACTTTAAGCATGCTTTCCATCCCTGATATGGCAAAGGTGACCAGAGATCTCTTTTCTGTTCATCTGGCTGTACATAAACAAAAGTTAAGTTTATCTTACAGCAAAATAATTTCACCATGAAGTGTGTGTACTCACAATCGTCCATTGCAAAGCCTCGTTCAAAAGTGAAGGATGCATAGGCTTAGGAGCATTCCATTCCTGCAAAAGATTGACAAAATCAGCACATGTAAACACCAAAACATCAGTGTTATATTGTCTGGAGTTCACAGATAGTAAGCATGCACACGCCATTTATTTCTCCCGAAATAATCTTAAAAAATCGTCTGTGGGTACATAGGCACAATGGTATACTGGATTCAAAATGATCTCTCAAAATACTTTATTACAGTCAATTAGTTAATAGGATAGCCCTAGTTTTGCAGCGTTCACGAAATTGCAGCTCAGGACTAACAACTAATTTTTTTTCAATATTTCGTCACGCCATTTCTTGATCCACAACCACAGTCAGTCGCCTGAAATAATCTATCTTTGCGCACTTCAAATGGGACTACGCCTGCTCAAATCGAGCGCGACGCCACCGGCGGCCACATAGTGGAAAGGGAAACTCACCGAGAAGAGGGAAGGGAAGGCATGGCCGAGTGGGGAGAACAGCCTAGGAAAGATGGCCGGAAGAATCACCACGGCGGCGGCCACCACAGCAGCCGGGCCCCTCGCCGGAGGCGACGACGGCGACGGCCTCCGCATCTCGGTTGGGAAGAGGAGAAGGCGGCTACCCAGAAACGTGGGCTGAGCCGAGCCGAATATGAGGCAAAATGGGCTTCAATGAGCATAATTCGGCCCAAACAACGTGCGAGCTCCTTGTTCTTGCCTAAATTCGGCCCAAAATGAAAATGCCTAAATTTCGGAATGGATGCAACTTTCAATTTCATTTTACCGAGTCTTTGTTCTTGCGGTGGTATTTTTTAAACCATAGATTTTTTAGTGCTGTGGAACGAATCTCCCCTTGTTTTCTAACTCCACACAGCGCCTTGCATCCGTTGAAGAAATTCAAAGCAGAAATGGTATCCAAGACTCGGTTTAAAAATAAACATAGATCCCCGTATGACCGGCAAGTCTAAATTTATTTGAAATTTGTAAGGAGTTTGACTGAAAATCCCAAATTTGACCAAAAAGTCCAAACCTATATTCAGTATGACAGTTTGTCTTGGGGGTTCTGATAAGACAGAAAAATCGTCAAATTTCAGCTAAAATTTCGAACCTGGTCACAGGGTTGCGAAGTCGAGGAAAACAAAAATGACTGACAGAAGCACAACGACAACGGGCACCTTCGTCCTCACCTTGTTTTGTGAGGATAGTGGGAGCGTGTGAGATGCATTGAACCATTTATGCTGTGAACATCGTTCCAGAGAGAGAAGCAAAGAATTGATACACGCGGGTTTGATATCAAGCCATTTATGCTGCTTGTCTCTGTTTGAAGAATATCTGTTTTCATACGCTAAATTTTTTTGTATACACATTCGGGCCCATTCCGGCCAAGAGAACAAACAATTACAGAGAACGAATGAACGAACAAAGAATTTCTCCGACAAATCCGACCAACTCATCAGCATCAGGTCGATCGATCGGCGGCCCGCCCGATCCGACACGCCTCATCACTGGCTCCACTCCATGAGCTTGACGAACTCACGGAAGTCGACCCTGCCGTCCTTGTCCTCGTCGTAGGCGTCGATCATGCGGCGGCACTCCGCGGCGCCGGCGCCGGCGAACCCGAGCGACCGCAGCACGCTCCCGAGCTCCCCGGCGTCGATGAAGCCGTCGCCGTCGCGGTCGAAGACGGCGAACGCCGCGCGGGCCTCCTCCACGGTGGCCTCCTCGTCGTCGAACAGCGCCGCGGCCTCCTCGAACCCCACCGACGCGGGGCCGGCGGCGCCCATCACCCCGAGCACAACGTCCATGTCGACGGCGGCGGCGGCGGCGGATGCCTTCTGCGGCACTGCCGGCGGAGAAAGAGGCGCGGCGGGGGAAGCCTCGCGATCGCGGCGGCGTCCCGAGGAGGACGAGGAGGTGGTGGCGGACTTGATGACCGCGGAGAGCCCGAAGAGGATGACGTTGATGGAGACCGTCAACACCGCCTGCGCCAGGGAGAGGTTGGGGAGGTACGACGTGCTCGGCGCGGACGAAGAGGCTGCATCCATGGTGGCCGTGCGTGTCTCTGAGAACCTTTGCTTTGGTTTGGTTTGTGAACCTTTGCTTTGGTTTGGTTTGTGATCTCTGTCTTTGCTGATCCGGTGTCTTTGACTGTCTTGCTTCTGCAACTTGTGGTTTGGCTGCTGTGCCGTGGGCGCTGCACAGGCAATATATAGCGGCCTGGCTGGCGATGGCGGGCGCGAAGGAAGAAGGAACCGGGCGGGCGCGGACGGTGGAACCGGGACGGAAACGACAAGCGTATGCAGTCGTGACTCGTGAAGTCGTGAGAGGGGGAGGAAGAGTGGTGACAAGTTCGCTGGTCGCGGCGGCAGCTTCGCGGAAGACGCTTGTTCTTGGGCGGGCGCTTGGCCGCGGAAGTGCGCGCGGGGCCGGCCAGTCGGTCGTGAGCTGGTGGAACGGTCGTCGTGCGTCGGGGTGGCTCGCGCGCGCGGCTTCCGAGCAGGTTCGCGGCGTGGAACATGAGACGGGGCCGGCGTCACGTCACGGGAGGAGACTTGGTGACCTGGTAATGTGTCCGGCCGTTCTGGAGTTGGAGTTGGAACGGGGATTCCACGCAGCTAGCTGTTCCTCCCTTTCGCTTTCGACTTTTCTGCTCGGTCTGTTCGCTTTCGCGTGGTTTCGTTCGTCCTCGGTCTACATTCCCTTCGTTGGCTGATTTGATTTGATTTTTTTTTTGCCCTTTTGATTGAGTGAGGAGGGATTAATTTGATTTAGTACGGCGCAAGGACGTGGAGTGGAAGAACGTTTGGTGATCGAACAGTTGACCGGACTTTTCCCGTCGACTGAGCGGGTTCATGGTAAATCTTCAGCGCGGATTTGCTTGCTTTCAATTCTTCGTTCCGGGTGACAGGAAGCAAAGCAAATGCAGGACGGTGTGGTGACACACTGACAGGAACGAAGCACAAGAAGTCTCAGTAACGTACCTTACTTCTTTTTTTTTGCGATGGACGTACCCTACTTCAGTTTTGGATGAGGGTGTGATATGTTGTAAGAACTCGAAATGAGTCCTTCATTTCATATGTACCTCGTTTTATCGGAAACGAACTGGTCTATTATCAAGATTATACTGTAGCACTCCTACATACAGCTTGTTCGTCATGCCTGCTGCAATTCAGCAGCTACAGTATTCGTAGTTATTTGTTCAGCATCCACTACAGTGTTCGCAGTTATTTCCTCAGCATCCGCTACAGTATTATAGTGCAGCCGAACAGGGCCATAATTGGGGGACATACCCTGAAGCTACATTCTTTTAGCTCTTTGAGTGACCTACGAAGAACATGTTTGGCATGGATTTTCAAAGTGATTCTGCTACGAATTATCATATAAACTGCCAAACGGTTCAAATCAAAATAGCTTCTGCTCCTCTTCAAAAAACACTTCTCAACTTCTCCCGCCCATTTTTGCATTGGTTCTGTAAGAGAATATGGTTTGCCAAATACTTCAAAAGGTACTTTTTGCATAGAAGCTGTTTTTCTAGAGAAGTTGTTTTTTAGAGAAGTTGTTTTCTAGAGAAGTTGTTTTGTCAGAATCCAGCATGTCAAACACAACCAAAGATGTGGTGGCTTTGATCTTTGTCGGTTCAAATAGAAAAATGTTACACGAGGAGGTTAAGGACGGCACGGTGTTTTCTCCAGCAGTTTCGTGCCTTCAAAGTAGTAATAAAACTTCTAGTAATTAACTTGCAGCTTGTTTCCTCAGAGACATAACGTGTAGATTCTTCCGTGAAAGACAAAAACAATTTCACTTTTGCCTTGGAAGAAATCTCCGTTCGACGAACTTGCTTTTGGAATGGAAGATACAAAGAATCTTGATGTAATGCGCCATGACTTGCTCCTCAGGCAAGAGTAGTTTCTGCTGAAGTTTACCCGGGGTTATCGATGTAGGATCGTTTCTCATACATGACATCACCCTCTTAGGAAAGGACTTTTCTTCTTCTTCTTCTTCTTCTTCTTCTTCTTTCTGTGCAAAATCCTTCGCCCTTCGGCAAAGACTCAATCAGCATCCAAAGCATAAAACGCAGGCAAAGGATTCAGGACGGCATTGACGGCCCGTGGGAAGACCCACAAAAGGCCTGCAGAATGGGCCAAAAAGTTCGCGGCCAGCGCCCAGTTTTGTTATGCCAGCCCAATTCATGTAGTCGTGCCATGAATCGAGCCCAAGCAGGGCATGCCGAGAAAACCACCCAGTGCTCTGAATAAACCTGAAGCAGCAGATGAACGCTCAAAAAAATAAACGCTCGGTCTACGCATTTGCACTCACCCAGCTCTACGCAGGCAAAAAAAAGCTCTACGCAGGCAAAGCCAGTCGGTACGGAAGACGGTGCTCGGAGCGACATGACACACACGACACCGTGCGGTTCGATGAGTAGCAACCGCGGCGACCAACGTGCCGAGTCCACGGAACTGTCGTCGCTAATCTCCGGCCCCGGCGCTGAAAACAAGCGCAAGGATTGTCGCGTCAAACAATTCCGAGTGAGCCGGGGCCAACGGGGTGTTCGGTCCACTCGCACTTTTATCACCTCGTCGTCGGCCGGCCAGTGTCGCTAGCGTCGTCTCGTTGCGATCGAGTCAGCCACACACATGCGCCGAGACGTGGACCTTAGACATGTCAAACGCCCAAGATTGGAACGCGCGAGTAGTATTCTTTCCTGCTACGGAGCACATCCGGGCCTCATGCTCCTGGTTTTATTTACTACGCTAATAAATAGTAACGACGACGTGCCAACATCCCTCCAAAAAAAAAAAAAAACTGACGACGTGCCAACGAGCAAATTAATTAGTTTGGTTCATCAACAGGATGGCCTTGAGTCCCTTTCAGAAAGCTGCACTACATTTGAGTAGAGCAAGCAGAGACTGCAAGAGTTTAATTTCTTTCTGATCTTGACTTCAGTAGTGGTAGAGTCAGCATTGCTCGCTCGCTCGCTAGTGCACAGCCAAAGTATTGACTCAGGGGCATCATATCATATCGATCAGCTCCATATAGTTTATGACACAAGTGCAAATCCATCATGGTTGTGCACATGTACCAAACATGCATGGAAAGGAACAAGGCCACGGATCTGCAAGAAAAAGGCATCGATCTCTTCTCTTCTCTCGTGGTTCGGCGGCGCATCCAAGTCGGGCACAGCTCAGCTGTAGCGAAGTCCAAGGCTTGCCAACCTTTATTTGTTCGGATCCGTGCTAGTAGGCGTGCATGTGACTGTCAAGAATATCGGATGGATCGGATGCTAGCTTGTCGCGTCAACTCATATCGAACGCATATGACTCTCTCCTCTGTTTTTCAGCTGGTTTACAATTTGCAACTCTGTTATCCTCCGCAACTGCAACCCTAGAGATAACGGTTGATCAACGTGCATAGACACCTTTGTCTTTGGTTTCAGTAACAAGGTTGTACCGTACCCCAACAGTTACTGGAATAAACTAGTGTTTTAGAGGAAGGAAAGATCGATCTTTTCTTCTGCGGTTGACCTTGCTCTGATCTTCCCTGCTCCCCATGCGGCATCGTTGGATGAACCGGTGAAGTGCCCACGAAGTCATGTGCCATCGAGCGACGCAAAGGCGATGAGGCGATCACGAGGCTGACATGTTCTTCCAACCAATCCACGGTGCTAGCTCGCTCGCGCTCCCAGCTTTTGCTTTGCTCTGCTTTCATCGCCGGGTTGGCTGGTGGCAGGCAGGTTGCTCACAACTTCCTGCCTTTCAGCCGGAAGCTTCTATCCCATGCAAGCGTACCTACGTGCGTGCAATGGATCATGCGATCGTGGGGTGCTTATGTGGCTATCTGGAAAGAGATCTATAGCTGAAACAGAGCATGATGGATGCTGTGCTTTCCTTGACATGATTAGGGAAACGCATAAGCCATATGTAGGATACAATTAAGTAGGAGTAGTACTTAACTCCATGTTAGAACTCATCGCCAAAAAAAAAAAAACCCCCCTCCATATTAGTACACATTAGTCATCCATCACCGTATGCGGCTCAAGTCTGAACACATCTAGTCGTTCAGATGAGTTCAGACCATAGTATGTTTTGTATAAACTGAAATTGAAGACTGTAGGCACTGTGCATGTTGCAAGGATGGCTCTAATCAATTGCTCAGCGGAAACGAGAATGATTCAGTTCCCAGCTTGAGGATTATTGTTTAGCTGGTACGTACTACCACACAACTTTGTTTATCTTTTTTTTTTCTGATACGTACCACAACTAGCTAGCATTGACACCATCAGATCCAAACTATATAACGATTCTCTGAATATAATTTTCGATGCTTGTCCCCCTTACATTTCCTCCTGCTCAAGTTCAAGGAACAAAGCATACTGTGTAAACTGGCAACTCATTATTTTTTCTTTCCAGGTTGTTAGATTCGTATATTCAGAGACCGGAACGGCGATGAAGAATACAAACAGAGGAACTAAAGAACTGGAGCAAACCCCTCGCAAAAAAGAAACAAAAAAGAACTGGAGAAACGGAATGAATCCAACAATGGCACGTTATCAGCCATGATATTATTCCAAATAAATCTATCGATCGGTTGCACAGAAGGGTCCCGTACTCCCGTGTACAGAGCAAAATTCAAAAGATCACCACGCAAGAAGAAGTTCCAAACAAAGACAGACAGAAATGCGATCGGACTCACGTTCTACGCTGCAACCTCATACCAAACACATGAACATTCGACGCAACGCAACGATCTAATTCAACCAATCGAGCATGGCGATAGTAGCTACAGTTCACACGCACGCACCCCCGGCCGTCCGTGCCGTTCGCGCGCACGCCAAGGGAGAAGAAAAACACCTTATTTCTGTTCTTCCTGACCCCTCCTCTAACTACGAATCCCCAAATCAACGACCACACGAACGAACAAATACTAGCATGTATGAGTATTTACGCAGATACATCGCCGTTGTCCGTCTATCAGTGCTCCGGCGGCGAGTAGGGATCCTGAGGAGGGACCATGCCGCCGCGGTTGTTGGTGTTGGCCTTGGGTGGGCCGTAGTCCATCACCGTGGCCGCCATCTCCGGCAGCAGGCGCGCGTTGTGCCGAACCGCCCGCATCACCCGCACCTTACGCCCTTCCACGAACCCTGCGCGTATCCATGACCATGACCAGGCACGGCGTCAGAGGATCGATCGCGCCAAAATGGGGAAACTTAAACAACAGCGAGATCGAACTTGATTGCATCCACGTACCTTGCGAGAAGGAGAGCGCGAGGAGGGACGCGAGCAGGAGCAGAGCGAGAAACCTCGGCTTGGCCATCGCGGCCGGTTAGAGAGAGAGAGAGAGAGAGAGAGACCGAGGGATTGCGGATGAAGAGGAAAACAGAGGGCAGGGCGGGATGGGGTGGTAGGATCGATCGAGGAGGAAGACGAACGGGGATGATAGGGAGTGGTGTGGTCTCCGTGGGCTTTAAATGAGGCTTTCGGAGGCTTCGAAACCGCTGGGTCGCTTGCGTACGCCAGTCCCGGCCGGTCACCTGCCTAATTTATCGTGCCACTCGACAGCCACTGCGGCTGCCAACTGGGCCCCACCTGCCCACCTCTGCCTCTTTCTCTTCCGAGGAATGGCGGATTTGGAATTTGCTGATGTGCTCCTGGTTTCGGGGCTAGGGGGAATCGGATTGAATCGCTTCGGTTCGGCGGTGCATGTGCGAACGAAAATTCCTGAACTAATCTAAATTGAGAAGCAGATGATTCCAAACTAATTAACTTTAGAATTGCACGTGTTTTTTTTTTTGGCTTTGCCTCCGTTACACTGTGAACTTTGAACTCAAATCAATTAACTCGATTTAAGTTTTTTTTTGTGAGAGATTTCTCAAGCTTTTGACGTGAAATTCAATGGCTTACAATATCAACCTGATAAGATGGCTAAACTATTGATTCTCCATTACATGTACTCATGTAGAGGTACAATTATCAAATTAGACAGAATGATCAATTTTGGGCTAAGTTGAGAAAAGCGATAGGAGTGTTCATTTTGGGCTTGGAAAATCACAGTTGGCCCGGCCTGTAATCTTACCAGGCCACCTCTCAAAAAGCCTGGAGTACAAGAGAAGACGGATTTGCACCTCAAAAAAGGAAGAAGAAAAAAAAGAGAAGACGGATTTGATCCATTTCTTTAACAAATTTGTCTCAGGATCAAGTCACTAGGCGATTCAGTCAACATGGGGCAGAATAAGCATCATCCGCATTGTTCACAAAACTCGAACTGTTACCATCCGAAAAATACACACACACACACTCACACACACACACACACACACACACACACAAAAAGAACAGTTTTCCATTTTTTAGACGGAAAAATTGAACAAAGAATGAACAGTGATATCTGAAGTGACACATGAGAGTACTTTTTGGTAGCTATATTTTATTAAAAAATTTTGCTAGGAGCTCACGGCAGATGGAGATCGGTCCAAAGTTGTGTGATCTGTAGACGCATGACATAACATACGTTGTAGCTATAGTGTATAAACATAACCCGTTTCTAGCTACACTGAAGATAGCGAACCCCAAGTGGGTTAGAAAATTGGACAACTCGATGTCACCAATCCACTAGCTTTCTTGCTGCAAATTGATGGTTCAAGCATGAGTTCTATCACGTGCTGGCAACTGATCTTTGATATGCATAGAGTGCATTTGCTTGCCACTAGGCGCTTAATTATTACCGCGCTGACAAAAACTGATAATTGATACAGTATATAGACTATACATAGTCTGTATTTGTATGCTCAAATAAACTTGGTTTACGTGCTTGCATCAAACAAGGGAAGTACTTAAATAAGTAATCGGCATCATGAGTAAGCACTCTGTCAGCTGTATAGCACGGGCACGTGGCGAAAATTCATGAAATAACACCAGTCATCTGGCTCATCATGCATTCTTAAGGACATGAATCGATTAACAAACTCTAGTCAATTAACCACCACAGGTACGCGGAAATGCATAAGTGTGACGAAGCTAGCACATGGTATTAAAAAGCGGCCATCTTTTCCATGAACACATTTTGCACTGCTCCTGGACACCTACTATCCTCGACATCGCACAAACTATGCCTTTTGTGGACTTGAGATGAACCGAGAGGATCATCCACTTCGCATAGGTTGTCCAAGACGTCTCCACTGCCGCTAAACAAGAAATTCCAGCCACTGCCTCCCATGATCCCATCCCTGTGCATACCCCACTACCGATGATCATGATCCACACATCTCTGGGTCAAAATATCTCTGTGCATTTTGATAGTTCACCAAAATGCCGTCCAATTTGTTCTGACGTTGACCGCCGCAGTATAAAATGGATAGTTCTAGTATTCGATCATTTTTCTTGTTGAAATGCCATTATATTTGATCCATGGCAAACATGCTCCAGTTACCTTGAATCCGCCATAAACATCAAGTGTAGTGTTTTATGGTGCGTATGTTGTTAGGAAGAAAATCATTGAAATTTTGTCCATTCATGTACTATAATTTCTCCTTTTTTTTTTGATTTATCAAGTTACATAGAATGCGTTGTTTGGGTCAGGATACAGTGGCAAAACAATCTCAAAGAATCACATCTATGTCTCAAAATGGATATGGTCCATTCATTAGCTATTTACAATACTGTCTAAGTCACTAGTCTTCTTTAAATTAGAGAACACACCCGCTCTCCTTACTCAACAAATGGCATGATCATGATAATTGCCAAGTAGACCGATGAGATATGGACTAATAGAAGCACTTAACACCTAGTGGACGGGGAAAAAGCAGCAACAAAAAAAGTTGGCCAGTATCAAGTTGCACCGAACAATTGATTAGATTTTGTGAATTCCATTACCTTTTTGACTTTGGTTCCAAAAACGAATGATCTAGGTTGCATGACATGTGCAATAAAAAGGGGTCCAGGGTAAGGCCAAGGGGAGTCTAAGCTAGGGGCAAGGCACATGAGCGCAATAGAAGAGAATCCATTGAGAGCTTGAGCTAGCACTGTACTGTTGAAGAGAGACCAGTGCAATGGGGAGAGCACCGGTTTTCTATCTTCTTATCACCTTGTTCACATACTTCCTGATTCTCTCCAGTGCAATTCCTATCTCAAGTAAAGTGTTTACATAACTCACTCACTTTATCTTCTTTATTCTTTTTCTATGAACCTCTGTTTTATCCACCATCAGTTCGGTTACCTGACCAGGACATGCGTTTCTGTGGTGTGCAGGACTGCAAAGGATGCCCTTGCAAGAGACTGGAGAGATGCAATCGGTCAGAGGGGGCACTATAGAGCCAAAGGTAGTGTTAGACTACTAAATTATCTTGTCATTTAAAATCACATATTGCCATCTTAATCCCCTTTTGGCTAGTTAACTGATTACTGCATGCTCACGGTATTTCTGTATCATCTAACTAGATTCTGTATGCACAGACGCATGTATGCATACAGAATCTTCGGAGCATGGTAAATTTGCAGTAACTATCGCCATCAAATAAAAATGGAGTACTTCCTTTGGTTCGGAACAGAAAAACACAAATTGTTACGGCATCGTTGGAAAAAGCAGGGATTCATAGGATCCATATACAACAACCTCTATAGCAGGAATATATGCTATGAATAAACTCGACAAATTTGGTTTTGTGCTCTCGCTTCCTAAACCAAGCCGGAAGTTGGTTTCACGCATGCATTTGCATTAGTAGCACAGTTCTCATTTTTCATGTTTATCAGCTGGGAACGGAGAGGTCCGTGCCTGAGAACGAAGCCACGATCAATGCGAGGATGGCTGTGGAGATGCAGGATTACCAGCCCTCGGGGCCCAACCCCAAACATAAGCCGCCACCGGGGTGGCGTTGAGCGGAGCTGCCATCACAGACATTAAGATCGGTGCCATGCATGCTCCCATCTGGTGCTCACCGATCTTAATGTCTGTTGTGTGTCGTACCAAGTCAGTAATCATAATCACCAAGCGAAACAAAAATGATGTATGAGCACGATGTGGTTCACAAAGAATACTATTCTACCAATATAGTATGTGGTTGTGTTTTATAGTGTCATTTGTACTCTGATAGAGGCTGGTACTTTGCCGGGTTGCTTTTAATTTACTTTGACCAACATGTGTGTACCATAAAAAATTGTACCCTAAGGAAAATACTGCTACGTTTTGTTGCACTCCTAAATGAGATCATTCCGTTTTTGAGCTCTTGTTTTTTTTTGAGGTGTTTTTTAGCTCTTGTTGGGTGGGAACACAGAAGTTCTGCAGAAATTATCAATAATCTATATAACTATAGAAAGTGCAACCCACTAACAAGCCTTAATGGCTATTTCTCTCTTCTCACATTGAGCCACATCACCCTAAAAATTGGGTCCGTCCGATCTTCCTATTTGGCTTGATCCTCACCATCCCCTTTATCCTTCTCACGATGTAGCACTCAGTAATGCATCATTATGTTATAACCGTTTCGTCAGCAGCCTTCACTGCAAAAACTGCTGCTATCAAGCATGCTAGGTTAATGGCGCCATAACTTCAATTTTTCTGCTCCCCAATTGAAACGGTTATCCATCAGGACATTACGGTCGACCCTTCAGGCCCCTGTTGCTTCGAGTTCCTATCCAGAAAGCAAATAAAGAGGCATGGCTCCGTCCCATTTCTTCCTCCCTTCTCCTGTCCATCTGCTGGCTCCTCTTTCCTGCAGCAACTGCTGGCTCCTCTTTCCTGCCAATCTAACTTCGTTTTGGGAGTCTAACTTCCTGCCGTGCACACTCTTGGTCCATGAGGTGTCTAACTTCGTTTTGGTAGTTCATTTTCATATCATATTTGTATATACTGCAGCAGTTGGAGTGATCGGAACCAATTTTTCTTTATATTGTTGAGGTTGGTTAGAAGGTATGCATGATATATACTGCCATCTATCCATTATACGACAAGATTTTTTTCGTATTACAATAATCCTACATGTTCATCATCTATTCTTATTGATTTGTATTGTAACTGAAAACTAACAAATGGTTTCCTATTTTTTTCACTTTTTTATATACTTTCCTATTTAAAAATATTATATGTTGTGTTCTTCATCAACACACACATTTGCCCTCTCCTTCTATATGTGCGATACAGCCCCGCAAGTCCTAGCTTGCTGCTTTGCTTTTCGATATGACCTAGAGGGTGATGTATAACTAAAGGCTTCATCTACTATAAAAGTAACCACCACCGTGATGCAATTTTGAGCTGTTAAGAATGACCCATATTAGAGACCGACATGGCATGAAGAAGATGAAAGACGAAGGAGGGAGAAGGTATTATATATTGCATAAAAATGATATCATTCTGATTAATCCAGTAACAAGATTGTCATAACAGAGTTTATGCCCTGCTTTTCCGGTGTCTAGCAGCATGCATTCATCTACAGTTAGCCAAGCAATTGCCACAGCAATGCACTCCATGCAAAGCTCTGCCCACCACCTTGGTTAATGAGAGGGGAAGAGGTTGTCAAGAGAGCAATGTGATTAATGGCACTAATCCTACCACGATCACTACCGTGAACACACTGAATTGTTATATTATTACTAGTAAAAATGCACGTGCGCCACGCACGTGTCCGACGAAATGAAACCATTTGGCAGGACTCTTCACAAAATCTAAATAATATGAAGCACCATGTGCCTATCATTAAAAATACACTTCTGACACATTGGAGCAATATGAAATCATCAAAATTTCTCGATGAACCAATCCAATCTTTGATTCTTGACAAACATAAAAGATTAAATCATTCTCCATGCAGCTTGAAGATTTCTGGGAGTACAAACATTAACTTTGCATTATGATTTAAAAATTTACGGGAAAAATTTAAAAGAAAATGACAAGTCCTTAAAAAAAGGTTGTCATTAAATTTAGACCATTCATCTCAAATTATCGACAACATCAACTTTTTAATTTTGTTTTAGGAAACAAGAAGAGACTTCCCCTACTGATTATATATTAAAAGTTAGGACCAAACAAAGTATATTATAAAGTGACAGAAGAAAAAGGAAAAGAAAAAAGGAAATTATGTTACAGAAGCTATGCATGTTTAAATTCCTGTTGCCCTATGGAAAACCATGGTGAATTCAGGTATGAACATTCTGCTTGCAAGCGTCAACCTTGTACTTAATCAACAACTTCACGGTCTGCAGGGAACCAACTTGATCATAATCTGATTGGCACCATCCTGCACATTGGCAGAATTAACTCAAGAACCAACTTAAGAGAAATTCTCAGAATTATATTTGACAAGTTGCATTCTAGTATATGAAGGATCCTCCAGTTTTTCATTTTCATGTCACCATGGGTGGTTTCTTTAGTGTTTCAATTTATACTTTGTCTCCTATAACGGAAGCGAATACATTATGATAGAATGGTAATTGATAATTCCATAGCAAAATATTTTACACCATCAGTATATTTAGATGGTTTTGCACCAAATTGGATATTGTTTCCTTTCAGTTATTATATACTAAAAGCCTAGTGCATGGAATAGAAAATTGCCTTTCAATGAAAGCTTAATTTCCACATATTGATTCCAGCAGGGATGGCCTAGCTTCGTTTGGATTATTTAATTGGTTTTATGCTAACAAGACAAGAAGAGGAAATGACTGATCTAGTACTGCTGCCTTCCTCAGGGAACAAACATAACAAGGCCACACAATAATTTTTATTCGTGTAATTTTACACTAAATGGTTGGTACGAGTACCCTGATATATAGCATGGATAAAAAAAACCTACTGGACCATTTAGCAGATCGAAAAATTATTGTGTGGCCTCTAAAATTGACGATAGGATTCAGATGTTCAGATTTCTCTCAACTCACTAAACATTTGAAATAGGCAAGCAATATTTGGTATGGGCAGATAAGCATAAAAATCTTCAAAGATTGTTATATTTGGTATAGGCACGCATTATTGTCTATTGATTCAAGTTGCTTCCATATGCATGAAACCCTTCGCATCCATATATTCTGATCAGAACTATAAGCTGCTGTTGAAATGTGATAAATAAATTAAAAAAAAAAACTGAGGCATGTAATGCATTCTGAAAACATACGTAGGCTAACCCTTGCAAGACGTGAACCAATGAACAAAAAGACAACCTGCGAGGAAAACATCAGGCTTCTCGAGGTCCTTTGGGGGCTCACAAAGTCAGTGCAGCCAAATTTTTTGGCTTAAAGGTGGACAAGTTTATATTTCAGTACACAGTGCCATCAAAGGTCGATACCAAAGCGTCATTTTTTCAATAAATACATACATCCTCAAAGAAAATTAAACTGAGCATTACATTTCAAACCATATGAACTATACAATGCATTGTGAAAACCTGTAGAGTATATACTAAAATCCCAACGACATGTGGCAAATCCGAAAGCAAATGGCATAGCTAGAGAAAGAGGATATTCCTAGATTATTTAGAGCGTTGGTGTTGTCCGCTTGCAGCTGTAATACTTTGCATAAATTCCTAGCGAGAGATCATCTAGGTATACCAAGAGCATGGCCTTATAATATCAGACTGAATAGAAAAAAAAATGTGCTTACTACATGTTTCGCTAGCTGGACATTTCACCAAACAGTTCAAAGGCGTGGTGGTAAACAGAGAAGAAGGTTAACAAGATCATTAGAGACAACAATTAGATTTAGCCATCATTATCAATTGTAACTTACGCACACTGAGATGCAGTCTAACAAGTTATGCAGGAATGGAGAGAAGAAAATTGGAAAATAGCATTTATCTTCGCTAAAAACATGACGTAGCAGAATCAATATTGCTTGCCCATAATTCCTACACCACATTGATTCTACAGGGTGCGTACCGGAGCTGCGCGAGTGGGAGTTTAACTCACCTCGATTACTCGGGGAGGAAGAGAGTTGAGCCACGGAATGTCGCTGCGTCGTTGTAGGCCTCGCCACGATGGTGGTGGGTGACTGCAGCTCTTGTTCCCGCCCTTCTTTCCCCCGCCGCCGCCGCCCTTGCACCCCACGCTGGGGACCCCCGCCACCCTCGTCAGAGCGTCAGTTCTTCACCCTCACGCGGCAACAGGTCGCGGCCATGGAAACTTTAACCATAGAAGACCGCAGGAAAACAAACGATGAAAAGGTCAGCAGGGTAACCAAAGACAATGAGGGTGTAGGAGATCCGAATCGCTCACCATCTCTCGCCGTGGAGGATGATCATGAGGAGGGTGCTACGGCCGCACGGCGCAAGGACATCTTGATCTGGGGCTCCGGGGCGGCGGGGTCGCAATCTCGTGACGGCTTGAAGGGTCGGGGCTCAGCGACGAAGCTTTCTGAGCATGGACGGACTGGCCCTTCAGATCTCGCCACCTCTACGCCCGAGCAGGTCGCCGCCCTGTCAAGAGCAGCAAGCCATTGCCGCACGCCGCTCCATGCCGCCGTCGCTGGCCGCCTCGCCACGCATCACTCACCATTGCCGTTGCAGCGCTGCGCAGCTATTGCTTGTCGCTCCGCGCCGCGCTTCACCTTGCACCTTGAATCCATCTTCATGCGTCGCAATGTCAAAGGCATGAACCTTCCAAATGATCTTTTTGTGCCGGGCAGTAATTGGAAATAAAATTCCTGTAAACAAGGAATGAAATAATCACAGGCCAACGTGATTTACCTATGCGAAGGAATCTTCTTAATTCTGGGCACTAATTGCATTCAAAGTTCGTGTAAACCAGAAAAGAAATAAAGTGGCAGGATGTGAAGGGAGGTGGGAAACGCCGGTGGCTAGCCTGGCGTGGGTGGAAAAAAAATTAGGATCGTCATCGCAAATGAACTAATTTGGACATTTGTCCATGTCCAATGTCCACCCTAGCGCGGGCCCAGGCCCAGCATAGCAGGGTTTGATGGTAGATATTAAAGATGACCTTTTAGATCAATGGCTAATATACAAGTGGGTACAATCTGGTAGGTATAAAGTGTATTTCTCTCAACTGGTTCTTTAAGGGTTTAGATTTGATTTAAATATATTGTCTATACACTTCAAATGTCTCCTTCCATTTTAGAGCCCAGTTACAAGCACATTTTACAAAATTTTATTTTATTTTCCAATACTTCACCCTCCATCCTGTTCCATATGGGAAGTTAAAAAATTGCACGCTAAATTCCGCAGCAACGCGCGGGGAATTCACCTAGTAATCATTATAATCAGTGAAATTTCACGGGGAATCGAATCTGATTTCCCATTAAATGGGCCTGTGGGATAAGTAGTTCCGGCCCATGTGTAGTAATCTCGGTCTACCCCTCCTGAAGCGAGCCAGTGTCGAACACCTCGATGGCAAGGGAATGGCCACGCCCCCGGCCGCCGTCCGCGCCCTCATCACTGCGGCCATAACCGTTCCGCATCTCCGCCAGCTCCACGCGCACATCCTCACCTCCGGCCGCATCGCATCCCTTGGCCCCGACCTCCTCCGGCGCCTCATTTCGCTCCCCTCCCCGCCTCTCCACCTCCCCCTCGCCCACCGCCTGCTCCTCTCCCTCCCCTCCCCGCCGCTTGACCTCTTCAACCTCCTCCTGCCACCGCTCGCCGCCTCGAACGATCCCGCCGCCGCGACAGACCTGTTCGTCGGTCTCCGCCGCGGGGGCCTGCGCCCGGACGCCCACACGCTCCCGCACGTCCTCAAGGCCCTCGCGCGCCTCGCGCCGGGCTCCCTCCCGCTTGTCGCCTCTAGCCACGCGGAGGCCGTCAAGAGCGGCCTCGCCTGTGCCGTGGTGTACGTTCCGAACGCCCTCATGGCCGCGTACTCGGCCTGCGGCCACCTCGCGCGCGCCATGCAGGTGTTCGACGAAATGTCGCGCCGGACGGTGGTGTCCTGGAACACGGCTCTCACCGCCTGCGCGGATGACGACCGCCACGACCGGTGTGCCGGGATGTTCGCGGAGATGGTAGAGGCTGGTTTCGTTCCCGACCAGACGACGTTCGTGGTCATGCTTTCCGCTGCTGCAGAGCTAGGCAACCTGGCGCTCGGCAAGTGGGCGCACGGGCAGGTCGTTGCCCGGCGTCTGGATATGACGCTTCAGCTTGGCACGGCGGCGGTGAATATGTACGCCAAGTGTGGCTCAGTAAGTTATGCATTGCGTTTGTTCGAGAGAATGCAGGTGCGGAATGTCTGGACTTGGAGTGCGATGATCATGGGGTATTCACAGAATGGAATGACACGGGAGGCACTGAAGCTGTTTGAGAGGATGAAGGCTGCGTCGATTGCGCCCAACTACGTAACATTTCTTGGGCTGCTCTGCGCATGCAGCCATGCTGGGCTGGTTGATGAGGGGCGCCAGTTCTTCTATGAAATGCAGCAGGTATATGGCATCAAACCAATGATGACACACTACAGTGCCATGGTTGATGTCCTAGGGCGCAACGGTCGCCTCCAAGAAGCTTATGACTTTGTTATGGGCATGCCGATCAAGGCAGACCCGGTTGTCTGGAGGACATTGTTGAGTGCCTGCCAGCTGCACACGTCCAAGGACTGCATTGACATTGTTGACAAGGTGCAGAGTAAGTTGCTGGAGCTGGAGCCCCGGAGAAGTGGGAACTACGTGATAGTTGCGAACATCTACTCTGACATTGGGTCATGGGACAAGGCGGCCAAAGCTAGGAGGGTGATGAGGGAAGGGGGGATGAAGAAGATGGCGGGAGAGAGCTGCGTTGAGGTTGGAGGGCATTTTCAGCGGTTCATCTCTGGTGATGATTCTTGTCCTGGATTTGACAGGGCTTACAGGACTCTTCATGAACTGAACGTCAACATGAGAAAATCGGAACCAGCTGATAAATTTTTTCTTATTGATACTGATTTGTAAGGACCGTGTATACTGAGGAAACTGTTCAGATTGATGCCCTTTTTTTCCCTAGCTGACTGTGCTATCTAGCTAGCCCAGATTTTTAGTTGTAAAATGAAAGTTAATAAGACAGCATAACATGTTTCTGGGGCAGATTTAGGGTTAGTTTGGTTGGAGACCGGAGAAACTCGCCTGAGTCAGGCAGCAACCTCAGGCGTTCGATTTCGGACGCCTGCGGCTGACGCTCGCGCCTGAGTCAGGCTGCCTGGCTCAGGGTGTCATCCAAACACGCCTTTAGTGCGGATCATGGATGTTCAAATGCAACACCCAGACTTCTGTGGCAAATACAATAATAAAACATACGTTCAGCTACAAGAGCTAAACAAATGTATAACGTATGTTGTAGCGGGTGTTTTATATTACCTGATAATATATCAGGTAACATAAAAATGTATTCATTTTACATTAATTATTCTTTCTCTATACACACAGCAAACATAATAAAAAAATAGAGCATGTTTGTGGCGGAAAGACACTGATTAGCGATTAGCGATGTAAGTGAACACTCTGTCTGTGATACGTTTTGATACGCGATGTTCATCAAGAAATTTTGAGCTGCTAGACTCACGGCGAAGCCAGCTAGGAGATTCACCGGTGTCATTAACCTTGTAAACACTATTACCAATGGTCATTTTAGGCCCCAAACAGCCAAACATAATGAAATAGCTTGAAAAGGACCAAGAACATCATGGTGCCATTTATAGCATGTTAGCAAAGCCAAGCAAACGAGTGTCAAGAGATCGAAACCACGCTAAGACGATGGTAGAGCGGCAAAATTCTGCATCTGAATGATCTAGGGTGCGTTTGGACGACCGAATCGTTTCTGATTCAGGCCAGAATCGCTTGGAGCGGTCCCAAACGGCGGTTCCTCGAAACGTTTCACCTTCGAAACGGGGTGAATCGATTCGCATTTTTTGCCTACGAGCCTGAAACACCTGAAGTGGTGTTCCACAGCGCGAAACGCTTCGCTCCTCCCATCTCTCCACCGAGTTCCACTCATTTACGACCATTTGCCACTGCAGTATGCGTTGTAACTCGCAATTATGCGTCGCCGCCGCCCGGGAACCACAGGTTGCCGCCGTCGCCCCGGAGCTGCAGGTTGCTACGCGCATGGGAGGGATGATGGAGGAGGCGGATGTCCTTCCGTTTTTTCTATTTTATAAACATGGGTGAGCTCTAATGGTGCTAAACCAGAGCTTCCATGGTACATCCATGGCGGACTGGTGAGAGTTAGTGCGTGACTAGAGGAAGGCGAAGGGGTACTGAGAAAAAAGAAACATTCGTTTGTGTTAGGGAGCTCCTTGGGCAAATGGGCTGGATGGGCCAAATATCAGCAGCTCCCTCTCCTTCACTTTGGCTTTTTTTTTCGTTTTTTCATTTTTTATTATGTCGTTATGATTTTTTTTGTTATTTTTGTTAGCATATATCCTTATGATTTCATTGTAGATCATAGCTAGCAAGGATCAAACAAGGATAAGTGAGTCATTTTGATCCCCTGCTCTCTTAGTTGAAACTGAAACTACATAAATAGCCAAACGATTTCTGAAGTGATTCTGTTTCAGATTGTGAAACGTTTCTGGGTTGAATCTGAAACGTTTCTGATTCTCAGTGAATCTGGAGCTGTACCAAACGCACCCTAGTCGTCATTGTGACCAATTAATGCAAAACTGAAATTCCACTCTAGCTTTGTGATACAAAAGATAGATTAAATCTGTAGTTTTATGATACGATATTTTAAAACTATCATTTTATATATTTTTTCCAAATTATATATATATATATTTTATTTTCATAATATTTCTCAAGGAACATTTGTACTAAGATAAGAATAAAAGGGAAGTTGAAAACAAAACGGCATGGTGTTGCACAATCACTGGCAAATTGGCCCAACTCGTCCCTTTGTTCGTTGCTTTCAGCTGGATGCCGGGCCCAGCGGAGGAAGGGCAACTTCCGCTACGTGGGTCCCGCACGGCAGCCTCACGTACCGGCATATATTAGCGGCACTCACGCGGCGAGATCGAGGACGAGGCCGGAGCCGCACTTGGGGTTCCCTTTGGTAATGAAAAATTCCTCCTCCCGCATTTCCCCCAATTATTTTTTCGCGATTTTTGTCGATCGGTTTGTTCGTCGCGACGTCGAATCATAGCGCCAGGATTTGGATTAGGAGAGGCCGGATTAGGCTGCAGATTTTTCTGGGCGTCTAATTTGTCCGAAATGGTTCAAGCATTTCGTGGTAGATGGTGGGGTGGGGGAAGGCGCGTTGTTGTGGATTAGGCGTGCTTCGGATCGATTTGCCTTTGGAATTGCGCGATAGTAACCTTGCGAGGTCTCGGTTGGAATCCGTCGTTCTGGTTTGGATTTCCATCTCGTGATTTCCACGGGATTCGACAGGTCTGTTTTGTTTGAAACTGACTCTGCTAGCTGGGAAACGGGACCAGGGAGGAATTCGGGCTTTTATTTGTGGTTTCATTTAAATATGCTGTAACGCACAACCTATTCGGTTTGGAAAGTTTTGGAGATTATTTCCTAGAAATGACGAACTGGGTGGAAATTTTAAGTTTGACTCTGTAATGTAGTGTAATTGAGGATATTTGGAGAGGCCAGGAAACAGATTATGTAATGTAATTCCATAGGAATGGCGTTTTTTCTCTGCGCCCCTGTTTAGGTTCGAACCTGGAATTGCTATGTTTTCATATGTTATTGTTATATCTTGTTATCTTGTTTGAGTTACTTGCGTATATTTTTTATTTTTGTGGTTAATATCTTCTGTTTACAAGGCTGTATGGTGTTTTGATATGATCCTGTATCGGCAATTTACATAGGCGCTTTGGGTAAAAATTTATGGTTTTATCATTAGCATGCTTTGTTTATTATGAATCTGTGAGCCAGTCGCTATAAATGTGTTAGCATGTTGAATCAAAATTCATTGTGGGGGCCAGACGCATTGTTTGTAGATTTCCGGAACAAATCGTTTAGAGTGAATTGCATAAAACTACTACTATTTGTGTCAAGGTTTCAGAAAACTACATTTTTTGGAACCTATTTCAGAAAAGTACAACTATTTTGACCATGGGTTTCAGAAAACTAACATGTGGGACGGGACACAAAAGTTGGTAGTTTTCTGAAATCAATGGCCAAAATAGTTGTAGTTCTTTGAAATAGATTCCAAAAGTTGACACAGTTGTAGTTTTGTGCAATTCACTTAATCATTTGTTTCATAGGAGGAATGTCAATGCTTGTGGAGACTATCCCCATCGTGCAACATAGCTCATCTGGGCTTCTTTGTGTTGAAATGCTTTCCATGTTGAAAAAAAGTTGTTTATGAACCTGTCCAGTGAAATTATCATTGGCTTATGTTATGTCCATATGCTGATACTGTAACTTCTTTGCCCAAAGGTGGAGCTCGGATCATTGGTGCCTCTTTTTTTCTTCATCAAGGACTCTGGTGTCTCATCTCACAAGTTTAGGCAAGTTTTTTTTTTAATCTGCTTTAGTACTACTATGTAGGTTTTTGGAATTAATAATTATGGCATTGAGCTGACCATTCCTTTTTCGTTCCCAGCAGGACATTAAGTTTGATCTAGCCACTAGATTATGAACTCTGTGCTGATCTAGTAGCATTTCGCAAAATTCGTTTATTTGGAAAGCTTGTTAATTGTTTGCAACAATGAAGGATCATCTTATGGTCAATGTTGATGACCTAAGCGTTCCTGAGCCCAATGTGGTCACCAGGGCAGTCAAGAATGTGTCATCTGAGGCAGCCATTGCACATCCACCGGCTTCATTTCATACCCTTTTGGCAGTCGGAGAAAGCATGGACTCTGAAGAAGAACCTCTTCTACAGATGGTTGAGTGTCGCATTTGCCAGGAGGAAGACAGTATAAAGAATCTAGAGAGTCCATGTGCTTGCACTGGCAGCCTAAAGGTTCGCATTACGAATTCAACTTACTTTTTTTGTTCTCCCTTTGAGCTGTGACAATCAATTCAGAGTTTATTGTTTTACTGGGACCTCTTGTGCACAGATAAGATCAATTGCCATTCTACTTCATATCTAATTACCATTTTGAGGTGTCAAGTGATCATTGTCACTTGTGGCCTCTTATATAGCGAAACACTCTGCTTTTGTAAGAACTCTACTTGGTTAGTTGCTGACATTGTGCAAGGTGTTCTCAACATTTTAGTTAACTTTTGGCATCAATATGTTGTTGACGGGCGCGTTGTGAATTCTGTGGTTTTGCTTGGGTCTTCGTTTTCCTGTCTTATTAATCTTGTGCATAGAATATAATAACAGACATGGATTATTTTTTCTGGCCAAATTGATATGCACCACGAGTGATTTAAATGGTCTCCATTTCAACAAACTGTCCTGAATCGAGATAAGTGGAAGGGAAAATGGTAGCTAGGAAGGCAGGGTCCAGTTACATAATCGCTGGTAACATCTAGTGACATAAGATGCTTGCAGTTCAAGGCATTATAATCAGAAATCTATGTACCATTTCATAATCTTACACCATTTCAATGTGTTAAGAACTCAAGATATTAAAATCCGTCAGCCGGACAAGTCATGCCAATTCCACACTTTTTAAGTATAAGGTTTAAGGATTTAAAACTGGTAAATTTCATACCATAGTGTCTGTTTATCAATATTAAAATAAAAAATATGAAAGAATAACATAAATATAATGTCCCTAATTTGAGTTGCAACTGGACCTGAATAAAACTATTTTCATGATATTGACTAAGTTTCTAATGGCCAGTATCTTGATAGACTGAGTTACATTTAAACTGCAAATTTTATTTGCATTCACCCCTTCTCTTACATCTAGCTGAACAACCTTTTGAAGTTGATTCTTTCCATCATGTTTTCTTATTTGTTTGTAAAACCAAATTTTCTTTGGATACTTCTTTTCAAGAATATTTTCTGTGGATGCTGTTCTAATGCATCTTTAGTTTATGCTATGCAGTATGCTCATCGGGCTTGTGTACAGCGATGGTGCAACGAGAAAGGAGATGTGACATGCGAAATCTGTCACGAGGTGAGTTTATGTTCTGATTAAATATTTGTGATTCCATTTATCTGAAAGTTATACTGAAATTATGTTCGGAAAAAAAAAATCTGTTTGCAGCCTTATGAACATGGGTACACTGCACCTCCCAGAGCTCATCCAGATGAAACTACCATTGATATAAGGTAGGGCATTGTGTTGTTATTATTCAAAACTTGGGCCGAAGTGTACTAGTTTCAACTTATCAAGCTGTTTCAATACATACTTGCTGATCCTTTAGAACAAGGAATGATATTATATCATTCTTTATGTTTTATGGATAAATCTCATCTAATTGAAAGTCACCTCTCATTTCCTTGCGGTTTATAGTGGCGGCTGGACCATTACTGGTACTGCATTTGACTTGCGTGATCCTAGGATCCTTGCAGTGGCACAGAACCACATTATGGAAGCTGAATATGATGATTATTCTGCCACGAATGCCAGCACTGCTGCCTTCTGTCGCTCTGCTGCTCTTGTTGTGAGTCCCCACATAACAAATGTATTTAGGTTTATCCTCGCAGGTGCACAAAACCATATTATGCACAATAGAGTTTGCTTATTTATTCATAACATCTGTTTACCTTTTTGTGTCCAGTTAATGGCTCTCTTATTATTGAGACATGCACTGACTCTAACTGATGAAGACGACGATGATACCTCTGCTATGTTTTCTGTATGTGAAATAACGCCCTTGAAACTGGATTCTAGCATCTTCTGCTTAAATGCAGTCATTAGCACTTGGTACTGATGGTTCACTTTTGACAGCTTTTTCTGTTGCGTGCTGCTGGTTTTCTGCTACCGTTCTACATTATGGCTTGGGCAATTAGTATCTTGCAGCGCCGTAGACAGAGGCAGGTCAGTATGTCGTTTCAAGTGAATTTCAACACTTAGTAGCTTATGGATCTTGTGGAGTTAGTTATTGCCATAGCCGTACTCCTGAGATACTGAGTAAGATCAGGAAGTTATGTCATTAATCCGATATCTTATTTGTTTTTTAGTAATTGATCTCCTAAACATGCTGGAAACTTATGAGTCGGTGCATGCATCATGCATGACCAATGAAATGGAATTTATGTTCGAAATGGCTCTGGCAAAATTCAATTTTGGTCCAAAAATTTTACACTGCTTCTGTTAAATTGTGCTTTTGTGCTATGCAATATATCTCCCAATCGCTGCTTTTAGGCTTTCTGTAATCCTTGACCTGTGTATTGTGTTTTAACTGTGGATATTATTATGTTCAGGAGGCAGCTGCCTTAGCTGCAACTGAGGTTGCATTCATCCTGCAGTCCGGGCAAGGGAGGGGAGTGCACTTCACCATTGCACCGGACTCTCCTGCCACACCTCAGCATGAACCACAGCCGTAAAGGGTTGCTGTTGAGGTGCAAGTGTCTGGTGGCAACCGCTGCCGCGGGAATTGCTCATTGCATGGATTTCGCAAGGGATCATGGTTGCTGTGTAGTGCAGAACCAGAGATAAATTTGTGTGCCAAGTTTATTATCATATCAGTGTATACTGAGTGTAAAGATGAACGGGAGTTTCTCCCACTCGTGTTTTGGATTTCGCTGGCGCGTTTTGCGCGTCTGGCAGGGTAAAGGGGTTTGTATAACAATGTTATATGGTTCGTGCACCCCAAAGGTGAAAACCAGCGCTTTCTTTTCTTTACATGTGCTCGTCTCGCACGCGTCGGTCCTGCAAGGTGGGCTCTCGCGCCAGCGAGCGCACACGGCGTCAGCCCACGACGGCCGCCGCCAGCACGGCAGCACCCTTGCCGCGACGATCCGATGAGATCGGGGACGAGCAATGCTCAGTCCCGCCACTTCATCACCCCCGCTCGGCCGCCCCAAACGAGCGGTTGCGCAGGTTGAAATTCCGTTCCAGCGCATAGCACGAAGGTTTCTCTCCTATTTTTTTACCTGTCATATTTTCTCCTATTTTTATTTTCAAAATAGGAAGTTCGAGATACACGATCAGGCCAAGAAAATTTCCAATTTAGCCCAACTCGAGGCGGCACAAATTGGCCCAAAGGTTTACTTGAATATGATGGTTTTATGCACAATCTTCTATGAAGTCCACTCTTGCAACTTGATATAACACTATAAACAATCTTGATCTTCCATCAACAATCTTTGAAGTCCATTAACTAGTTCTTCGGAATGTAGACGATGATCCAACTCCCTCATGCTTAAACGGTGCTCGTCCGAGCATATAGGAAGTGGAAAAAGAAAAAACACTAGTTAAACCTTTTATTTCTTCTCCTTGACCGTCTGAAACACATCTTGATTCCTGGAGATAACAGGAGGTTTTTCACTGATTTTGTACTTTGTGCCGGTTGGCACGAATTTGTGCCGGTCGGCACGGAGCCAACTTTTCTCTGTTTTCGCCTCAAATTGATCCTTTGCGTTTCAGAAAGTCTTCAGAGGTGTTTGGTGATGAAAATCTTCGTCTTGAGCAAGATATCTTGATAATTTGTGCATAAAACCATAGAAATAGTGCAATGGCTCTACGAGAAATTCATATCATAGGTTGTGGACAAGGATTGGACAACACCAAAAGAAATATGGGTTTACAGGTGTGAGGTCCGAGAATGGTAATTTCGCTGGAGCTTCGGCATTGGTTGTTGCGGGTATTACGGACCCGGAAACTATGGAAGCGATCGCATGCAGAGAAGGCCTAGCACTTGCGAGTGATTTGATCTTGCAGCACTTCAGGTTAGCCTCCGACTGTGCCAATGTAGTGAAGAGCATCAGAGAGGATGGGATGGGTGTGTATGGACATATTGTCCAGGAGATTAGAGCTAGAGCAAGAGAGTTTAGGAGAATTGAGTTTGTGCATGAGAAGAGAGTGTCTAATGTTGACGCCCACAATCTAGCTAAGAGTTGTGTTTCTACTGCACTAGGCAGACACGTTTGGTTCCTAGCGCCACCCGATGGCATTTGTAATAATCATGATACAGTGAGACAATAAAGGGTGGCGGTTTGGCTCAAAAAAAAAAAAAAAAAAAACTAACGCGCAACCCTATCCCCAATTTCTGAACAGAAGGAATGCACAGTGATTAGATGAAATAAACATAGGTCCAGAATTTATCAATGCAAAATAGGTATGGGGATTATGGCATTTTACATGCTGTTTGGACTTTCATATTGGCTCTTTTCTAAAATATCCCAACAAAAGTCCTATTGGTAGGCAATTGGACAGTTACCCAAACATCCCTTCCTCACGCGGTTGACCAAAGGAGCACTCGAAGCTCAGTCAAAATCTTGGGAGCACTCGAAGTCATCCCCTTCACGCGGTTGACCAAAGGAGCTGTAAGCCAAATGGTCACCCTCCTTCATCTTGCCACTCTGAATCCTCTGCAAGTCCTTGTCATCATGCTGCACCCTTCCGGTCACTTCTAGGCACAGGCCATTCTTGCCAAGTCTCTTACTCTGTTTTGCTCTGTCGGTTTTCGGTTTCACTGGACCTGTTTCAACGAACACCGGTTGCTCTCTGATTGTTGGGTTCGGCTGTATGCGGTGGCTCTGATCTTCAGATGGTCTCAAGATTGGGTGCTCAGATTCCAGCTCAGTGGCTCCATCCTTGTTCAAAATCACCTGCAGAAAACACTTGCCAAATTATGAATGTGTTCATATGATTTTCCGGAAGCTTCCAAATGATAATTCAACCAGGCTTACACAACCTTCAGTCCAACAGGAACGACAAGTAATTACCTTACGGCCCACCAAATCAAATGTAACAACCACTTTCCCCTTTTGTTTTTCAGCTTCTTCCTGAGCTTCCTCTTGCTGCTTCCTTATGTTTGATTTTTCCTGTAGTGCCAGAAGATGTAGCTCCAGTTAACATCAACATGACTCAGCTAGAACAATTTGTCAATATCAAAAAGTAGCTGTGAAGTAACTTCTTGCCCTGTCCATGAAGTTGAATGTTCTTGCAGACAATAATTATGAAATCATAGCAGAAACAGAATAGGTTGTGCATAAATCATTAATTGTCTAAACAAGAACGCTTTGCCATAAATCTTTTAGTTATAAAGTAACTCTCATGTCAGGATTAAGGTTTAGCACAACCACAGTGAAGCCAAGATCAATGAAAGGAATCTAATGTCAGGATCAAAATTGAGAGTTTAAGTAACGAATTGGGCCTTAAGAACCCAATGTAGTTTATACCTTTGAAGAGAGCCAACTGTTTCCTTCCATTTCATAATAGTCGCTTTGGTCATCATAAACTTTAGTCCTTGCAGCAGAGTTTCTGTCATAGTCAACAAGCCTCTTTGCATATGCTTCAGCTGCAGCTTCTGATTCTGAAAGAGGTATCCCAACATCACTTAAACCAGCATATGTACTACCTTCCTTCAATACCAGTGCACCACAGAAACTACAGGGTCCCTCGCCCTCTTGTTCACACACAATCTTGCCACACGACAAGCAGTTGCTAATAAGGTTGTGCTGCCGTGCTTGGCATGAACAAGGCTTGCCCTGCTTGAAGACAATAGAACCCTTCGCCGCCTCAGCGAGGGAGATAGCCTTTACTCCTTTCTTTTTTGAACCTCTCTTGGAGGCAAGTCGGGATTCATCAGTTTCTGATTGACCCTTGGAACTCTGACTAGAAGAAGACGCTGTATCTTTTTGTGTGCGTGTTTGTTTCTTTGTTTGGGAGGTTGCTGCATCAGCAGATGGCTTCTTATAAGGCTGAAGGTTAGGAGCTTGCGACCTGTCATGTCCATTTGAGGGATCAATGTAACCCCTCCGCCGCAAGTACTCCTGAATAAGGTCCTGAGCAGCTTCTTCTCCAATTATATTCTGCAGAATTAAAAACAGAATGTCACGATCTATGTTCATATCGACTAAGTAACAACATATTCCAAATGCTTTTGTGCATGATATAGATGTGATAACTAGTGGTGTCACTAAGAAACAAGCAGTAAACAAGATGAACTAATGGAACTAGAGACTTTTTGTAGAGCAACGTGACCAATTTGGAAGACAGATTCAATAAAAAAATAGAAGTAGTCTACTTCAATTACCATGTCCACATGGGTATTTTGCTAACTCACTACTTCATCTTTGTGAAGCAGCACAGAAGGAGATATGTGAAGTTGCAATGTCAAATCTATACTTGCAAGTTGCAACTTACAAGGTGACATGTTCAACATACACTGCAGCCAATGTAGAAACCTTGACTGAGAGAACAATACATTTATGCATCAATCATGCACATGATTTTGCACCAATAAAAGAGAGCAATGCAAAACAGCAGTAGAATCTGTAATCTGCCATCCTGATGTGCCTTAAGGGAAACAGATGGTTTAACTTATAGAGATTCTGCACATCCATTGAACTAGTTCACATCGATGAGCATAACCAAAATTCACATCTCATAAGGCCCTGGAAACTAATATTTGTATTACCACGTATAAAAGAAACTAATAATCTATATAGATCGACCTGACACTGACAGCCCTGAAGAATTAAGCTGTATCGTAACCGCGGTTATGATACTGCATCAGGTTGTAAAATAAATGACAGTGGAGGTTCCCCTACTGTTTCCCTGTTTCCCCCTAAAACACAACATTCATGATGATACAGTTCACTGAAGCACTAAATTTTTTAGTCATCAGATGCAACAATTCCAGAAAAAGGTGAGACGCTTCAATCACTTGTCATCCTCGCCTTGCAACAGAACCCACAAAAACCCAAGACCGAACAACACAGCAATTTGGTGGCGACAGTGTAGCAAATTTTCTACCAACAATCACAGCACATCACAAATCACATTATACGAAAGGTTAACAATTTTCGCCGATCTCAAATCGTACACAAACCCTAACCAGAGAACAACACATTGGCGATCAGATCAGGCCATCGCCCCCGCGCACGCGCACGGTCAAAGCCCCGATCAGAATCCAACGCGTCGCAACAGAGGGCCAGCTGACTGCACTCATCTTAAGGTTCAGACAGTGGCGCACAAACCGTGAGGTAGTCGGCGGCGTCGGGGGGAGGCGCGAGCTCGCAGAAGGAGACGAGGCCCGAGATGAGGTCAGTGTCTAGGTCCAGCGCGCCCTCCTTCCGCTCCCGAAGCTCCCGCAGAGCGCCCGTCAGCCACTCGCCGGACGTGCTCGCCGACGTTGCCATCGCTGCTGCTCCGCCGAATCGCGAGGAGGAAGGAAGGGTAATAACTTCTTTTTTAGTTTGCCCCCAGCCTATAAAACATTTGGCTAACTATCCTTTAGTTACATTTTGGTTATCTTCCCTTTAGAGAATTTATAATTGCGAGAAAAGCCCCCGCCTTATCCCCGTGACCGTGAGACCTCATCATCGGTGAGCACTGAGCACTGTGCGGAGCGGTGGGAGAAAGAAGGGTCGCTCCAATGGCTTCGCCGACGTCGTCGCCGGTCTCTCTTCTCCTCCTCCTGCCGCTCCCGTGGAAACCTCTCTCACTCTCGAGGCATCGGAGGAAACTCCCCTCTCCAAGAACTGGCCGCGTAGCTGCTAAAGGAGCTGAGCAGCGGTTGCTGCTGCCGCCAGTGACTAGCCGGCGTAGGAGGGACGAAGGCTTCGCGTGCTTCTCCTATAATTCTCAGAACAAGTTTCCCCCGCCTTTCGACAAGGTGATTCGCTGCCGTTTTGTTTTTTGTAAATTTCCTGAAAGCAAGTATAGAGATGCACACTCCAGCTTCTTGAAATTTCTAAAACAAAATTTTTAGCCTATAATTTGTCCGGATAAAAGGTTAGGAATCCAATAGTACAATGTGTGTAGTTGGCCATTCCTGCTTTCATGCGATGTTTTCGTAGTGACTGATGAGGAGCTTGTGACATTATCTGAACCTAAACAGAGTTCGGACGAGTGGCTGATCCTTCGCCGGTGGGATGTCCCATGGGAGTGGCAAACCGTTGTTCTTACTATGATAGGCTGCGGAGTAAGGTAAGCCATAAACTTTGTACCAGATCATGTTTTCCTTTAATCTGAAAATGTAACGGGAATTCAGTTAAACTCCGTGTCATTTATTCTGAATGTTTAATTGTACTCAATATCGAAGAAAGCATTCTGAGTATTCTTTAGACAGCTTTGTTCTGACAGGATTGGTTGAGCAATCGATTTTGCAATACGTGGGGTTTAAAGCTGTGGAGGCAACAATAGATGAGAAGGCAGAGATACTCTTTCTTGGGCAACTGTATGATACTTGACATTCCCATGTGCACAAGACATTTCAATTCCTTTACCGATTATCTTTCGCCAGTATATGAAAGAACACTGTCAATTGCCAAAAGATTTACATTTTCCTTTTTGTACTGTCTTGTGCAGTAGCGTGACCCTAGTCGTGCTTGGCGTTATATTTGGCATCACCAACACCTTTCGGCCATTCCCAGATGATTTATTTCGTTATGGTCAGGACTCAATCGTGCTCCACGGTTACTCTAATTTGTTATATTTGCTTACAAAGCTATTTCTGATGAAAGCTATTTTACCAAATATTTTTTGTGGGATATTTTGATGTGGACTGGAATTGCCTTGTAAATTGTAATTAAGCATCTAGCTTATCCTCATTTTCATGTTTGCTGCTTTTCGGAGTTAATTCGACATGAGTAATTTGTTTATGCAAGAATGTTGTCTACCTTTCAGATATTAAAGAACCATTCAAGCTGCGGAGTGGTTGGCTTTTGTGGGCTGGAGTTGGCCTCTTTGGAGCAATAGCTTCTATTGCTGTAGCCGGAGCTGCTATGACCTATCTGAATGGTGACACTCCACAGAGAGAGGTAAGACAAGTAAATGCTTTTGCAAATAGCCGACTAGACCTTTCCTGAGCATACATTAGTTGTTATTTATCACACTTTCTTTGAACCTTAATCTCATTCTATGCTACTTTGTTATTCAACTTGTTCATAATAAAAGGAAATATGCCTTGAATCATGCATCTTTTTAATTTATATTTAGGACTGCGTAGTGCATTTCTTGCAACTAAATTGTGCTCACAAAATGTTTTCTTTTCATTTACTCAGACTGATTCTCTAGTCCTTTTGTTGCCACTGATTGGCTCATCCACTACCAGGTAGATCTATCTTCCTTTTTTATTTTCATTGGTTCCTGGCTATAAGTATGGCTACCAGAACTTGATCTTGCTGTCAACTTTCTTATGCATTGCTAGCACTGCCTTTTTGGTGGGAATTACTGGAGTTCTAGCACCACTCCTGGAGGAAACCGTGTTTCGAGGATTTCTAATGGCGTCCTTGACTAAGTGGTAAATTCCATATATTATTTAGTTTTTTTTTCATCCTAGATACTTTTTCATTTAGCAGTTTGACCAATTACGACTAGCAGTTTTTCATGTTGGTTTATCCATGGTTTTCTCTTTGGCACAGGTTTCCTACTCCAGTTTGCGTACTTGTCAGTGCTGCTGTGTTTGCCCTAGCTCATCTCACTCCTGGGCAATTTCCACAACTGTTCATACTTGGTAATTATCTGCGATCATAAAAATAGATACCTGAAATGGATAATTGTCTGAATTCGGAATTCCCATTTTGCCTTCAGTGCGCCACCATATTAGTTGCAGGAAACTTGGCTATGTCAGTGTGACACTCATCAGCATCTTTTCATGGAGTAACTGTGGGAACTATTATTTTCAGTAACATTTGCTTATTGTCATGCAGGTGTGGCGTTGGGGTTTTCGTATGCTCAAACTCGTAATCTTCTAACTCCTATCACAATACATGCGTTTTGGAACTCAGGAGTGATATTACTGCTAACCTTTCTTCAGGTACGTGTTACTCTATTTCTTTAGGCACGTGATAGGGGGGTTGATTTCTGTGCTCTACCTGACTGAATAAATTAATGTTCTTCAGCTCCAAGGATACGATATCAAGGAGCTCTTGGGGGCATCGTGAAGGCTCCAACAGATCAGTTTATGACTTAATAAATAGCTTCAGCACAACCATCTAAAAGGAGTTACTGGTCTTTGTAGTCTTATGTATTTGGTGCGTCCAAGTAGGCAAGTTTATGCACCTCTGTAAGTTTGTAACCCAAATTAAACTGCCACGAAAGCAAGACTCGTATGTCTGTCCATATATGTATGCGGTAGTATTCTGTACTTAAGGGTACAAAAGAACATGAGTTCTCACTCTGGGATTTTCACCATTCATGGTGGGTAGAGTCGTACCCATAAGACTCCCACAAGTACTCATCTCTATAAACACACGCACACAGCTTTATCTCTATGGGCGCCTTCGAAAAATTGTGTCGCCTGATCTTTAGATTCACGAAAAACCACAGCCGTCTCACTGTCGACGGAGATTAAATAGTCGTAAAGGTGCAACACTCATGCTAAGTCGAGACTTGAACTCAGGTAGGTTGGTTCCACTGCAAAAAAAATAATCAGCTGAGCGGTGCTCGCTTTGCTAGGTGTGAGCAATTCAATCACAATTCATCAACTTTGGGCAACCTGCTCACATTGGAGGGCTAATTATGGACACGCGTCCGTGTCATACTCACAGCTAAACACTTCGCAAATATTTTCGAGAATAAGGAGACAGCACAACATCATTTTAAGCGACGCAAGAACGTACAAAATATCGCAACTTAAAGCACAATAACATGACATGTTCTAGATGCCGCACTGCCCAAATATCATGCATCAGTTTCTAATTTAACAAGGTTATCTGAAGACACCATGTGGCACAGTTTTAAGCAGATGTGCATTTCGCAGTCTAGAACAAAAGACACGGCACAACTCAAGTTCTTAGGCGTCTAGACACTACATTCATATCCTTAAACAAGCAGAAAGAGACTTCGTCTAAAAAAAACAAGTTGAAATTAAAGAGAATACGAATTAGATACATATATGAGGAAATATCAGGTGCACATGAAGTATTTGGTGAACATGTGCACAAACTCACTGAAAGCCATTGGATTGCATCTGAACGACTAAACTCATGGTATATAGTATAACTCAACAGTGGTTTAGTTAAATAACTACATACCATCAACATATCGGTAGCGTTCGGTATAGATTCCAGTGGCTGCGCTGCAGCAACTGTAGCAGCCAAAAGTGTGCTGTTTTCTTTAGCTGCGGCTGTTTGGAGCTGTACGGCTGCAGCCAAACGCCACAGCAAAATCTTTACCGATCGCTGCCATCATGTGCATTTGTATGCCCAGGAAGCCTGATAAGAGGCAAGCGAGTCATAATATGATTCCACGTGATAAGTACCCACAAAACTAGCACAATGATATTAATTTACCATTTGTTGCGACTAAGGAGGGAAAGATCATGCATGGAAATCATATATTGTCTTGAGAATATGTATCAGAAAATGAAACAAAATTAACAACATTATCATGCATAGTTAAGTTTATTAATTATAGAAAAGAAAGCATCACCTTTACTGTTTATGTGCTCACACAATGTGAAAATTTTAAAACATTCCAACAAGGCTTGTGTTAGAATTAACTAACTTAAACAACATTTGATCCGAATCCCATAACAATTTGTGCTGAGCAACAATCATGATTGAAAGATCCCTTCACAATTTAGTTAAAAATAAATAGTGCTAAGATGAAAACTCACGTGACACATCCTGGTGTTAATACATGATCTTCTCCTGAATGTGATTGTTGTATGTGTACACTCATTGATACTTGTAGCAAGTGCATGTAAAAAATGCTTCGTTCTCTATTCCATTACAATGCTAACCGATATGTGAAACTGCCACACCTTCCCTTCATCACCAAATCATTCAAATCAACCATTACTCAAATAAGTGCTTAATTAGATATTTAGATTGTTTTTCATAAGCTGCACAATTAAAGTGACAATACTTATGACGTGCTGTCTCTTGATATGAGGTCAAAATTAAAGTGACAGTTGGGTATAAACTCCTTACCTCGATCTCTCCTTAAGCGGCCTCGTCAAGAGGATTTTTTTTTTTCCTGAGAAGAGGTCAAAAAGGACCGATCATAGCATGAAACGACAAATGGCCGGATGTGCAATTGTGCCTGTTCCATTTTCTTAATTTTAGGTGCGGACCATCTTATGCATCGAACCCAACTGTCTTTGGCGGAGGTACCTGTAAGGCTGTAACAGCAATGGCAGCCATTCTTCGGCAGCAGGCGGCTGCGCTGGCCATGCTGCTGCTATCGCTTCTGTTGCCGGCGTCAGCGCAGCAACAGCAGCAGCCACCTCCACCGCCGCGGCCGGCTAACTGCCGCGACAGATGCGGCGACACCACCGTCCCGTACCCGTTCGGCATCGGCGCCGGCTGCTACCGCGACGGGTTGGAGCTGGTGTGCGACGAGACGCGCTCCCCTCCGCTCCTCCGAATCTCCCTCTTCTACTTCCCGATCGACGGCCTGTCGGTCGCCACCGGCGAGGCCCGGCTCTACAACAAGGCGTCCCGCAGCTGCTACAACGCCACTTGGGGCTCCACCACCGAGAACTCCACTTGGGCGCCCGTCGCCCTCGGCAGCGGCAGCCCGTACCGGTTCTCGGCGGCCAGGAACCGCCTCGTCGCGCTCGGCTGCCCCAACCTGAGCTACTTCGTCAACGGCCGGGCCGAGTACGCCAGCGGCTGCGTCTCCGTCTGCTCGCTGTCCGGCCGGGACGACGACGCCCAGGCCCAGCAGTGCACCGGCGTGGGGTGCTGCCAGGTCGGGATACCGCCCGACGTCTACCACTTCGAGCCGTACCTGTACCGCGACTTCAGGCACCAGCAGGGGTTCAACGCCAACGGCACGCCATGCCGCTACGTGTTCCTGGCCGAGGACCAGTGGTGGTCCGGCCAGAGCTACCGCGCGTACCTCTCCCGAACCGACGACTTCACCGTGCCCGTCGTGCTCGACTGGGCCATCCGGAACGTTGCCAACTGCAGCGCCGCCGTGAGCAACGAGACCGCGGACTACGCGTGCCGGAGCACCAACAGCCGGTGTGTCGACTCCACCAACGGACCCGGCTACCGGTGCCAATGCTTGGACGGGTACGAGGGGAACCCCTACGTCGAAGGTGGATGCACAGGTAGGTACATGTAAATTTCATAGAACTACATCATGTTCTTTGGTCAAACTATCGCAAAACTACAGATTTAAGCGACAACTTGGCAAAACTAACTACAAATTTTGAGCTAATTATCACATAACTATATATATTTAGAGAGAAATTTGGAGCAACACTTCTAAATCTGTAGTTTTCTGATAAGTTCAACATAAGAATCTGTAGTACTGTGAGTTGCGACTTAAACCGATCCATCGTTTGTGATAGTTTTGTCAGTCTGTTTAGTTTTGTGAAATTTACTAGTACAATCTTTAGGCAGTGCGGGTGTTCGGATTCGATTTCCTGTTTCTTATGCCGGTCTGATCAAATGTCTATACTTCCTTTTCAAACTAAACGGAAGACATCGACGAGTGCAACCCCAACTACAAACTGCCGTGCTACGGAGTCTGCACCAATACGCCAGGAAGCTACATTTGCGAATGTCCTCCGGGAACGGTTGGAAATGCCTCTATGCCGAACAGCTGTCGGGCCAAGGATAAGTTCACTTCGGCACTCAAAGTGGTTGCAGGTACACAAAATCATCATCGTGACGCGAGCATTGTGTCAACGAATTTTTCTTCAAATTCGTGTTGCCAAACTAACGAGAATGAAATTAATGCAACGTGCAGGAGTGAGCGTCGGAGTGTTCTTGTCAGCCTTCATGTGCTTCTGGCTCTACCTGGGGCTCCAGAAGAGGAAGCTCATCAAAACCAAGCAGAGGTTCTTCGAAGAAAATGGAGGCGTCCTCCTGCAGCAGCAGATGCGATCCTACGGTGGCGCCAGCGCCGGAGCTGGTGGCTTCAAGTTGTTCTCCGAGGAGGAGCTCAAGAAGGCCACGGACAACTTCGCCGCCGACCGCGTTCTCGGCCGCGGCGGGCACGGGATCGTTTACAGGGGCGTCCTCGAGGACAAGTCGACGGTGGTGGCCATCAAGAAGTCCAAGGTGATGGAGGCGGCCCAGACCAAGGAGTTCGCCAAGGAGATGTTCATCCTCTCCCAGATCAACCACCGGAACGTCGTCAAGCTGCTCGGCTGCTGCCTCGAGGTCGAGGTGCCCATGCTCGTCTACGAGTTCGTCTCCAACGGCACCCTCTACCACTACATCCACGGCAAGAAGGACCTCGACGCCGACATCACCTTGGACACCCGTCTTCGGATCGCGGCCGAGTCCGCCGAGGCGCTCGCCTACATGCACTCCTCGGCCTCGCCGCCGATCATCCACGGGGACGTCAAGACGGCCAACATCCTGCTCGACGACAAGCTCACCGCGAAGGTCTCGGACTTCGGAGCGTCAAAGCTAGCGCCAACCGACGAGTTCGAGATCGCAACGTTGGTGCAGGGCACCTGCGGGTACTTGGACCCTGAGTACCTCATGACATGCCAGCTGACAGACAAGAGCGACGTATATAGCTTCGGCGTCGTCCTGCTGGAGCTCCTGACAAGGAAGAAGGCGCTCTACTTCGAGGGGCCGGAGGAAGACCGGAGCCTCGTGTCATGCTTCACGACGGCGGCCAAGGCCGGTCGGCATGGGGAGCTCTTGGACAGCCAGGTGAGGAACGAGATGAGAGATGAAGTTCTCGACGAGATCGCTCACCTCGTCCTGCAGTGCATGAGCATGACCTGCGAGGAACGGCCGACGATGAAGGCGGTTGCCGAGAGGCTGGAGATGCTGAGGAGGTACCAGCAGCACCCCTGGGCTCAAGCTGATGACGACGACCTGGAGAGGCAGGGCTTACTTGGAAATGAACAGCAGAATAATCTTCCTTACAAGTTTGATAGCTATTAGCAAGACGTCCTTGATCTTGAAAAGAGAAGCTAGGTTAGCACTATCTAGTTTTCAAATGATATGCCATTTTTTACTATACCCGTTAGTATGATAAAATACAGAACCCATGTTATGTAACTGCAATGAGATGCAGTATTGTGGATCAAAAGAGCCTCTAAAAGGAGTTTATGTCACTGCAATAACAGAGAGAATTGTATAGCTTCTTCAGAACATTTGTCTGTTCGTGTTTTTAAGGGAAAGGCAGACTAGCTAACTACAGAACTGCAAACTGGACGGGACTTCTAGATGCACTAATAATCCGTCACCACCAGAACTTTGCTGCTAATAACCAGTGCCATGTACTACTAACTACTTTCTTTTGGCCGTGCAAAGTAGCTTGCACGCTCGCTCAATGAGTTCATACCCTGGCAGGTCCACTGCACCATTTTCTTCATATCCCAATCTCACCATGCCGTTCGTTCTTGGATCTTCTATGTGAAACGAGGTAATATAAATGATTCTCTGCCCTCGTTGTTTTATCTTGTAACTTCATTCAAGGAACAAATGAAAAATATATCTGGATGCTAGATGTTGCTTTCTGGATTAGTCCATTTCCATCACTGTAACAAGCTAACAGCCACGACAAGATGCATGTATGATCTGGAACTATTGTGAATTGTGTAATGTAAAGTCGTTAAGTGAACAAGTGTAAATGGAAAAAGAAATGATAGGGAAGTATGAAGCCACAAAGTGGACCAGAAGGTAATGGCTCAGATGAAACCTTGGGTTCATGGGTCACTTTCCTTGGCAGGAATATTTTCTCTTTTATAGGTTTTGCTCACTACTTACAAAATCAGTTTGCCATGTAACAAGTGTTAAACAGAGATTGCAGGTTCTTGTCAATGGAAAGCAAAAAATCTGAGCTACTATCAAGCTCACCAATGTAAACAAGAAGCAAGTAACACATCTCAGCAGAACAATAATGCAGAAAAACTGATGAAGGGAAAAGAAACTAACTTTGAAAGATGATCATAGACGGTTATACGTATGGAGGCATGCACGCCTGACTTGTGAAATTTAGTATTGGTTGACCAAGTCTGAGTAATGTTTAATTACGAACCAGAATGATGAGCGGTGAACTGTTTGATCTTTAGCGATAAATCATAACATAAAAACAAAAAACATGGCCTGATTATATCGTACCAACTAGAGGAAAACCATTGATACAACGGAGCTGCAAGTTTACAATAAAACTTGAGAAACAGGTAAAATAAGCTTACCATCAGAACAGTTTGCAGTGAGTAATACGGCAGCTGATAAAATATGGACGACTGCACTGTAAGCCATCAATAACGCGAGATCTATGTATCCATTTGTCACTAACGTTTTCTCATATAACTTAATGCAGCTTTAACGGTGCCCCAACTTTTGAATTAAGCTATATGTTATCTTATTGAAACCCATCTAATACCCAAACATTGAATCGACTGGTAATACTCTCATGTTGTTAAGCTTGTCTTGATTGAGATGCTAATCCCTGATTAACGAGTCGGATAGGTTCAACCTTCAGTGAGAGAAGGAATATAATAATTGTATAATGCAAGAGGTATCCGTACTTGTGAACCTGCTTCAGTCATGTTTTAGCAGCTGTATTTTTATTTTTAACCTCCCCTTCTTGACGTCTATGACCCGGTATATATGGCGTGTAGTTGGAGGTCTTCGGGAACGTTCATCTAAATGAAATACCGCTTCATACATATCAGCTATAAAAACACTTGTATGTCACCACATATTCTCGGATCACACCAAGCTGCCTCCTCTTCCTCCACTTCTTAAATTTAGGTCCATTGAGCTATCCACCGTCTTTCACCAGAGACTGGCGCGATGGAGTTCCTGCCCTAAAGGCACTGTGTTGTAAGATCTGTATCATCTTTACTGAAGCACAATAAAGCTAAAGTTTATAAGTATATGATAAGAGGGAGTGCATAGTTCTTTACTGCAATACTGATCTGGAGACAGCTTTGGGTGTTTGTATTTACCTGAGCAACTTCAGTCATAAAACCATTCACCAGTTCCACATAGTACAGGAGCAGGTAACCAGATCAGGCTTCGCCATTCTGAGCTATGGATCAGACAGGTGATCCGAATAAGTCAGAGGATGTTCTTCCAGGTTTCCGGTTTCATCCTACAGATGAAGAAATCATCGGCTTTTATCTCAAGAGAAAGGTTCAGCAAAAGTCTCTGTCCATTGAGCTCATTAGGCAGCTGGACATCTACAAGTATGATCCATGGGATCTCCCAAGTAAGCACTTCTTTATTTATACTTCAATTCTCCGTATTATCGACTGGACTATGAACTTCAATTTTGTGGGAATTTTTTCTCAATGTGATAAAATGATTGAAAATATTAATTGTATTTCTGTGTCAACAGAACTAATGGTGTATAGGTTCTGTACATACTAACACATAATGGATAAATTGGGAGCTCAAAAAATTCCACACCCACCATCTTACTTCAACCCGGGAATAACTTCAATTCATGATATGCTCTGAATGAGTGAGAAAGAGACAAAGAAGATTGAGATCCAACAACAATCGCTGTCACGAGGTTATATAGGAATTACACCACATGATACATAGCACAAACGTGCAGCTAACTAACTCCTGATCTTCTAGCCCCGAGACTAGGTACATGTATAACCATTGAACGTGTACATGGTAGTGGTATGTATTCCGTTGACAAGCTCTAGGAATTAGGACTGTTTTGTATAGTTTTTAGATAAAAGTACAGACATGTACATCAAGAAACCACATCATAAAGATATAGTTTTCAGGTTTTACATTTATCTTTCATGCAAGTTAAAAAATGCACACTGTTAGATAGTGAATTATGTCAGTTTCATAAGCTTTACTCTTGAGACATGTCGGACAAATGAATTGAAACATTTCAAACAACAGGTTTCACCCAAAACCAATGTCTGTCCCGGAAATTCAAATTTAAGAGGCAGATTTTACATCCAGGGATTCAGTGTCACCATTAGAGAATTCGGCAAGCCGCAATGCTTCAAAAATTCATAAAAAATATCATGTATGTAGTACACATAAAGCTAAGTAAAATGTGAAAATTCAGTATCAAATTCATCCATGATGTCAAGAAACAAAATAAACAAGAAACAATCTGGCAATGTCCATCATGTGACAGCAGTGCCACTTATCTTTTTTGGATTCTCAATGTAAAAGATGAATTTGGAAGCAATTTTTTTAAGGTTTATTTAACTGTGTACTGCATACAAGATTCTTATGCAGTTTTGAACATTTCAATATGTTGGATTGTCACATTTTTTCTTACGAGGACCCCAGAAACACTGGCCACCAGTGAATTTCCCTAGAATATAACTAGGAAGACTCAAAGGTTGTGAGCTTGAGCGTAAAAGGGTCCTAACACAGTGGCAAGGAAAAGAAGAAAACATCGACAACTATATGCATTCATCAATGCAGAGGCTGGAATATTGAAATATAATCCCGTTTCTGAAAAAACAGCAGAAATGAGGAAACATGGTGGAAGCAGTATCATGAGTTCCCCTCTCGGCTTTCTTCAACATCTTACTATATGCCGTGATCTATTCACCTTTACGTCAGTAATTTATTACCCTGCTTTCAAACAGAGCTAGCAAGCATCGGGGAGAAAGAATGGTACTTTTACTGCCCAAGGGATAGGAAATATCGGAATAGTGCTAGACCAAATAGAGTCACAGGAGCTGGATTCTGGAAAGCAACAGGAACAGATAGGTCAATTTACTCTTCTGAAGGAACAAAGTGTATAGGCCTGAAGAAGTCTCTTGTCTTCTACAAAGGGAGAGCTGCAAAAGGGATCAAGACTGATTGGATGATGCACGAGTATAGGCTTCCTTCACTTATTGATCCAACACTTCCTAAAACGCCAAGAGACAAAAATATTGCAGCCGAAGTAAGCATTTTACTTAGAGCATTCTGTTTTAACAAAAAAAAAATCAGAAAACACCTATATGTATTATAATGTTCCCATACCTTGCTTTGTCAAACAGGATGCATGGGCCATTTGTAGAATATTTAAAAAGCCATGTTCTGTGGCACAAAGAGTGCTATCTCACTCCTGGGGTTCTCAATCAGTTGCACCAATAGAGCCAGATCTGTTATCTGCTTTGCAATCCATACAAACTTCACATTTCGCGTTGGAAAGTTCCTCTTCCTCAACAAATTGGTTCAACAGCCAACAGTATTTGCAGGGGCGGCAGCACCAGAAGCTCAATTCACAAGATGGCTCTTCATGTAAAGTCATAAACTTCAACCACAGTCCGTCACTAGCTCCATCAGGGAAAGGAATCCATAGTGGTCCAATAATCTTGCCATTAGAAACACAAACTCTGCAGAAATCATCAGATGTCACATCAGTTCTTCTAAGCATGGCCCCAAGAATAATCAATAGCATGAATGAAGCTTTGCCAAATACAGAGTCTAGACAGCTTCAACCATCTAATGAATATGAAGTTGATTGGGCTATAGATACAAATGGAGGTATAGTAAACAGAGATGATGATCCATATACAAGAAAACATGGTAATGAATACAGTTCAGGCAGTGAGTATGGAATTCAACAAAAAATAAAGTTCCCATTTGATTTAGGGGTAGATTCACCAGATGATTGGACAAGCAACAAGCCATGTGATTCTCTGCCTTGTCCCCCACCTCCCACAGAAATGTCCAATAGCAGCTCTACTGAAATATATTATGCTTAGTTAGATATATAAAGAAAGAGACACCTTCATCTGTTTGTTAGCATTTCTTGCCAAAAGACCACCAATTGTATATTTTCGGCTAGTTATGCATCTTATGAACTACAGCTGTATTAATAGAAAAGCTATCAGAGAGAAGCATAGCCTCGTTTTAAATATTTAGTTCTTAAAAATATATTGAGCTATATGTTCTTCAGTATTATGAATGAACTATCAAAACATAATTCCTACAATAGCATACTGTTTTTGGTTAGAAGGGTACAAAATCATTACTCGTTACCACATAATCCGTAATGAATGATTGGATCATTCCTTCAAAAACAAAGAATGATCACATAATTAAGTTATGGATAAAGCCATGCAATGAGGTAGTCCCTCCAACCAAAGATCTATGTAATACCTTCACCATTTGTAAATCAGACCTTCACCATTTATGAATCAGATCATACAACAACAAAGCCTTTTAGTCCCAAGCAAATTGGGGTAGGCTAGGGACGAAATCCACAAAAAACAAAAACAGAGAGGAAGATAAGTTAAAAGGAAGTGAAATCAAATTATGATTTCTTAAAAAAAAAAATCAAAGGTTCCTTTTAAAGCACAAACTCTGCAATATATTTTGGCTAATTTCTATAGTTCATTTGTGCCAATGGACATGTTTCTACGTTCTGAGCTGCATTACCTTTTTCTTATAATATATCTTTCGAAGCATTCCAATTCTTACACCATACTCCATCCAGGTTCTTTCTTCAAACCCTTGACTGACTTTCTGATTTTCTCTACTGCCTCCCAGTCTCCAGAATTTGCCCGAATGTTTGAAAGAGTTGCAAAATATCCCGAGTCATAATTTTCTTCACGGATCTTATTTTCTACAAAGTGTCCAAGTGAAGCATCATCATGAACTCTGCAAGCAGCAAGCAGTGTGCTCCATACCATCAAGTCAGGTTTCACAGGCATACTCTCAATAAATATTTTTGCATCTGCAAGCCTCCCAGATCGACCGAGTAAATCAACCATGCAACAGTAGTGGTGCAATGTAGGCTCAATCTCATACACAGTTCTCATCGAATTAAAATGGTTAAAGCCTTCTTCGACCAAACCATTACGGCTACAAGCAGATAAAACACTCACTAATATGAAAGCATCCGGTTTTACCCCATATCTAATCATCTGATCGAATATAGCCAAAGCATCATGACCATTACCATGCTGAGCATATCCATCAATTAAAGCTGTCCAGGTAACTAAATCTGGGGCACTTATTTCATCGAAAACTTTACGACAATCATCCAAGTTGCCACTTTTGGAGTACAGCTTCACAAGTGAACTGCTTACAGATAGGTCAGAGAGTATACCTACTTTAGTTGTATAGCCATGCAATAGCTTACCACACAATGGCTTTCCCATGTCAGCAAAGAGGCTAAGAATAGATGAGCATACAAACCTATCGATGTGAAAACCAGTTGCCACCATAAGCTGAATAAGTGAGATAGCCTCCTCACGGCAATCATTTGTAGCGTATCCAGATATCATCGAAGATAGCAGGACCTGATCTTTGCATGGAGTTGCATCAAACATTCTTCGAGCTGTTTGTACGTCTTGACATTTGGAATACATGGAGACAAAACAATGGTTCATGGATGTGGTTTCTCCATAGAGACGGAGGACGTGTCCATGAATTTCCTTTCCTTTGAGCAAACACTGCGGTCCATAACAAGCAGAAATAATGGCAGTTAATGACACATGGTCGGGCGTAAAACCATCAACAACCATATTCCTGAACAGCTGGAATGCCTCAACTGAACGACCATGAGCTGCAAAACCAGCAATCATAGATGTCCATGACACTCCATCGCGTTCCTGCATCTCATCAAAAACCTTGTAGCTATCATCCAAATCATCACATCTGGAGTACATGGTGGAGAGAGCACTTCCCACAAGAACACCCTGAACAAACCCATCTTTTATGACAGACGAGTGAAGCTGTTTCCCAAGTTCAATAGAATCAACAGAACTGAAAACAGAGGCGTAGCATTTGTCATTTGGTCTTACGCCTGTAAGACACATCTTCCTAAACAGCTGGATTGATCTTTCAAGGTTATGGCTACAAACCCCAGATATGAAGGCAGACCAGATGCTTCTGTTGCTAATTGTGCCAACTTCTTCGAATACCTTCTCGCAGCACTGAATATCCCCAACATATGCATATGTTGAAATCAAAGCCTCCTTGACAACTTGATCCAAGTACAGCTCTGTCTTCATAATCATGCCGTGCACTTGGCTAGCCTCTCGCAACATAAGCATCTGAGAGCAAGCAAGCAATATGCTCGTAGCCGTGAATTTGTTGATCTTCACACCGCTCCGCACCATTTCCCTGAACAGCAGCATCGCGCTCGCCGGCTCCTCTTCTTGCACAAAAGCAGCGATTGCGGTGGTCCAGGAAACCACATTCCGCACAGGCATCCTCCAGAACTCCCTCATGGCCGCACCCATGTCGCCGCATTTCGCATACATATTAACAATGGATGTCCCGATGAAGACGTCATACTCGGGATCACGCCGGACCACCATCCCGTGCACCGCCATCCCAATCCGCATCTCTGCACCCGCCGCACACGCACTGAGAGCCCCGGAATAAGTAAACGAGTTCGGCTCGCAGGAGCCCCTCACCATGTCGCCGAACATGTCCACGGCGAGCGCGTGCTCCCCGTTGCGCACCGCGCCGGAGATGGCCGCGTTCCAACAGACGGTGCTCATCCGGTCCCCGTCCTCGAACGCCCTCAGCGCGTCCCCCAGGCGGCCCGCCTTGGCGAACAGATCCACCGTGGCGCTGCAGACGTAAGCGTCGCCCGAGAGCCCGTCCTTCCATGCCGCGCTGTAGAGCTGCTCGGCGAAGGTGAGCGCGAGCGCGGGGTGCGTCCCAGCGAAGGCGGCGCAGGAGGCGAGCGCGTTCCCGTAGGAGAACCGGAAGGGTGCGGACGAACCAGCGGCGCGCGCGAAGATGAATTTCGCGACAGCGGTGGGGAGGCGCGCGAGGCGGTCCGCCCCGCGGCCTGGCATTCCGTCGAGCAGTTAGGGCGCGCGGGAAGTGGCAGGGGAGGAGGGGAGGCGCGCGGATAGGACGCAGTGAAAGGCTGAGGAGACGCGGGTGGAGGCGGGGAGGCAATGTGATGGGGGCCGGGGAAGGGGAGCCGATCGCATGGCGGAGGGACTAGGAGAGACGAGGAGGAGAGAGGAGGAAGGAAGGAGGCCTGCTTAAGCGCGCGCCATGGCTGGGGGGGGCGTCTTGCTTTCGAAACTAGTTTGGTTGGCAGCCTGCGCTCGGCTCCAGCTCGGAATAGCCAACTTAACGGGACCTCCTATATACAGGGCGTCCTATGGTTAACATACGATAGATTGGTCCAATAGCCACTAAATCTGAACAGCCCAGTCTAAGTTAGAGCGTCAATATTTTGAAATAGAAGAGTCAACATTTTTGTAGTTCTATTTCAACATTTTTAAAATAAAATCAACATTTTTATAAAAAATGTTGACAAAAAAAAAATGTTGACATAGTATAAATAAAATGTTGACATAGTATATTTAAAATGTTGACGAAAATTTTAAATTTTAAAAAATTCAAAAAATATTCATATTGGATCTCATTTTGTAGAATTAATTGTAACAAACACGTAGGTTCAAACGAATTCGAAAACGGACTTACGGTTTAAGAGAAAAATGCGTTTAAAGTTTGAAATTCGTTTCTTTTTCTCCCACCTCCCACCCGCCCCAATCAGAGAGCGACACGTGGCAGCTTCTCAGCCATCTCTTTCTCCACCTGCGCGAATCTGAGCCGTTACACGAATCTCAAACACTGTTCTATCAAAACTTAACCATAGCCCGTCCTACATATAGGATCCAGCCAACTTAACGGGCAATATTCGCATAAAAAAAGTGACGTGCAATTTGCGATAGTAGGCCGGGCCGTAATATATGGGCCATGAACTGGTAGGCTGTATGGACCTTTGTTTAAAGTCTTCTAGCCCATTTGACTGATAATTGCCTGAACTCGTTGAACAGGGTGGATCCTATATGTAGGGCGGGCTATGGTTAAGCTTTAATAGAACTGTAAGCTTCATGACCATTGGAGTTCGGAAACCCCAAAGGTATGAATGTTTTGGTGATTGGGTGACCATATTGATGTGACTAACATTTCCATGTAGGATATTCAAATGGTCATGTCAATGAAGCGTCGTCTCACATACTCTATCTATCGATGACTTGGTGATTGGTTGCCTCGACAATTCGGATCGAGAACTTGATGGAGTCAAAGTTGAAGATGGATCAAGGCTAAGGACATGATAGACCAAGCAAGTGTTGGCTTGGTAGATGTTAGCTTGAGTCCATAGGAAAAACCGGACTATCAAGAGGGATCGAATTGGTTCTCTTAGCGCACACTAGGTTAGAGATCATATGGATGCATAGTGAGTCTCTCGAGGGCTAGGGTGGCTGAAGAAAAGAAGAGGAACCAAGAATGAAGAAGTTGGAAGCAAGGATCAAGAGTGCATCAAGTTTTCAGCTTATCCGGTAGAGACCGGACAGTACGGTCCTAGGGACCGTATGGTACGGTCTTCATTGAAGATCCAGACAGAGAAGTGAAGTCTCGGGATGCTGAGAAAATGAAGACCGGACAATGGGACCGTATGGTACGGTCAAGGAGACCGGACAGTACGGTCATCAGAGGTTTTCCAGACAGAGAAGTTGAAGTTTCTGGAAGTGGAAGAAATGAAGACCGGACAATCGACCGGATGGTACGGTCCTAGGGACCGGACAGTACGATCTTCATTAGAGATGAAGAAGAAGATGGAGATGCGCCTGGAAATAGAGACCGGACAATACGGTCTGGAAGAGACCGGACAGTACGGTCCTTTGTACGGTCTCTAGTTTCGCAGGGCACTTTTGGGCAACGGCTAGTTTTGGGTTGGTAGCCTATATATAGTTGGTTGCCCGCTCCTTGAGGGGTCTCTTGGCCATTGTTGGAGTGCAGGAAACTCAGAGAAAGCCAAGAGCAAGAGAGAGAAGCACTTGTGAAGGATTTGGAGTGATCCTAGTGCTTGAGAGAGTAGCAATTGCATCCACTTGATCTCTAGGCTAGTGTGAGCTTGAGAGAGTCACTTCGGTTTGTTACTCTTGGTCTATGGCAAGGCCTAGACCGGTTAGGCGTCGGTGTTGAGCTGTCCAAGGAGATTGTGGAAGCTAACACAAGTTTGTACACGGTCTTGGAGCTTCCCGTGCGAAAGAAGCATCACTAGTGGAGCGCCTTTTGGCACGCATCACGTGCGGAGCCTTACCTCCGGAAGAGTACCCGGGATCGAGCCTGGCGGGACGTGCCCGCGACTTCACTCGGAGGGTGAAGTGTACTCTAGGAGGGATCGCCATCGAGCGGAGGGACGGGGTCGAGACTCCGGCGGGAGTGACCCAACGTGGAGTAGGGGAAGGCGCCATCCTTCCGAGACCACGGGAAAAATCATGAGCATTCCTATCCTTATCTCCTTTACTTACTAGCATTTACGTTTCCGCATTTACCTTATGTGCTAGTAGAATTGCATGATAGGTTGTCTCTTTACTACTTGGTAGAATTGCTTGTTAGGGTGTTGCTAGTTGCATAGACTAGATTGTGTGCGCGCATCGCTTGCTTTTGTTATCACCATATCTAGTCTTGCTAGCTTCACGCCTAAAGTACGTTTGGGAGAAATTGTTGACACACCGATTCACCCCCCCCCTCTCGGTGCCCTTGATCCTTTCAAGTGGTATCAGAGCCTCGTTGCTCAAATAGGGCTTAACCGCCTTGAGTAAGGATGCCGAGAGATCATGGACCGCCCCCGTTCGATGGGACCGACTATGCCTATTGGAAAGCTCGCATGCAAGCTTACCTCGAGGCTCTCGACCCTATCGCATGGGAGGTGACAAGTTCCAGTGTCTCTCTAAGGACTCCCATTTGTACTCTTGATGTGAATCTCGCAAAGGCAAATGCTAAAGCTAAAAATGCCTTGTTTGAAGCTATCACTAAAGAGGTCTTTGCTCGAGTCAAGTCCGCGGGTACCGCTCGTGAAGTATGGACACAAATTCAATAAATTCATGAGGGTTCCACGGACGTGAAAGAGGAAAGATACTATGTGCTAAAGAACAAATATGATGACTCTGCCATGCCTTCAAATGAGCTAATCAATGACACTTACTCTCGCTTGAATGTGCTTGTAGAGGATATCAACTCTCTCGGTGTGAAGGACAAGATTTATGATGGTGACCTTGTGCGGAAGATCATGAGGATTCTCCCAAGGGAGAAATATGGAGCACTCATCACATGCCTCTTCAACACCGACATGCGAGACCTCACCACACACAAGCTACTTGGGAAGATCACCGCCTTCGAGAGCTACAACCTTGACAAGAAGCTTGATGAGAAGCTCTCCAAGAATCTTACTTTTGCATCCGAGGGATCGAGCAAGAAGATGAAGAAGGTGGTGACTCAAGATTCAAGTGATGAAGAGCTTGAAGAAGATGTTGAAGACTTGTTGCAACTTCATCCAAACGATCTAGCACTCCTCATGAAGAGAAGCAATTTCTTCAAGAGAAGATTCATCAACAAGAAAGATGCCGAGTGCTACAATTGTGGGAGAAGGGTCACTTTGCCAAGGAATGCCCGAAGCCAATCAAGAAGAGCAAGAAGAAGACTCAAGAGTCAAGCGATGATGAAGAAGAAGATCCTAGAAGCAAGTACAAGACAAGGAAGAGGTTTGTCAAGAAGGAAAGCTCTAGAGGCAAAGACAAGAGAAGATCATCTCGCAAGGGACTCTTTGTTGGAGAGTGGGTCACGGATGATGATAGTGAAGAAGAAGAAAGTGATGACTCATCCTCCAAGGGAAAGAAGATGGCCGGCATTGCTCTCACAAACATGTCCGAGACTCTACCTCCACCACCTACTTGCTTGATGGCCAAAGATGATGATAGTAATGAAGATGAGAAGAGCGAGTCCGATGAAGAGTTTGGTGAGGAGGATAAGCCCACATATGAGGAACTCTTGGATAGCATTCTCCTAACCGGCAAGATGATCAAGAAGAGGGACAAGACCATTGCTCGGTTGGAGAAGGAACATGAAGTGGCCGCTTTCCGAGTTCGTCAACTTGAAGGTGAACTTAGGGACTTATCCATCTCTCACAAGGCTCTAGATGAGGACTATGACAAGCTTGAGAAAGACCACATGAAGCTCAAGGAGAAGTCCAAGTTACTAGAGGATGAGCTCAAGCACCTTTCCACCTCTCTCATAACCTTGGATGAGAGCTATGACAAGCTCAAGGTTGATCACAAGAGGCTCAACGACAAGTTCAAGGTTCTTGAGGAGGAACATCAATCCATCCTCGAAAAGAGTAACACTTCTTCTTCTAGTTCATCTATTTCCGATTCTTCATATATTACTTGTGATGGACTAACTCCCTCTCTTGAGAGCATCTCTCTTGATGAGAAAATCTTGAAGGAATATCATCAACTCAAGGAGGAGAGAGTTTCGGTGATGGACGGCTTCGAGAGGCTCACAAGGGGAAGGACCATCCATAAGGAGATACTTGGTCGGAACCTTGTGAACAACCCCGGGCACAAGGGACTCGACTCCTACCCCGCCGCCATCAACCTCATCGGCAAGGACGAGGACATTCCACCTTGGGTAGTTCCCCTCATGGCGGACGACTACTATTGTGAGAAGTGTTGCCGTGACGGGCACACTAGCAAGAATTGTCTCAAGATGAGAAGTTCCAAAGTTTTGCCCAACGCTAACTTGTTCCATGAGAATACACACTACAAGCTCTTTAGGGACAAGAAAGGAAGGGTGAAGGCAAAGACTCTTGGATCACCCGACAAGAGGAGGATGATGAGGAAGATTTGGGTGCCCAAATGCATAGTTGACCTTGAGAGGCCGACCAAGTGCGAGTGGGCTCCCAAGACCAAGACCTAGAAGGGTGATGGTGGTGGACCGTGCGCCGCAACGTCAACTCATGAACGTCCACCACAAGCTTCGAGTGCTTCATCGACAAATCTACTCTTCAAGGAGGTAACTTGTATCTTAGTAGTTTCTTTTCTTGCATTGCTTGCATGGTAGCTAGGTGCTCCTTTGTGAACTAGTATGTTTGCATTCATGCATATGTTAATAACTAAAAAGAAAAGAACAAAAAAATTAGTTCAAGGTCTAACTTTCTCAAGATAGCTATGAGCATGGGGGATGCTTGAGTTGGTGGACCGATGGACTCAAGGCAAGGTTTGGCTCATAGTGAGTAAGCTTGAGAGAGGTTCAAACTTGACCTTGAGTAGGTTTCCTTTATGCGTTGTCTTAACTTTGCTTGCATATCACATGGTATATTTACTTTCCCTTGCATTTGTATGATATGCTTGTCTCATGCATTGTATATAGGAAATCACAAAGGAGTGGTCACACTATGAGGAAGTGCTTCATTCGCAATATGAACTGACATCTCATAGAAGTGTGACGAAAGAAAAGAATTGTGCTTCATGCCCATTGAGTCTTGCTAAATGATCCTCAAGGTTAAATCTACTTGCACGGATCATAGGCAAAGGGCTCATACATACCCCTCCTTTGGTTTTATCTCCCTTGGTTCTTATTTGGTCGCATCTTATTTGCCGATTGAAAAATTACTGTAAGCCTATGCGCAACCTATATTGGTCTATTTTCAGAAGAGTGTTTGAGAGTTCCCCTTCTAGTCCATGTTTGGTGTTTATTTGGTTTTTGTGTGAGAAACTTGGACTTAGAAGGAAATTCCTTGAAAATCAGCTTTTCTGGACTGGACCGTACAATACGGTCAAAGGGACCGTACAATACGGTGTGCTTTTGCACGAGATCCTTCGAAACCTGAGGCAGAAAGGAGACCGGACAATACGGTCTCAATAGAGTACTGTCAGGGTGAAGAAAGAGACCGTACAATACGATCCCTATGACCGTACCATACGGTCTGGTTGATTTCATCGCGAGAATGTTCCAATCTCATCCGTTGATTCCGTTTTGGATCGATCTGGACCATCCGTTCAAACTTACCCTAATCCTAACGGATCGCATCGAGTTACTGTGCATCTTCCTCTCCATTACGGCCGCCGTTCACCACGCTCACGCTCCCGCCTCGCCGCTTCCCGCGCGCGCGCCCTCGCCGTCGACCAGCCGCCGCCGTCGTGCCTCACGCCGACGTGCTCCAGCACCCTCTGCGCGCCGCTGAGCTCCACTGCTTCCACGCCTCGCGAACCCTAGCGCCGCGCCGCGCCTTCGCCGAGCCGCCGCTCCACCGCCCGCGCGCCGCCTATTGCCGAGGACGACGACCTCGCCGTCGACGTGCTCCAGGGCAAGGAGCTCCACCCTCACGCAAGATTAACTGCGAGCTGCTTCTTCCATCTCGCGCGCGACGAGTTCCTCCCTGGCGCCTCACTGGACCGCCGTCTCACCGACAATCACCATCACTTTGATTACTCCGGTGAGCCTCGCCGTCTTCAAATTGCACAGTAGCCTCGTTCGGATTCCGTCTCTAGGGTTTGAGCCTATCAAATCCTTCATCGTTAAATCCCTAGAGAAATTGACCCAAAAATCGAACCTTTTTGCGATTTGGCATGCATTGCTATCTATTGCCTCGCATTTAGGTCATTTGGTATACCATTGTCATAGTGTTCGAGTATTGCACTTCATTTATCTATGACATATTGGTAGTTGGTCGCTTTGTGTCGATTTCCGATTCCATACTATACACTAGCTCGACACTTAGTATATTCCCCGACTAGTGGTACATTGTGTCTTTTGTTTATGATCTATGTACACTAGTTGATCTCCACTCATAATCGACAATGCCGTAGTTCCTCTTTGCATATTTGCCGGCATTGTGTCCTTTACCTCTGCGCTAGGACTTCATCTAGATTTACGCGCTTACCTACGATTCTTGCTTGTAGATTATAGTAGGTTATTCTATACTCATATACCCTGTCTATTTCTACCGTGCAGTGGCAGTTGTCAGCAGGCAGTGGGCAGTTGACAGCAGAGCAGAGACAGTGGACGGATTGAGGGCCAAGCCCTTAGTCCTATCTTTGGCAGTCAGCTTGTCAGTGGACGGGTTGGTGAGCCAAGCTCACTCGCCCTATCTTGTCTGCAGGCCAGTCAGCAGAGATGGCAGGTGGCAGAGGCAGAGGCAGAGGCAGAGGTGACAGAGACAAGGGCGAGGCCAAGGCTCCAGATCCACAGCCCAAGAAGAAGAAGCAGAGGACAGGTGACCCGGAGTGGGATCGGGCCCTCAGAGCAGCTGAGGTTGACCTACCCACTGGCAGAGACACAGGGTTCCGGATCAGGGACCCACCTGCTGGAGGACAGGGGAAGACTCCTAGGAGGTCTTCCAGGGCCAGAGCCACAGTGCAGCGGACTCCGTCCACCCGCGAGGTTGGTACGTCGAGGACCGCGCAGGAGCAGCAGGTGCAACCAGAGCCACAGGAGGAGAGCTCTTCCAGCTCCGTGACGAGGTCACCGAGGCTGACAGGCAGAGGATGGCCGCGAAGTTCTGTGCTCTCGACAGGACTGCTTCTCTCATAGACGTACTTGCTGAGGACGCTCTCAGGCTGCCAGGCCCCGTCCTCAAGAAGTTCAGGAGGTCAGTGAGGAGGCTTGGGTACCTGCCAGGAGGGACCCACAGACAGGAGGTCGCTTCTGGACCTTACAACAGCAGAGGATAGCAGCTGGTCTGAGGAGCAGACTGAGGACTGGTGGAGCTGACAAGCTCTTTGTCACTCACCAGCACTGCAGAATACAGGCTGCCAGCAGAGGTGCCGGGACAGACTTCACACAGCACTTGACCTATATCCCGGGCCTCGAGGAGATCATCACCACTCAGATGCGTTGGGATTATGATATAGTGATGGATTTCTACGCTTCTCTGTGGATAGCGCCAGACCGCTCAGCTATATGGTTTATGCTCAGAGGACAGCCCCACAGAGTGACGAGGGAGAACCTCGTAGAGGCCCTAGAGACTGTTCAGCACGAGACTAGGGTGTTTCCTCTTGTTCATCCAGGGATGGAGCCTCCCCGCAGACCTTTTGGGGGACACCTACCGTCAGATGCGGATATGAGTATTGCTTTCCCTCCACCTCACCCGGAGAACTTCAGCCGAGCTCACACCAGACTGACACATGAGGGCAGAGTTCTCAGGAGCATTCTTAGCAAGACCATTGTGCCGAGGAGTGGATACAGGGATCAGTTTTCTATACTCTCACAGTGGGTCGTCATGCTGATACTGAGGCACAGAGGTTTTGACCTGGTGGATCTTATACTGAGCCAGATGGAGGACGTCATTGCAGAGAGCATAGCTGCTAGACACTTAGCCTTCGCTCCACTGATTTGCTATATTCTGAGGAGGCTACAGTTGTTGTCTCAGGAGGACTATGATGAGCTGCCCAAGGTGACCACAGCGTACACACCCCTACCTGCCTCCGACAGACGGGTTGCTGCCCGGGAGTCAGCTTCGCAGGGGAGTTCTTCACAGGGCCTAGGTGACACAGCTACCGAGACAGAGCAGCACATACAGACTGGTAGCCAGATGGAGTCCATTCCTGAGGACGTGACTCCGGACTCTAGAGCAGGACCTTCAGGCTCAGCTACAGCTCCAGCTCAGACAGACTCAGTACTACGTGCAGAGCTTGCAGCTATCCGTAGAGAGCTCCAGAGTCAGAGAGAGGATAGGGAGAGGGATCGACAGATGTTGGACAGTGTCGTACTCACTCAGAGGGAGATGGCTTCTGGCATGTCTTCGTTGTTCACAGGCTTTGAGGCGATTGCACAGACTCTTCGTCTTTTTGGACAGGCACTGCCAGATCTCCCGTCGTTCCCTCCTATCACTTTCCCAGGTGTGCTGCCACCAGATACAGTACAGTTTCAGCAGCTACAGCAGCAGCAGTTTGCTCAGACACAGGGAGGACAGTCATCCAGTCAGGGACAGTATTTCAGCACCTTACTCACGGCTCCCATCTCACCTGCTGGTGCACCTACGGTGGGGCCGTCGACGTCCACGTTTGCTGGATTGACTGGAGAGGCAGGACCTTCACAGCAGTACTTTTCTTCACCAGGCCTCTCCATGACTCCGTCAGCTTTACTAGCTACTACAGCTCCGAGTTTCTCACCGCTTCAGTTGACGAGTCCCTTCTTTGTGTCACCACTGCCAGCTCGTACTTTGACACAGTAGCACAGACCGCCTCAATACAGACAGACTCAGTGCTTACAGCTTCACAGGCAGAGGTCGTGACTACTACAGCTGAGACAGCAGCAGTGGAGCAGACAGAGTCTCCCAGGACACCTACACCGCCTCGGGTTGTCGAGCACACAGTGGATCTCACTGACTTTGGCTACACCCGCGAGGAGATAGATGAGGCTCTTGCTACAGGACAGGATCCACCATCCAGAGCAGCCTCACCTACTGGCAGTTTCACTTGGACCCCCAGTCGCTCACCCTCTCCTTCAGTCCACTCAGCTTCTGACGGAGAGGCAGTCCAGTACGCAGGGCAGCTTGAGCAGACACTCCTTCAGACAGACTCTCCTGGGATAGCTCACAGGCAGCTTGTGCCGTACACACCACTCTTTCAGCCTCAGGAGACTTTGGGGATGCCGCGGACTTGGACTTGGACACCTCCAATGCCACCTTCTCAGCAGCAGCAGGACAGTGCTCAGCCTTCTACCAGTTCTTCAGCACCTGCTGCCACTGCGCCTCCTCCAGCCTCCGACGCGTAGGACAACAGTTTTCTCTTTCCTTCCTTCTCTTTTTGGTCATTGGTGCCAAAGGGGAGAGAGATAGAGATCTTGTACAGGTCTAGGGGGAGTAGTGGAGTGATCTTGTGTTCAGGGGGAGTGTGAGACAGTCTTAGTCCAGGGGGAGATCTTTTGGTACTTCATTTGTATATTCTTTTCGTACTTCGTGGTTCTTGTTGAGCTTGATTTGCTTTTGCTGGTGTTTAGCTCATCAAGAATGCACTTGGTTTCTTTTCATACACTTGCTCGTTATCTATATATCTTGTATATTGCTCTGGCATATTGCTCTGAGTTTGTGTATGTTTACCTGGATGCGCTTATTTATATCTATCTTGCCAGGTTTCCTCTTTCTGTGATGATATGTGCACTCACTTGCTTTTGCAGGAATATCTTATAATCTCATCATCACAGAATTGTGGCCATAGCTCATGCTGTTATTCCGTATATATCACCAATGTGTTCTAACTCTATTTTGCAGGTGATACCTTTTGAGCTATGACTACCTTGTTCTTCGTTTTACTTGTTCTTCATGCATATCTAAATCTTCTCGATCACTCTTGCGCTTTACATTCTCTATCTTTTGATATCTTTTGATATATGTTGTCACCAATCACCAAAAAGGGGGAGATTGTAAGCTTCATGACCATTGGAGTTCGGAAACCCCAAAGGTATGAATGTTTTGGGCGATTGAGTGACCATATTGATGTGACTAATATTTTCATGTAGGATATTCAAATGGTCATGTCAATGAAGCGTCGTCTCACATACTCTATCTATCGACGACTTGGTGATTGGTTGCCTCGACAATTCGGATCGAGAACTTGATGGAGTCAAGGTTGAAGATGGATCAAGGCTAAGGACATGATAGACCAAGCAAGTGTTGGCTTGGTAGATGTTAGCTTGAGTCCATAGGAAAACCGGACTATCAAGAGGGATCGAATTGGTTCTCTTAGCGCACACTAGGTTAGAGATCATATGGATGCATAGTGAGTCTCTCGAGGGCTAGGGTGGCTGAAGAAAAGAAGAGGAACCAAGAATGAAGAAGTTGGAAGCAAGGATCAAGAGTGGATCAAGTTTTCAGCTTATCCGGTAGAGACCGGACAGTACGGTCCTAGGGACCGTATGGTACGGTCTTCATTGAAGATCCAGACAGAGAAGTGAAGTCTCGGGATGCTGAGAAAATGAAGACCGGACAATGGGACCGTATGGTACGGTCAAGGAGACCGGACAGTACGGTCATCAGAGGTTTTCCAGACAGAGAAGTTGAAGTTTCTGGAAGTGGAAGAAATAAAGACCGAACAATCGACCGGATGGTACGGTCCTAGGGACCGGACAGTACGGTCTTCATTGGAGATGAAGAAGAAGATGGAGATGCGCCTGGAAATAGAGACCGGACAATACGGTCTGGAGGAGACCGGACGTCCTTTGTACGGTCTCTAGTTTCGCAGGGCACTTTTGGGCAACGGCTAGTTTTGGATTGGTAGCCTATATATAGTTGGTTGTCCGCCTCTTGAGGGGTCTCTTGGCCATTGTTAGAGTGCACGAAACTCAGAGGAAGCCAAGAGCAAGAGAGAGAAGCACTTGTGAAGGATTTGGAGTGATCCTAGTGCTTGAGAGAGTAGCAATTGCATCCACTTGATCTCTAGGCTAGTGTGAGCTTGAGAGAGTCACTTCGGTTTGTTACTCTTGGTCTATGGCAAGGCCTAGACCGGTTAGGCGTCGGTGTTGAGCTGTCCAAGGAGATTGTGGAAGCTAACACAAGTTTGTACACGGTCTTGGAGCTTCCCGTGCGAAAGAAGCATCACTAGTGGAGCGCCCTTGGGCACGCATCACGTGCGGAGCCTTACCTCCGGAAGAGTACCCGGGATCGAGCCCGGCGGGACGTGCCCGCGACTTCACTCGGAGGGTGAAGTGTGCTCTAGGAGGGATCGCCATCGAGCGGAGGGACGGGGTCGAGACTCCGGCGGGAGTGACCCAACGTGGAGTAGGGGAAGGCGCCATCCTTCCGAGACCACGGGAAAAATCATGAGCATTCCTATCCTTATCTCTTTTACTTACTAGCATTTACGTTTCCGCATTTACCTTATGTGCTAGTAGAATTGCATGATAGGTTGTCTCTTTACTACTTGGTAGAATTGCTTGTTAGGGTGTTGTTAGTTGCATAGACTAGATTGTGTGCGCGCATCGCTTGCTTTTGTTTTCACCATATCTAGTCTTGCTAGCTTCACGCCTAAAGTACGTTTGGGAGAAATTGTTGACACACCGATTCACCCCCCCTCTCTCGGTGCCCTTGATCCTTTCAAGAACAGTGTTTGAGATTCGTGCAACGGCTCAGATTCGCGCAGGTGGAGAAGGGGATGGCTGAGAAGCTGCCATGTATCGCTCTCTGATTGGGGCGGGTGGGAGGGAATCAAATCGCCTGCTGTCGCTACTATAACTGCACAACCGTGCCGTCCTTCATCCAGACGGCCGCTTTCTGATTTGACGATGATGATTAGTCCTGCTAAGACTATAGTCCACGGTATTTTCTTTCAGGCCTTCTCTGGCGGCCCATCTGCCCATGTTAAGCCCAATAAGCAGAGCTATCACCTTCGAACTAATTCTTCCCCACGTTGAAACGGCACAGCCGTGCCGTAATACTAACGACAGCAGAGGATTTCGTTCCGGGTGGGAGGTGGGAGAAAAAGAAACGAATTTCAAACTTTAAACACATTTTTCTCCTAGACCGTAAGTCCGTTTTCGAATTCGTTTGAACCTACGTGTTTGTTACAATTAATTCTACAAAATGAGATCCAATATGAATATTTTTTGAATTTTTTAAAATTTAAAATTTTCGTCAACATTTTAAATATACTATGTCAACATTTTGTTTATACTATGTCAACATTTTTTTTGTTTGTGGTCAACATTTTTTATAAAAATGTTGATTTTATTTTAAAAATGTTGAAATAGAACTACAAAAATGTTGACTCTTCTGTTTCAAAATGTTGACGCTCTGACTTGGGCTGGGCTGTTTAGATTTAGTGGGCTATTGGGCCAATCTATCGTATGTTAACCATAGGACGCCCTGCATATAGGAGGTCCCGTTGAACAGAACTGGCGGCGACTGCACCTTTGCATATACAGATTATTGTGTGAGAATTCGTTTTTGAATTATATGATGGCGAATGTACGAGAACCGCAAATTCCTAGAAATTTCTCACGGGCAAGGTAGAGGTCTCTTTGGAACAAATGAATTGGTCTTGGATCTTACAAAAAAGAGCCGTTTTATTCGAAATTTACTCAAAATGTTGTGAAGTTACTGAGTTCAGACTGCAACTAGCACATCTACCAACACCGTAGAGCACTAAACTCGCGTGAACGCTCTTTCTCGGCACAGCTGGTGCATCATGTTGCATGTGCCGTTGTGGCGCCAAGCTGCATTTCTTACCGATAATGGAGGCCAGGTCCCCAGCGACCGGCGCCACACACACACAAGGCCAAGCAGCAGAGCTGCTGCCGTTTCGGGATCTTGGTGGCCTCTTCTGCTCGTCTCCTCATCTAGCTCAGCTCCATCATTGCCGCGTCCTCTCGCCGTACCGCCACACTGAATGCCGCCTACCTGTATCTGGCCACGGCCTCCTGCTTGCTGCTGCTTCTCTCTTAAGGTTGCGCCCCAAGATCTAGCAGCACTGTTCAATCCACGCAGCTGTGTTCTGTGGGGTGTTTGTTTCTTGCTGCAATGAGCAGTGTTTGCAGTTGAGTCAGTTGGTAGTACTTGGTTGCTAGGATCATCTCGCGGGGTGGCCGGCCATTAGATGACTCACGTGGCAAACACAAAGGACATAAACGCACAAGAACTGTCGCTCGTTCAGAACTCAGAAATGACAGTCGAGTTAATAGTCGCGTTGAAGTGCAGTGGCCCAGCACTCCAGCAGTACAGCCCGGCGGCTGAAACTGGGCGTGCAATTGGCTGATGTTTGTTTGAGTACAGTCGTCCTTATTTATTGTTTTCTACTTTTCCTTTGAATTGCAGCAGCCTCGGCAACTACTGACTGTACTAACATCCAAGAATGCAACCTGCTTGGTTCCCTGAATGTGGCAACAGAGGACAAGAGCAGTTCGTTCAGTCGATCTGTGTATTGTGCTACATTTTGAGCTGAATGTATTGTATCTCTCTCCTCCTTCACTCCCTCCGATCTGAGTACATGATTTTTGTTTCATGGTAGATGTTTTTTTTTTTCCTTTATTCGAACAAGGGTAGATGGTTGTTGACACTGTAATTTCTACATGGTGTAAGTATAGTGGCCTGTACTCTGTAACATGTAACTGGTTGAGGTTACAATTGTAATTACTGACCTGTGCAAACAACTGAATTAGTAATGGTTAAAACAAAATCCTACGCTCGTAGATTACAAGATTAATGATACTTTATCAAGGAGAAAACAAAACATATATATGTACCCTCCTCTCAACAGGGAAACAACAGAAATGAAGGTTCCCTGTGGATCCTGACCCTATCTACCATTACGATCTTGTCCAGCTTCGCCTTGCACCACTGCAGCTGATCGCTGGTGATCCTCGGCATCCGAAGCACCCGTGCCACGAGTCTCATGTCAACCTGCGAGAAGAAGAGGTTCTGGTTTGATCTGTCCTCCTTGGGCTTCTTGAACTTCTTCACAAGGCAGTTGCCGGTCTTGAGGAGATCCTTGAGCCTCTTCTCTTTCTGCACGCATTTCAGACCTCAGTGTCATGCAGCTGGTACTTTTGTTGCACTGTAGCAAATCATCTCTTGCCGGAACTGAGTTACAAACTTACCTTTTGTAACGCGGCATGGATGTTCACCATAAGATCATGGTCTGATGGGTCCTGGAGCTCGACGTGAGTGCTAGACAAGCCCTTGAGCACCGACGTCGTCTCGACCTTGTCGGCCTTGATGAACTCCCACATGACGCGCATCGCCTCCTCCATGATCTCCTCCAGCTCCTCACTAGTTATAACATAGTTCCCCTTGCGCTGATCCTCCATCCTATCCTTCAAGCTGTCCTCTGCAACCCAACACAAACATTTCCGTCCAGTCATTTCATTAAACATTCAGCAGTAAGATTCACCTTCAAGATATTAATTTATGATGCTAACCTTTTATTACGGGTACTTGCAACAGATTGCGGAGGACGCATCGGTTGTTGATGTAGTTTGGTAACCTTGGACCCTTGAACGATTCATCCTCGATGAACCTCTGCACTACCACCTGAAACTGCTGGAACTCACCGGCCACCTGGTTATACTGATGACTGTGGTAAGGATCCGATTCCGGCAGGTCTCGGGCCTCCTCGTACTGCCACCGGAGGAACTCCCATGACAGGCACATCTGACCGACATACACCGTCTCCAGATCATAACGGAGCTCTTTGAGGAACCGCTCCGACGGGTCCTCGGGAGATCTCCGACGCGATGACCGGAAATTGTGTGACAGGATGGACGCGACCGTCGGTGATAAGGACTTCAAAGTGGTGGACTGCTGAGGCTTTCTGAGCTGTAGGAACTCTGCGATCAGATCCAGCACAGTACCAAATTAGTGCCTGAAGCAACCTTTTGTTGGAGCATGGTTAAAGCAAGAAAAAAAAATGCTAGGTAAAACGTGATGTATATGTCTCCGTCCCAAACAAGCTTTAAAAACGGAGATTCGATGCTTAATTGTTACAAAAAGTTACAGCAGTGTGAATCTTGACTAGCATTTCAAATTTTCAGTGCTCCTTTGATTATCCTAAAGAAATACAGTGTTACAAAAAGGTGCACCAGTGTGAACCTTGACTATCATTTCAAACTTCAGTACTCCTTTGACTATCCTAAAAAATGTATTGGTTAGTAAAAGTCTTTTTTTTGATATTTTAGTTCTTGATTATTATCACTGGCTTAACATGTACAATATCATTGCGATCATAGCTATACAGTAGAAAATACTGGAATCAGAGATAACTCAAGGTAATTAAGTTAAATTGAAGCTTACCTATTGCATACATCTTCTGGTAGCACAATATATCAAATTTCCTCATCCTCTCCCTGTAACTCTTGTAGAACTTGTTCAGCTCGTCCATCGGGTCCTCCCGGAGGAACTTAGCGTCCATCCTCCACGGCTTGAGGTCCTCCATTGGCGCCTTTGGTGTCTCAGACTCCTCCAGTATTGTCGGAAGCCCGATCGAACGCACCTTCTTCAGCTCAAGCTTCAGCTGCTCTATCAGGTCCTGGTGTTCCCATAATGACTCCAACTCATCCTCCTCCTCCTTCGTTAAATCTTTCCACTTAATTTCAGGGTCCTCTTCATCGTCGTCATGCACCTTTGCCTTTCCAGTGACTGAAACATAGGCTTGTCGAGCGAAATCGTCTGAATGATCATTTGAACTGGCTCGTTCCTCTTCTTTTCTGTACTCTAAATTGTGCTTGGCGTCAGGGAACATTCCATGTGAATGGCCATTCGCACTTAATTCTCGCTCTAGGGTTTCTGGAATATCCTTATCATCAGAAACCAATGCATATGAATGATCATTTTCTGTACTGAAAGATACTTTCTTGGCACCAGAAATAAGCCCATTCGAATAATCATTTGCCCTGACAAATTTTTTATCTGCTGGCTCAAGTTCTCCCTTATCATTGGAATCCTCTGCGTATGGTTGATCATTTCTACTGACAATCTCTTTCCATACATCAGAAATAAGTTCATGAGGGTGATCATTCTTACCGTCAAATCCTGCATCCAATGGTTCCAGGCGTCTCTTGTCATCAAAAACTATTTCATATGACTGGTCACTTTCACTGGCAGTTTCTCTCCTGTCGTCAGAAATGTGCTCAAGTGAATGATCAATCACAAATTCGTGCTCTGATGGCTCTGGGCTTCTCCTACCATCAGGACCATCAACTTGATTTGAGGAAACAACAAATCCTGTCAGAGAGACTGCCTCTGGACTACCCTGAACATCAGAAACAGCGATTCCTCTCTGAGAGACTGCCTCTGGACTTCCCTGAACATCAGAAACAGCAAATCCTCTCTGTGAGACAGCATCTGGACTTCTCCGAACATCAGAAACAGCAAATCCTCCCTGAGATGCAGCCTCTGGACTTCTCTGAACATCAGAAACAGCTTCACCTGAGTAATCATTTACAGTGATGGTTTCCTTCTCTGAATGATCCAAACTTTTGTCAAGAACAGAAGCTGCATCATACACCGACGCTAATGCTAACTCCTTGCCGCCCAATGATTGCTCGTCGTCACTAGTCTCCACACTCTCCTCATCCATGCTCCTCTCCTTGGCCTCTGCAGCTTCTGTTGCAACCTTTTCATCCTCTTTGTACTCCACGTCCGGCGAAGGGCTGCGAGACCACATGTCCCCAGGGTACTTGACAGAGCCGTCAGGAATGCTGTCCGGCGAGCCCTGTCGGACAGAGCTCGGTGACACCGTCGTCAACGAGTCCTCGTAAGACTGCTCCAGCTTGGCCGCCTCCAGGGCTTCGATGGCCTTGAGCACCTTGGCCTCGTAGCCCTTGCGGGTGCCGGCGTCGCGCCTAGCGCCGTGGAAGTCCTTCTCCGACAGGAACCAGTCGCTGTCGGAGTCAACGACGAGCTCCTTCACCGAGTACCCGTCGCTGCCGCTGGAGTCGGAGTCGGAGTCGCCGAAGCCGGAGAACTCCGACGCGAAGCTCATCCTCCCGCCGCCGGCGACGCTGCCCCTGGACGCGACGGACGGGGACCGCGCCGGCTTCCGGCTCCGCTGCCGCGTCCTCTTCCCGGACGACGCCACGCTCTCGCACGCGTGGGTCGGGGAGCTCGCCGGCTTCCGTCTCCGCGACGGCGTCCTCTTCCCGGACGACGCGATGCTCATCTCGCACGCGTCGGGCTCGTCCGCCGGCCGGAAGTGTCGCTCCTTGAGGAAACCGCCGCAGCCGCGGGGCGCGACTTCGACCACTCTTCGCTCCTCGGGTTGCACCGGCGCCGCAGCAGCCGGCGGCGGCAGCGGAACGAAGGCCTCTTGGACGCGCACCGTCATGGCCTCCGGCTCCCTGACGAAGCCCCGGAAGTCACGCTCCGACAAGAACTGGTAGTTGTGCGTGGCGGCAACGACCTTTGACGGCGCGGCCTCCACGACCTCTCTCCTCTGTTCCTCCACCTGTTCTTCAACTACGAGCTCTGTTTCCTCTGCTTGGTGCTCGTGTTCTTGATTGAAGGATGATTCCAACGGAACTGACGGAACCTTGTCCTCTTCCTTCCGCTCATATTCTTCCTCTTCTCGCGGTGGCAATTCTCCCGAAACCACCGCAGCCTCCTGCGGAATTTCGTGCATCTGGTGCTGAAAGTTGAAGCTGAAGGTCGACGCCAGCGACGGCGCGCCCGGCTCGGGCGCCTCGTCGGCGGCGACGTGATCGAACGCCGGCATGCCCTCCAGGAAGTCCTCCTCCGTCGCCTGCATGAAGCTGAAGCTGCGCATCATCTCCAGGATCCTGTCGTCGTTCCTCTCCGCCACCTCCCTCTCCTCGCCGGCGGCGAATCCGCCGCGCCGCGCCTTCCTCTTCGCCCTCTCCTTCTCCTCGTTCCTGCCGGGACCGATAAACCCCATCAATCAGCCGAAGTGTCAGAAAACACAAAAAAACACAAAAAAATGAATCACGATCGATCAAAATTCAGAATTTCCCGAGGCGTCGCAGGGCGGCCGTGTAGTTTTACCTGGAGGAGATGAGGGTGGAGACGGCGTGGATCGCGGCGACGAGCGCGACGGTGAGGAGCCAGAAGAAGAGGGGCGACGAGGAGCACCCCACCACGGCGCGGACGAGCCCACGCGAGCCGTTGGCCGCCGCCGCCGCCGCCGCCTCGGCGGCGCTCGCGGCCGCACCGTCCCCGGCGTCCATGGCTGGACCACGCAACCAGACGCCCGCCCGGCGGCCAGTTCACACCATGTCGGGCCGCCGGGTACGGAGAGGTACGTAGCGGCGGGGCACGGGGACGGACGAACCACTGCCGATCCTGATGCTGTGCCCCGCCCGCTTTTCTACCACGCAACGGGCGACGAAAACAACGCGCCAACCAGCGGCCGTCGTATCGAGCGGGGAGTGTGGAGACGAGGCGGGAGGAGGAAGAGAGTAAGATAGATAGATAGAGCACTCCTGATGGGGCGAGCGGGCGGGCGGGCAGCGAGGGAAGGCGACTGATTCGGATGGGGGCAGCCGCGACGGCGAGCGGGGCGGGGCAGGGCAGAGGATGATGGCGTGGCGTGGCGTGGCTTGCGCTTCAAAAGAACGGACCGCGTCAAGCTACAGCAGGGTCGCACCTACACTTGACATGACCCGCTACTATGCCGAGCCCGAGCCCCACGACGCGGACGCGCACTCGCACCTCCGGCCCGGCGCCGGTGATCAGGCTCGCGGGCGAGGGAGGCGGTTGCGACTACTGTCTACTAGGCTATGCGGGTGAGGGAGGCGGTTGCCGCGGCTCCGAGTTTTGCTTCCGGCGTTCCGCGCGCGCACCGGACGGGGGAGGAGGATCTCGCAGCGGGTCGGGTGAGGCGTCCGCTTCGCGTGCGACCAGGTGTCGCGCCGAGGCGTTAGGTTCGTTTGGACGCTGACCCGGCCAAAGTAACAACCTCTGACTCACCCGCCCGGCACGCACGGCTCGGCCGCGGCGAGCCAATAAAGCCGGCGCCGTCGTCGTCGTCTCCTACTCTCCCCTCGGCCGTCTCCTTCACTTTCCATTCCATTCCATTCCATATTTCCATGTACAAACCCTGGGGTTTGATTATTCTTTCCTTGGATCGTACTTTAATCCCTCTGCACGGCAGACGAGCAGCACGTTGATCTCAGCGGACGGAGGGAGGATCTTGGTATGGAAGGATCCGAGTTTTATTAGGGCAGGTACAACGCTGCATATAAGTAGTCTCATAGCCCTTATCATGTGTTGCTATATGGAATTTTTGATGACATGGAAGAGAGAGAGAGAGTTGAGAGAAAGAGGCGGTTGTTTCGCGAGGCAACCACCTCATGCGCTAAAATTTAAGAGTATGAGACGGCTTTTACACCATTGTAGGAGTTGTAGTTACCATGCAACTCATAAATATTTCTTTTTTCATCCACAAATAAAGGAAGTATGGTACTCCTTCGAGACAACTAAAACAATCATCCATTGTAATGTAGTCCCATAAATTGTCTTATAATGATGAGATCACTTATAAGACAACACCTTTGTACCTGCCCTTATACGGCTCCAACTTCCTCTACCGCTTCTTTTCTTTTGAGGGAAGTCCTAACATAAGAACACCAGATATTTTAGCAAAGCATCATTGGTTGCCTTTTTCTGGCGGTGATCGCATTGGCGCCTTCCATTACGGGCATCAAATGTTTTATTTTTAATGATTTGCCTTTCTTATGGCTCAGATTCTTGCCCAACAATAATGGGCTCATCAAATGCGTGTTTGATATGGGATTCGCTGCTTTTCATGGTGCATCCGTGCGGGCTTGGGAAAGGATGCTATGGGAATTGGGAAATTCACTCTTTGCCTCGAATCGAACTTTAGGTCACTATAAGGCTCACTTCAACAAGGGCAGCCAAATGCATTTTTGCATCACCTGCTGCTACTGTTTATGGTACATTTGTCTCCAACAAGGGTAGCTAAATAGCCATGCATTTTGCATTCCTCATCGGCCGGGCCCATCTGGTTGCACGCCCCGCCGCCGCACGCCCGCGCCGCGCTCGCCCGCCCGGCGAGCCCGCACCGCCTGCCCAGCGCGCCCTCGCCGCGCTCGCCGCGTGCGCGCCCGCCCAGCACGCCCGCCCATGTCGCCGCGGCTGGCGGAGGCGTGGCCGCGGATGCGCGCTGCGGGGCGTCGAGCAGAGGATGCGCAAGGACCCACTCGAGCTAATCCCCACCTCCAATCCCGACCTCCCTTCCCCTACCGCGAGATGGACGGGAGTTTTCCTCCATGGCCGCCAATGGAGCAAGCTCGACCTCGCCATCAATTCCGTCTTCCACGGTGAGCGTCCGATCAATTCCTTCCGGGGGAAGGTACAAAACTCTCTCGCACACCTCTCTGGCCACTCATTCTTTCTTTTCCTCAGCCCAAATCGCCGGAATCAAGTTTTTCCCCGCCGTTTGTTACACGAATGACATCGCGCGCAGAACGAGCGGTGCGGCGCGGCGCGCGACGAGCCGAGGCGGACATGCATTGCGCGTGCGCAGCGGCGGGCGGGGGCGAGCGTGCACGCGGCGGGCCGGGGCGAGCGCGGCGCACGGTGCGGTGCGCGGGGCGTCGAGCAGGGCGCGCGTCCACGCGGGCGGGGGGGCGAGCGCGGCGCACGGAGCGGTGCGCGGGGCGTCGAGCAGGACGCGCGTCCACGCGGCGGGCCGGGGCGAGCGTGGTGCACGGCGCGGCGCGCGGGGCGTCGAGCAGGGCGGGCGCGCGGGCCCAGCGCCTCACCAGCGCGTGGAGGTGGCAGCGCGGCGCAGCACGCGGCGGCGGCGGAGCGCAGCGCAGCATGCGGCTGCGGGCACGGTGCGTGGCGGCGCGGAGGCCTCGAGCTCGCGGCGCGGCTTCCCCAGGAACCTCAAGTCCATGGTGGCGAGGGCACGAGTCGCACAACGACGAGCGAGGCGAGCTCGAGCACGGCGGCGCGGGGTGGGCAACGGAGCGCGGCGGCGCGGGGTGGGCAACGGAGCGCGGCGAGCTCGAGCACGGCGGCGCAGGGCGGGTGCGGGGCGACGGCGAGCGCGGCGCGCGACGCGCGGTGCGGGCGGCGGTGCGAGCGCGACGCGCGGGGATTGCCTCCGTATTTTTTGCCTTTGCTGTTGGAGACGGCGGCGAATACCTCCTCTTGTGTTCCCTGTACACGCCATGCACTCTTCGTTTGCCTGTCCAAAGTGGCTCACCTCTATTGGAGTCAGTCTAAAGTCAGCTATCAAGTCAATGGATGATGAAACGTGGATATCCTTCTTCCAGAATCATGGTTTTCCACTGGTCCGTGCTAAGGAATTACGTGAAGGAAATTACTACATACCTCTTGTATTTTAGCTAAAAAGTCATCGAAAACATTTCACATATGACTTAATTATTCGTACGATCAAATTGTGGCACTTTTGAGTCACCACCTCAGAGATCTTAATTGTTGTATCTCCTGGTTGAGTGGTTGTACCAGAATCGCTACATTTGCTGCGTAATCCTCCTGACCAGAAATAGCTAATTATGGAAGGTGTTTACTTGTTCTAAATAACCGTTCATCCTAATGAAGAAAGTATGCTTTAAAGATAGCTACTTCACTAAAAAATTAGAAACATTGTATGATCATGGAAAGGCCACAATGATTCCATACTATAACTTTTTCTTACAGGAAAGAATAATTATATCAAGAGATTTGCTAGTTCTCAGGTCATTGAGATTTCGTATATCTGTCACATTTTTGGAACAATGAAAACATACTGCTGGAACAATTAATTCTTAGGTGAAACAATTTCGTTTTTTTTCAAAGATTTTTTTTTGCACAAGTGAATGAAAATTTTGTTGATTAAGTCAAAATTCAATGACTCAAAAAAGTGATGAGAGATTAACAAATCTCAGTCATTTTACAATCATTGAGAAGGAGACATCTCCTTATATTAATCTAATAGCAGCTCACTACATCCGTATTATTTTACAAGCATTCTGAAATAGAATGAGATTAAACTACCCAGGTATAGTGCTCTCTTTATCTTCACGGTACTCATGTGACATGCAGATGCATACCTTAATCCAAACATGTATAAAGATTTGGAAGGTCGCTCATCAAGAAGGCTGAAAAAAGGTGACCAATGAATGACGAACAACATTCCTGTAGACGGAATTAAGCATAATCTTCTTTCTTGTGTCTTGTTTTTTTTCACTTTGCCACCAAAAGAAGAAAAACACAGACGAGGTTGTTCTCACAAGGCTTCTTCGTGGGCGGATGTAACCAGAAGAAAACAGAAAAGAGTCGAAGAAATTTATTTCCACGGCATTAATGCCGTACCTTCCTTGTCGTCGCCATCAGAATACCTAAGTCTCAATGTCGTCATGTAAGCAAGTTGTCGTGAGGTGGTGGAGGGGAAAGGAGGTTGCAGTGGCGGCGGTTTGTGAGAGGCTCCGTCCTTGACAGCGGAAGCGTCGACGGTTCTGCTCTCTTGGTGAAGATTGTTGATGCCAAACTAGAACTTAACAGTTTCACTTTGACCAGAAGCAATGGTGGATTTATTTGTGAACTGGTCGAAAAAAACTTTATTTGTGGTGAACTTTATCAGTGAACTGGTCGGAAAAAAAACTTTATTTGTGAATTTTTGATTAGGAAACACATATGGACCTTTGCCGTTGGTTGACGGGTGCTACTGCTAATAAACTGTTTGAGGTTGTTATTGCTAACTCCTCCCGCTCCAATTCTCAAAGAAGAACATCGTTACTCAAAGTTTATCTCTCATCTTCTTTATTTTTTTTTTTTGCGAACTTCTCATCTTCTTTATTTAAAGAACCGAAGATCACCTTTCGGTGCGACAACTGTAAGTAACATTACCAATAAAATCGACAAACATCTTCGTTACAAACAAAGTACATATGACTACAGTGTAGAGTACTCCCGTGGATGGCGATTCCACACCATCCTGAAAACTGCGTCGACTCTTTCCCAAACATTTTGCACAAACACTTTCGTGGAAGTAAAATTTGTCGAAGAATTCCAAACCACACACCACCATCAGCCACGCAAACCACCGAAAAGAAAAGAAAGCAGCTGCTACCTTTTCGGACCCGCGGTCACGCACGCTAAGACAGGGGCGCGGCACCTCACACCGCACTCCACTCCACTCAACCGCGAGACGAAAAAGTCGAAATCATCACATGTCATGGCGTCAAATCTACACGCCCAAATCCACCGAAACAGTCCAAGCGGTCCTTAATTGCCTCGCAAAGCACCAGATCGGAGGACTGAGGACCCCTGATCCGTCCAAATTGCGGGAGGGGCCTCTCCACCCGCGGCCGCGCGCGCGCGGGCCATGGCCATCCTTGCGATTGGCTGGTCGTCGCTTACTCCGGCGCGGGCTGCGTCAGCGCGTGGCCGCGACGACGAGACAAAACGGGGCGGAGCTGTACGGCCGGCGGGGCTGGTCCACGGCTCCACGGGGCGCGTCGGCGTGCGCGCGCACGCGCCGCGCCGCAAGAGTCTCCTCGCTTGCCCGATTCGCGCGGCTTTACTGTTTTGCTCACCGAATTTACCTGCACCAACGCCTGGCTGCTAATAGTCTAAAGAAACCCCGAAGATTTGACGAAGAATAATCTGCAAAAGGCGCATGCGGCGAATGCGTTAGATGTACCGGCACCACTCGTGCTCGCGGTGACGCAATTTCTCTCATTAACCCGCTATTCGCATATAGAAAATCATGCATTGGACCGTCCCTGATCTGATGTCACGCCGAGTCTTCGACAACCTGGCCATGACAGCGACGAGCGGCCGTTTTTCATCTGCACGTAATGCTGTGAACTTGAATATATGTTTCATGATCGTGTCATCAACTTATTGTTTTTGGAGGGAAGCGTCCTCGTCAAACGATCCACAGCAAATTGTACACGCTGAGAAAACGATGTTTCTTATTAATCGATCCATCGACGTACGGTTCCATTAGCGAAGGGCGAGGGCTCGCCTTTCACGGGAGGTTGCTTGGTTTAAACTTAAGCCCGTGCCATGCCATGGTGAGGTGGTTTAGGATGGTGACCGGAAGAAATCAGTGGAGGTGGCCTCCAAGTCACCTTCAGTTTTGATCTTTTCTTCATGGGTGCCAACCGGTTCTTGGAATCGTGGTGGTTTGGATTTGGAATATCTAGTTCTAGAGCAACGACGCGCCAGGGGGTTGGTTTGGCAGTTTCGTTGGCGCTTTACCGGTAAGATGGGTCACCCCGAGTGGATTCACTAGCTAGGGCAAAGCACTCCCTTTGTGTGCGTTTCACTCTATTTTAGCCTGCTCGCTGGTGGTCTGACTGAACTGCCATTTCTCTGAAATGTCCGGGGAATAAGCATGGAAAGCTTCGAAGGTTAGGCGTCAGTCATGTCACGATCAAGCTTCTGCTGCTCATTTACAGTTGTTTTTGCTGATTGGGAATAGCTCATCGGTCTTCTCTCTTCGAGTTAACATTTGCAAGAACAGTGGACTTCGCTTTCAAAGGGAAGAAAAAGGATTCGTACAATGGAGTAAAATTATTACCTGGCAATTTTTCGCCACATGAGACGAGATAGGGACTGCTGAACGTGACCAGAAAATATTGATTACATTTGCAGAGACGTGGGGAAGAAACAAACATGCATGCTGAATCGAAAAGGAGTCCACTCTAAAGATAATACAGCTGCTTGTAATAATAAAATGGCAAATACATCGTAGGATGTAGAATACAAGATGATTTCGTCTGCTCGAAGAAGTATAACTTTCTCCATACATCTCTATCTAATAAAAAAAAAGAACTCCACTCCAAAAATAGAGCTAATTGGACCAAAACAAAAAATAAAAATCTAGGAGCGGTCGTTTCAACCTAGTCAATAACAATAGCAGTAGTTTTCACACGATGAAAAATTCCAGCTTTCGTCCATTCGGACCCAGACGTCACGTAGAGACTTCCAAGGTTCTCGATACTAAAAACTTAACAATTCTGCTTTGTAGAAACATCAACTTTTGACACCGTGCGTAGAATGCAGTTCACCTACAATTCTTTGCCGAATTACGCTGACAGCAAGTCAACACCATCAACCACGCAGTGTGTGCCCGAAAACACCGACCATTGAAGCCCACAACCACTGCATTATGCGTAGTCGTCGTTCCTAAATCTTCAGAATTAATCAGAATCGCTAGATTGCTTGCATCACCGGTTAACGGCAACGCACGCGCTAAACGTTCTGCTAAAATAAGATGAGCACACCCGATCGAAGCATCTGTTGTGGTTACAAGCCCACAATAGTAGAAGGGGGATCCTCCAAGGGTCTACCACAAGTGAGGGACCCCTGGGAAGGACCTGGGAAGGGACCAAACAAGAGCCAAGAGAGGTAGGTAATTAAGAGCTTGTATTGAATGCCTTGCCTTGAGGGCGGTAGGGGGGTATTTATAGGCTGATACACCCCCACAACCCTAGAATTACAAGTACCATATTGCCCTTCCTCCAGGGCACTATGGTCATTTCCTTATTACAAGGTGGGATTCCCTAACCCTAATGGGCCAGAGGCCAATATACATGGGCCTATCTTATGCTATACATCTTCTTGGGCCTTGATGGGCTTCGTGGCAGGCCAGGCCTTTGGACCAGGGGGAGGGGACACAGTGGGCCTCCCCCAACAGCTAGCCCCACACAGTCGAGATCCACCTTCGGTAGGGCCGAAACTGTGTCCGTCCGGAGGTCCGCCCGTCGTCCCCTCTTTCGGCGCTCCGAAGGTCTGGTCTGCGTCGGTTTCAGAAGGGAAGGCTTCTACGTGCCTCCGAAGGTCCCACTTCCGAAGGTCTCCTTCCGAAGGTCCGAAATCGAAGGTCTCACTTCCGAAGGTCGCGACACCGAAGGTTCGGTCGCCGAAGGTACGGTGGTCGACGAAGATTGGCGCAGATGACCCGATGGTTGCTTCAGGCGATGGCGCCGTGTTAGCCGAGGGGCGCGATCGCCGAAGGTTGTTTGCTGGTGGCGCGGAGATAGCTGCCGGCTATATCACCGCGATGGCCGAAAGGCACGGTCGCCGAAGGTGGCGCTGATGGCGCGAAGGTAGCTGCCGGCTATATCACCGCGATGGCCGAAAGGCACGGTCGCCGAAGGTGTCGCCTACCCTATATCGCCGCGATAGCTGCCAGCTATCTTCGCGATGGCCGAAGGGCACGGTCGCCGAAGGTGTCGCTGATGGCGCGAAGATAGCTGCCAGCTACCCGTTGAAGGTGTCTTAAATGCTCGGCGCGAATTGCGGAGCGACGCCATCTCGTTTACTGGGACTGACGGCGCGGATCGCGATGCGACGCCGTTTCGCATGATGGGACGCGCCTGGTTGCGTGGCAGGATCTGCGGCCGTTGATCCTTTATTGGACGGTCAAACCGATTCACCCGGGGCTATATATTTACCGCCCGGGCGCCCAGGTTTCACCCCGCCAGTCATTCCTCCAACCGCACCGCTGCCGTTCAGCTAGCCTGCTTCGGCGTTCTTGTTGCTCCCGCGCGCTTCGTTGCTTGAGCGAGTTGCTTCCAAGTCGTCGCGCTGGCGTCGGAGATGGCTCGGAAGGGGAAGACCAGCGCTTCGCAGCGCGTTCGCATCGATGATCGCCTCTCGGCGTCGCCGTTCGTCGACCGCAGCACGGTCGACTCAAAGGTGCTGGACGAGATGGCCGCCGAAGGGCTCCTGGAGCGGAGCCGGGCCGAAGCGCCAAGGAGGGGGGAGACGACCCCTAGTCCGAAGGACGGGTACATCGTTCTGTACCGGCGGTTCTTCGAAGCTGGGTTTCGGATGCCCTGCTCTCCCTTCGTGGCCGAGGTGTTGGATTTCTTCGGCCTCGAGATCCAGCAGCTCACAGTCAACGCACTTGTGCGGCTGAGCGTCTTCGAGTGGGCGTTCTGGCTCGAAGGGTCTCGGCCGCACGCTGGAGCCTTCGCGGCGACGCACTATGCGCACGCCGTGAAAAAGAGGTTAACACTGGACGGGAAGGAGCTCATCGGATCCATGGGAGTTATCTCCTTCGTCCCCCGCCCCGAAGCCGTCGTTCCGGCGAAGGCGTACAAGCTGCACTGGGGGCGCTGGACCACCGGGTGGTTCTACTACCGTGTGGAGGAGGGGTGCCCCCTTCGGTCGACGATGTCGGAGGTGCTCTTCCATCGGTACCCGACGGTGGAGTTGGACGGGACCGGGGAGTCCCGGGTGAAGCTGCTGGAGACGGTGGCACGGAAGTTCTCAATGCGCGACCTCGCCGAAGAATTCATCGCCGCCGGGGTGTGGCCTTTGCTCCGCAACTGGGAGCAGAGATTCGTTGTTGAGGTTCCGGGCGGAGAGCCGGAGGTTCACTTGAGGCCGGAGAGTTTCCCAAGTAAGTTTGCTCCAGTATATGTTTTCCTTCGATTGTATTGCCATGGCTTGACGTGGTTTGTACAGCCAAGACGCTGAGGGAGGTCGAAGACGGCGCCGCGGAGATTCTCGGCCCCTTCCATGCGGACGAGGCTTCGCGCCGGGCGAAGCTTTGTGTGGGTCCCCGTATCAACCGGGTGCTCGCCATCAAGTGCCCGGAGCTCCAGCTTCCGGAGCGACAGGTGCTCGTCGCTGCCCCCGTCCCTGCCAGCGGCGAAGGGGAGGATGAGGAGGCCGAGAGTGACGCTCCCTTGGCTCCGGTGCGCAGTGTCCCGGTTGGTGCGAAGCGCGCTGCCGGGGATACCAGCAGGCCAGCGCCGAAGAGGTCTCGGCCCGCTGCGACGCGCGTCGGAGCGTCGAGTACCGCCGCGGACTTGGGCTACGGCACCGACCTGGAGGAACTCACCGACGACGCTGCCCGAGCGGCGATTGCCGCCGCGGCGGCTCAGCGCCCGGCCAAGGTGGTGAGTCTAGACTCCGACGATGAAGACGTCGGGTTCTTCGGCATGCCATCCTTCGCCGCTGACGTCGAGGAGACGATGGAGCCAGTCCCTCGGTCTCCCGGTATCGTTCTCTCTTCCCGTCACTCTTGCTTTGCTGGTTGTGGTAGTCCCACTAACTCTGTTGCTCTAGCGGAAGGCGTCCGTATCGAAGCCTCCGAGGAAGAGCCTTCCGGAGGAGATGAGGGGGTGGCCGGCCCGGAGCCCACTCATGGGCGGGGAAAAGGTTACTTCGGGAGGTCGCCCATCGAGCAGGCCGGCCCTTCGAAGACGTCGGAGGCTCGTCTCGAGTGGAGCGACTTCTTGGACCGACCGGAGGCCGCCGACGTCCTTCGCGGAGTCTATGACTTCAACGGGCTCGATGAGCTGGAAGAAGGCCTAGAAGAAGTTGCTCCGGAGGACGCTGCTTCGGCTCTCTCCGGGCTTGCAATGAAGGTTTGTTGTCCTTGTGCTTAGCTGCTGTTACTTTCTCGTAGCTTACTTGCTTTGTTTCGACAGGCCGCGGTGCTTGCCCGACACCTGCAAGGGGCGCTTGAGGGCTTCGACCTTGCGCGGCTCCGAGCGCGCGCCGAAATCGCGGAGGCGGCTGCCGAGACCGCCAAGAAGAATGAGAAGGCGGCGGAGCAGGGGCGCGACGCTCTTGCGTCGGAGCTGGAGAAGGCGTTGGCGGTGGCGAAGGCTTCCTCCGATGCCTTGACGTCGGAGAAGGCGGTCTCCGAGAAGGCCCTGAAGGAGCTGGAAAGCCTGAAGATCTCCTTCGAGGCTCTGACCCGCGCAAAGGACGCCACCGAGAAGGAGCTGTCGGAGGCTCGGACGCTGCTAAGTGCCGCCAAGACGCAGAGGGAAGAGGAAGCTGCTGCAGCATGGCAAGCACTTGGCGATTTCAACAGCCTGCTCGAAGGGCTGGGCGTCGAAGTACAGCCGGCCAAGCATGCCGCCGACGACCTCGGAGGGAGCATCGGGCGCCTTGTGCGCTCCGTGAAGTTGGCCTCCCGAGCCATGAAGGCCTTCGGCACCTTCTGCGCCGAGACTGCCTGGACTGCTGCCTTCAGCTCGCTCTTGCAGGTGGGCTGCACTCACCTTCCCGCTGCCGCTTCTGCCTCGACTCAGTTAGCGGAGATGGCGGCTGGAGATGGGAGCCGGTTTCGGGAGCTGGCCTCGAGGGTGAAGAACTTCGGGAACCAGCTCGGCCAACACTTCTGGATGGTGGTGGGGGAGAAGCTGGCTCGGCAGTCTGCTCTCGCTGCTGCCGCTTCTCGGAAGTCGAAGCCGGGAAGCGGCGGCTCCGTTCCAGTTCCGCCTCCGGCTGCTACTTCCTCCGTGGTGACGCCTCCGTCGGGCGAGATTCCTGCCGGGGCCGGGAGCGCCAGCACCCTAGTCTGTAGCGGGGGTGGAGGCTCGGTATCGGGCCAGGGCAACGTTGCGGAGGTTGACTCTTCGGCCCAGCCTCCCCCTCAGGTGTGAGTTCGCTGGCTTCGAGCCATGCTCCTTTTGGTGTACATAGTTTGTACTAGGTGCCCTTCGGGCTTTTGCAATGAACTTGGTGTCCAGGATGTTTATGCGTTTCTACTGCGATTGATAGGTTTCGAGCGAGGCCGAAGGCAATCGCACCTTAGTGTGCCTTGACGTCGTCCCGGAAAGCATTCTGATTCCCGCTCCGGAGGGTCGCCCTTACTATGTAAAGGGCACGCAGTGGCGCCGTTGGTTCCGGCGTAACCCGGGCGGGTCCTTCGGGGACTTCTTTCGGGATTTGCGCCTGCGAAACGCACGGTTGATGGCGCAGGTACCGAAGGTCCCTTCCGAAGCTTTGCTTCAGAGGCGAGTTCGTCGCGAAGCGCATTGTTTGGACTTAGCGCTGAACCCTCCTCTTCTTGTTGCTCCGAAGGTAGAGATGGTTGATGTATCGAGCGACGACGAAGATGCTACTGCCGAGGTGGACTTGGAGCAATTGCAGGCCGATGTTGCTTCGGCATCGACTCCGGCAGACTTCGCTTCGCTTCGGCGCACACTGGCGCGAGCCCGGGAGGAGATAGCTAGGGCCGAAGCGTCATTAGGGATGCGCTCCGGTAGTGGGCTGTAATGGGGGCCTTCGGGCCCCGTGTCGAGTTGCCGACTTGATCGGTAGTCATTCATGTCGAGCTGTTTAGCTCGACGTATGTCGAAATGTAAGCTCTTTTGGAGCGTGTGATGATATTGTCGGCGTTGTCCCGTCCTCTTTGTGGAACGAAAATTTGTTCGTCGATGGTACCTTCGGAGGTACTCCGTTGCACCACTTTCGGCGAGGAAGCGAGCTCGTTCCGAGCGTCGTCCCCCGTTTGCTCGTCGGGAGCGGAACGAAAATTCGTCGAAGTCGAGGGTAGCCTCGAAGGTATTCCGTCGATCTACTTTCGGCGAGGAAGTGAGCTCGTTTCGAGCGTCGTCCCCCCCTTTGCTCGTCGGGAGTGGAACGAAAATTCGTCGAAGTCGAGGGTAACCTCGAAGGTATTCCGTCGCTCTACTTTCGGCGAGGAAGTGAGCTCGTTTCGAGCGTCGTCCCCCCCTTTGCTCGTCGGGAGCGGAACGAAACTTCGTCGAAGTCGAGGGTAGCCTCGAAGGTATTCCGTCGCTCTACTTTCGGCGAGGAAGTGGGCTCGTTTCGAGCGTCGTCCCCCCCTTTGCTCGTCGGGAGTGGACGAAGGTTTGTTAAGTCGGAGGCGTCCCCCCATTGACTTAGTTTAGTTTCGTGCACGTGTCGCAGGGTCTTTAACGAATGCCCCGCCCTCGACTATTACCGATGGGAGTCTCGGTTTATTGCGTCGGCATCGATTTCCCCTTGGGGTTCGGAATCTAGGACTTATGTGTGCCTAGCTTCAGCGTGTTCCGGAGTTGGCCTCCGGCTTCCGGCTGGATTTCTTGCAATTGGGCACCGAAAGAGGATTTCGCATTTCATTCATTGGTACCGGTTACATAGCCCCTTAGGGAATGCAGCTAAGGGGATCATCGTCACCCTACTGCCGAAAGGAAGAAGAACACACCGAAAGAAGATACAGGTAGCTTGTAGCGCGCAGGCTACGCGGCTTCGGGGCCGGCGGATGCTAAGTCCTTAGACGTAGTATCGGCGGAGGGCATCGGCGTTCCATGTCCTCGGAACTGGCGTCCCATCGAGCTCCATCAGATGGAATGCCCCCGGGCGGATGGAGTTGTAAATGATGAAGGGCCCTTCCCACTTGCTGTTAAGCTTGCCGACGGACGTCGGGTGGATGTTTTGCTTCAGGACGAGGTCGCCTGGAATGAAGTGTCGGGGGTTGACCCTTTGGTTGTACGAGTTCTCCACCGAAGCCATGTATCGCTTCAAGTTGGCGACTGCTTGGAGTCTTGTTTCTTCGAGGAGGTCCTTGGACACGTCCTCGTCGTCGGCCGGCGGCGAAGTGGTGCGAAGTGAGCCATTTTGCACTTCCTCTGGGGTGACTGCTTCGGCGCCGAAGAGGAGGCGGAACGGAGAGAAGCCCGTCGGCCTTGACTTAGTCGTGCGCAGCGACCATAGCACGTTGGGCAACTGTTCGGCCCACTTGCCCTTCGGCAGGCCAAGGAGGCATTTTTTGATGCCGTCGAAGACGGTGCCGTTGGCTTTCTCCACCGCTCCGTTGGCTCGAGGATGGGTGACGGAGACGAAGCACTCCCGAACGCCGATGGAGAGGCAGTACTCCTTGAAGAGGTGGGACTCGAATTGGGAGCCATTGTCCACGGTGATGCGCATCGGCACGCCGAAGCGGCAGACGATGTTCTTCCAGAAGAACTTGCGGACGGACCGCGCCGTGATCCTGGCAAGGGGCTCGGCTTCGATCCACTTGGAGAAGTATTCGTAGCCCACCACCGCCCATTTGAGGTTGCCGGGAGCGGTGGGGAGGGGGCCGACGATGTCGATGCCCCATCGGGCGAGGGGCCAGACCGGAGGAATTGGCTGGAGCGGGGTGGCTGGGCGATGAGATTGTCTTCCCATCCACTGGCAGCTGGGACAGGTGCGGACGAGCTCTTCGGCGTCGCGGGCTGCAGTGGGCCAGTAGAAACCTTGCCGGAACGCTTTGGCGACGAGGGCCCGAGGTGCGAGGTGCGATGAACACAGGCCTTCGTGGATGTCGCGGAGGAGCGCTTTGCCTTCGTCGAACGAAAGGCAGCGCAGGAGTGGCTCTGAAACGCCTTTCTTGTACAGGATGTTGTTGAAGATGATATAGCTTCGGGTGCGCAGCTTCACCCTTTTCTCTTCGACCGGATCATCGGCGCAGTAGCGCCCTTCGAGCTGTGCCCGGATCGGGGTGCGCCAGTCTTCACCAGTCAGGATCATGACCGACGCCGGCTTCTTCGGAGCGAAGGATGCTTCTGATAACACCTCGTGGAAGGCGTCGGGGGGCACCGGGAGCTGATTTGCTGCTGCCTTTGCAAGGGCATCGGCCTCTTGATTGTGTACCCTCGAGATGCTCTTCACGTCGAAACCGGAGAAGTGCTTCTCCATGCTCCGGACGATCTTGAGGTAGCTTGCCATCTCCGGGTCTCGGGCCATGTACTCCTTCGAGACTTGCTCGGCGATGAGCTGGGAGTCGGTGTAGACGGTGACCCTCCGGGCTCCGAGGGCTCGAAGCTGGCGAAGACCAAGGAGGACACCCTCGTACTCCGCTGCGTTATTTGTCGTTGGAAACGCGAGCGAAGCCGAGTACCGAAGCTTCTGGTTGCTTGGTGAAGTGATGACGGCGGCGCATCCTGCTCCGGACGAGCCCCAAGCCCCATCGACATGTACTGTCCAGAGCGGCTCTTGGGGCAGCGTCTCCGGCGCCGGAGCGGGTGTCCACTCGGCGATGAAGTCGGCGATGATGCCGGACTTGATGGCTTTACGGGCCACGAACTTGATGTCGAAGGCCGCTAGCTCGATGGCCCACTTGGCCATGGTGTCGGACGCGTTCCTGTTGCCGAGGACGTCCTTCAGTGGGAACGAGGTGGGCACCGTGATCTCGTGGCCTTCGAAGTACCGGCGCAGCTTCCGTGATGCCATCAGCACGGCGAGCGCCAGCTTGGTGACGACGTTGTAGTTGAGGCGGGCTCCGGAGAGGGCTTCCGACACGTAGTATATGGGCTGCTGCACCAGCTTGTCGCCGACAAGGACTTCGTGCACGAGGACCGCGCTGATTGCTGCCGGAGCAGCCGACACGTACAGTAGAAGTGGCGCCTTCGGAGGCGGCGGGCGAAGCGTGGTCGCCTTGACCAGGTAGGACTTCATCTCTTCGAATGCTTTATCTTGCTCGTCCCCCCAGCGCATCGGGCCGGAGCCCCGAAGGCATTGGTAGAAGGGGAGGCACTTCTCTGCGGCGCGGGAAATGAACCTCCCGAGAGCCGCAAGTCTGCCGGTGAAGCGTTGTAGCTCCTTGGTGGTCTTGGGCGGCTCCATGTCGGTGATGGCCTTGATCTTTTCCGGGTTCGGGTCGATGCCTCGCTTGGAGACGAGGAAGCCGAGGAGTTTGCCGGCTCGCACGCCGAAGGTGCATTTCGCCGGGTTCAGCTTGAAGCCTACCTTGCGCAGGTTGGCGAAGGTTTCGGCCAAGTCGCCGAGGTGGCCGGCGTCGGAAGTACTTTTGATGACGACGTCGTCGATATAGGCGGCGGCGTTTCGGTTGAGCTGGTCCCCGAGGGTCTTCTTTATTGCCCTGGAGAAGGTTGCTCCGGCATTCTTGAGGCCGAAGGGCATGCGGACGTAGCAGTAGGTCCCATCGTCCGTCTTGAACGCCGTCTTCTCTTCGTCTTCGGGGGCCATCCATATTTGGTGGTACCCGGAGTAGGCGTCGAGGAAGCTCATGAGCTCGCATCCGGCCGTGGAGTCGACCAGCTCGTCGATACGAGCCAAGGGGAAGTCGTCCTTCGGGCATGCTTTGTTGAGGGTGGTGTAGTCGATGCACATCCTCCATTGACCGGTGTGCTTCTTGACGAGGACCGGGTTCGCGAGCCAAGTGGACTTGTTCACCTCCCGGATGACTTGCGCATCCTTGAGCTTCTGAATCTCCGAGCGAAGCGCCACTTTCTTTTCCTCCGACCACTCCCTCTTCCTTTGCTTAATGGGAGTGACCTTCGGGTCGATGTCGAGCTTGTGCTCGATGATGCTGCGGTCCACTCCGGAGAGCTCGCTGGTGGACCAGGCGAAGACGTCTTTGTTGTTCCGGAGGAGCTCGATGATGCCTGCTTCGAGTTCCGGCGGGAGCCCCTCGCCGATGAGGACGGCCTGGTCGGGGCGATCGGGAGACAAGACCACGCTCTTGACCTCGCCGTCGACGCGCGCCTTCGGAGTTCCAGCCGGCGGTGTCGGTGTAGCTGCTTCGACCGTCTCGGGTTTCGGCTCGCGTCGGAGCGGGTGCACTTGCTTCTGGCCAGGCGTTTGGCCATGCTCGATGCGGCGGGCGGCGAGTTGATCACCGTAGACAGTAATGACGCCGTTCGGAGCCGGAAGCTTCATGCAGAGGTAGCCGTGGTGGGTGACTGCGTTGAAGGCGTTGATGAGCCCCCTGCCGAAGATGGCGTTGTAGGCGTAGGGCATGTCGACGACGTCGAAGGCGATTGACTCGGTGCGGTGTCCCGCGGGCCCGGAGAAGGAAACTGCGATCTTCACGCTCCCGAGGGCGTGAATTGGCTCTCCCCCGAAGCCGACGAGGGGGCTGTCGGAGGCCCGTAGCTCAGATCGGGGGATGCCCAGTTGATTGAAGGCGTCGATGAAAATGACATCAGCGGAGCTGCCGCCATCAATAAGCACGCGACGGACCTCCGTCCCGCGCATGTTGGCGTTGATCACGAAGGCGTCCTTGTGCGGGTACTCCATCGGGCGAAGGTCGGCCTGAGTGAACGTGATCGGTACGTGCGACCATCGGCATTGGGCCAATGGCGGGTGGGCGGCTACGTGGTTGACTCTTCGCACGTAGTCGCGACGCTGCCTCTTCGAGGCGTATGGCTGGCTGGAGCCCCCCGTGATGGCCAGGATGACGTTGTGACTGGTTGGGTGACGATCCGGAGGCGGGGGCAAGGCCTCGCCCGCGCCGGAAGCCCCATGTATGACGTTGACTCCTCGCGCGGCGTCGGCGTCGCGGCGCTCCCTTGCCTCACGCAAGGCGGCGATTTGGGGGCACTGCTTCGACGTGTGGCCCTGGTTGACGCCATGCACCTCGCAGTATGGGTCACGAGAGCTTCGGTTGTTGTATCGGCGACCGCTGTCGGAGTGCCGCGAGTTGTTTCGCGAGCCACCGGAACGATTGTCCGTCCTCTGCGGGCTCCGGCTTCGGGAGTTGTCGATGTTGTTGACTTCTCTTCGCTGGGAGCGGTGGCCTCGGCGGTCATCCGGGGGGTCGTCGCTTCGGTCGCTGTGACGCTTCCCCCGGTGGTTCTTCTTTTGGCTTGCTCGCGCCTCCTTCTCGCGCCGGAAGTCTTCGTCGGCTCGCGCATGTGCTTCCAGGATTTGCAGCAGGTGGGTGCACGTCTTCGGCTCGGTCCTTCGGATCTCGGACCTTGCCGGACACAGGCTCATGCCCTTGGTGACGGCCTCGATGATGATGGAGTCCGGTACTCCCTCCACCTGGCACTTGAGGTGGATGAAGCGCCGGGTGTAGTCTTGCAGGGACTCGCCGTCCTTCTGCTTGCACGCCTGAAGGTCTGCCGCCGTGACCTTCGCGGCGTAATTGCCTTGGAAGTGGATCTGGAGCTGATCCCGAAGCTGCTCCCATGAGTAGATGCTGTTCGCCGGTAGCTTGGTGTACCAAGTCTTGGCGATGCCGCTCGAAGCGAGGACGAAGGCCTTGGCCTTGATGTCGTCGTCGCCCCCGGCTGACTCGATGGCGGTCTCGTAGCTGATGAAGAACTCGCGGGGGTCGGAGGTGCCGTCGAAGGTTGGCAGCTTCGCCGAAATGAACTTCCGGGGCCACGCTACAGACTATAGCCGCGCGGAGAGCGGTTGGTTTGTGTCGGAGGAGCTTGCATGGCGCTTGCTTCCGCTGGAGTGGGTGTGCCTCTCGTCGCGCTCTTGGCGGTGTTCCGGCGTCTCGGCCTCCCGGCGACCGGTGCGTCGGAGGGTGTTCAGCTGCGCTTGGAGGTGAACCTGCTGTCGGCGAGCAGCTTCGGCTCGAAGGCGGTACGTTTCTTCGTCGCGATCGAAGTTCTCGAGGGCGCGCTGCCTCAGCAGCCGTTCGTCAGCTTCGCGAGCTTCGCGGCTGTACGCCTCCTGGAGCTCCGCCAGACGCTGCTCCTCGGCCACGGCTTCGGCGAGCCCCCTCTGGCTCCGTGCTTCGGCTTCGGTGTTCCTGCGAGGTGGTTCCATCGTTTCGTCGCGGCGTTCGATGTCGCGCGTGTCGATGTTCTCTTCTTCGTCTTCGGAGGAGCCTTCGGCGCCCTCGGGCACCTCCTCCACCGCTGGAAGGTTGGCGTCGGTTGCGTTGTTCTCCGAAGGCGGCACCACCGGGTCCGATGCCGAAGGATGCGTCGAAGCCGATGGATGCGTCGAGCCACTGGGGAAGGTGCGGATTGTCGTCAGCGGGTCGACTCCTTCGTCCGAAGCCGAAGACCTGGTCTTCCGGGTGCCTCCTGCCGGAAGGTCAGTTTTTGATTTTTCAGCCCTCTTGGTCATCTCGTTGTGGCTTCTTGTTCGATCCCCACGGACGGCGCCAACTGTTGTGGTTACAAGCCCACAATAGTAGAAGGGGGATCCTCCAAGGGTCTACCACAAGTGAGGGACCCCTGGGAAGGACCTGGGAAGGGACCAAACAAGAGCCAAGAGAGGTAGGTAATTAAGAGCTTGTATTGAATGCCTTGCCTTGAGGGCGGTAGGGGGGTATTTATAGGCTGATACACCCCCACAACCCTAGAATTACAAGTACCATATTGCCCTTCCTCCAGGGCACTATGGTCATTTCCTTATTACAAGGTGGGATTCCCTAACCCTAATGGGCCAGAGGCCAATATACATGGGCCTATCTTATGCTATACATCTTCTTGGGCCTTGATGGGCTTCGTGGCAGGCCAGGCCTTTGGACCAGGGGGAGGGGACACAGTGGGCCTCCCCCAACAGCATCCAAGCCATTAATCACTCCCGAGTCGTCGCATTCATGTTTGCAACAAACTTATTAATTCGCAGCTGTTCTCAATTTGTTATTCGTCCTGGTCCCAGAAAATATAGTATAATTGTTCTCAATTTCAGCCAATTTAATCAGTCCATGATGAGTTGATGACCAATCAATCAGATATTGTCCGGAGCACTAAAATATTCTGGATTGCGCACGGCTTCTCCAACCTCATGCAAATATATTTCTGGTGGCATTTCTATTTGTCGTCGCTCACACGGCAATTAATAAGTGATGGAGAACAGAGGCGGCCCGGTCCCAGGCACCTATAACTAACACTCAGCTACGTTGAGCTTATAATTAGCTCATGTCAGCTCGGAGCAAAACAAAAGAGGAGCCTGGATTTCAGTGGCCCCGGTTTGTTGTTGGCTCGGGCGATGGTTTCAGAATCGGAGGGTGGTGCAGTCGGGGTTTTCAGGGGCCACGGGGCACGGCCATCCTAAAAGAAGGCGCGAATGGCACGTCGCAGCAGCAGCGCTAAGATACGATCGATCTAGAGTAACTGCAAGCTAGCACGACGCGGATGCTACAGCTTTGTGTCGTTTTTCAGCTACCGACGCATGCGCACTGTGCGCACAGGTGAAAAGAGAGCGAGAGATCCTTGCTTTGGAGAGCGACGACGATAGGCCGGGGGAGCAAAAAAGATGTGGAGGTTCCTGAGGTAACCGTCACGTCGATCGAGACGCAAACATCGCTGCCGGCGCTGCCGTGAAGCTGTGTAAAGCACGCGGTTTACCACACAGCTTTGCCCAATCGCGCGTCGAAAGAGCATCGGCGAAAGCTTGGTACTCTTTCTTTTCTCTTTCTCGTCGCCTTCGCGGTGCGCTTGCGCGTCGGAACGCAGCGGGCGGGGACGGCACGGCCGGACGCGTTCGCGTTCGTTCTCATCTCAGCCTGCCATGCTGCCGTGTGGCTCTGGTTGGTCGCCTGAAATATTCGTCGTGGCGGCCTCTCGTGGAAATGGAATGAATAATGGGGGAGCGAGAGCGACGACCCCTGCTTTATGCTCGGATGCTGCTGAAACAGGGTCAGGGAGGCCGTGCCGCTGATCACAGGTTGACATATTCCAAGCGCACGGCGGTCGGGCGCCACTGGGGTTCGCGCGTAAGGTTCGGCGGCCAGAAAGCGGAGGGGAAGTGAGCTATCCCCCGCCTCGATTCCGCGACGTGAACCCCACGGGCAAGTTGCGCGCCGCAGCCCGGCGGAGGAGGACGGGAAAAAGAACGGAGCGGGCGATAAGGGTTACGCGGTGCCGAAAGCGCGCGCACGTCGTCGTCCGAGCGCGGAAAGAACGGACGGCCTGCGTTCTCATGACAGAGCATCATCACAGCCGCCGAGACGGCCGTCGATCGACGGGATGGATCAGCTGGGATGGGCGCGCGAGGGACGTGACGGCGCACGGTCGAAATGGCCGCCGACGACGGCGGGGCGTGACGACGGCTTGGGTGTTTTTGGCGTCAGGTTGTTGGGAGGTTGGTTACGCTGGTGTCACGCTTTTCGTTCCGGTTCCTGCATTGTTGCTCCACCCGTTCCGTGTGGTTTTCGGCGTGATCTCGGAAGTTCAGTTCAGTTTTCTTTTTTTGAGCACGGAAGTTCCAGTTTGGTTTTTTTTTTAGGCGTACGGAAGTTCCAGTTTGGTGCTCCAAAGTGAACGCGAACACTGATTTTGTAAGCCGCAGCACACTTTCATTTCTACTGGACTTTATCGGATTTGGGCTTTCGTACAGCCCCAGGCATGCGTAGTGCAGGAGTGGATCAGGCCCAGTTATAGTCCAGTAGGATATTGGCCCGTACTTATCTTTTTTGGTTTTGGAAGAAGTCTATTTTGCCTCTCTCAATTTTTATAGAAGTTACAACTTTTCTCCTAAACTACAAAATCGGGTAACCCAGACTCCTTCAACTCAGGCATGCGGTGTAAGTTTCCTCCCTGAGCCGTATTGTGAGCGGTTTTGTCCTACATAGCATATGTGGGCCCTATATGTCAGTGCCACATCATCTCTTCTCTCTCCCTTTCTTTCTCTTTCTTCCTTCCCAAAACTCTTCTCTCTCCCTTTCTTTCTCTTTCTTCCTTCCCAAAACTGGCATTTCATCGAACAGAGAGCGTGCACATGCTCTCTTCCTCTACGCCTGGCAGCGCCTCCCCGCGCCTTGTGCCCTTCTCTCCTCCGCCCGGCGGTCTCCTCCTTTTTTGTTGGCGCCGCTTCCCTCCCCCCCTTTGCCCAGCGATGCGCCGCCACGGGCCGCATCTAGGAGGGGCGGCGCTAAACAACCACTATCTAGCAGCAGCTCAGAGGATCAAACCTAAATCTGCAGCCACACGCATTATCTCACGCGGCGGTGCCAACGATGATGTCCTTGATCCGCAGCATGAGGTCTTTGGCGTCCGCGAACTCGGGAAGAGGTAGAAGGTGTGGATGGAGTCGGGGTACTCGAGCACCCGCACCTCCTTGCCCTTGCCGCGCAGCGTCTTGCAGTAGCGCCGCTGCCAGTCCTACCGCGGGTCGTACCCGCCGACGACCACCGTCGCCGGCGGGAAGTGCGGCGAGTCAAACCCGACGAGGGACAAAGCCCGCGCATCGGCGGCCTCGTGGGTGCGGTCGGCCCCGGGCGGCAGGAATGCGCCACATCCAGTTGGTGCACGCCACGGAGACAATGGGCGCGCCATCGAGCCGGAGCTCCGCTGGCGTCCGCTTCTCGCCACCGAAGAAGGGCTGGATGGCGATGAGCCCCGCGAGGCGGACGTTCCGAAACGAGGCGACATCGGCGGCGTAGCGGCGGCGACGAGGTGCACGATGTCGCCGCTGGCGACGAAGCAGCGGGCGGCGTTGAGCGGTCGTCGAGGAACCACAGCGCCGCGAAGCTGTCGTCGTAGGCCGCCGGGAACCGATGCGATGAGAGTGGTGTGGGTCGGGGGAGCCTTCGAGAGCCGCCTCCCCCATGGCTGCAGATTTGGGTTAAGAAAAAGAAAAAGAAAAAGAAAAGAGAAAGAGAAAGAGAAAGAAAATGACGTGGCACTGACACGTGGGGCCCACCTATGTCACGTAGGACAAAACCGCTCACCGTACCGCTTAGGAAGGAAACTTGCACTGCATGCCTGAGTTGAGGGAGTCTGGTAATCCGGTTTTATAGTTTAAAGAAAAAGTTGCAACTCCTATAAAAATTAAGGGAGGCAAAATAGACTTTTTCCTTTGGTTTTTGAAATCTATGAATTGTGGTTCGTGACTTGTCCACGTGAATGTCCAGTTTTAAATCGTCCGGAAAAACAAGAAAGAACGTGTGGTCACTGAGTTGACACGAACAAACACAAACGCCTCTTGGTGTCCTGTAAGTTGCTAAATTTTGAAGAGAATGTTAAAAAAAAGAGAGAATCTAAAATACAGGTATCATGAATTTGTTTTTTAATCCAAATACTATAATAATCTAAAAAAGTCTCAAATAGTTTTTTCTCTTCTTTAGTGGTATTGTTAGTTTTGATAAGCAGCAAGATAAACTTCCCACTCCCAGCCGCTTTAATGTTTTATGGGCGCATAAAAAAATGGGAACACAACCATTTATCAGTACTAAAAAATGAATAAAATGAACTTCAAAAGAAAAAAAAATAAATCCACGGGTACAAAATGAAAGAAACCGATGCAACGTAGCGCAGCGAAGGCGAGGCGCTTCCACCACCGCTCCGGTCCGGTCAGAGTCCCCGAGTCGACTGCTGCGCATGTCGCTGCTTCCACTCCACTCCATCCTCGCGCCCGCTTCCGCCCAACCACCGCCCCGTCCCGCCACCATGCCTCCGGCCGCCGCGGTCGCCCTCTTCTCCCCAGCGGTCGCCGTCTCCAGCCGCGCGCTTCCGCTCCGGCGGGCGAGGCACCTCGCTGTACGCGCCGTCGCCTCCCCTCCCGCCTCCAAGCCCGCCTCTGCGCCCTCCAAGGTACGATCGCACGGCGCTTACTCATTTGGTAGTAATGATGTAATGTAAGTCGGTATGGTTGTTAGCCTGATTGAGCTCAGACTCAGTGTTTCACTAAGGCCGCTGAATTTGGCGTCTGAATGATTACCGTTTCTCCGTTTCCATGCGTTTTTGGAATTTTGATCTCAGGTTGTCGGGTAGACGGCCGGGTACTAGGGGTTGCGATTATCTCCCTGTGATGGTAAAATTAGCAACACCATTAGATTCCTTGATCTTCGGTCAGAAATGTGTAGAGCTGCAGATAATGAAGAAATCGTCGTGTAGGTGCAAATAGGAAAATACAGTTGTTCTAGCCCTGAACCTGAAGGGAATAGGAGGCATTCGTTGATTCCCCTTTTTTTAAAAAAGGTATCCGTTGATTAGAGTTTGAGTAGTCAACATGCATCATACGTGGCTAAAACTTTAATTTCTTCAGTTCTACTGTACGTGTCACAAATACCTCTATTTCCCACAAGAGCTAAGGAGTAATTTTACATCTCATAAACGAAAAACCTAAAAACATAGATTTTTCTGCCTCAAGTTACTGTCTAACTGTCAATCATTATGACACCTGTTATGATTGAAAAATAATTGGGTTTGCTTTGTTTAAATCTTTAAGATATTTGGCACAAGGGATGAAAAAAGCCTAATGTAATTCAATTCTGATGGTCTATTTAACTTGTTTTTGAACCTGTAACGGTGTAACCTCTTTTCTGTCAGTTATCCTTCTCACCCTACTCTCTTAAAATCATATCATTTTTCAAACCCTTGGGCTTCTTTCTTCATCTCCTTATCCAGTAGTTATCCTTTTGATTTATTTATTTTTAGACTTCTAGTGAATGGTGGCACCTAATTTGATGGCATAAGTTTCTTGTTTCACAACCAGTTTTATATGTCTATATTTGCTTCTTCATGTTTACCCGCTAGGGAGGGAGGGAGGGAGGGAGGGAGGGTGCAGTTTGTTTATGGATATACATTATATGAAATGGACTACTCTCTGTTTTTTACTTCCTTCACTTCTTTGTCTATAGATCCTTCACTTACTCCACTGTCACAAATAGTGGAGTCTTTTCCCTGGCCCGTTAACATTTTCCTATGTTTGTTTCAAATAATTGGACATTATTATGTCAGTGCATTCTTCAGTGCATGTAAAGCTTCGAGGAAGACTGAAATATTACTTGAATTACATGTGTTTTTTTAACAGTCTGATCATTGAAGACTTCTTATGTGCATTTGCAATTAACTAGGCAACTTAGAGGGATAAAACACAACATGATCCAATGTGGATTATAACACCGAATGAATCTTATGTATAGATGGACTAAGTTGAATCTTTGACAGTGGAGCAAACTGTACTTGGTGTACTCAACTGTGAGTTTTCCTTTCTGATATTACATGTACTCAGCTGCCAGATCTTTGGATGTTTGTTTTAATGCTGTTTCTTTTCCGATTTGACCAATTCTATTGTGTATCGAGAACTTAGCCAATCAATGTTAATGCCATTTTTTAATATTCGACCAATATCCTTATTCAACATCGGTTACTTACAGCGGAAAATATCGTATCATTAGAATTTAAGGAATGATGTGTTTAAACAAAGGCTATCAACCATCTTTTCTGCATCTGCTGTTATTGGTTCTATAAGACAGTTGCTGTATTTCCAGGCTATATCAACCATCTATTTTTTCCTCTGCTGTTATTGGTTTTATAACACCATTGCTGTATTTCCAGACTGGGAAGTGGCAGGGGAAGTTTGAGAATCAGCCGGTTAACATCTATTACGAGGAACATGAACAAGAAACTGCTGAGAATGTGAAGAACATCCTGATGATCCCTACAATCTCTGATGTTAGCACAGTGGAGGAATGGAGGGTGGTTGCCAAAGATATTGTGGGACGAAAAGGAGAACTAGGCTACCGTGCTACTATTGTCGATTGGCCTGGTCTTGGTTATTCAGATAGGCCATCTCTGAACTACAATGCTGATGTGATGGAGAGTTTTCTAGTTCAGCTAATGAATTCACCAAATAGTCCAGTTGCAAATGCAGGTAAACAAAAATTTTACTCTCCAGTGGAATTTCTATCTGGCCAATACACTCTGCTTTAATTAGGGTCACAATTAAATATTCCATTTTATTCTTCTGTACTCTAGATTTAGCATCCTATCCTACCTTCATATCCTTACTGTTATTATTGTCTGAGCAAGTAAAAAGATATGTGGTTCAGCATTCAGACCGTTCAGTGGTTCAGGAAACACCTATGCCTGTGCACATGACTACCTCGAGTCAAGGAAAACCCCTCTATTTTTCTGGAAAATCCTTCCTGACTGGTCAATGAATACTGATTGACATCTGAAAACTGATATCTAAATAGGACGAGTAAAAATGCAGCTTAAATAGAGCCTAATATATTTGTCAGAACATTATTGGTTACTGTAGTTGATCTCTTATGATGTTTATGATCAAATCTTAAGCTAGAAGTCAAACAAATTTCACGTTGTTGATTCCCATGCAGACCATGCCTGTCAATCTGATTTATTAAGGTCCAATAATTTAGCAAGCAAGAAAGTGCAATTATTCAGTTACTACTTTTGTAATTACCTTTTCCTTGAATTTCATTATCAATTAAATGAGGGTTTGTATTGTCTATTCCATGATCAGATGGTGAACTGGTAATAGTTGGAGGTGGTCATGCTGCAACTATAGCACTTCGTGCAGCTGGTAAGGGCCTCATCAGACCGTCTGTGGTCGCTGCTGTTGCACCTACTTGGGCTGGACCCCTACCCATTGTATTTGGCCGTGGTTCTGATATGGAAACAAGGTGCTATTCCCAGTGTATAAACTTCTTTTTCTATTGCATGTTGGACAATGTTTGAAAAATCCCTCTGGACTCTTTCAACCTGTGACTTTTATTATATACTTAACATCTGGATTGAATCTCACTTCTTTTGCTTATGCTAGTATTTATATGCTTACTTCGTTGCTAGTTTTTTCAACTATACTGGGCATTCTCACGGAGCCACCATTTGTATAAATACATCATATATGTTCTATTTATATGCCACAAGCCTATAGAATATACAAACATACACTTGACCTCTTTCCTCACTACATTTGACATGTTGATTATTGATTTTCATGGGCGCATACATTTGTACACATAACTACAATGAATTGTTATTACTACAGTACTAGTCGAATCACATGTTCTTACTGCTCTATCACATTAATGAATTGTTCATTATATTCTTCTTTGTTTAGTAGTGCAGTTCTGCTATGTATATAAATGGTTAAGTTCATACACCACTTGTCAGTTAGAATAGCATGCAATGAGGCCCGCTATTCGTTTATGATCTTGTCATGTTCTCATGTAGAGAAAATGGCAGTAGTATGGTGTTACCGGAGCCTCATTTTCCAAATTGGTTCTACAGTTTATTTTAGCCTATTAAGGAGATCACCAGGTCCGCTTCGAGGGACCTATAGTTATATTCATTTCATTTTCATGTGTATTGCTATCACTCATTTAACTTATTGTGAATTCCTGGCACACATGTATATAACTAACTAGCAGATCTTGTGGTGGAAGTTAAAGCAATATCCTAAATCACATGTCAAATGATATGACACACAATATTAGGGCAGCCCGGTGCACACAGCTCCCGCTTGCGCAAGGTCCGGGCCTCCGGGGAAGGGTCCGACCACTTTGGGTCTTTTGTACGCAGCCTTTCCCTGCATTTCTGCAAGAGGCTCGAACCCATGACCTCATGTCCACAAGGCAACAACTTTACCGCTGTGCCAGGTTACAGCTTTAATAACACACAATATTAAATTGTTTTATAACATATGTTGTCAGAGAATGCCCAGAAACTATTGTGACCTACGACATGTTTTAATTTATTAACATTTTCAGTGGAAACTCTTCGCTTGCTAAGAGAACTTAAGATAATACTAATATTTATACAGTTAACTTTGTTGCTAGGTTTTCACTCTGTGCTTTATTTTAGATACTGTACACACTCTATTTGCATGCCTTGTGCATTTAGCATATTCTCAACCCCTTTCCTGACATTCTTTTGTTTGATGTATATCGTCTGCCATGGGTGCATACAATTTTTACACATGGCTGCAATAAGTAAGCCAGGCATAGATCTTGTTGACAGCCATGAAGTACATACAGAACCATGTAGGTCGTGAAGTTATCGAGACAACATTATGTATCTGGACTCATTTTATGCAACAGGACTGTAGGAGAAATACCCCCTCTTGAAAATCATTGTGACGACCAAAATTTCCATCTCCACATGTTGACATTTGATTTGCATACCTGATGTTGCCATTTGTTCTGCACTTCTGCAGTGTCTATGTTGTCAGTGTTGTGTTCATATTCTTAATGGGCTATTGCCTTGTGTTCATTGAACAATGAATTTGTTCTCTGTTTAGTAACGCTGCTCAACTATGCATACAAATGCGTTCATTTGTACACAGAGCAGGCGTCATGGCTGGGGTGCAATGAATTCATCTATGTTCTTTCCTAGAGAGTGGCAGTAGCATGGTTTTACAGGCACTAATTTTCCAAATTTTCTGAATGGCTTAATCTGATCAAGGAGATCACGACTTTCCAATTCTGCTTTTGTGCTATTATTTTCATTCATTTTCATGTGTATATTAGACTGTTTCATTCGTGTAACTTATGCTGATATTTATGTTTAACTAATTAGCTAAACTCATGACAGAGTTTCCCTAGAGCTAAGCACTATTCTGAATCGTGTATAAAGTGGTACAAAAGATACTGATGTAGAAAATTATGTGATATGCTTAAGATTCTAATTGATTTCTCTGAAAATATTTTTTTGTCAACTCTTATTAACAGGTATGGGCTGCTACGAGGAACCCTCAGGGCTCCAGCCATTGGCTGGATGATGTACAATGTTCTGGTGAGCAACGAAAAGTCTATCCAGTCTCAGTACAAGTCCCATGTGTATGCCAACCCTGAGAATGTGACGCCAGATATCATCGAGAGCCGATACGAGTTAACAAAACGAAAAGGCGCACGGTTTGTCCCTGCCGCATTCCTGACTGGCCTTCTCGATCCTGTTCAATCAAGGGAAGAATTCCTACAGTTGTTCGCCAAGTTGGAAGGAGATGTGCCAGTTCTGATTGTTTCGACGCTCAATGCTCCCAAGAGGTCAAAGGCTGAGATGGAGGCTCTGAAGGGAGCTAAGGGCGTGACCAAATTTGTGGAGGTGCCAGGCGCTCTTCTGCCGCAGGAAGAGTATCCCTTAGCAGTTGCAGAGGAACTCTACAAGTTTCTGCAGGAATCATTCTCAGCAAGAAGATGAAAATGCGTGTGCAGAACTACACTTGAGTGAGATCCAAGTCCCATACTTTGTGGCCTATACTGTACTCGAAGAATTTAGCACGATAAAGCAGCTCACTTATTCACTTCTCGGGTACCACACTTCCAAGTCCACTTTTGACAAAACAACCATCCCATACAGCGCCGATGTGTGTAAATCATGCCACCCTTGATCAATAATTGCAGTTTTCGATCAGGCACATCAATAGTTCCAGTCTGATCGCATCGAAGCCTAACCCTTTGTTTTGGTGTCGCCCATTCATTGCACATGGTCGCAGCAGTTCTTTCTACTCTTCTCAGCCCCTGGTCCTGGCTCTTTCCAATTGATGACCAAAGTACAAGACCTGGAAGACGCTGGTCTCGTGAGGTAAACACTTCTTCCCCTCCTGTACATTTCACCAAGGTGATGATGTGTTGCTGTGCTCTTGTGACTCGTTGGTGCTTGAATGCCTCAACTTTCACACCGGGGGCATCTCAATGCTTCGAGGCCGAGAGGTGCTCCTGTGCTACTAGAAGCTGGCACAGTTAACATTTGCGGAGGCACATACAGATTCTGCTAAATAATTGGCGCATAATTCTAGCTGCTGGCCGTGCCGGAGCTATCAATGCGGCATTTACTGAAGCCTTCTGGGCCAGCTGCGGTCGCGGGTACGCAACCTCGCCGCGTACTGCCGCTGCATCCTCCGGCTTACCGACGGTGGTGGCGCGGCCTGGCCCAGGTCGGCGAAAGGTACCGTGGCGGCATGGTCCGCGACATCGCCTTCGACGCCTCAGGTAGCACCGTGCCACGTACCTCGTCGTTGAGCTCGGCAACGTTGAGAGGGAAAGGCATTTAAGGGAGGGAAAGGGAAGTCTAAGTGGCAAGTGAAGTGTCCCAGTTTAGAGGTGGACTTTCACTAATCCTTGCAGAAGTGTAACAACCACCTGGGGATTCTAGAGGTTCCATGGAGGAGATGGAGTGGAAACCGCCGCGTCGTCGCCGATTAAATGCGACGAGATAGGGCCCTTGATTTGCCTGAACGGATCGGTAGGATACAGAGCGTATACGTGTTGTGATGGTACTTCATTGTTTAAGATTGCGTGGGGGACTGATGGGTTATAGCAACGCCGGTCCAAGTGGCAGCATTGCAGTTTACAATCTTGTGGAGAGTATCAAGCTGGTGAAGGATCAGACCTCAGCAATCACCATTGCAGTCTTTCTCAGGGGAAACAGAAGCGCTGCACCGAGGAAAAGAATATTGTGAAAGCTATCATTAAACACATCCAAAGGGAAATTGATGCCCAAGATATAAAAATAATTCCTTTGTGCAAGTTAGTAGGTAAGGCCCTGTTTGGATCATTGAAAAATTCTTGTGACATACTAGCATGTTATATCTTTTGTTCCAAACAGGTCCGAAAGGTTCCTTCTTCAGCTCTTCCTTTCTGGATAGGAAGGGTGTCCTTGGTGCAGACCTGTATCTCTCCAACCATTTTCAGAGCGAGAAATGTAGTAGTCCTTCAATCTTGTCAGCCTCCATCTCCAACTTTTTCCCCATCCGTTGATCCGATTCTATCTTTCCAAACCGAACATGGAAGGCGGTCATGGCTCTGATTACCTCTTCTTCTTCCTCTTGACACGTACACAACCGTGACAAAAAGCATTGGTTTGGTGGCAGCGTGTCGAGTCTATTTCCGAGCAAAGGACAAGATCAAACCATGCAATCTCCTCCACATCACAAATGGCAAAAGGGTCTCGATAAACCAGAGCTGCTAGGGCCGTATGATAACGGACTTGCAGCTTGCGTCCCTACAGCAGTGACCTCGGCTCACTGCCAAGTACCACCGACTCCAACAAATCCAAGTTGCTTCGCTATCTCCGTAACCCTTTCGAAGTTGCTTCCATCACCTTGCTGGGTAATGGTGATCGATTCATCTAACACAGGTTCTGAGCTCTTCCTTGCCCTCCAGAGACTTCAGTTTCGTATCCAAACAATATTGGCTCCGGTTCTCTACCCTACTTTAGCTGTATTTTCATTAGAAAAGGAAGGAAAAACCGGCAACGGAAGTGACAGTGGGTAGCGTAGCCTCTGGAAACTTGTTGAAATAGTTGCGGATCAAACCGTAGCTGAATCTTGAAGATATTAACAGGATTGTTATGAAGAACATATTGCTTCTTGTATGAAATTCACGCATTCAAGACAAGCCAAAATGTTAGTTCAACTTTCCTCCAAAAAAAAAGTTAGCTCAACTTTGTCTCCAGCAAGAAACGACAAATGTCGATGGAGGAGATGCAAGGACCGTAACAAAATGGCATACGACTGATGAACGGATAGGACGTGGACCGCAGTAAATCCAATGAGGAAGTGTTGCACTCGCCATTGACTCCATGACGCACATAAGTCAGCCTGCGCCCGTGGATCGACTGTGGCTGCATTGATCGCACGCACGATCACACAGCATCACATCCGAGCCGCAGCTTTGACAAATCCACACGTACGTGGCGGCCCCGTACGTGGCGGCCCCCGTTTCACACCTGGGATCTCCCGTGCCTTTCGCGAGACGCGGCTCTGATTATCGGGTCCCTTTCCGTTATGCATCCCCCCGCCCCAGCAACGTCATCTGAAAGCGTTGCTATTGACATTCTGTTGACAAAGAGCTCGATTTGTCTATGTCCGGTCGAAATGCATGGGATTTTTCTCCCTTTTTTTTTCTTTTTTTCTTTTCTTTTCTTTCTTTTTGCTGAAACTGGATTTCTTGCAAGCTTCACGGGGATACCATCATACCAACCTTGAGAACATCATTTCTTTTTTACTTCTCCATGATCGTTGGATTGCTTGATGATCGGATGCTTCCAACCTCGTGTTTGGTAGGATACGAAGCTTTGTGCTGAGTTTTCCTCTGACGAAGCCGGGGCAAAGGCGGTCGATGCGTGGCAGGGGACTTTCAATTCGCGACGCAGCCAGCACTGCCTGACATACTAGCGGCAAACGTTTGCACCGAGGTCGTTTTTGCTGACAGTTGATCCTGCAAGGATAGATCCTCTGCTTGTAGCAACGCACAAAAGTCCACTATTGATTAACTGCTGGAGACAGATGACGATGCATTTGTTTGTTAGAAGAGCATGACGGTATATTGCGTAGTACACATATGTTCATTTTCCTGTAGTGCAACATTACATATGTCATTAGGTATGCGTGCATATGAACATGTATTTTCGTCTATGCTGACCCCACTCCCCTGTTCGCTTGCGATCTTGTCTACATTCATATGGGCCAACGTTACCTACCAGAGTGGTGTGAGTCATCCTTGTCAATTTCAACCCAAAAAAGTTTGTCTGAATCTATCTATATCTCGTTCTACGAGGGCATAGCCATCCTCGCCAATCTCCACCCGAGAGCTCACCTTAATAATTGTTTTTGTGGGCTAGCGTCATGTACGAATAAACCTGTGTCAAGTTGCATCGATAAAACTGCCTTGATCTGAGTCCACGTTAGCGAAATCGTTTTGAATTGAAGAGAAAAGGTGAAAATGAACTGATTTAGCAAATGTTGAAGGTCAAGTAAACCAAATTTTAGTTTAGATGGTTATCTGACATAAGGGCAAACTTGGAGAGAGTAAAGTGGGCTTTATCTTTTAATAAAATATGTGATATGCAGTTCTTGACAAACTAAAACATTATTTAAATGCAAGCATCTATGTGAGTCTCAGAAACTTTTTTTCTTCGAAAAAGTGAGTCTCAGAAACTCCCATTAGTGTTGTAGATTCCAGTTACCAGAACGTACATGCCTTCGCAAATATCCACAGATCGATTTTTTCGTTCTTGAGGCAGCCAATACATGTCAGCTCGTTTACAATTTTTGTCCACTCTCCCAAATTAATCAAACTAAATGCGAATCAATAGCTTTATAGCTTCTTATAAGTACGTAATGTGGACAATTCAATAGACGGGATAGGCATCTAGAAGTGTCATTAACTTCGTATATATCAGTCTAATAATGCTGGTTCGAGTCACAATTAATGGTCTCACCTCATCGAGCTCTTGCGTGTAATAATCTCTGTTACACATTTGTTTTCAAACAAGTAGTATGACAAACAAAATGAGATTACTACACCTGTTCGCCTCAAAATGAGATTACTATACTTGCACTAGGGTTACTCGGTCGACCTCCATATGTATAGCTATACCCAGCTTGGTAGTTGTTCGTTAACTAGCTTGTTAGGGTTATTTTCAGATTTTCAGCTGTACCAAGCTTCTCATTATTTTTTTAAAGGTGCCTTTTGGAGTGATAAATTGATGAAACCGCGCTCACCAATCATTTCGTTGCATCAATCTTGCCATAAATAATTACTGGCTGTATGCACAATCGGAATTTCAGAAATCGAATGAACAGACCGAAAACTTTTAGAAACCCTATATAGTGAATACAGAATTCAAACTATTAATCATACCAATTATTTGGCAGTAGTAGGATTAGGCCAAAAGATTTCCCACTTATAATGACAAACGCATGGCTTCAAGAAAAGCTCGAGGCTCACTAGACATTACTTCCTTCAATATCAAAGCTCTTGTCGTTTTAAGATTGTCTTAATTAAGTCAAATTTTTTGAACTTTGTTTGCAAATATTTTTTATGTATTAAAAATATAAAAAATGGCATGACTATATCCGTATTGAAATATGGTTTTATAAAAGTACACTTCAACTATATTCTATATTTTATAATTGTTGTATAGCAAAAAATATTAGTTAAAATTATGTTTTGAAGACCTTGTCAATGTCCAAAACGACAAGAATTTTGAAACTGGAGTAAACCATGATTGTCCAGGTTCAAGTCAGCTCGGCTAGAGTTCAAAACTCAGCCTAACAAGGTTGAGCTAAAGTAGGTTTGTCTTATTTTTTCATTGGCTTTTCCCTAAATTATCGTGACACGTTCAAGCTTACGTGATGTATATTTCTTGCTGGTCTCTTGGGTTGTAGTTGTACACACATACTCCATTCGATTCGATCGGGCTTGAATGTAAACAGGTAGGCTCTCCCTTGAGCTTGCCTCGACCGTGCTACATGGTTGAACAACACCAACAGGGAATTAATGGTGATGTGGAGAACATCAGCAATGACGTACGCCAAATAAGATTGAATTAATTAATTGAAAATATAAATATTAATGCAGAGTTTTCGTTCTTCTCCGCCCAATAAGGTGGTGTTTGGATACAGGGAAATAAACCTTGGGAACGGGAAAGGGAAGTGGATAGAAAAATCTCAACCATTCATTTTTCCATCTCTTTACATCTGGTCCCTTGATTCATAACTCATTCCCTATCCCATTGTTCATTTCCCTGAATCCAAACGCCACCTAAATGGTGCTGTGGTGCTACTTATTGATTTAAAAGTCAAATGTGCCTTAAATTTGGAGGACACGAGATTTATATACTGCAAATGTCACTAGCTATATATCTTCATACTACCTGTATTAATACCGTATAGCAACAGAGGCAGAGCAATACAGTTGCTGACTACTCAGTCCCCACATGCTGGTCTGACCTATAATTTTCAACTCCTCATCTCATTTCTATTATTTGTGGTCTGCACCCTCTTTCTGAGTTCTTTTTCAATGAAAATAAAATTAATTGCTATTATAAACTATTAGTTAGATCTGTGTTTTAAGAATTGTAGAAGTATAGAAGGCCAAGTCATGCCGACACCTTTCAAGTAGTTTTGAAACATGACTACCTAGAAGGACCTAGGTATATCTCTGAAAAAATTTTCTGACGTACGCCATCTAAACAACTATAGCGACACCTGCTTGATGTCCCCGAGTTCCCTGAAAAACCTTTGCAGGTTGTTTCACCTAGAGGTGTAACCATTGGATCAACATCGTGTAGCTCAAATTGAAGTTTTCATAGTTTGCACGGAGAGATTGGTTTACACCAGATATGTTCCCAAGAAGAAAACAGGTGATGTAGGACGCAAACCAAGACGAGGGGGCCAGGTGAGGTAGGATTAGTTCCTTCCTTTAGTTTATTATACTATATATAGTTATTAGGTACTGAACACTAATTAACTAATTATTCCAGTTTTACACTCACTGGATTTTAAACACCGAACTAGCTAGACGGAATCCGTGCATCGTTGTAGTTTGTAGCACACTCGTGTTTTACGTGCGCAAAAGGAGAATGCACATGTGAGCGCGGCACACTTAATCTGCATTTAATCTGATTCCAATTTCATCGGTAGTGCAATAGTGTTGGCGCTTTTGACCTTTCATTGTAGCATATGGAAGACAGCGTTTAATTGGGTGTCTTGTCCAATTTGGAAGCGCATATCGTCGCCTAATTTGCATTGCCTTTTTTATAGTATGTATATATATTCTATGCGCTACCTTGCTGGTCTTTGGCTCTCTTCTTGGCTATGACTATATCGTCTTAGTCGTTTTTCCTTCTTTTCCCCTTGTTTTTGTTTTTGTGTCTCTCTCTCTCTCTCTCTCTCTCTTTTTTGAATCTGTTTGTGTCTCTTCTTTGTGGTAGTCCTCATTTTTAGAATGCAAGACCTCATGTTATACCGGATTAGCGAGACCATGATCTTCTCTCTTGGAACTCTCCTTGTTTTCCCTTTGGGTGGTCTTCCCTCCTCATCGCCCTTTTTCCCCGGATCCTGGATGGTCTTCTAATGTGATCCATATCACAACAATTGTTTGCCATCTTGACTTACCGCATGGGATGGAGATCATTGAAGTAGCTTTTCACATGGCAGTGGCATGATTTGGTGGACGTCCACATGCTAACATCGTGGTCAGTCTTTTGATCCATTTCATCTTGAGGGAGTTTTCAGTTTCTCCAGTTGTGTGTGTCAATGTCCTTTGTATGTTGTTCGGTGTTTTGTTTCAGTGTTGGTTTTTTTTTTTTGGCAAAAAGTGTTGTGTTTTCTTCTTCTGTAACCAGTGGTATGCCACCCCATGGTCGACCTAAAAAAAAGATCCTATTACATATACATAAAAAATATATGGCATTGTCACATGATCAAGAATGATTAAATGATACTTACCAACAAGCACCATGTGGATGAAAAACAACGGCTATAGAGGTGCAAGTTGAAAACCTTGACAGTAGTATCCCAAATTAATAGGTTGATCAGATGGAAGCTGAAGCAGCATATCTGGATCATGAACAGCTAATTGAAGTTCCAGCTGTTGGCGATATCCAGTTTGGCATGAACTATTCGTTTAAAAAAATGGCATGAACATTTATCATTGACGAATTTTTTTTGACTAAAAATATGCATTTGACTATGCCTAGCTTGGAAGTGGTAGGCCAACTATATCTATATCGAAGAAAATAACGTAATGGTGACTAAATCTATTCCCAAGTACATAAAAGTGGGCACACTTTTGAGAGCAATCCTACTCACTTATATAGCAACCGCCCGAGCTCAACCGCCCGAGCTGATTCTGTGTTGGTGGTTCATGGACTCATGGATGTTAGGTAGACCAGAGCATATCCATTGTAGTTACGCAAGCATATTTAGGTACCTCTATTCCACATTTGTTTCTGAGAGGTGCTATAAGCGACAACATTGGCCGGCCCCATTGTATGTTCACTCTTGTTACGAAGCATATATAACATCTTTAATAATCTTGATTGGATTAACCTTATTACCAAGCTGATGATTGGATTCTGTCCCTTAAAGGTCAAGGTCATAAAAAAGCTAGAATATTAATTAACTTAGGCTTAATTTCACCATCCCCGCGTCACCTGTGAATATTTTGTCAAAAAATAAGATTTTCCACATGTTTATGCTCGAAGCTTGGAAATTATCACATTTTGGAGAGAAAAAGCAGAAATTATCCATCATTGTCATTATAAAAATAATTTATCACAAACACTCCTATTATTATAAAATAATAAATTACTGCACACGTACATTAACCTTATTACCCGTTTATATGCTATACTCCTCTGTTCTCTCTTTGTTGACGTTAGGACAACAAGATTAGTTTAAAACTGCACTAGTTCAGCTGTCATAGCATCAAAAAAAAAAAAAGGAGGGAGTGTATGGATTCATTGTACAACTATGTATATGAAAGCCATTACGTTCATCGCGTACATTCTTTAATATTTTGGCAGTATAGATTGTAAGGATCGTGTGACCGAGAGGGGGGGGGGTGAATCGCGCACACTATGAACTAAAACTTTTTGCACTTCTAGCTATTCTTTCTAATTGCGGAAGTAAATGATACATAACTAGAGAGTACATGTGCACTATGTGATAGTGATCAAGCAAGGATAACCATGTGCTAGGACTTGTACATGCTAGGAGCAAGGCATACATGAGCATATAAGAACAACCTAGCATATGATACAAGATAAGCTCAACAAGTCCTACACAAGCTAGTGTATAAGGTAAAGGCATTCGAGCATTCTAGCAAGCATAAGGGTAACACAAACGGAAGCTCAAGCAAGTCCTATGCATGCTAGTGTATAAGATAAGATAGAACATAAACTAGCATGCATACAAGTAGCACATTGGAAAGCTCAAGCTAGTGATCATGACAAGATAGATACAACATAAAGCATAACAAGATCACTAGATGATATCAAGCAAGTGAATGAGCTATGGGCAAGTAAGTACACATAAGGAAAGCGCATATCACTAGAGATAACATAGAGCTAGCACACGGAAACAATCATCAAGCAATCATAGCACAAGATCTACTACATGCATATAGGATAAACAAGATAGTAAGTGCAAGTAGTAGAGAGTAAGAGTAAGAGATTGCTCATCGATTTTTTCCCGTGGTCTCGGAAGGATGGCGCCTTCCCCTACTCCACGTTGGGTCACTCCCGCCGGAGTCTCGACCCCGTCCCTCCGCTCGATGGCGATCCCCTCTAGAGCACACTCCACCCTTTAAGCCGGTGATGTCCCCTAAGAGCACGCTTCACTCCTCGAGTGAAGTCACGGGCTTCACCCCGCCGCACACCGGCAATGCTCTCCTCTTGGGACCATCCACCGCTCTTGAGTGAAGTCGCGGGCACGTCCCGCCGGGCTTCTCCCGGGTACTCCTCCGAAGGTAAGGCTCCGCACTTGATGCGTGCCAAAGGGCACTCCACTAGTGATGCTTCTTTCGCACGGGAAGCTCCAAGACCGTGTACAAACTTGTGTCGGCTTCCACACTCTCTTTGGCAAGCTCAACACCGACGTCTACCGGTCTAGGCCTTGCCATAGACCAAGAGTAACAAACCAAGACCGCCTCCTTATGACCACACTAGTCCTAGAGGTGGATGGATGCTCTCAACCCTCTCAAGCACTAAGCTTTCTTCTCCAAATCTTCTCCATGTGCTTCTCCTCTCTCTCAAGCACCAAGATTTCTCTCTAAAGCCTCTCCATGTGCTTCTCTTGCATCCTCTTGGCTCCCACTGTGTTTCCTTACTGATAACAATGGCCAAAGGCACCTTAAAGGGTCAAGCAACCGGCTATTTACAGGCCACCAATCCAAAACTAGCCGTTGCCCGAAAGTGCCCTGCGAAACTAGAGACCGTACAAAGGACCGTACTGTCCGGTCTCCTCCAGACCGTATTGTCCGGTCTCTATTTCCAGGCGCATCTCCATCTTCTTCTTCATCTCCAATGAAGACCGTACTGTCCGGTCCCTAGGACCGTACCGTCCGGTCGATTGTCCGGTCTTCATTTCTTCCACTTCCAGAAACTCCATCTTCTCTGTCTGGAAATCTTCTGATGACCGTACTGTCCGGTCTTCATTTTCTCAGCATCCCGAGACTTCACTTCTCTGTCTGGATCTTCAATGAAGACCGTACCATACGGTCCCTGGGACCGTACTGTCCGATCTCTTCGGCATAAGCTGAAAACTTGATCCACTTCTTGATCCTTGCTTCCAACTTCATCATTCTTGGTTCCACTTCTCCTCTGCTGCCACCCTAGTGCCTGAGAGACTCTTTGAGCATCCACATACCTCTACAACTAGTGTGACCTAAGAGAAACGACTCGATCCCTCTTGATAGTCCGGTTTTTCCTATGGACTCAAGCTAACATCTAACCAAGCAACACTCGCTTGGATCTAGCATGTCCTTAGCCTTGATCCATTTCTTCAACTGCGACCTCCATCAAGTCCTTGATCCTTGTCGTCATCCATCGTCGAGGAAACCAATCACCGAGATGTAGAGAATAGGTTGGCGCACTCCTTCGACGACGAAGTTTCTTCATTGTGACCTAAAGAATATGCATGAACATCTTTCCTACATCCAAAGATGTTAATCACAATGATCTAGTTGTCACAAAGGACAACCCGATCGAAGCATCATATAAAGTGCATAGGATATAAGACAAGAACAACATCACATAATAGACAAGATCATCATGACATATGATATAAGGCAAGACCAACATGATGATCAAGAGTATGTCAAGGTATAAAATACATAGAGGAACACATGACATACTCACCTTGTCTCTTACCTCATGTGCGTAGTAGTACCTCGTAGAGTAGTCCTCATGTTCACTTCTCATCTTTACCATCTTCCTTGCAACTATTGAGGTGTTGGCACTCTAATAGTGTGTCACTACATCCATGAGACTAAACATCTTGCAAACTAGCAAACATTGTTAGTCCCATTGACCATGTTGACATCAATCACCAAAACCTATGAACCATGCTCTAGGTTCATTGATCTTACAATCTCCCCCTTTTTGGTGATTGATGGCAACACAAACAAAGCAAGAGATAATAGATAGAATGAAGCACAACTCCTTGCCTAGGATATATTGACAACATAGAATACTTTGCTCATACCTTGCCTTCTTGAATGTATCTTCACTCCATGGTTGCAAGTACTTCTCCCCATTAGCATGTTCTCCCTATTTGTGCCTCATGTCTCTTCTCATTCCGCAACTACTTGCTTTGGAGGATATACTTCTCCCCCTTTGACATCAAGCACCGAAAAGGGACAAACAAGGCAAACGTTAAAAGCACAAGGGAGCTTCATAGATAGTGATCCTTTGGATGTGGATGGGATGTGGATCAAAATCTTGAAGCCTCATAACATAGACTAAACTCCCCCTAGAATTGTGCATATATGTGATGGAAGGCAAAGTATATGCACAATTTAACAATTAAGTCAAGTGGGGGACGTTAAGCTATGTTATGGAAGGTAGCTAGATAGATAATTCAAGAATGAAGGAAAACCTTACCTACTTGCAAGAATGAAAAAACTTAGCGTACCTTCGGGGATGTGATTGCTTTCCAATGCCATAAAGAATGTGTCACATGAGAATCATGGCACCTCAAAGTGGATGATCATTCCTATCAAGAGACTAGAAAGATAAACTTGCAAACACATTAGTCTCAAGAATCTCAAGACATATGATAGTCTCCCTCTAAAGTTGTGCATCACATGCACTTTGTCAAGAAAGACAAGTCAAGGAGACTAACCTATATCTCGGATCATGGCATATAGAGAGATATGAAAAGAGCGCATAAATAGATGCCACTTGCAAAGGATATGAGTGAAAGTATGCAAGGCTTTACCACTTGTAAAAGCATATAGATATGAAGCAAACAACAAGGGTAAAGCAACTCAATCACAAAACGGCATCATGCGAGAAATATAAGGACACTACACACGTGATGGTAAGTAAGACAAGCATGCAAGTCATTGCTCAAGATAGGATACCATTTGCAAGATAAAGCTAAGCACATGGAGCAAATGACAAGCATGAAGGGGCGATGATATGAAAGGAACAAAAAAGCAATCAAGCACAAACATATCATCACGATATATACATACAAGAGGCAATATGAGATGAAAGGAGATGTTACCTTTATGTTCCGGTCGAGGCAAGTCATAGCTCATAAAATGTCACAAGTTAGAGTAAAAACTCATACCACAAGTGAATGAAAGCACAAGGAGCTATGACAAGCACTAATGCTAAGATGACAAGGGTATAAGAAGATTACCTTCATGCTTACCTTGTAGAATGTCGCTCCCCATTGACATAAGCTTCTATCTCAAGAATGTGAGGAAGATCGATCAACTTGATCAACTTGACCTTCCTTTGTGCTAACTCCCCCTTGAGATGGTCGTCGTCTTCTTCTCCACCTCAAGATTGTGAGAAAAACCGATCATCTTGATCTTCGTGATCTTTCTTCATGCAAACTCCTCCTTGAGGTGGTCATCATCATCTTCGTCACCTCAAGATTGTTGTGAAGATCGATCATCATGATCACATGATCTTCAAATGCAAACTCCTCCTTGAGGTGATCTTCATTGTCTTCACCGTGTTCTCTCCTTTTTCTTGTGCCTCCTTCTTGTTCCTACAATTGATCTTACAATAGAGAAAAGAACAAGAAGGGCAAACGTCAAATACACAAGAGCTTCATGAGCCATGTCCTTTTGAGAGGCATTTGGACCATGATCATGAAAGCCTCATAACATAGGCTAAACTCCCCCTAGAGTTATGCATACTTATAGTGGATGGCAAGATATATGCATATCATTGTGTGAAACACATGGGGTAGTTAAACTATGTTATGGATGGTAGCTAGAACAAAAGATAATTGAAATAGATCGGTTCTAGGCATACCTTTTGGAGAGAAGACATTATGAACCTTCATGATAGAAACTAAAACAAAGAACACACGAGTGAAAGACTCCTTTGTGATTTCCTATATGCAATGCATGAACAAGCATATAATACAAATGCAAGGGAATTTAAACATGCCATGATGAATGCATGCAAGATTAAGGACAATGCATAAAAGAAACCTACTCAAGGTCAAGTTTGAACCTCTCTCAAGCTTACTCACTATGAGCCAAACCTTGCCTTGAGTCCATCGGTCCACCAACTCAAGCAACCCCCATGCTCATAGCTATCTTGAGAAAGTTAGACCTCGAACTAATATTTTTGTGCTTTTCTTTTAGGTTGTTTACATGATGCATGAAAGTGCACAACATACTAGTTCACAAAGGAGCTACTAAAAAGCAAAGGAACTAAAAGCAAAGGAAGACTACACTAAGATACAAGATACCTCCTTGAAGAGTAGATGTTGTCATTCATGCCCTTGACACTCGTGGCGGCCTTCAATGATCTCCATGTATTGAACTCGGTCCACCACCTCCATCACCTCAAGTGTTGTACTTGGGCGCCTCCATGTGATTGACCGGCTTCATCCGGTCCACTAAGTTCTTTGGCACCCAAAGCATCCTCATCTTTCTCCTCTTGTCCAAAGCTCCTATGGACTTTGCCTTCACAACACTACATTCACATCTCATAACAAAAAGTGAGTGTTGTCAGGGTAAAGTAAATAATCAAATGCAAATGTAGGAGCTTTAGGAATCAAACGATCTTTTGTTGAATGGCCACTTATGCAACAATGCTTGCAATAGTGATCATTGGCCGTCAACGGTACTTCTTCACTTGGTGTGGCATCATCTTGCCAATGGCTTCTATGTTCACCGAAGAAGTACACTTCCTTCCTTCTTGTGAGTCTTGTGAATGCTTGCATTATTGACTCACTCTTCTCCTTGAGCTTGTGGTGTTCCTTCAAAACAAAGACTCAAGAGAAAGAGCTCTCACAAGAGAGGGTTAGTTCATCACAAATAGTAAACGAATGCGAGATAGATGAACTAGGAGTAGTGGATGAAGAAGAAAAGAAACTAGATAAGGTTGGTAGCTCGATAAGAGATCTCAAGGTTCTCATACTTCTCATGAAGCTCAATGTTATCCAACTTGAGCCCTCAACTCATATGTAGAGCCTCATGAGATGACACGGGATCCTTGAACTCCTCATCAAGCTCACCAACACGAAAGAATGGCCATATCATTCTTTCCTTACCTCCTTTACCTTGGAGGTGCATGTGAAGATGAAGACCAACAACATGTTTGCATATGCTCTTGAAGAAGAGTCACTCTCGTAGTCTTCATTATTGGCAATCCTCTCACCAACAAGAAAAACCTTTGTGAGATGACATCTCCTTCTTCTTGACCTTGGTCTTGTCTCACATACTTCTTGTATTTGGCCTTAGAATCATCTTCTTCTTCATCACTCTCACTGATCCTTCCATCACCACCTTCTTCTTGTCGATGACCCGCAAGTCATGTCTTCCAATGAGGCACACGGGTGGAGATGGAGGAGGTGAAGTTTTCATCAAGATATCAATAGCAACTTGATCATCATCTTTGCATTCTCCGAGGAAGATGTAGATTCACTTGAGTGATCAAGAAAGTGAGTATCCCGAGCTTGCATAATCTTCTTCGCAATTGGTCGCTCTTCAAGTGATGGAAGCTTGCTCACGGTTGTAGATTGATCTTCAATAGAACCACCATCACCAATTGACATGTCCTCAAAATGAGAGACATTTCTTTGAGTGCTCATCATGCGAGATGGTCATGAGCAAGACTTCTTCAAATTGTAGCTTCGCAAGATCTTCATGTTGAAGTGCAAAAATGTTGTCGCCGAATATTGAATGAGGAGGTGCTTTTAAGATCTTCATGATAACATCACCACTTGAGCTCTTCCACTTGTCATATGAATCGATCCTAGCATAACCAAGCGGAGACATAAGTAAGTGATTCATTAAAGAATATGGTAAGATCATCCAAATCACTCCTCAACAAGAAAACTAGCAACAACAACATCATGATCATCATAAGATATAACAAGAACAACAAGATCATCATGATAACATGGTTATCCGTGAAAGTGCTAGAGAATTTATTCATGGTATCCCACAATTCATTTGGAACTATGGACTTAAGGTAGCTATTCAAGCGATTCTTTCAACGTCCAAAGCCCAAACCCATAAGGGATGAAAACCCAAACTCATTCGATCACATCTCAAGGCGGTTAAGCCCTAAAATGAGCACTTGGCTCTGATACCACTTGTAAGGATCGTGTGACCGAGAGGGGGGGGGGTGAATCGGGCACACCATGAACTAAAACTTTTTGCACTTCTAGCTATTCTTTCTAATTGCGGAAGTAAAGGATACATAACTAGAGAGTACATGTGCACTATGTGATAGTGATCAAGCAAGGATAACCATGTGCTAGGACTTGTACATGCTAGGAGCAAGGCATACATGAGCATATAAGAACAACCTAGCATATGATACAAGATAAGCTCAACAAGTCCTACACAAGCTAGTGTATAAGGTAAAGGCACTCGAGCATTCTAGCAAGCATAAGGGTAACACAAACGGAAGCTCAAGCAAGTCCTATGCATGCTAGTGTATAAGATAAGATAGAACATAAACTAGCATGCAACAAGTAACACATTGGGAAGCTCAAGCTAGTGATCATGACAAGATAGATACAACATAAAGCATAACAAGATCACTAGATGATATCAAGCAAGTGAATGAGCTATGGGTAAGTAAGTACACATAAGGAAAGCGCATATCACTAGAGATAACATAGAGCTAGCACACGGAAACAATCATCAAGCAATCATAGCACAAGATCTACTACATGCATATAGGATAAACAAGATAATAAGTGCAAGTAGTAGAGAGTAAGAGTAAGAGATTGCTCATCGATTTTTTCCCGTGGTCTCGGAAGGATGGCGCCTTACCCTACTCCACGTTGGGTCACTCCCGCCGGAGTCTCGACCCCGTCCCTCCGCTCGATGGCGATCCCCTCTAGAGCACACTCCACCCTTTAAGCCGGTGATGTCCCCTAAGAGCACGCTTCACTCCTCGAGTGAAGTCACGGGCTTCACCCCGCCGCACACCGGCAATGCTCTCCTCTTGGGACCATCCACCGCTCTTGAATGAAGTCGCGGGCACGTCCCGCCGGGCTTCTCCCGGGTACTCCTCCGAAGGTAAGGCTCCGCACTTGATGCGTGCCAAAGAGCGCTCCACTAGTGATGCTTCTTTCGCACGGGAAGCTCCAAGACCGTGTACAAACTTGTGTCGGCTTCCACACTCTCTTTGGCAAGCTCAACACCGACGCCTCACCGGTCTAGGCCTTGCCATAGACCAAGGGTAACAAACCAAGACCGCCTCCTTATGACCACACTAGTCCTAGAGGTGGATGGATGCTCTCAACCCTCTCAAGCACTAAGCTTTCTTCCCCAAATCTTCTCCATGTGCTTCTCCTCTCTCTCAAGCACCAAGATTTCTCTCTAAAGCCTCTCCATGTGCTTCTCTTGCATCCTCTTGGCTCCCACTGTGTTTCCCCACTGATAACAATGGCCAAAGGCACCTCAAAGGGTCAAGCAACCGGCTATTTATAGGCCACCAACCCAAAACTAGCCGTTGCCCAAAAGTGCCCTGCGAAACTAGAGACCGTACAAAGGACCGTACTGTCCGGTCTCCTCCAGACCGTATTGTCCGGTCTCTATTTCCAGGCGCATCTCCATCTTCTTCTTCATCTCCAATGAAGACCGTACTGTCCGGTCCCTAGGACCGTACCGTCCGGTCGATTGTCCGGTCTTCATTTCTTCCACTTCCAGAAACTCCATCTTCTCTGTCTGGAAATCTTCTGATGACCGTACTGTCCGGTCTTCATTTTCTCAGCATCCCGAGACTTCACTTCTCTGTCTGGATCTTCAATGAAGACCGTACCATACGGTCCCTAGGACCGTACTGTCCGATCTCTTCGGCATAAGCTGAAAACTTGATCCACTTCTTGATCCTTGCTTCCAACTTCATCATTCTTGGTTCCTCTTCTCTTCTGCTGCCACCCTAGTGCCTGAGAGACTCTTTGAGCATCCACATACCTCTACCACTAGTGTGACCTAAGAGAAACGACTCGATCCCCCTTGATAGTCCGGTTTTTCCTATGGACTCAAGCTAACATCTAACCAAGCAACACTCGCTTGGATCTAGCATGTCCTTAGCCTTGATCCATTTCTTCAACTGCGACCTCCATCAAGTCCTTGATCCTTGTCGTCATCCATCGTCGAGGAAACCAATCACCGGGATATAGAGAATAGGTTGGCGCACTCCTTCGACGACGAAGCTTCTTCATTGTGACCTAAAGAATATGCATGAACATCTTTCCTACATCCAAAGATGTTAGTCACAATGATCTAGTTGTCACAAAGGACAACCCGATCGCAGCATCATATAAAGTGCATAGGATATAAGACAAGAACAACATCACATAATAGACAAGATCATCATGACATATGATATAAGGCAAGACCAACATGATGATCAAGAGTATGTCAAGGTATAAGATACATAGAGGAACACATGACATATTCACCTTGTCTCTTACCTCATATGCGTAGTAGTACCTCGTAGAGTAGTCCTCATGTTCACTTCTCATCTTTACCATCTTCCTTGCAACTATTGAGGTGTTGGCACTCCAATAGTGTGTCACTACATCCATGAGACTAAACATCTTGCAAACTAGCAAACATTGTTAGTCCCATTGACCATGTTGACATCAATCACCAAAACCTATGAACCATGCTCTAGGTTCATTGATCTTACATAGATTCAACGAGAAGAGTAGCCGTCCATTACCCTTGTGGAGCGAGCATTCAAGCGAGAACATATATACGTTGGACGAGCACTCTGTATTTCGATCTGAACGTACATACACATGCACGCTGCATTTATGTAGTGTATGTCTATTAACGCACGTATGGAATAGCCGTATATAGGAGCTGGGGATCACTGGCTCACTGCAAGTGCCTGCAAGACAGAGAACAAAAGATTACAACTTACAAGTATGCAGTACATATATATATTATATACGCATATACAGGTAATTAACTAATTACCAACTCCAGTTATATTATTAGTTTATTAACGACCTATATGTATCTCTAGTTAAATACTATGAGGTGAAGGAAGGCGTGTAAGCTCGGACTTGCATGCATGCATGTTGCATCCTTCTTTCCCCCAACCTCTGACAACGTTACGTTCTTCTTTCAGTGAGTGCATATAAATACGGTAGCTTCGTGAACCATTGCAGTATGATAAAGAATCTGTTAGTTACCAGCAAATCGTAAATCGTTTCTTTTTCCCCAGAAGCTCTCATTATTCTTCGAACAAGCGAAGAGATTATGTCTTACAACTTGAACCATGCAGGGCATAACGTCCTCGCTCAGCAACTACTACTATATATAACCTAGTTATATGTTGTCTATAACCTATTTATATCTTGAAGATACTTCAATGACGTACGATCATTCGAATTGAAGCGCTTGCATTTTTTTTTCGAATTACACAGTACAACTCAGATACTCACAACGCACGCACCCTCACCCCTACGAACGTACATACATAAATCCTACCCCTATGAGCATCTTCAAAGATTGAGCCGGCAAATCCTCGAGATTGACGAAGTCACCACTGGCGCCTCGCTGTCGAACGGCCATGTCGGCTACCGCTGAAAGCACAACGCCGTTAAATCCTATAAAATTCGCTCCCACGGGGAGTCGAATCTAGGACCTGATGTGCTACTAAGACTCTTGTAACCAAATTAACAGGCCCTTCGCGAAGCACTTGCATTCACTCATATTTTTCGAACAAATTAACATGGGATATCTTATATGCTTATTGCACGCAGGGTTCCGTCTTTATTTATGACTGTTGCTGTGAAAACGAATTATGTTCTTTTTGTTGGGACTAGTATATGTTTTTAAACCTTCATTCCAGTCTCTCTTCCAATCAAGCTGAATGCACGCGGCTCAGTTCACTCCAATCAAGCTGACTTTAGCTATGCCCCATCCGATTAAATGCACCCTGCTGTCCTGTTTTGAGTTATGTCTCTTATTATTACATACTGCGAAAAGAAAAAGAAACTTGTTCAAAGGAAAAAGAAAAGAAAGAGAAGAAGCCACGTGTACCGCGGTACGTCTTCTTCTTGCAAATAGTGCTTAAAGAAAGACCTGAAAAGTAGTTAAGCTTGTAACCGCAGGGAGAATTATTTCATTGTTACATGTCACTATAAGCATAACACTGTGTCATTGTTCATAGATGACAATTCGTTTTATGCATCAATAACATCACAAAATTAACAACATTTGCCATCGTTTACAAGATGTGGTAACCATCATTTGGGTCGTCAACATCGCTCTGACTAAGAAAGTAAACTTGGTTGTTATGAGTTGATTACTAGAGTTAATGCATTGGTTAACCATATATCGGCAGCCACATCTGTCCCACCTGGACATAGCATCAAGGTTGGAGTGCAAAAGACAAACAATATGTAAGGAATTCACTTGGTAAATAAGATATTTCAAAGCCAAGGCCTTCTAGAAAAAAAACCCCTAACAATAGGTGTTAGCTAATATTTTCATTGAACAGAGATAAAAAAATGTTTTCATTGAACAGTTTTTATATGAATAACTCTATTATTGTTCTGATATTTATCAAGCTACGGTTCACCTGTTTATCATTGTCCAGATATAAAAATGGAAATTTAAGTAGAGAGTAAAATGCCAAAAAAGTATATGTTTTACAAACATTTGTGTCTCAATACATTACATCATTAATTTTTACTGTTTATATCCTGATTGATAATATTTAATCAACTATTTAGTTAAGTGAAACAGTTACAACATCGACAGATCTAGTATAAAAAATAGTTACATGTAGTTAAGTGAAACAATTACAACAACGAACAGGATTACTATTAGTCCTTTGGTTGGTTAAAAGTTAGTTTCCTACTAGTCTCTTATGTTTGGATCTCATATCAGCGTTGTTATATGTCGCCCGCCCGACTGCAAACCCACCTTTCGCCCTCCCATCGTCTTCCTCTCTCCCTTGCCATCCCGAGCTCGTGCCGCCGATGTCGAGCGCGTCGTCACCGATGAGCATTCCATAGAATCCTTTATGCTACCAAGACCTTCGCTTTCTCCTGAAGAACATAGAGGCGATGGTTGATCGTGTCGGCCGCGGTGGTTAATCGCGTCGGCCGCCAGAGCCCGAGGCGAAGGAGCGAAAGCCGATGAGTTAGCGCGGCAACGGTGGAGGCTGGAGGCGGCAGGGGCATCACAAGCCGCCGCATTAGTGCGGCGGCAACCGGCGGAAGCAGACACGAGCGGGGTGAGGGCGTCTTGCCGGAGTTGAAGGAGGAAGACGAAGAAAGGAGGTGGGCAGACGATGACTTCTTGTACCTGGGGCTACAGAGAACATGCGCCTCTCATATGGAGTAAAATTAGTCAGCTAACAATTAATCCCTTAGATCCAAACATGGTCTTAGGTAAGAAATTCAGTTAATGATTTTATAATATGTTGATTATTAGTTGTCTCGGATGATTTCACTGTGCACTGTTACTGCAACAAGATACTACTAGGTCACTTTAAGTAACATCTTAGATAACAAATTAACTAAACCACACATCAAAAGAAGTCCAAAGCCACAGAATTTCCAGCTTGGTTTTCTTTGTCCTAAAAACACTTAAATGCGTAATATTGATGGTACGCATGTCCTATTTACACTCACTAGAAGAGATTCAACCATTGGTTTTTGAATTTACTCTGCACCCGTACACCCACAATATTTCTCTTTCGAAAAAAATGCATATATGTATTATCCAAAAAAAAACTTGGAGACTGTCATTCAATAGCAAAACCACAGTGGCAGAAAATGGTACCAAACCCGTTGATCAGATGCAGACCTGCTATTTATTTATTTATCTATATATCGTTGGCTCCTCTCCGCCTTGTTTCGCTTTCGCTTGCCGCGCTGTACGCATCTGTGCGCGTGTACCCCGTAACGCCTGTCACGTCGCAGTTGATTATTTAGCTCGGCATTCTACCCGGGTCAAACTGTTTCCAGCGCCACCACTGCCACTGCACTTCTTCGTCTTCCTCCTCTCGCCATCGCTCGTGCTTTGCGTGTATATATATGCGCCTTGCCCCCACCCCTTTTACCTCCTCCTCATCTGCTTAATTTGGACCCGGCCGGCCGCCCTCTGCTCACACGCAGCTAGCTTAGCCGGAACAGATAACCGGTGATTTTTATCTTTCAGCAAGCTCACCACCAACCACGCAGCGAGAGTCGTAGCTGCCGGAGAGGAAGAGAAGGCGGCGGCGGCATGGGGAGGCCGCCGTGCTGCGACAAGGTGGGCGTGAAGAAGGGGCCGTGGACGCCGGAGGAGGACCTCATGCTCGTCTCCTACGTCCAGGAGCACGGCCCCGGCAACTGGCGCGCCGTGCCGACAAACACCGGTTCGTGCTTCGTGCAGAGAGCTGATCGATGGGATCGAATTCCTGTCGAAAGATCCGGTCTTTGATCCATTTTTTTTGTTCTTTTTTGCAGGCCTGATGCGGTGCAGCAAGAGCTGTCGGCTGCGGTGGACCAACTACCTCCGGCCGGGGATCAAGCGCGGCAACTTCACCGACCAGGAGGAGAAGCTCATCGTCCACCTGCAGGCGCTCCTCGGCAACCGGTGATCCATCGCTTCACGTTTAATTTGTTCCTTTGCAAATCGATCACCGGCGACGTGTGTGTGTGCTGACTCTGCTGAGCTTGTTGTGCAGGTGGGCGGCGATAGCGTCCTACTTGCCGGAGAGGACGGACAACGACATCAAGAACTACTGGAACACGCACCTCAAGAAGAAGCTGAAGAAGATGCAGGCCGGCGAAGGCGGCGCCGGAGAGGGCGGCGTTGGCGCCTCGGAGGGCGCCGGCGTCGGTGGCGAAAAGCGCCCGGCCGCTCCCAAGGGGCAGTGGGAGCGACGGCTGCAGACGGACATCCACACGGCGCGGCAGGCGCTGCGCGACGCGCTCTCGCTCGAGCCGTCGACGCCGGCGAAGGAGGCGCCGCCGCTGCCGACGACGCCTGCCGGGTCGGCGACGTACGCGTCCAGCGCCGAGAACATAGCGCGGCTCCTCGAGGGCTGGCTGCGCCCGGGCGGCGGCGGCAGCGGCAAGGGGCCGGAGGCGTCGGGGTCCACGTCCACGACGGGGACGACGACGCAGCAGCAGCAGCGCCCGCAGTGCTCCGGCGAGGGCGCGGCGTCCGCGTCGGCAAGCCAGGCCAGCGGCGTCGCGGCCGCGGCGGCCGTGCAGACCCCCGAGTGCTCGACGGAGACGAGCAAGATGGCCGGCGCGGCCGCCCCACCGGCGTTCTCGATGCTGGAGAGCTGGCTGCTCGACGACGGCATGGGGCACGGCGAGGTGGGGCTCATTGACGTGGTGCCACTAGGGGACCCCAGTGAGTTCTTTTAATTAAAGGGCGGCTGTACAAGTACAACCAAAAATTAATCAAGCGAGTAGGGAGTGCAAGAACAAATGATCACAAAAGGTCGCCGAGTTAATAGTAGTAACTAGTTAAGCACCGATCAAACAAAAGTATTTCGGTTCTCGGCGATTTAGATCGATCAAGTTGGGTATCGATCTAGTTTGTTTAATCTCTTTCCTATACCAGTGATGTTGTGTTTCTCTGTTGTTTAGGGTTTGGAACTAATCTTGTAAGTTTGTACTAATGACAGGTTCCTAAATGGCCCATGCATGAGGCATGAGGGTGGGACAAAGAAAGAAGAAGTGTACATCTTAAAAGGATTTGTGTAATTCAGTAGATGTTATATAGATGTCTAATTCTGTGTTACCCCCACAATGTCTTTGCAGTTATTTCTGTTTAAAGTTTTTTCATAATTCGGATCAATTAAGCTTATTGTAGAAATGATACTCTCGTTTCCTGCAACTAATTGCTCGAGGATCGGAATTCACGTAAAGTTCTGGCATATTCAAAGAAACAATATGCTGCTGGATCGTTCAAGATATGGCAGGAGGTTCCAAAATTAAAGTGACTGAAGCTCCAAAATATGATTGATCTCGTTCATGAATCATTTGTATGTGAATTATATGCCATTTTTAACATGCGGGGTACCAAGAGTAACAAGTGGAAATTATTGTTCATGTACGTCCATCTAAAAAAATTGTGATCTTTATGCGTACTTGAAAATTTGCAAGCTTTGGCGAACATGGAGCTGTCTTGCATTTATTTGCGCCAATTCAATGCATGAAAATCACATGATACAGCTAATCTCTTTGCAGTACAATTAATTCTTGTATATATCTGGATTTTAATCAAACCTATGTGCAGTAAAACATTTTATGGTGTGGTAGAAACTACTGCAATACACTAACATTTTTTTGAAAAAAAATTCCTGATTTTAACTGTTGGGTATATCTGGTCTCTTACTTACTGATGATAATATAAAATCATTTAGTCGTTGGTGTGTTATATTTTTGTTTTACCTTTTTCACCATCTTGTTTCTCTTCTCTTTCTCTTTTTACCCTGTTTTTCTTGTTCTTTCTTCTTTTTGGTTTCCCTCTCTTGTTGGTTAGTGCAGGTTAAATCTCTAGCCTACTCCAAATTACTTGGAATAAAAAGTCTAACATAGAAGTTTTCATTAAGCTATCAAAGTATAACAGTGGTATTCAGGACAACCCTCAAAGATAAATAATTATTACAATTATGTATTACCCAAGAAGAAAATAACAAGTTTTTCATTAAGACATACCAAATTTTGTATCCAACAGAACATGATCGTTTAAATTTTCAATGAACATAATATGACCATCATTCATGCCTACAGTACCGTAAGTACATATGCATGAAAGTTTCGATTAAGACAAACTGAATTGTGAAGGGATAGGCATCCATGGAGAAAAAGGGATTTGAAATAAAACGGAAATCATGTAGTGGCCCAGCCTACCATCCCCATATAAGTTGGAGACCATGTGTGACTAATTTAATTCGACATCACCATTTAGATAGCTCTCCCGGTATATAACTCATAGGAGACACTTGACCTAATTTTCTTTCCTTCCATTTTGTGATGGATGGTGACCCATGACTGTGATCAGCAATTAAATCCGGCATTACATTTATGCCACAATGCCTCCTTTGGTTCTATGTGATGGTGGCTCATGAAAAGATCTTATAGTGCCGTGTGTATCCTTGTTATGTGCGCGGTGAAAGTAATTGTTAAGCAGTGTTACTTATATGCTGGGATGTTTGGTCTATTAGATTACCTTAGATTGTTATTCATTTCATCATTTTTTTAGGTAAGTCTCAACATAAGTTGCTGACGGGAGTTGTTGCTTCCTTTTTATTATGTATCCGTTCTCTGTGCATGAATCTTTAAGGCACCTTTAACCTTATCAATTTAGCTACGCTAAGTAACTCGATCTATGCATGCAAACTCCTTTTTCCCCTTCTAATGGAAATCGGAACAGGGAGAACAACATGATATATTACCTAAAATTTTTTCTTCACGGCAACTAGTGATAAAAATTTTGGCCAAAATTCAGCATTTTTTTGTCAAATTTTGGTTTTACCGGTGGTGGTTGCTATTTGGTACCGGTCGATTTTGTTCAAAATTAGAAAATATTTATTTATTTTAATTTTTCCATAAACAAATTGAAGATTTTGCGACTGAAACCGGTCGAAAATCGCTGATATCTTGCTGGTCCGCGCTGGTAATTTTTAAATACCGAAATTTTGAGCACCGGTCATGACACGAACTATTCGTGTGAGGTGTGTACCTATAATCAGTTCTCGATAGTCCACAACAAATTTGATATAGACTGATCATAGGCTATTTATGCAACATAATAAAGAAAACAATACTATTAGTAGCTACTGTAAGAAGGACTGAAGAATCACATACTATTTCTAGAGCTATCTTCGTTGTGATATTGCTCATGTGTTTAGCATGTTTGTTTTGTGCTCAAATAAATGAAACAAATGAAAATGAATTTGGCAAGTCTACGCTGCATCCAGAAGCCTCTCTCTCTTCCATGTCCAGCATATATCCATGATCCATCCAAGCCAAAGATGGCCTCAGCTACAACAAACTAGAGAGCCCTTTCAGCATTCAAGTCAGCTCTGAAAATCACAGAAAACATATCCAAACATCACTTGGATTTCGCAGGCATGGCGCACTGGTGCTGCGAGACAGTGGGACTGCCATGACGACGCATGCCTGTTACTCCTACATGTGTACCGGCCCCCATGGATACGCACCAGGCAGAGCCAGCCACGGAAGGAGAGGGGGGGGAAAAAAAAAAGAGAAAGATGGCGAGAGTAAAGAGCAACGCAACAAGACACTCGGAGTGCAACGCCATGCGGCCTTGGAAACGCACAGGGACTGGATTAAATGCCCGCTCTCTCGCTTGCAGATTTTGTAGGGCGCCATTCCCTTGACCTTTTCTCCGTGCCTTTCTCCTGCATGCTCTCAGGCCGTCCCCCCAGGGCGCTGCCCTCCTGCTTCGTGCACCATGCATGCCATGCTTGCAGGACACCTAACCTAATTTAAGCTGTAAAAAGAAAAGGAAAGGTAACAGCCATGGCTCTCTCATGCAAGCCATGACCTCACGGCCGAAAGGTTCAGCCTTTGCATGGATGCTTCAGGGGTTCAGAGTTGACACATGTGAATGCTGAACTGCTGAATTTTGGGCTGTTGTTTTTTGTTTTCAAAAGTTTCAGTGTAGCAGCTGCATGGAGAAGGAACACACGGTTGAATGCTGGTAGTATATGCTTGTATAGTTTAGTACTTAAGAAATGTGGTGATGTGTGGTGGTCAAAGGAAGAAGATGGAGAGATAAAACAAAATGCAGGATGAAGAACTCAGAGTGATGGAATTGAATGCCGAGCAAAAGAGGAAACAAAGAGGTGTAAATGCGTGCTCTCCACTACTGCACATGTGAGGTGACTTATTGGTTTGGTACTCTAGCTTGGCACTACCACACAGTATAGCACAGATGAATCATCAGCTGAATGCATGCTGCTGCATGCCTCCCCTCTCTCTTCATCGATCTCTTTACTCTCAACCGAGCTGTAAAGATGCAGAAGAGCGCGAGAAGCGCGACATGTGTCCTGTGCTCGCCTCTCCTTTTTTTTTTCTTTTTTTTTTTCTTTTTGAAGGATCACGTACCTACGTACCTCTCTTCTTCTTCTTCTTCCTGGATCGATCACTCATATATCTCTGCGTAATTAGCAGAGGTACACAACGTGTATGCATTGATGAAAGGCAAGGTATCGGAAAGCAGGCTAGTACGTACTAGATTACTCTACATTTCTCTTCAGAACAGAATCTACAGGGTCCAGCGCAGCAGTTATGCCCACAGCCCATCCAAGGAAATGGAATCCCTAGCTGGACTGGAGGATCATCATTCACCACACTGCTTGTTCACCATGAATGTTGCAACGACATGAATGGACACACAACAAGTCAACTGACTCACCAATGGCATGTGGTAACTGCATGGACTGCAAGAGGGTGAGAAGAACATCGGCAGACATTGACGGAAACTGAAAGAATTCAAGATGATGTATCCATGGTTCATTGGTAGAAGCCGAATAATAGATGTGTGCGGTTGCAAAGGCTTGGTATACATCGAAAAACCATGCATGGTGCCAGTGGTAATCCGACCGTAAAAGGTTGATTTTATGCTGGTTACAATGTCGCAATTGTGGCCCAAATTCCTTCAGTTCTTCAGGGTCCAGCTAGCCTCCGGGGCCCAGGCCATGGAAAAATGTGGCTCGTTGGCATTGTCATCCCATTGGAAACAGCTGCTTGACTCGACTCGATCGAGAGTCTCCACTGTGTGCTATCAGGGGAAAAAAAAATACTAAAGCCCCCTTTGGAACGCGGGATTTTTTCCTATTCCTGCGTTTTTCCTGTGAACAGTCAACTGATTCCTGTGAAATTCCTATACAATTCCTGTGAAAATCCTGCGTTCCAAATGGGGCCTAAGTGTTTGACATATGCATAAGGCACTGTAGAACAACGACCATACACTGTCACACATGCATCCAGCTATTTTTCGCTGCCGGATATCATGCTTGCATTATCCTCTCTGCAACGCACCGGACACAGGCATGTGCCGATTAGTGTGTGGGGTTGGAGTAATGGGCAGCATGCATGTGGATAACTTGCGTTGATCGATCACAAATTAATTACATCGAGCCCTCTAATCTGAAGCCACGTAGTGTACCCTCGCCTGACGACCGCGAGCCCTAGCAACGTGATTTAGTTTGACAACAATTCACAGTGGATATATACCAAATCTACCGTCGAGATGACATGCACGGATGCAGCGCGCTTTGGTCTGAAAAACATGCGTGCGTGCAAGTAGCAGAGTACTAGCTGGTGGTGTGTTTATTCAGTTCATGCGAATGACACCGATGGTGGAGAGGCTTGAATGCCCCTACTTACTCCGGAGAGCCTGACCTGAAAGCGCCGTCGCCGCTGAGCCGTTGATCGAGGTCAAGGAATTAAACACCCTCCCTGACGCTGACGCGACCGGTGGAATTAGACGCATTCGCGAAGGCGAAAACTGAACCAACAATCGACAGACGCGTCAAGGAGGCGCGCGTACTGCTGCCGGCTTATTCTCACTTCTTCCGCAATGCAATGCAGGCAGGGTTGGGTTGGTGAGTGAGACCGGTCGAGCGGCCGGTAGCTTGACATGCATACACAAAAACATGCCAGCTTAATCTGCTCGATCGCCATGCATGTACCCTGACTGACTGACTGACTGACGGATCAAGCAGTGTGTGCGCCATTAACTCGCGCGCGTGATCTGATTAAGGCTAAGCTCATGCTAGCTACGTACGCGCGCGTGTACGGTTCTGCTCGTAATATTCTGCCGATCTGAATGAAGCGCACAGGTACGTACGCGCGTACGGAGACGGCGAGTACAGGTTCTGTTCACTGTTCAGGAATGATTTCCTAGCTGATGGATCCAGCTCGGCGGATCGGCGCCATTTTTGTCCCAGAACACATGAATTCGATGATCGGGCTCATGATGCACACGTCTCAAATAACGGCCATCTCCTCTTTTTAACGCGTGTCGCGATCGATCGGATGAGGCGACAACTGCTGACCTGTTCTGTCTTGTGCGCGGTAGCAGAAGTCAGCCTCAAAATTCACGCACTAAACAGTGTAAAAGCACAGCTAACGCCTCGCCTATGCAGCGTGATATACATGCTAGTACTAGCTTGTTAGCTCCATCACCGTGCATGCATGGAGGCCGAATTAAGCTGACTTCTAGCTTGGTTGCTTTGCTTGCGCCATTGATGGGCGCCCATGAAACCCTAAATGACGATTGCAACCCCGCTAAGTACATGCTCGGCGCTGGATCAGCAGCGGTCCTTGGAAGTGATCTTATCTTGTCATGATTAGGGACGTGATCGAATCCCATTGTGAGCTAGCAGTACGTACGAGCCTTAATAAGACTAGCAAGTACGCAGAGTTCGGTGACCACACACGATGTGATATATGTGTTTGTTGAGTTTGCCAAAACTCCATGTGGTTCTTGTGATCGCTTTGCGTTTGGTGCCTCCAATCCAGCTCTTTCTACATTCGTGGGGATCGGACGAGTTGAACTCGTGTATTACGAATTTAGGATATGATAGCAGAAAAAAGATTGGATTCAGAACTTTGAATAATCCTCATCAATACTTATATTCTTCGACTACAGAGTGGCTTATATGCTGCAACTTGAGTTTGATGCAATTCAGTCGAAAGAATAGGAAAAACAAACAGAATTATAAAAGACCCTTCTCAGTCCAATACGAATACAGCCCACAGCCCATACAACTGGAGTCAACCCGGGCTCACTTATTCAACTATAGTCACCTGGCCTTTTCATTTCGGGACCAACAACCAACACTGCATCGATCATCAGTTCCTCAAAAAAAAAAAAAAAAAATCGATCATCATCAACCAAACCACAAGAAGGCCCACCACCGCCCTGCCAACCATCTCTCGGTTCCCCGGCGCCGCCGCTGCCGCCGCCGCATGCGGTGGAGCCCGATCGATCAAGCCACCGGCTCCTCGTCCCTCGCTTTCCTCTATCCTCGTCGGTATGGCCAACCCTTACATTTTGTTTGGCGATGTAACGCTGTTAGGCTCGAAACTGTGGTGTGCGTGTCTTGTTTGAGATCTGTTCTTCTGTTCAGCGGTTGTGTTTTGCAAACAGAATTTTCCAAATAGGTAGTTTGGGAATCAATACCCTCTGGGATTGATTGAGGTACAATTTGTGTTCTTTCAAGCTGGGTACGTGGGTGACAAATATCATGCATTGTTGGCAACGATTCATGGTGGCACGATCATCTTGTTGTACTATCGAGTGCTTTAGCTCCCTTAATTGGATGCTTAGTCGAATATTTCCAGACCCATGTACCTGCATGGCTGCATTTAAATCCCACTCTAAATTGCTACCTGAAAATGGTTTTGATTCCTGAATAGCAAATTGATTAGCTAATAGCTATATAGGCTTCTTGTTTGCCTTTCTTATCTGATGAGCTAGCTAACTCGTTGAGAGATCATTAAATTATCATTCTTTCCCAAAAAAAAGTCAGTGTTTTCTTTATCACAAACTTTTGCCCTGCTTCTTTTGTCGCACAAGACCATATGATTGACCCGTAGCACACGACAACTAATCCTCGCTTGGTCAAAGGCTGATCCAAAAGAAAATAAAGCATAGGTGAAGTTGAACAGTGATCTATCACTACCTCAGAAAAGGTCAATAGTGACGGCTTTTTGGATCCACTAGTGACGTAAACTAAACACGTCGCTAAATTTGCGTCACTAAAGGTATGGCGTTAGTGTCGGGTCGGGAGACGTCACTACTTCCTTAGCGACGGTGTTTTGTATCCCCGTCCCCAATACTTAGTGACGTTTTTCTACAAACCCGTCGCTATAGGTTTGTGACGTTTTCTTAAAATCCCGTCTTAATTCTCTCTGACGGTTTTTGATAAACACGTCGCTATAGGTATGTGACGTTTTCTTAAAATCCCGTCTCAAGTCTCGGTGACGGATTTTCATTTCCCGCCTGATCATTCTGTCTGACGGTTTTTGATAAACACGTCAGTAGCCTTGTTAGTGAGCGTTTTCAGATATGCATCATTTGCCATACACAGCACTGAACCAATACACAGCATTGAACCCAGCCATAATAATACACAGCATTCAACCCAGCCATACATAGCATTGAACCAATACACAGCATTGAACCCAGTCATACACATTGCAACAGAAAGTACTGCATACAAGTAACTCATTTTGCAACAGAAAGTAGTTCTATATAGAATACACCAAGAGATTGGCATATATGCATCATTTGCCACTAACAGATTGGCATCCGCATCCCAAAATAGTGGTTCAACATCTAGTTCAAAAGCAGTTCAGTACATCTAGCTCAACAGGGTAGACAAAAGAAGTTCCCAAACTAAGATCTCAAAAGCTAGGCATAGTTCATAACATCTAGGTAGTTCAGTATATCGCAGTAGGGTGATGAAACTCCCCTTTGGGAGAGATCACTTCAGACACCAGGAACTTGGCCAAATTCTCTCGAAGACCAGCAACTGCCCAATCATCAAGTGGACATGTCGAGAAAACAATGTCCTGCAAATTGGTTAAAAAAAAGGAAATAAGTACACAGAAAATATCTCTTTGTATGTGACAAACTCAATACAACTTTGCAAGGAAAAAAGGAAATAAGTACACCGCAAAGTTGCATAAGTCAACCTTTTCTTTAGTCATAGAGGCTTATGTTTTGAAATCAAAGCTAGCACTTTCCATTATGAAATTGCAAACGTTTTTGCTTAACTAGCATACTTTCACACAGAAAATAGAACAAATAATTTTATACTGCAACTTGTATATAGAAGTCCAGAAAGTATGATCTTATATTGCAAAATATATCTATCATGTTGGACACCAAATCAGCATGGATATGGGAAACAAATCAGACAGAAATGCAAGTCCACCAAATCATGTCCACAATTTCATTATCACACAAAAGAAAAGGTGACCTTACCTCAGACTTACCTCAACCTTAATATGTTTTGGAAAAAGAGAGAGACTTACCTCAGGCTTTTTTAAGATCCTTGACCCCGCAATAGCAAGCATATGGTGACAGGTGTAAAAACCACAGGCATTGTTCCCTGGCTGCTGGTGACACTGTATAAACAGAGAGTTAGTTCATAGTTCATAGTCACTTTTCTAATATCATTGGATGGATATTTCAGTTACCGGAAATTTGGTAAGATGTTTTAACGCCCCATGTTCTTTCTTCTTTTTCCCTTCAGTTGCAATGTAGAGTGCCCAAGCACTACATGGTACATATATAGCAAGTCAGTACACACAGCAGCAGCATGATGCAACACCAGCAGTTGCTACTGGAAGGACAAGAACAGAGCTGAACTGAGATCAGGCACAAACAGCTGCTACTTTTGGTGGTAACCACCCACTGCTAATGTTGTCAAACAGTACTACTAGTCATGCCTCATCTTGCACCCTATTTACTCCAATTAAAGCACCTATCCACTGTCAAAACAGTACTACTAGTGACAGCTGCCAAATAAAGTTACTACTTGCTGCTACTTGTTGAAAGAACAACTCCATTGAAAAGAACATGGGCACAGGTCGATATGCTCAAAAATAAAAGGAGCAACAAGATAGTATTAACACTCACCTATCAAGCAACTCTGTCAGAATCTCAATGTTGTACTCTTTTCCAAACACTGAATCCAGATACCAGACAGTTCCCCATTTCATACTGATTATAACTGCAATCCAGTGCCCGCCAATATTACATGGAAACATTAAAAACTCCTTTGTTGAATTAGAGTTGTGGCACATTGCCCTTGCCACATAGCTGACGACTTCGTCATCTTTATCACCTTCAATGACTGACAGAGACATCATCATAGGATCAAGCACAGTGACAGGCCAGCTGTTGTTCTTACTTTCTTTAGACAAGTACCTGACATGATTGAAGTGATAATAAGGAATGAGAAGATATGGACATTCAGCTATATATAAAAGATCTGAAATAACAGAGATATAACACAGATAGTTGAAAAACTTACAATGTGAAGAGCCGTACAATGGACATGTCCAAAGCATCAATGTGGAAGAGGTCGTATAGGTCGGCGTAGTCCACAACGAACGGAGCCCCTTCACGCCTTAGAAGATAGCTAGCTCTGAAAAACACTGCAATCTGGTGCTTCTTATCTTTGCAGCCCTTCAAATAATAACTATGCAGGGTGGTGCAATGTGGCCCGGCCTTTTCAAGCTCTGCTGCACTCATTAACGCCGTCCCATACTTGAATTTGGAGTTCGGTTGAGTCCACAGTGATGGTTTGGAGTTTGGATGTCGGCCTTTTTAGAGCACTTTGCAGCACTAGCAGATGCTATTGATGCCACCTTGATGACCTTCTTCCCTGTGTCAGTGCTTATTGCTTTCTTTGCTACAGCCTTATCATGTGTAGAAGAAACATTCATCCTCAAGTCCTGACTGCTCTTGGTACCTTTCTTTGGTTTCCGGCCTTCCTGATACGTGTCATGTTGAGAACCTTGTTCACTGCCCTTAGCCTTTTTAGCATTCCTGCCTTCCCCATTCTTGTCATATTGAGAGTCTTGATCAATGATATTTGCTGATTTGTCAGGTTTTTTGCTGCCAAGTGGAGGTTTAGGAGGAATTTTGGGAGGTCTGACCTTTTCCATGGGCTTATTGTTGATCACAACCAAAGCCCTTCGCCACTGTACCCACTGTAGAAGTGCTTCACCAACTGTTGTCGCCTCATCATTCACAGGGCGCTCAAGCTTTTCATTCCTGAACTTGGCATCCACAGAGTCTACAAAGACTACCACAAAGCCATCGGCCACTTGAACATTATGCACCTCAGTCTGTTTAGGATGTACCTGACCCATTGCAACTTGTATCTGATAGCCTCCAATATTGGCTAGAAGAGTGCAGCTAGTCGGTTCTGTTAACAGACTTATGGAATCAGGATCCATCTCAGGAATAAGTGGCTCATGCTGCATCAAATCAGCATATAGGTCATGCTCCGCTCGCAATGTAGATTCTGGTGCGTCAATGGATGAGCAGCTACTCCGTCGTGCGTCTGCTGGGCTTGTTTGGTCAGGACTTGGGGAAACAGGGACGATTTTTAGACCTTGGGTTGATAGAATACTTGGAATACTTGCAATGACATCTTGTAGAACTTGAGACCGAATACTTTCTGCAAGCTTCTCCATGTACTCCTCACTAACTCTTTTCCTCTTATATCCTGGCAATGCTATCTTCCAGCCCTGGTAACTTGAAACGCCTCGCACACGACCTGCAAAAGAAGATCCACCCAAGTTATGTAACAAAAAAAAAAAAACTTGGTGTTCACTATTGCCAAATGCAACTAGCTAGCCTCTATTTATACTGACCTGGGTGCTCTGGGTTTCCCAAGGCTTTGGTGAGTGCATCTTCTTTCCCGGTGACTGATAAAGAATCCTCACTGAGCTCTTTGATTTTATCAGACACCTCCATGGTCTCTTGGTTGCTAAAATTGATCTCTCCAGATGGCGTCAATCTACCCCTTGCTCGCAGCCAAGTCCGGGCCCTACCAGGGTACTGCAGCCATGGGTTTGGCAGACCATCATTTTCCAATTTCTCATCTTCAGCAGCCCACACCTCGATTTTCCCATCATATCCTCCTGTTCCCAAATGATGTGGGTGCTTGTTCTGTCCTCGTAGAATCTTGAATCTATCACTGGTCTCCTTAAACTCTTCTGAACTCTTCAACTTAACAAAGGCATCGTAATCTTCTTGTTTCAAATGCTTGAAACGTTCAAATGGAGAGCGATTTTTCATCATGTACGTCACAAGTGTGCTCTTGTAGTTCCTCCAACACTTGGAGATTGCTTTCATTGCCCTCTTAAAACCTTTATCCTCCATTTCTTTGCTGAATTCCAGAAAAGGCATAACATAGTCATCAAACAAGACCTTCTTTCCTTGTTTTCCCAAGCTGGAGAACCTTGGAAGGATCAATGAGACCTTCTGTCTGGCAATAAGCCCAGCCAGCCTCCTCATCCTCTGTCTTTCCTTCTTTGGTATGGGCATACCATCTGCAGTGATTGCTGTTACAATGACCTTGTCTACTGGCCACTGAGCCGCAGTCCTTGCCCTTCGATCTTCGCTTCCTTCTGTTCCAGCTGATCCACCAAGGGAATTGTCTTCCTCACGTTCATCAGAGTCAGACTGCTGTGAGCTGGAGGACGAACTTTCTTCCGACGACATCTACAAGAGGGGGAAAAAAAAAACTAGATTAGCATACACCCAGACTTATAGCAGAGCATACTCAGAAAATAGAATGCTGAATGGAGAAAAAGAGTATGATAGCAATCAGAGAACAAATTATATCCAAGTGCCACTAACTGAGCTCACATCTTTTTAACTCTAATGGCTCTATTTTTGTCGGCTGTACGTTTTTTGTTTCAAGTTCTGCATTGCAACAGCAGTAAAAAGGCATCATGATACACAACAAGGCTAGTGACTAGGTTATCAAACATGTAAGGAATCAGTGTACATATGGCACCTATGGAACAACAAGCATGCAAGCAAGCAACATATGGCACCTCTGGAACAACAAGCATTTCTGTGGACACCTAGCATTTCCAAACCAGAGTCTCCAACACCAAGGAATCTGTGGTACCTGTGCTTGACGAGAGGAGGCGGATCTGTCGTTGACGTTGAGGACGGCGGTCACGGACGGGACGGGTCGTCGACGGCGGAGGACGGAGGCGGCGCGGCGGAGGGGATGAGGACGACGGTCACGCGCAGTTCGTCGACGGCGGAGGACGGAGGCGGCGCGGCGGAGGGGATGAGGACGACGGTCACGCGCAGTTCGTCGACGGCGGAGGACGGAGGCGGCGCGGCGGAGGGGATGAGGACGACGGTCACGCGCAGTTCGTCGACGGCGGAGGACGGAGGCGGCGCGGCGGAGGGGATGAGGACGACGGTCACGCGCGGTCACAGACGGGTCGTCGACGGCGGAGGATGGAGGCGGCACGGCGGAGGGGATCCATGGCGGAAGAGGGTTAGGGTTTAGGCGGGTGTTAGGGTTTAGGCTCAGGTGAGTTATCTCATTCTCAGCCGTCCACATATACTGGGCCTTACCGGGCCACATATACTGGGCTCACTTGCCTCCTCACTCCGCTTCAGACGCCCCCATTCCAACGCCAAATCCAGCTTGCTACCACTCCGCTTCCGACGCTCCCCATTCCAACGCTTGTCTCCTCACTCCTCGTCTCCTCGTCTCCCCATCGCCGTCGGCGATGGCTCCGGTCACTCGCGCGAGTAAGAAGCAGAAGACGGGTCCGTCCAGCTTGGTGTGCGTCGTCTCCAGTGGTAGCAGCAGCGGCGGCAGCAGGGGTAGCCGTTCAAGGTCGCTGCAACCATGGACTCCGGCGACCACCGTGGACTCCGGCGGCCACCGTGGAAGGTCGCCTTCGACTGGTTCTGAGCACTCCAGGGAAAGCAAGGTAAGCGAAGGATTGGTTCGATTACAGGCGGTTACCCCCTTTACATTTCGTTCGATTAGGGGTGAAATGCGGCTCGGATTTCCAAATATTCGTCACTACTATGACGGTGACGAATATTCTGTAAGCCGTCGAAAATATTTGGGACGGCGTTTCAAAATGCGTCACAGAACCTTGTGACGGTTATGAAAAAGACGTCATCGCTTATAAGGGTGACGGCCTTTAAAAACTGTGTCGCATCATATTTTGACGGCTTTTTAAAAAACCGTCGCTAACACACTGTGACGCAGTTCATTAAACCGTCACTGTGGTTTCCACTTGAGAAGGTTTTCTAAATATACGTCGCTACTGTTGGCTCCAGAGCTGATTGAACTGACGCATATTTAGAAAGCCGTCACTAAGTTTGCCCTACTGACGTATTTATGTTTACCGTCACTAATGTCGCGTCACTAATGCCCTTTTCTGTGGTAGTGTATAAACAAGCGCCACAGCTAGTTGATAGTCTGATATTGTCCATGTGATTCATTTACTATGACACTGTTCTGCACTTCTATAGTGTGTCTACTTTACTAAGGGATTCTTAGGTGCGTCTGCATATGCTTTGCATTTGTCACTCACGTATTAAAGAGTAAACTAATGCAACAATTTGTGAGGTGGGTGCATTTTAGTCTCACAACTAGAAAACTGTTCAATTGAATCATTCAATTTGTTATATCAGTGCAAAGTAAGTCAAAAGCAGACCACAAGTCCACAACATCATATTGGGATGACATGCGAGCAAAGAATAACATCATGTAGGCAAGGATGGTATGCATTTGCAGGAGTATGAAGAAAACAAAGTATTTTTGCCTATGATATACGAAATACATGGTGTCTGTAGTACACATCATCGAAAACATATTCATGAATGTTACTTCAGTTTTGTTCTATAGGACTTATCCTATAATATCAAATATCAAGTGAAGAGAAAGTTATTAACATGTGCCTTTTGACAACCCTTGAGTCCATGTGGTATCCAAATCAATTGGGTAGTGTCTAATGGTGGTTTATGAATTCATTTGGACCCCCGTAACAAGGTGTGCGACTTGTTTGAGAAATTCTCAAGTTGTTTGACTAAATCGCACCCACCTCACAATTTGTGGTACCACCGACCCAATTCACCCCGTATTAAAATATTCATGGCACTATTTTATTTCGTTGCCATAAATATTCTGTATCATCTAATTTGAAGATCTGTGTTCTCCATGTGGCAGATGATTGAAATCTCTACTTTTGAAGTAGATGCAACACCTAAGAAACCTCAATGCATGGTGGCCTTGGACCCACTCAATGACTCAAATTTGGACCAGCCATTGGTGATAGCATTTTGCGCTGCCATGCGAGTCTTAATGCTTCTGGTATGCTTTGTCCTGAACCAAGTAGATTGTATCATTACATTTCAAGCCTTTTTTTGGCTTCATGTCATCTTATAAGTCCACGCATTGCTGCAATACCAGGTCAGTTACCTTTATGCATAAAAATATAAAAGTTATGTGGTTGATCATGATATGTTTCTCTTTTGCATGGATAGCTTGATTGCGACTCCTTTTTCTTCCGCCTGTGTATGATTGATCTACCTTCTTGATGTCATGCTCAGTGAATTCTTGTTTGGGCGTCTACATCCATTTATAAATTTATGTCTTCATACACCTCACATGCTGAAACAGTAAAGGAAATCCATTGCACAGGGATGGAGATGAGGAACAGGTAGCTGAGAGGCTGCAACCTGCCAAAGAATTGGGCAAAGCTACGTACCTTGCCTTGTTAGATTGCTAAGCTGGCATGCAATGCTGATGACATCCTTTCTATCAGTGGACCTACTCCTTTGGGATTCTTAGGATTCAAGTATCCTTCACTGATTACTCCAATTATATGAAAGGAAGGAAAGGAGGAAAAATACAGATAAAGGGGGAAAGGCCACTGAATGAGGTAGGGCAGAAAGGGACTCCAATCTAAGGTTGTCTTGATGGCCCAAGAATATTCAGCTCTGCATTGTGAGGTGGAATTTGCTGGACCATCAATTCAGCCAGCCCAACTCGGTCTTCTACGCCTCCACAGGGATGAGTGAATGATCTTGTGACCTTTTCTTTGTGCCTTACTGCTAGCTCCATGCGTAAAAACACTTTAGGCAGCGGCGGAGGGCTGGCAAGAGAAGACGGCTATAAATATGGTGTGTGATGCAGCGGTTTCATCTTGTGCTGAAAGCAAGCTTGATTGCCTGTAAATAGGGAGGAAGCTCATGATGAAGAGGCTGTTGATCTTGCGAAGGTGCGAGCCGATCGTGCGGTTCAGCTGCTGCAGCGTGCAGTACCGGGAGTGTCGTCGCAACCATGCTGCAAGCACTGGAGGCCACGCCATCGATGGGTGCAGGGAGTTCATATCTGAAGGAGAGGAGGGCACTGGTGGTGCGTTCAAGTGTGCAGCTTGCGGTTGCCACCGCAGCTTCCACCGCCGGGTACAGGTCTATGAGGTTTCTTGGGATTATGCATCAGACACCTCGTCGACAGAATAAGAGGCGCTCCAAGCTTGGATTTCTGCTCCTGCAATGGCAAATGTTGAGCAATTCACCTTCTCCTATGTCTCCTGCATGAGGCTGCCCATTGTGATTGTTAGTAGCTTCTGTATACTGAATTGACCCCTTCTAAATTCTTATCTCAAGTGTCTTTGTCTGCCCTCTACCTTATAATGTAACTTCATGCGATCTCATTATCTATTTGCTCTTTCGCTCTGAGTCTCTCTTTGGGTGACTTCAAAACTAATGAGTATTGATTTGGACTTTCCTAACTCATTGTTGCAAGACAACTGTAATTTGTTCTTCGTTACCTTGTAGCTATCCAAGTGAACATACTGAATTATTTTGGTGGCCACTGTGTCTGAATGAATGTAGTTTGTCACTTTGCTGCTTTTGCCAGCTTGTGTATCTGAAATAGAGCCATATTCGTTCTGCTCAGAAATTTTACTGTTCGAGCAAAGTCAAGAGCACAAATTTCTGTTGTCCTCATTGCACATGTATACTGTTCTTCATTCCTGAGCTCTGTGCACAGACGTATTCAGATTCAGGGCCCTATTTGAACGCAGTATGTAGACATTTCTATCAGTTCTTGCTGGCATCGAATTGCTTCCTATCAAATTCATGCATAGCTCCTGCTTTCCAAACAGGCATTGTGCTTGAACTCGAGTAGACATAGTACACCTACTTGTAATGTCAAACGGCAATTGAAGCTGCAAGTACAGTACACCAGAGGTACGAGTGTTGATGGTTTTGCAGGAAGCACTCGTACGGAGTACTTCGTTTCTATTACCCAATTTTTGGAGCCAATGAATGGAGATTCAGCCCATTCAGGTCCCTTCGCGGCCTGGACGACACGAGTGTTATTTTGACATTTATGCGGACGGAAAAGTTGGATGGGCTCCGTTGTTGCGGCTGGACACAGGCGCATAAACGTGCAGAACGACAACAATTATAGCGGTTATAATTTGCAAAGATACACACTATGCATAGCTAGGCCTTTTCTTTTATCCATTCCTTTTATCTTGCCCGCTTTTTGGTTCCCTCTGGAACGGCTTTCCTGTTCCGTTTTCCATGAGTCAGTTTTTACCTCCTTTCTTGTTCCAACTTCTCCTTGTCTATCTAGGAGTATCCCTGAAGAACTAGCAATTTGCTTCTGAGCATTGATTAGCGGTCACATTTGTTAGATTTGTCGGGTGAGTCGGTCTCTAACAGGTGCAGTACAGCATTCTCCGGAGAATTTTGTTCACGCTGCAGAAGAACAGGATCACATGCGACAATGCAGCCGTGCCCCAGGCTTCAGGGAACGACCAGGCACTGGCAGAGCCGCAGAGATCTGATCTCGCTGCCGTGCGATTCTTCCCGGCGAGCTTTATGAGCTCCAGAGCATGACAGCTCGTGACTCGTGAGCATGAATACACCCTAGTCATTGAAGCACAGTTGTGAGAGCTGTTTGCATGTACAGGAAAGAACATTCGTCAGAAATGGAAATGGACAAGTGTTGGTGGCTCCACTGGAAGGTATTCTACATGGACACATGGTGCAGTCTGCGAATTTGCAGGATTTATTTTTATAGTCCTGCAAATTTTGAACTATATGATATGGTCATTAGTTCAAATTTGAACTAGAGATCATGTCCTAACGTCAATAAAAAAAAATCCGGAGGGAGTAGTTCATTTGAGAAAATCGTATTGGGCCTATAGCGCTCAGCATGCGAAGGAAATAAAAAAGGCTTAGCTGGAAAATCAACATCAAGAGGAATCTGTGTGTGCTTTTCCTACTAGACTAGAGGCCCGACAAAATTAATGAGCAATCAAGAAATCAATTTGAAAAAAGCCCGTAAGACTGAGGCCCATAGTGCCCCCCGAGACGGCCATTTAGCCCAGTTGCTAGTCAGAACCATATCCCGACAAAAACTTTTTTTAAAAAAAATGGTAGTAAGAACTAAGAAGGCCTCAAATGTGATCTCAAAAAAAAAAAAAGAAGGCCTCAAATGTTTTTTTATATTGTCGCCTCAAATGGTTTTTGTATGGTTGGTTTATGGAGATGCGTTCTTGACCTATTTTTGTTTCATCTAGATAGCGTCTATTCGTGTATGTCGTACATCTCTGAACTGATAATGTCGGAGGAATTTATCCAGTTTTTTCTGAACCTGAAGTGACAAGAGATGGGGATCACTTGTGTGAGAAACCACGTGTATGGCTAACAGCCTAGCGGCGGGCTCGATCGCGTAATAACACACACGGCGGTTTTAAGTAAGATGGCCATAGCCATTGCTACTAACCCATCTAGCATGCAAAGCTTGCTACCAGGTAAACGACATCACAAAATTGTGGCTGTCAGCCAGAGCCATTGCTGCACCAAGTGGGTCTCTCTCCAACTCTGATTGCTACCACGCCCAACTTGCTAATACCAGGGCAAAAACGTGTCAGGCGTGGCTAATCTGTAATCCACCCAACTTTTACGTGATCACCTACACAAATGATGGTGCTATATAATCATGCCTTGTAAACAGTACCAGGCAATTAATAGGCATCATGCTTCTCATGGTAATAGCATGTCAATTGTGAAAGAGATTGCTTTTAATTAGTACTGATCCTTTAATTACATCAGCAGTAGTTAGGGATTTTTTTTTCGGTGACACAGTAGTTAGGGAGTTCGCGTATAATTCACTCAAACTACCCCACAATTATGCAAAACACTTCCTGCTTGGACAAGTTGGAAGTGACAAGTAGTAGCAAATTCCAATCTACCCTATATTGTGTCTATTGTACTACAAGGGAGAAAAGATAGTTGTTACTAATTTCTAGTCCTATATTCAGATGTCGTTTTAGCTCACACATAAACCGACAAAGGAATAACACATCACTTCTTAGCTTCCACTGTTTTTGATGAGTTCATCTCCAGGCTGTTAACTTAGGTAATTATCATCTCTGGAATAAAGAAAGGAAAATGATGGAACGGATTAGCTACTTTCGGCTAACTTTGATGGAGTTTTCAGAGATAAGATTAAGATCCCCATCCCCTAGCCATCCACCTATGCCTCATATATAGTACTACTTTTTTCAATTATTGGAAACCGCAGCTATTGTGGACCCATATCATGTTGTGTTATATTCATTGGGAGCTTAAAATGTACAATTACATTTATCACAACAGCATATTCTCTTTTAGTTCACAAATAATAAGTGATGCATGATCAGTTCCTCTAAAACATAAACGCAACAAGTAATTTTATTAACATGGATACCTAAGGTTTAGTTTGACACCAGACGTTCTAAATAAATTTATTTTACTGGGATTGTAGCTATAGTAACAATTAACTAATCATTGGCTTAGTTACACTGCGCCCACGCAGACCAGATAGAATTTACTCGGAGCAAAGCAAGGTGTCAAGTGGGCATGGTGATCTGAGGCTCACAATTATACCCGCATCGCCATATTATCCACAGGGAATCTTTGTGGAGGACATCAAAGCGCCAATACAACTGAGATATGATACGAGTGCCGTCCATGCTTGTATGCAGTCAATTACACACAGGCGCATCAATGATGGTTTCTTTTTGCCATCTACTACTCCACTTGGACGGAGTAGTATTTTCAATATTGCTAAGTGCAGCGCATCAATTACTTATAGGCGCATCAATTATACACAGGCGCCCAGTAAAAGAGAGGGGAAATCATTTTTTCTAAGCCTTGAAATAGAAATAGCTTCGTTTTCCGGACCAAGAAAAAAGTTAAGAGAAAGAGAGAAATGTACTAGACTGCAGCATCTTGGAAGGGTGTTTTTTGAACATAATTCGCCTACCAGGGCAGCATATATGATTCTCTTTCTGTTCCCACTCACAACTTTCACCAGACTCCTTCCCCTTTTTACTCCATTGACATTATTATTGTGCAATGGCACTATGGCAGATGCACTCAATAAATGGAATCATGCTGATTTTGTGCCATTGCCAGCCAGATACCTCATCAGATGCATTCCCCACCCTTGCATCAAATGGAGAGGATGATGGTGCATGTGGTTTCAGCAGGGGCCATTAACCATCGGGAGTATATACTGTTTGGAGTTATTTTGTAGTTTGACATGCAAACTTCATGGTGTGTACTTGTTCCCTTGCTCTCACATTTGTTACTCGATCTACAAGTGTATGTATTTGATCCTTTCATTTAGATTCTAAAGAAACTAGTTAAATTCACGTGTCCATATTACGGGCTTAAGTATTTGTGGAATTGTGGTTGAAATGTTGAATGGTATTTTAGAACAAAAAAGGAATGTGAATATCGTATTTTGGAACCAAAAAAGGATGGACTGATTATTGCGCGCGGAGAGTAGAAGTACCAACAAACTATTTGTTTACGATTTATACCAATATATGCTTTCAAGAAAAGCATCGAAGGACAAACCTAGCTAAACCCCAAAGTCATTCTAAACCACATACTATTCCAAGATTCCAAGTTGTCAAAACGGGACCATCCAGTGTCATGCCTTTGAGAAAGAAGATTAGGACAATTACCGCAACGAGAGCGGCGTCTCGACCTATGCATTGATGAAAAGTAGCAAAATTAGAAAAGTTAGGCTAATCTGCATTGGTCAAGCTCCAATGGTTTGGAGGTCTCAAAAAAAAAAAGCTCCAATTGTTTGGATGTTAACATCATTCGAAAAACTGATTACTAGTTGATGTTATGTGTGAAACATGAGTTGAATTATTGGATGGATAATCGTGTACAATTTTGACTAGTAGTAATCAATCACCATGGCAGGCAGCATCCATGTGTCGTCACAGAATATATGTATAATTTTGACTACTCTATCATCCGATGATTTTTAGTATTTTTGTTTGTGTGGTGGAAGTAACGGGACACTGTTGTGAAATGTCACTGCAGGTGCTAGGCCAATAACATTGCTAGCTCTGCAGCCCTATGACCCTAGATGATCTGTTGTGTTTGACAGAGTACAAAAACAATTGAGGCAAGTGTTATGTCTTAATCAATATCACGTCCAATCCAGGTATAACTTAATGTGGTCAGGCACCACTATTGAGTGCGTTTCAGCGAAGCTTGTGGTTCGTCGGTGAGTGATTTGTTGCTCCTATTATTTCTTAGAAAATATATATCTGTGCTGATGTTTTTCTCTTCGTAGGACCTAGCTTGATTTGCGAAATTGTGAGCATAGGAATGGGTTCATACTAATACATATGCTCACAATTTTGATCCAAACTAAATTTAGAGACGAGGCTATAGGGCAAGATATATAATTTTGCAGAGAAGTGAAGCAGGGAGGCGTAAGGCTGTTAAGCAACCACTTCACTTGCCGCAGCTTACCCTATCCCGCAAAAAATAAGTTTGCAGATAAGCATCGTTGCTTGCTTTACTTAAAAGTACCACTGTTTTTTTTTTCTTTTCTTTTCTTCAAGTTGGATAGGACCCAAAGTCTCTTCTTCCCAAACTTTTCCACACCACAGACGAGAAAATCTTCTCGTGGGAAGCACTTTTCGATACGGTTCACGCGTATATACATTCATAGGTCCCTAGGGTTGCATGTTACAAGGAGTTAGGGTAAGAGCACATTGATTGGCGCTAATGCCCTATCATCTTCATATAGATAGCCGGCCAGGGCAAGGCTCCGTCACTATCACTAGATTAGATGCGCTTTTAGGGCTTGAAGCTTTGGACTGCTGCCATGAGAAAGGCAGCATGGACATTACTCCCTGGTCCCATGCATGCAAGCATGAGGCTACAAGCATGTGGATGGTCCTCAGTGTCCCAATCATTAGCTAAACTCATGAAAGACAGCGTAGTATAGATAGTATAGCAAACCCATCTGATCCGTCGGATCAGATGCTTTAGAGGATGGTCCAGCAGAAGATTCAATACGATCTTGAACGCAAGAGTGTCAAACATTGAGGCTCACGACATGTCTGAAACGCACATGGGCGTTTTCAAACAAACATACTGCAATTGTTTTCTAAGAAGCTTAAGTCGCTATTTGGTTAATTGTATTTTGTCGTGCTTGCTCTGCTACTCTAGCCACAAATTATTGTCAGATCCTGTGTATTTTTGCGGCAAAACTTTCCACAAAAAGAGTTGTCGCTAAGTGTGGTCGTCTGCAAGAACATCATTTTTTTTTTAACCTTTTTTCGATGAATCTACTGTACAAGAAAATCATTTGTGAGAAACACGAGGCAGTTTATGATGAAACTAAATCCTCATCTTAGGCTTTAAAAGTCGAAAGAAGATGGTGCTTTCACAGCTACCAGCATTCGCCGCTGTTAATCAAACCACCCTGATCTTATCAAATATGGAGTAGCCTTTATTGACGCTCCCTCTAAGTCAAAACGGCATCTGTTTCCATCAGATCCGTTTCAGAGCAGCCTCCTCTCCGCTCTCACGCACCTCGCTCCCGTTGACTAGTAACCGACAGAAGGGGCCCACGAATGACATTTCGAACTCGGGGCCCACCTGCAGTGCAGTTTTTCCAAAACAAAGCTAGCCGTAGCGCACGTAGCACAAACCGGATGCTAAAACGGGCATCGTCTACCTTGCCACGGCACGGTAATGACCAAGCGATGGATCAATCAATGGACTCCAACAAACTCCATTGAAAGCCACTTTCATGGCGTGAGTGAGCTAATACGCCAACGGCTTCCTCGCGTGCTCGTAGCCAGCGGTCAAATATGTGCAACGAGATACGTTGTGATCATGCACGGCAACGGAAGAGTACACATACTGTACGAGCAAAGGCCGTTTACTAGTCCGATTCGCAATGGTTTGACTGACCCGTCTAAAAGCTTGTGTAATCAACCAGTGATATTCTCAATCGGATAACAACCCCACACACACTGCCGGAAAGTACACGGAGCATGTGGTGTCAAAGCTTTGCACACATTGCGACGACACAGTAGTGTAACAGGGGGAGGGAGGTGAATGCGAAGCGTGAAAGAAACTGTCAATGGTGCTGCTAAAAAGCGGGCTTGTCATCACTCCAAAAGATGGAATCTCTTTAACCTTTTCGATCTCGCGTTGATGGTGAAGCGCCGAATTTAATCGACAAGTCAAACACACCGGCCTGGAAGAACAGCTGCGTTCCTTCCAGATCTGCCTGAATTGTGCATGCGAGTCTATCGCTTAAGCCAGCGGCTAATTATCCTCTCCACAGAATTGTTGGTGCGCGTGATTCCCCTGGACAAAAAAGATGAGGACTATCAGGAGCACAGAATTAAAACTTTAGGTCACTGTTAGCGGATACATCCATGGCTGGTGCCAAAGGCCAACCAGCGCACTCAAGGCTTCACCATCTGAGAATTTGTTAGAAATGCAGGAAATTTGCCAGAATTCATAAGTACTCCACTTGATAATGACAAAGGCGTGTTCCAGACAAAGCTGAGTTCACAATTCAAGCCCCCGGACCACAAACCACACGTCCTTTGCATATCCTGCCATCACACCATGTGAACTGCCATAGTAGTAGTTCTAATTTACTGCTCCATAGTAGTAAAAGCACGTTTGACCCTTGCCTGGTTAGGATAGATAAATCGAGTTAACCGCCTCGGAAACCGCACCGCTCATTAAAGAACCATTTGCAGTGGTTACTTGGAAGGCACTACAACCACCATCGCTATCATCACTGCATCAACTTGCAGAGCATGACGCTAGGGCCAAAAACAGCTTAAACAAACGAAACCGTGACAGCTCACTGATAACAGAACGGACAGGCAAAATTTAATCAAATGGAACAGAGAACCGTTGAGGCAGTGAGTGGTAGCACCACTACTGCCACTCCATTTTAAAATTTTAATACTGAAGAGGTTGCCGTGAGTGATGATGTCACAGCACCTGGACTGGAAAGATTAGTTAGTTGGTCCTAATTGCCTGATTAGGTAAACTTAACCTCTGCTTGACTAGTGTTGGAGTGGACGAATCCGGAAAGAGAGAATCTGTGAGCGGAGCTTATCATCGGAGCTCATTAGAATATATGTTAGTATTGTTAACCGGGGATAGATAATGAGAAAAGGTCAAAAGCGCGTGGGCATCGATTCCATTCATGGAGTGTTTGTGAGTAACTACGAGTATGTAGATAAGATATTCCGTCCGGTTCCATTATTCAATCACATTATTTGTGTAAAGAAAAGGTGCGTAAAAGGTTCTTAAATCTTCATTAGCCTTTCACCTTTCGAGCGAGAAAATGATGCATCGACTAGCGGTGGACACGTCCACACTAGCATTCGTATCTAGGAGATGATAATTGACCTAGTAATATATACTCTCCGAGATATACCGCTGGTACAGCTTCAGGGACGATAATTAGTACAGTAGATTAATTTTAGGGGAAAAATCAACAGTACTACTAGGGCTGCGTTCGGATGCAAATAATAGGGCTCTAAAGTTACTGTAGATGTCACATCAATAATGCGGCACGATTATGTGTACTAAACAAAGTCAAATTACAAAACTAAGTCCAGGACCCCCTCTATTTCGCGAGACGAACGCAATGAGGGTAATTAAGCGGCGATTAGACGATGGTTACTGTAGCATCACTGCGTCAAAACATTGATTAATTAGGCTCGTTAGATTCGTCTCGAACAATAACGCCCATCTGCAGAAAGGTTAAATTTTATTTAGTACCCCTAAATAGAAGATTCTTTTTACTTTAGAGGGGTAAAGTTTAGAGGGCACTTTAGAGGCCCCAACCGAACGCCACCTAGGTCTTTTAGATTTGCTTATTCTTCAGGGATAAATGTTTCTATGATTATTTTATAGAAATGCAGAGATAGAGGGGTAACCCTACGAATAAAGAACTGTGGGAGGACAAAGTAACATGCTGCGATCCCCTTAAACAAATGCAGATCCAGCTTCCATGTGCAATCCCCATGACCCATGATAAGCATATCTCTACTATTATAATCTCAGGTATAGCATCATTACCTGGGAAGGCACCTTCTAATAGTAGGAACATCCTCTCACCGGATTAACAATAATACATCTGGGGAACCTAACCAAAGGTATAGATCAGGATAGGGAATGGGGAATCTAGGCTGGCGATGCATCATGCCATGCATGCAGGGAAGCAGGGCAGGGCTTCTCAATTGTTTGTTTAGGGTTTTGTTTGCCATCACATGAACCCCAACAACCCAGCAGGCAAATCTTTCAAGCCCATCACGAGCACAGGATAAAGCATGATCATGAGGAGCATCCATATGATGAGCTCCCCTTAAAGAGGCACCAGCATCACCGAAGCACATTAAGATAGTAGTACTACATCTTCAAACAGAAACCTGTGGAATTGGTACATGTAGTGGTAGTAAGATGTGAGTATTGCTATGTTTTTATTAAGCTATACCATCGAAAATGAAATAAGAAGGAATGTCTGTTCAGTTCATATACTAGTAACAATAATGACCCTGTTTGACTGCACCACAACACTGTAGCGGACGCTGAATAAATAACTGCGAATACTGTAGCTGCTGAATTACTGCACGCATGGCGAATAAGCTGAATAAACAGTTCACAACTATCTAGTAGGGGGGAAAATTTTCCATCTGAAGATAGTAATGTAATAATGACGATTCTGTAGAAAGAACCAAAAAGAAGGGTGCGGCACCACAATGCGGTGAATCGAGAGCAAATCATGGGTTTGTTTAGCAGGTGCCTCCATCGATTACATTCGTCGGGAATTGGGCTTGGGCAGGAAACAAAGACCATCAAACAGACGGGGCCGGACAGAAGAGAGAAGAGAAGAGAAAAAAAAAACATCTTTTTTAACCTGCCTGCGCTGTCAGCCAGGGCGCCATGCCATGCCTAGCCTAATGCCATCACGAGCGCCGCTAAGTAGTAGCTCTGCATGATTTGGCTTGTCACGGCCATGGCCGAGCGAGCTTGGCCTTTTCAGCGTCAATGGCGCCAGCTTTTCGTTGGGGGAGCCCCCAGCGCGACAAAAAGCATCGCCTTCCTCTTCATATTCCATCCCATCACGCACAGTGCCGCCGGTACTACTGTTCGGCTCAACAGCGCCGGCCATTTTACTTGCCCCTTTTTAGAGCTAAAAAACATTCTTAGGACAAAGCGTCGCTGCCTAATTGCCTGCCTGGCCCGGCTAGATATGGATCTCATCTGATCTATATCTATCCATCCAGTAGTATCAGTCTGTCAAGCTGTCCGAGATGGTGGTGGTTACTACTCCTACCTGTGTTTCGTGTTCGTGCTTTTGGCCGGTAGAGTTGTTGCAATGCAAAGCAAGCACTTTTCCATGGCGTAAATGGCATGTCTTCAGTGGAAAGAGTTAGGAAGAGTTGGAGAAGAGCCATTTGAGATTCGTATAGAAGAAACTTATGAATGCGCCCAGTACTGTACTTCGCAGAGCTTGGCAAAGCATGGCGGCAAGTACGACAGCGATTCCTACCAAATCATGAATGTAGTGTAGTATAATATTCCCTGCTAATGATGGGCTTAGCCATTATCCTACTCTTAATAGCAAGCAAAGTACAAAGCAAGTCAATTAATTTATGACAGGAACAGTGCTTAGAGGAGCAAGAGGGGAGGCTGCTTCCGTTTTGCGCAACATGTCCCGGCACAGCGGCATGGGATCCCAGGAGTCTAGAAGGAAGAACCCTCTTGCTCCTCTGAGCACAGCTCATGGAGGACGACGACAAGAACAACCAAGAAGGCGGCTTACAACTTTTGGTTGGGATGAGATAATCTAGTCCTAAATCAGCATCACCGTCATCATCGGATCCCAAGAACATGGTACAGTACAGGGGAAGAAGAAGAAGCTTGGATTTCTAGGCATGGCATGGCATGCTTTCTTGGGGTTAATTTCTTAGATGGAAAGTCTAAAGAAAAAAAAGGAAAAATAAATGATCGATGGAATTAAGCTACATGTTCCTCTCTCCAGTCTCCCTTCTCTCTCTCTCTCTCTCCAGTTTATGCGGACTGCGGCGACGACGACCCGTTGATGATGTTCTCTTGGTGGTGGCCGGCGGCGGAGGCGGCGCCGCCGTTGATGTTGATGAAGCCGGCTGCGGTGGGCGGGGACGAGGAGAGGACGGGTGGGGGAGGGCTGGCGGCCGACGTGTGGAATGGCGGAGCGGAGCCGGCGGCGGTCGGGGTGTGGAGCGGCGGGGCGGAGGCGGAGACGGGCGCTCCGCCGGAGAGGAGGCGCTTCGGCGGGCGCTGTGGCCGCCGAGGAAGTTGTGCTTGTTGTTGTGCATCCAGACCTTGAAGACGCCCTTGCCGACGCCGATGTCGCGGCACCACTCGTCGACGACGGCCTCGTCGCGCTTCTGCAGGCGCCACCCGAGCCGCTCCGACAGCTCCTGCATCCGCTGCTTCTGCTCCGCGGTGAACTTGGTGCGGAACCGCTTCCTCGGCGCCGGTCCGCCGCTCGACGGCGTGCTCATCAGCTGGTTGTGGGCGGGGAGCCTCTGCGCCGCCGCCGCCGCCGCCGCGGCGCCCGGCGCGCCAGAGCCGAGGGAGAGCAGCATGTGCGGCGCCGAGGGGAAGTAGGTCGGCGGCGGGGGCGGCTGCTGCGCCACCGGCGCCGGGACGTGGTGCAGCTGCGCCGGCGGCGGGGACAACGACCGCTCCTCGTCGTACTCCGACGCGTCCGAGTCGGAGTCGGAGTCGTCGCCGTCGACGACGGCCGGGAGCCGGTCCTCGGGCGTCTCCTCGCGGCGCGGCGGCTGCCCGTGGAGCACGCCGGCCGGCACGGGCGCCGGCAGGGCCAGCGGCGCGGGCGCGAGCGCCGCCGGCGGAAGATTGCCCTCCACCGTCCGGCGATGGAAGTTGCGGTGGCAGCCGCACGCCGCGCACCTGAGCGACGACGGGTCGGCGGCGTTGGCCCCCGCCGAGGGCATGAACTCGCCGCACCCGTCCAGGGCGTGGCCGCCCAGGCTCGCCGCGTGGTTCTTGAGGCACTCCCGGTACATGGGCTCGCCGACCACCGCCGGCGCCACGGCCGCCGGCTTCACCTTCTTGGCGGCGCCGCCGTTGGGGAACAAGACCGTCTTGTACTTGACGTCCATGGCCTCCATGCCGCCTTGACCCGAACAACAACACACAGCTACTCCCAGACAGAGAGAGAGAGATTACCCGTAGCTCCTAACCACGGGCTGTTAGCATGGGACGACGGGTCAAGGGAAGGAGGGAGAAAACAACAGGTAAGGAGGTGAAGCGAGGACGAGGAGATAAGAATGAAAAGGGGCAAGCAGCTCAAGAGTGACTAGTGAGAGAGAAAGGCAGTGAGTGAGAGTGTGAGCGAGCACAACAACACATGGAGGAGGGGAGCTTATAAATCACCAGGTAATTAGGCGCCCAACGGAAAAAGAAATATTGTTTCTGAATGATACTCCATCTTAGAGATAGATCAGTGACGACATGGACTGCAATCCGTTGGAATTTTGCAGAGGGGCTGCGGGTACATGTCAACGTACCGACCGTCGGATCGAGAATCAAGAGTGTTGCGGCCGTGGAAAAATCAAACTAGGTGACGCAGGTTTCTTGTTGGAACCTCGGCGTGAGGTGCCTGTTACGACGTCGTCGTTTGGCATATGTAAGCATTGCTATACGGTTGGCACCAGCTATATCATATTCAAATATTCAACACAAATCTCACAGATATGAGAAATAAATTAAAAACAAATCTTAGAGCCTAGATGGTGACGGCATATAAGCTTGGGTTTGTTGCAAGTAGTAACTCATCTGGCTTCACACAACCTTTAGAATTAATGCTGCTTTGATCATAGAGTAAAACCATGACCGGAGGATGTTTTTGTCTCACAATTGATCCAAACAGTCAACTGCGCTCCAGAAGGGATAAAATTGTTTGTAGACCACTTTTATGTGATTTATCGACTCAATTGGTTCTTTACCTTGTATTGCATTACGTATACGGCAACATATGAAATACATACTCCAAGTTATTACTACACGACATAATAGATGGCATCACCCGCATCACTATTCAACAAAAATACAAAAAAATTGATAATATTACATTATAGTATAAAATAATAAGAGGTTGCCTGGGGAGCCGCTTCTTTATCTCTCTTTTGTTTTTGTCATTTAAACGTGCGTTAAGTTTTTCACAGTTTTTTATGGAATTTTGATCTAATCGATAATTCATTGTGTAGCATGACATATATACTAATCTCCAACTATGGAAGGCAGGGGCCTCTCACAGCGTTTTGGCATTCGTGGCTGCCTTTGAAGTCGACACGTCATTTTTTACCGTCCTATTCTCGCCTCTGCCTCTCTTTTGACGGACCGCGAGCATGGATTCTCTGTCTCCTCCTTCCTCGGCCTCGCCAGCTGTTCTCCTCCCTGGCGAGTAAGACCAAAGCCACTCTCTCATACATATATGACAATATATTAAAATATCCAATGTTATTTCGCGATGACATAAGGATTAACAATGCATTGTATCCATTTTTTAAAAAAGCATCGTATCTTCATTATTAATTATTTGATGACAGTATAATACTACTAATTAAGATTATTTCATATCCTCTCCATTTATCTCATTTTTTGCCATTTAAAGTGTGAATGCATGCTTTGTAGCAAAATATAGAAAAAAAATGTTTCTTTGACAAGCCTTGATCACAATAAATGACATCATAACAACAGGCCACCATAGCTAGAGAATCAATGGAACAGATATCATAATAATACACCCACAACCATACATTAAATAAAATAAGAATTTTCAGGCATAAACCAATTGGTACTGGATCGTATGACACAAAATGGATAGTCCATTGACTTTTGGGCTAAGATTACTTTCATCTGCGACCGTGAAGTGAAGTCCCGACTGAAGTTTGTTCTTGTTTGACCGTATCAGCTTATCTTGACATTTCGGACAGCTTATGGTTAGGAATGCATCTGAACAACTCTATCTATCTACTAAAATGTTACTAGCAACTTTATCAACGCTTGAACCTCACGATGACGTTATTGTTGCACAACAGTACACAGAACCATCGAACCGTTTGCATCCACACGCTACAGGTTGATTCCGTCGAAATGTCCACTCCACTCCGGTGTACTGCACCAGCGGTAAATAGCCTCAAATGTTCGCGGGGACATGGATCTCGTGGAGCGGCTCGTCCGTCCGAAAACAAAGTACAGAAATCATTCGATCTCAAAATATAACTCCTCCTGCACGAGATGACCGGATCGCATGGAGTAAAGCCCCCTCCATGATCACCTGCATAAATCCAACCGTGGCCGTGGGCAAAAGCTGGCATCAACCATGGCCGTGGGCGCGGGTGCCGTGCCGCCGCTCTTCGTCCTCGGCGCTGAACACACCGCAGCGCAGGGGACGCACAAGTGTACGCCGGCGGAAGCCACGTTTTATCAGGGGAGCGTTGCGATGCGTAGCACACTGCACTGTACTATTCCTGTAGGACGTAGGCCTCCTCTTTCGCTGATGGCGTGATGACACGGACCGAGGTAGCCGCTCATAAAACCTGGCAATTACTCAGCTGATGGTGCGGTTGTTGGAAGTGGGAAAGACGGAAGACGAAGGTCCGCGCCGGGCCGGAACGGGGTTGGTTATTACGTGCATGCGTCGCGGATGCCCAATGGCGCGGGCGAAGTTATTAATGGAGTGTTGTTATTAGCGCTTGGCATTGGCACTGTCTTTGGCATGACGGATGGATGGAGTTCCACATGGAGCGGACCTGAGATAGCAAGGCTTTGCAGGAGTACTACAGTACAGTGCACTGCAACGTGCCATGGCGGTCGCAGTAAATAATATTGCTAAGTGCAGCGCGGTACAGAGCGGTGGGTACGTGCCGGAAGAACTGCGTTGCAAGTGTTGTTGGTGCACGAGCGTGGGCGGCCTTGCCTCATGTGATGCCGGACAAGACCAGCAGTTTGCAAGAAGGTTCACGATCCAAACCGGGTGGAGGAAGCTCGGAATGCTCGGGGTCCAGTCGTCCAGAGACCCCGCCCCACCCGCCGGTGACAGTCAGTGCAGTGCAGCGCAGGCGACGTGCAAGTGAATTTTGTACAGTCAGCACTTGTCCCTCCCTGGCGCGTCCCGTGTGGGGAGGTAGGGAGAGGGAGGGAGGGCAACAAAAACTGGCGCACGGGTGAGCCTCCCCTGCCAGCTGCCCTGCGCGCGCAGGGACGAAGGAAGGAAGGGAAAGGATCAGCTCGGCCGGTGGCTGGCGCAGCGAAAAAAACCAACAGCGGCCGGCGACGCGAGGGCGAGGCCCCCCCCACCATGTGGGATTGCGGCCAGTTCGGGCGGGCACATGACATGAGGCTTCCTGCATCCATCGACGTCGGGCGGGGCGTGCTGCTGCCGCTGTCTCTCTCTCTCTCTATCTGGTCTGGTCAGCCGACGGATCGAGCGAGCCTGGTGGGCAGCGGGAGCAAGCGTCGCTGTGCCGCGTTGTTGCGCGCGCGGGGGCAGTGGCCGAAGGAGTTTGTGGTGGTGTTGTTGTTGGTCGGCTGGGGGCAACGCCATGCCATGCTGCGGTGGCCTTGCCCCGTGCCCAACGAGATGCTGCTTCCGGTGCCTGTGTGGGCGCCGCCGCACATGACGGTCGCGGCGGTGATTGGCTTCGGTCGGCAAGCAGGGCCTCCCTGCCGCGTCTGGGACTGGGACTGGACTAGACACTGCGGGCGGGCTGCTGAGAATGATCGCGAGTCAAACCACGGTGTGCGCAGGCTGTCCGATCGACTCACATCGGACGGACGCTCCAGATTCGCCCGACCCCTTGTTGTATGAGAGGTCTGCTGCTGCTTCTCTCCTAGTAATCCTTCTCCGTACTGTTGTTGCTTCGAGTTCGACAGTGATTACCGCTGCTTTTCTTTCGGTTCTTTTTTTCCCGAACGGACTACTGTTTCTGCTGGTACTATGTTTGTCCGTCCATTTTCGTCATGTCGCTCTCGCTCCCATTCAAACCCCTCCAGCATCCCTTCAAAAAAAAAAAAAACCTCCAGCAACAACAATCATTGTGCATGGTTAGTTGACGCTCCCGTTTGTCGCGCAGTGAATTCCCAAAGACGATGGCATTCATTGTGCATGGTTGACGCTGTTTAGCGCGCGCATCGATCCATGCTACTACTACAACCACCACTGTTCTTGGTTTACAGTGACATTCAAGACACAAGCCTTGCTGCCTGAACGGATGATAAACCTTTGGTCAACCGCGTACGTCGCCCTGCCGGTACACGCACGACGCACGGTCTCCCTCGCACCAACAGCCTCAAAGCAGCAGCATTTCAACTCGACCCTCTTTGGTTGGCTTCGACCCTAGATCAACAACCGGCCAAAAAGGTAAGACATTTGTCAGATCACCTTTCGCGACACGAAAGTTTCACTGGAATTTCGTAAAGGCTGCTTCGCAGCTCAGTGCGAAACACTGCAAAATGCCAAACATGCCATGCCACAACAGATCCAGGTAAAAAAGAGAGAGAGAGAGAGACAGAGAGTTGAGGACGGCCACTCGGCCAAGGTCGGGCGCCGACCGGGGCACGGTCGGTGTCAGGTTGACACCGGCGACGCGAGCTGGCATACATGCCCGTCATCACTCACAGCGGCTGATTAATGCCGAGTTATCGCGGCTGACAGCGCGCACGCGGCCGGCTCGTCGTGGCCCGTGTGGAGCGTTGATGCGAGCAATGTGATCGGGTTAATGTTGCTGTCCTGTGGTGGAGCACACCCTTATTACTTCTCCTTTATACGAACGGGACGGGGTGAGTGAGGGGGATCAATACGGCCGTGACCTCGACACAGGTTCACCGGGGACTGCGAGGACGAGATTTCGGTGCTGCCTGTACTGGCTAGATCCGTGTCTCACGCTGGTATTGAACGAAGGTTCAGATGGCCAGAAAACCGGATAATAAAGCTTAGTGAACTGTGATGTTTATGACGCGGCGGTGATCGGATGCAATGGTCTGTACGTGAGAAGTTGTTCACTGGCCGTGCTGATGTTGTCTTATTGGAATCTACAGAGGTAGAGAGGGAGGGGGGTCAGAGACCGGCCGAGCAAACGAAACTGCAAAGTGCACCGAGCACGACTGCGCGACAATGGAGGAGGCATCGTTCCGCGGCTGGTGACACGGGCTGAAAGAGCATGTACCAAGGATGGGCGCATATCAGTCTTGTTGTAAAACACGTGTTAATGATCAATTAATCAAGATAACTAGGCTAATGATTAAATGTCCAAAGGGGCTGTCACCCCACGTGTGCGTGCATACACACTTGAATCATTTCTTTCTCTCTTGATTACATTCTGTAACAAGTCTAACGGGCCTTCCCAAGTCGCGCCTCTCCTGGATCCAACGGGCCAGATTCTCCAGAAGTCCAGATAGCACCAAATAGACGGTCTCCCCTAAAAATAATAATAATAATCAATAGTTTATTAGATCATTTTTTATGCCGAGCTAATTTCCAGGTATCACAAAAATAGACCAGCCTTAGCAGTAGGTAGGATATCATATAAAACGACACCGTCCGCCATACACATGGATTACCAAATATAAAATATCCAATAATTGGGTTACATGGCACTAAATATTTAAGCAGTCCGTCCTAAAATCAAATGCATCCTACACACGGAGCAAGCCATCCTAGGTAAAGGCTACACACACAACACCGCCTAAAACAGTAGAGCTTTCTTTATACAATGGCAGTTGCGCCTGGCTAGTCCAATAGAACTACTGCTAGTTCATTCTTTGGTTGCGACATCAGCTACTGCTAGTTTGGAGAGATGAAATGCACTCGGGCAAGGGGATACTCCTTCCCAGCAACCCAAACACCGGTCTGCGACCACTGCACGTCCTCCCATTCTAAGTTGTCTTGCAACACCTGCATCACGGAGGTAACAAAAGACAATGTAAACTTATTCTCTCTGCCCAGCGCCTTGAACATCCAGGAAGCAGAAATACCTCAAGTTGCTCTACGGGTAGTGGGATACCGATTGAGCGCATGGCACTTTCAGGCACGGCCTTCTTACAGCGAGACCACCGGAACACATCCCGAAGTTCATGATCCATAGAGCTTCTGTCCCCATTTTGGGAATGGTGGCTACTATTCTGGTGTTTTTCAGGTTCTGCTTCTGATGCAATGGAGTTGGATCCAGTGCTACGAGGCCTCTCTCCGCTAAAGCACAGCTCGTACCTGTGGGAACTTGTACCAAAACCGGAAAAGAGTGAGTTCCATAATCAAGTTAAGATTTTGGTAGAACCAAAGAAAAACAAAACAAATCACAGATCTGCAGAGTGGCAAATGCGTCATACCTATTAAAGTGTGTTTCCAAATATATGACTTCGCCTTTTTTCAGTCTTGCAGAAGTATAAAGAGACTTTTTCAGTCCCTTGTCTGCCACTATGCTTATGCTATATTTTAACCTGAATGAAGAAATTGACAGAGAATAGAGAACAGTCAAAACCTTAGCTGGAAATGAGGCATGGCATGAATATATTTTACTGACAACTAGATCAAGCACACAAATACAGTAGAAATGATAATACAGGTACTTGACAGAGCTCTAAGTGAACTTAAAATGAGAGGTTTCAGAAGGCCTGTTAGTAGATACCATGGTTCGTTGCAGAGATTGTACTGTATTGTGACTTCCCGAACAAATCTTTGTTGACGTAATGCATTCTGTATAAATTGTATCGGGAAAATTCTTAGGATAGAAGGAAAAAGAGATCAATAAATAAAGAATAAACTGTAAAAGAATGTACACTGATTCAACTGAAAACACATAACAAAGAGAAAACGGAAAATTACAGAAGCTGCTGCTCTTGTTGTCATTGTACGCTCAACTGCAACTGGAGCAAGTGTAGGCTCCACTGCTGATGTGTGGCTAAGGCGTGGTTCAAGATCAATGGTGCCACCACCTTTCTGCAAAGCATGCGCTAATCAGACATTCTATGGAACAGTGATCCGCAAAAGGTTCAGAAACAGTTATCAGTACAAGGTTTGCGAATGTAGCCACATCAATAAGAACCAACGAAAAGAGGCATTGCAACGTTCTCCAGTGTCGCCAATCTTAATACCTTAACGATGCAGCAGCGTTCTATGCGAAAGCTACAACCAATCCCGGCTCCCCAAGCACGTGAACGTACATTGTTCCTTAATGTTGAAGTGTAGCCTGGGATACATACCAAATTTTATGAGTATTCATTCAACCATCTGTCCTTCCAACAAACTCTGAGTTAACTCACACAACACGAAAGAGTGCTTACTGTCTTGTGGTGGCAAAACTTGAACAGTTGCACGTAGTTCTTGGATGGCAGATGGTGGAGGTGAAGATGTAGGAGAGCAGTACCCAGTATGCATTAGCACTAAAAGAACCCATGAATACACATTAGAAGCTAAAAACAAAAACCTCTGAACTAGTAAGAGTTTATTCTATAAAAGAGCGAGTATAAGTTCATGAACAGTGATCAGGAAGCTACCAGCCACAAGATCTGAATCATTAGTATAGATATCTGTTCCCCAAAGTTGCGCACCCTTTACCTGCAAACAATGATTTTGACAAATGAATGGCAGAGATACATGACAAAATTTGCATCATTCATATACAAACATCATTATTTTTAGCACATATGATTTCAGATGTGCAAAACAGAAGTAAAAAGGCTCTGGAAATCCCAGGCATAGCTGTAAGACAAATGGCAAATGTGACCATAACCGCAAAATTTCAAGTGACACTACAGTAGAAGGAAGCTCCAATGATGCCATAAATAACATAAGGGACTGACAGAACCTCAGTGACAACATGCAACTTTAGATAGCTTAAGTAAATAAACCAGCGATTGCCTGCCAAGCCAGTACACTTACTTGACGATTTGTTGAAGTAACAAATTCAGCAGGTATCCGAATTTCAAGAGTAGGTCCATTTTGTCGACTTTCAGAACTTCCAGCATCCTGGGTTGCTTCAAACTCTTTCCAGGATTTAAGAAGCTCCTGCATGCATTCCCCAGCTTTGTAAACAATGGCAGACACCTCTGACTTACCTGCAATCAATAGAATACTCAGGTAACAAAACAAACCTTAACCCTACAGAGCTATCCCATAAATCAATGTGTGAACTAAATGTGGAGGCTAAGCTTTTGATATAGAACAAAATGACATTGACATAAAATGAACATATATAGTCTACAGAAGGTGGTCTTTTGATGAATCACGTCCCAAAGGAAAGCACCACTATCCATTGTATTCAGCCAAGAATGCAGATATATACTTGACTAACCTTGAGACCTGCAATTCAGAACAAAGGTTATGAGATTTATTATTGACTAGCCATCACCAATCAATAAAGCTCCAACCTACTAAGCAGCATGCTCCTACATAGTAGAGACAAATTTCCTAAATTGGTGAATGCAACGCAACTGCATTTACCTTATCATTATAATTGAAAAAAAGAGAAACACAGAAAGGAGCATTTTAAGCTTACCCCTCACCATCACAAATTTTCGAACGAAATCGAGGTTCTCGCTGAGATGCTTGACTACCTCCTCTTGGTCGTGCAATCCTCTTGCGTTGGATACTTCCAAAAGCATCCTTATCTTTCTCCATATCTCCTTCAGCACCATTGTCATCTGATTCCTTATCATTATATTTGCTCCTTTGGTCATGTCGGTCTCCTGCATCCACATCCTTCTCTCTTTTCTTGTCCTTAGGATCCATATCGTGAGCTTTCCATATGTCATCCTTAAGAGCCTTGGAATCTGTTGTTGTACTCTCATGCTCTGCAATTTTAACAGCTCCATCAGATGTGGCTTTTTCCACCGTGTTCTCCTTTTCAGTTGCTACTGATGCCTCTTTCTTAGCAGAATCCTTCTCCCTAGCATTGCCTTCCTTGTCCTTTTGGGGGTCTTTTCTTTCCCTGTCCCGCTTTTCAGCATCCCTGTCTTCCCTTTGCATTTCTCTTCGCTCAACACCACTGCCTCCTATCTGCATACCGATTCGTCGATCATTTCTATCACTTTCTCTAGCACCGTGTTTTTCATCTTTCTTTTTTCTGTCCTTGTCTCTGAACTTATCTTCACTTTTAAGATCTGTTTTGTTGTCGCCCGTAGATTCATGAGCATCCTTGAAGTTACGTTCTTCCACAGTTGGAACTTTGGGAGTTTCATCTGTACCTTGCATTCCAGGGCGTGAAAAACGCCAATCCATATTATCAGCAGGCTGTTCGAAATACCTCTTACTCCTATGATCTTTATTGTCTTTCCAGCCTAAGTGTGATGTAACTGAAGGATGACTATCCTTTTCAAATTTGGCATCGCCTTTGTAATCGGCATGGCTCCTTCTCTCAGCTCTTATTTCACTTTCATCTACTCTGTTATCTGCCTTTACATCACTCTCAGCTTTATTACCTTGCAATTCAACTCTTGAGTCACTATGGATATCCCTAGCATCAGCCTTAGACTCACGGTCATCTGCCTTAGAGTCCCGCGCATCTTTACTTTGCTTTGATTCTAATCTGCTGTCAGAGGAGATGGGATGGTCAGCAAAGTTGCTGGAGCCAATAGGCGTCCGATGAGACAGAGATGACCTAGCCTTATCATCACGGGGCTCAACCCGTTGAACCTTGGCAAATCTTCCATCGTGTTCAAGAGCACCATGGAAATCACCGCTGCCAGATTGAATAGCTTTCCCTGACGGACTCGAATAGGAGCTGCTATCATCCAAAGGACGTTTTGCAGGTGTAGAGTGGCTACCCTCCTCATGCAACCTCTTTGGAGCACCACTCATTTTCCTCTCCACGGTGGAATTGAATTACTCAGAGTGAACCAAGAATAACTCAGATCAGGATGAGCCAAATTGCCTTCGAAGTAATTGCACTGCAAGGAAATGCTGAGTCAGGACATGTTACTTGTTTTAGTTTTGTTTGAAAATGTACTACCTCCGATTTTATTTTTTATTTTTGGTACCAGCAACAGCAAAAAGACACCAGAGGTAATAGATGAGAAATGGAAAACATATCATACATCTTCATTCAACAGTTTGCTAATAACTGTGCAGTGAAGCAAGATAATGTGGTGGAAATGTACTTGTATGGCCTCAACTTCAGGGTAAAATTACTGAGACCATCTCAAATGGTGTACTCATCTGTCAATCTCTATAAGGTATGCTATGATTTGGACGGTCTCAAGTCAAATTTGGATAAAATTTTCTTTAGCAATATATCGTTGATTAGTGATTACTATAAAATCACATTGTAAATCAAAATAAAAATCAAATCAAGTGGTACTTAGCAAGATGGTTGGTCAAAATTTACAAAGTATGGACCTTCAGATGCATGTGCACCTTATCGATTCAAATGAATGGAGTAATGTTTGGTTCTAAAACTACGGAGGTAACTAACGGGCTACTGGTGGTCGTATTATCTGTCGACCTGTTCATCTTCTACCTTCGCACCTAACAGTCACTGAATTCCTCGTGACAACCAGCCCTGTGCCTCATCCGCGGCACTCAGCGCCTCCGCCAGAGCCGGTGTCGCCCGCAGCAGCACAGCCCCCACCACCGCCAGCCACGACCACCTGCGGTTGGCGGCGGCGGCCGCCTGCTCATGCAGCTCCTTCCTATCAAGCCCTGCCCTGTGTCCTCCCCTAACTGGCCAGCACTACTCACCCCAAACCCACCGAAACTATATGAAACAATTTTGGCTTGGGGTCACTGCTAACAGCGCGAATCGGCGCTTCAGTAGCAAAAGGAATTGGAAAATAGGCCGTTATTGCAGATCCGCCGCATGAATCCCAGATGGATTGGGTATTCACCAGACCGAAAGAGTCGCGTCATCCAAAATAAGGGGATTCTACAGCAAAACGGAAGGTCCATAAGACCATAACCCTCTTCCGTTACCAGCCCGTAAACTACCGCCCCCTCAAACTAGCAGTCTAGCACAACCGAGTGTGATCTAGGCTTTCCGGGTTCGTGGCGCCACTCTAACACGGAGGGGAGCGGGGATGAGAGGCGCAGGTCGTACCTTGCGCCCTGTGCGAGGCGGCGGGGAGCCCCGGCGAAGCGCGGCGCTGCTCCGTCTCGATAGCTCGCGGCCTTGGCTGCCGGGAGAAAGGGGGACGACGTGAGGGTCGGGACTCGGGAGAGAAATGAATGAAAGCGGCAGGGACGCTAGCCTAGGTCGCTAGCAACCGCAGCGCCGATGTTCGGTTGTTCCCTTCCCTTGGCTAGGGTGAGAGAGAGCAGTGATGAGGTGGTGAGGGGAATGGGAAGTCTGCGGGACGGCTATGGGCCTCTGTGAGTTTGAAAGTTTTACTGGTACGTGGGCTCAAATGGGACTCAGCCCATTGGATAAGGTTCTTCGTCTGGTGGGCGAACCCATTCTCCGTTGAGGGGGCTTTCCCTTACATTTCCAAACGCTGCCGTCCTCCTTTTTTTCTTTTGCGATTAAACGCTGCAGTCCTTGTGAGATGATGCCGGTGCGTGTTCTTGTCCTGGCCAGCTGCGCCATGTTCGTTTTCGGCCCCACCACAAGGTTACATGACAATGACCTCGAGTAACAGCAGTAGTTGCTATAACTATATCCGTGCTACTATCTTCGATTTAAAATGTAAATATTTCTGGCTATGTTTTTGGTATCCAGATTCATAGAATATATTATGAATCATGTACATAATCACACATACTTACATATTGAAACTGAGAGAGAGTAAACGAGTAATTGTGGTTACAAGATGCGAAAAAACATAGGCAGATGGAGCACTCATGTACACGACACGTGTCTCACTAGCACGTGCCCAGCCCATCCATTTGCATTTCCTCTGAGGCCCAGTTTGGAACGCAGGAATTTCACAGGAATTTTACAGGAATTTCACAGGAAACAGTTCAATTCCCGCAGGAATGGAAAATGATTCCTCCATTCCAAACGGGGCCTGATTGGTCACACTTGTGACGGGTGTAGTACATGGCCAATTTCACAAAAAAAAAATTCCTCGGCCAGAAGGCAGGGACGAGACGGCACAGCACTGAAACCAAAACCAAATAATCTGAGACGACGACATACCATTGATGAAGGATTTTTTTTTTTTGAGATGATTGATCAGGGATTGATTCAAGCTACTGCATCAATTTGAAGTAAAAGTAACGGAGAGCAGCGATAAATTGCTGAGTCGGGCCAGAGCACGGAATGACGCGGACCCATGTGGGTGGTGATCTTATTCCAGCTAACCACTTCTTCCCGACATGCGCTCGTGCAGGGCCGACATTGATCATATATATCCTTGTATAATTGTACGTATTTATCGACTGTACAGTACCGTTCCTGAAAGAATTCGTCTAAGCATATGCTGTAATTGCTTACCCGCTGGTAGATCCACCGTTGCGTGATGTCACGAACTCGTCACGCACACACAAGACAAGTTTATATTTTTAATTTGGAACAAAATGATCATGCAGATATTCAGTGCGAGCCTATTACATGCGAGTGGCAGTGTCGCCTGAACTTAAGCTTATCCCGGGAACACTCGTGTGAAATTGGTCTTTTGCTGTGGACTGCAGACGCCTGAACTTATGGCAGTGTCGCCGGTAGGTTGGTGGTACTCTGCATTGCTTTCATACTCACTTGCGAGTGTTCCCGGAACGGGCGTGCGTCCACGTGAAGCAGCACATGCGCGCGCGCCCAACTGGCAAAAAGGGTTGATGCCGCTATGGCAAAGCTCCAAAGCTACCTTAGCAAGTTAGCGTGCACCAGCACCGCCCATATGGGTGGCCGGGGTATGGCTACAAGCTAGTACCGCATCTGAGCGGCAGCGAAGTAGTAGAAAATATGAGAGCCACTGTGCCATCCCCTTTTCTTTCAAGAAACTCAGTCCTAGGGCAAAACTCAGAAAATATCTCTCCAGATTCAAAACATAGAAAAATGCAGAGGTTAGATGAGCCGAACATGCATGAATATATAGACACTGGCGCCACTAGATAAAGCGTCCCTTTTGACGCATGTTGGCATGATGATGGATGACTGCATATCCTGCCGCTACATTCCGTTTTCAAGGTAACAGAAGAGCAGCGACGGCATCTTGAAACCAGCTGGGATCTACTACGACTTGGCCTATAAATATGTCTGCATCTTGCATCTCACTCTTCATCCCAGACGCTCAAGTACAGCTTCTTCCCTGCTGCTTCACTCGTCACTCCTGCGAAAATGGCCATGGCCAGTAGGCTGCTTCTCCTCCTCGCTCTTCTTGGCCTTCTCCTTGCCGTCTCCATGGCCACCGAGCACGAGGTGAGATCTAGCTTCAGCTGAGCGAAATGACTACTTTGATTGTTTAGTCCCCTTGTGTGGCTTATATGTTGCTCTTGCGTTTTGCTGATTAGGTGCTGGCCAGGAGATCTGAGGATCATGACGACAATGTGTACCGAGTGAGCAAGGTCTGGTTTCTGCTGATCACTTCTCGAGTCCTCTCTCTCAGACATTTTCCTCTAAAGAAAAAGAAGATCTCTTTCAGAACTCTGAAAGTCGTTCATGGCCTTAACTGGTCGATTTGTCACTGATGCGTTTTCTCACGGATTCTCCTTTTGTTTTACAGGGAGGACAGGGCAGTCTCAAGATCTACCGTAAGTTGCCCTTCCAGCTCAGTTTTTCATTCCGTTTCTACAATCAACAAATCTAGCAACAAAGTAATCAGTTTCACAAAGAACCTTAAAGCAAGGCCGCTTAGCTGTGCAAATAAGCCGAAACGAAAGTTAACATTTGGAAACAACTTCTACTGATTAACGGGATGATGCATTGCGTGTGACTGACGGTTTGGTTTGCATTGGCATGCAGAGTGCTCGCCGCAGTGCGCGCGGCGGTGCGGGAACACGCAGTACAAGAAGGCGTGCCTGACGTTCTGCAACAAGTGCTGCGCCAAGTGCCTGTGCGTGCCGTCGGGATACTACGGCAACAAGGGCGAGTGCCCCTGCTACAACAACTGGAAGACCAAGGAAGGAGGACCCAAGTGCCCGTGATCGAGGACGACAGAGAACTTACCATCTTATTATTGCAATTCTGCTCGTCCTTGCGGAATAGCCTGCCAGAGATTTCATGATTAATTGCCCCGTGTTACAGAACGACGGCGCATTGTTTCACCATCCCATTCACTGTCTGCTAAGCACAGCCTGAACCCGTGGTTGGTATGTAACGGGGGTGCGTTGCCACTGTAAAACTCTAGTACATCGATCGTATCATGAGAAACTTGTTCAGTTGAAAATTCTCTTAAATGGGGAGCTAGATTCGGAAGCTTGGAACATCTGCTTGAGCTTGGGGCCTTGGGCCATTTCCTGACCTCTCAACCAGATTACATGAGCATGGGCCGTCTCTACAACGCCAAATGAAGCAAGACTAGTTCCCAATGGCGTTTTAGACCTTTTATATACTATATATATAAGAGGGCCCTAGCCCTCGAGAAGCGAATCCGTCTTCTCTACACCTGGGAACACATACTGCCAGCCCCAGGTCCCAATGAGTGTGATTTCCTTCGTCCCTGCACTCACATCTCTCCATCGTGCCAAAAACCTGTTTTGCTAACACAAGACCGTAAATAAAACAACGATTGGAAAGAGCACAACTCCTGCTATATATGCTCAACTATTAAGAACCTCAGACCCTTTGTTTTCTCCAAACATATAAAGCTTTATGTGTGTCAATTTTATATGAGAAGGGGCCACATGTGTGCCAAGGTAAATGAACTTGGCTAGAAACAATGAAAACAAGTTTGAGTTTGAGGTTGTCTGTTGTAGCAACAGTTCAGACCATGTTGATCGCGAGTGTGTCGAAAATGTTACCTGGACAAGTGTCAATGTTCTAGTAGGTTGTAATAACACTACTTAGTTTCTAATAACGCTCTCTAATTCGCAAGAAAGAAAACAAGATTTACAACCAAAAGGAAGAAGGGAATAGAGAACTAGTTGAATGTTGAACATCATGGTCAAATTTGCAACGATGTGAAGGCCTTTCAAAACGTAAGGACAGAAAGCAATCCTATGAAATGGATAATACAGAATAACCACAGAACGACCATTTGGATGGTGCACAGAGAAAACACAGGAATCAAATGAGAGAGATAGACATAAATGATTCTTTCTACGAGGTTAGACCTCAGGTAAGATCATTCAAACGCCTGGAAATTTGGTTAGTTGCATTCCTCCCTGTGTAGGATCGAGGAGGGGGTTCGGGGGTTTTCTCGGCCTGCGTGAGAGGCTCTTCTCCTTAGCAAATGCCGTCGGGGGCGGTTTTCTCCCGGCAGGTCGAGTTTTTTTTTTGTTCTAAATAGCCCATGTAAGAAAATTTACCAAGTACTCAAAACCAAAAGGAGCCCGAAACAAACGCTGCTCATATAACGATAACGACAAATCCTACAAAGAGCCCGAAACCTACGAGCTCCCAGAGCTTTCCCACGGTCGAAATGTCATGGAGCAAAGCATCAGCTGTGCGCAGCGCTCTCAAAGACCACCCTTTTGAAGTGCGAATTTCAGGTTCAGCCCATTCGATCCTGCAAACTGTAGCTTCCATTGGTAGCGGACTGAGGGAACGATTACAGCAGATTCCAAGGGGTGTGTGTGACTTGTTTCGCGAGCCGACAGAGGCTTTTGATTCGCTTTCGTGAGATTTATCAGGTTGCACCGACGGTGGTGGTTCGGTTTGGACCACGAACGATCCCAACTGAATGATCCGCTGAACGGCTCATCATGGCTCTCGTTGGAACGGATTTTTTTTAAAAATTTTTTTGGACTAGTCGGTGCACCATGACCTAACCAGCTCAATTTGGGTGCGCCCCAAATCGAAGCATCATGACTAGTAAACATCCTTAACGAAAAAATAAGAAGACATGTACTACTACTCCGGAAGAACACGCGACCGTGCCTGCGCCGGCTGTCGTTGACTCCGGCTCGTGCGTGGCGTCCGTCGGGCGCTGTGCACGACGGCGAGTCGAATGGAGACGGATGGACGGGCGGCCGGCGATGGCGCCCTCCGGCCTCAGCAGTCAGCACGCACGCATCGAACCCTCTCACGCACACGACGTGCCGGGCACTCGTTCGATTCTGCTCCGTGGCCAGCACGGGCCCGGACGCCACGTGACGTCATAAGTGCGAGCCCACCAAACCAAAGAACGGACGGGCGGCCGGCGATGGCGCCCTCCGGCCTCAGCAGTCAGCACGCACGCACGTGGTTGTTCGTTGTTCCCGCACTTGCGCTGGCGTACAAACAATTGCTGCTAGTATAATGTCTAATGAAATTTGACTGAGTATGCGAAGTTATATTTTTGCAAAGCCATGCGAAATTAGTTTTCTGTTTCTTATAGCCGAAATTTGTTTATCTTGAAGATAATTGGTACGAACGCCGGGCCGGATCTTTGTCCCCGCGCAGGACGGAAACAAAAATATCTGCACTTCGGGTTGCGGGCAAGGCGTTCTATCATTGGGCGTATCCGACCCGCTATACGATGCTGTACAACAGGGGCAGCAAACCAAAGCCAAACTAATTGGGTTTTAGGCGAAATATATGTGTCAACCATGCACTTCCCTGTTTGTTGGCCTTAGAGCACCAGCAACGCTGGTGTGAACCGAACGATGACGGTTCGGTTAGATTTCGTTCGGTTCGTTTACCTCAACGTGTGTGGGTCCTACAGATGAGTAAAGAAATTTTTTCACGTTCTCTCTCCGCTCTTCCTTCGCGCGACAGACGTGAAGCTTCTCGTTCCCCATCTCCTCCCTATCGTGTCCTCCACCCAAATCCCTAGCTATTCCTCATCAAAATCAACCATTGATCCACCAAATCGAAGAGGGATTTGTGAAAATCGAGTTGTTGGCATGGAATACGAGCTATCACTACATGGAGTAGGAGCAGATCTGAGGAGCAGCGGCCTCGTCGTCGTGGCAGCAGCGTGGGCGTCCTCCTTGCCAGCTTCCTCGGAGTAGGATGCACAGATATCTCTCCTGGTTACCGATGCAGCGGGCGGCGCGGCAGCCAGAGCAGCGCGCGTGGAAGCTGTGGAGGAGGCAGATGGCGCACTCCGCCGTGACACCAGCCAGCTTCGTCCCCGACGCCGAGTACACCAGCGCCGGCGGCGGAGGAGGCGCCTCCACTCCGGGTTCGCGTTGTCGTCCTCCCCGGCGCCGCGCCGGTGGCTGAGCAGGTAGCGCACGACGGCGTTGAGCGAAAGGGCCAGCGCGAGCGCAGCGAGGAGGATGCATCGGCGGCCTTCCGCTTCATGTTCGGACGGCGCTGCCTTCGGCCACCATCGTCCGCGTCGTTGCCATCGTGCTGGTTGCGTAGCCTTCCTTCCGCAGGGGACGACCAACGACCATGTTCTAGGAATATTATTTTAATAGCCATGGTTCGACTGAGAGCGAACCGAACTGGGATGCGATTTTTGCCTCTGACACCCTTGGTTCGGTTCGAGCAACGTCTACGCTTCGCGCTTCAAACGCAATGTTGCGGGTGCTCTTAAGGAGGACCATGAAGAACAATGATGCGGTTGCTGAATGATCCACAGGGATATGACCATGTATTGATACGGATATACTCCTACAACCAATGTGACAAAAAAACAAATGCCATGTACTCGTACCCCCTCGAGAGAGCCCATTATGAATCTCATTAGCTTTCCTGCCTAATTGTTTCAGCAATCAGCACAGTCCCTGAAATGCCGCTAGTACTATTCAGGTAGGATCCTAGTGCTACACGCCCGAATCCACAAATCCGGAATCCAACCAGCTAGCCAGCTCAGCTGGATCTATGGACGGAACGACAGCGACCGCCGCCAAAGCCCGTCCTTTTCCGCTTTATTCTCTCTGAAATCGCGCGCTAAATATTTCCTCGCTGCGATTTCCCCCCAAACCCATCCACGGCGCGGCGCGGCGCGCGCACAGTGTTCGTCCGTCGGTGGTGGGAGACGAACTGTAAAGCGGGGTTGGGCGAGCCCGCACTCCGCCTCCTCCCCCTGAAAAATCGCAAAACCCAGCTGAAAAACCCCAGGATTTCGGCCGAGGCATCGGACTTGTCAGCCGCCGCGGAAGTTGGCATTCGCGTAGGAGGCGGTGCCTGCCCTGCTGTGCCGGGATCCATCTGGTGAGTCTTCTCTCCTTTCCAGTTCCTAGATGAGTTCTTGGCGCCCATTGCCGAGATCCGTTGGTGCCGCAGTTCGTTTGTTTGCTGGAGTTTTTCCGAGGAAAAATCCAGGTCTCTTGCATTTGGCTCTCTTTTTTTGACTGAACTAGTTGGCTCTCTTGGATATCGCTAAACTTGCAATGCTAGGCTTATTGCCCACCTTAATTGGTTTGGCCCTCACTTTGTGGCAACTAGGGATCTTGTGACTCTGCAATTTTGGCAAAGTTCGGTGGTTAGGAAGCACAGATGTGATAGATACGCAGCACGTGCTATCCTGTGCAATTATCCCTTGATTGCATCAGGGGGAACGCACAGGATTTAGTTTGGTCTTTTCCAATTGGTTGCCATTTTTGTCTACCCTACAGAGGCTAGTAAAAATTAAAAATCGTGTCTTTCTGAATGTCGTCCAATCCCCCAGGGTAAGCCATGGCTTTCAAGGCGAGTTCTGTGGACAGCAGGACCAGAAGCACGGTGTCGCTCTGCATCGTGATTGGCATGTGCTGCTTCTTCTACATCCTCGGAGCGTGGCAGAAGAGCGGGTTCGGGAAGGGGGACAGCATCGCGCTGGAGATCACCAAGCGCACCGACTGCACCAGTGCGGTCTTGCCGAACCTGAGCTTCGACACCCACCACTCGAACGGCGGCAGCTCCAGCGACCTTGTTTCGCCGGTGAAGAAGTTCAAGCCGTGCCCGGATCGCTTCACGGATTACACCCCGTGCCAAGATCAGAACAGGGCGATGAAGTTCCCTCGGGACAACATGAATTACAGAGAGCGGCATTGCCCGCCACAGAAAGAGAAGCTGCACTGTTTGATACCGCCGCCGAAAGGATATGTGGCTCCGTTCCCGTGGCCGAAGAGTCGGGACTATGTTCCGTTCGCGAATTGTCCGTATAAGAGCTTGACAGTCGAGAAAGCCATCCAGAACTGGGTTCAATATGAAGGAAACGTGTTCAGATTCCCTGGTGGAGGGACACAATTCCCTCAAGGAGCAGATAAGTACATTGATCAGCTGGCATCAGTAGTTCCTATCGACAACGGAACTGTCAGGACTGCACTTGACACTGGTTGTGGGGTAAGATGAAACTGATCCGCATATTGCTCGATGCTAATTCAAGCTAGGTTACCAAGTCTAGTCCATATCTTAACTTGCTGGAAATTTTTCAGGTGGCTAGCTGGGGAGCTTATCTGTTGAAGAGGAATGTCTTGGCCATGTCCTTTGCACCAAGAGATTCACATGAGGCACAGGTGCAGTTTGCTCTGGAGAGAGGTGTTCCAGCTGTTATTGGTGTTCTTGGTACAATAAAACTTCCTTATCCATCGAGGGCCTTTGATATGGCCCATTGTTCCAGGTGTTTGATTCCATGGGGAGCAAACGGTGAGCATTATCAGACATCCATTTATATTTTGCATTAACGTGAAGACATTTGGGAACCCACCATTAAGTATACTTTTAATAGTCATATTATATTTTCACCATTTATTTTACAACTCATACCCATGTTGTGTTTTGTAGACGGAATGTACATGATGGAAGTAGATAGGGTTCTAAGGCCTGGTGGCTACTGGGTTCTGTCCGGTCCTCCAATTAATTGGAAGGTGAATTACAAGGGTTGGCAGCGTACAAAGGAGGATCTTGAAGCAGAGCAGAACAGAATAGAGGAAATTGCTAACCTTTTATGCTGGGAGAAAGTCGCAGAAAAGGGTGAGATGGCGATATTTAGGAAAAGGGTAAACACCGAGTCTTGTCCTTCTAGGCAAGACGAATCTACTGTGCAGATGTGTGAATCAAAGAACCCAGATGATGTCTGGTATGCTATTCCTGTAATTTTGCTGAAAAGAACAGAATGTGTTGATCTAGCAACCTTTGGATCTTAACTTTTTACTTCTGCTACATCAGGTACAAGAAGATGAAGGCATGCGTGACACCTCTTCCAGATGTAAAAGATCAAAGTGAAGTAGCTGGAGGAGCAATCAAGCCCTTCCCGGGCAGGCTCAATGCAGTTCCTCCAAGAATTGCTAATGGCTTGATTCCAGGGGTTTCATCTCAGGATTTTCAGAAAGACAATAAAATGTGGAAGAAGCATGTGAAAGCTTATAGCACCATGAATAAGTTTCTGCTTACTGGAAGATACAGAAATATCATGGACATGAATGCAGGTTTTGGGGGATTTGCTGCCGCAATAGAGTCCCCAAAATCTTGGGTGATGAATGTTGTGCCAACTATTGCGAAAATATCAACCCTTGGTGCTGTTTATGAGCGAGGATTGATTGGCATATATCATGACTGGTATGGCATTTTACTCATGAATCTTTTGCTTAGCAAAGTGGTGTGCTGATAATCATCACGTTACAATTTGACACAACCCCATGCCAGGTGTGAAGCTTTCTCTACTTACCCACGGACATATGATCTAATCCATGCTAGCGGTCTTTTCACTTTGTATAAAAACAAGTAAGCTATTTTAATCTTGTAATAATTGATCCTTTGCTCCAATTGCATGTGCTTATCTATTTATTTGTTTAACTAACAACAGGTGCAGCATGGAAGACATTCTCCTTGAGATGGACCGCATCTTGAGGCCAGAAGGTGCTGTCATAATGCGAGATGATGTCGATGTATTGTCGAAAGTGAATAGGCTTGCTCGAGGCATGAGATGGAACACAAAGTTGGTCGATCATGAGGATGGCCCCCTCGTGCGGGAGAAGATCTTGTATGCTGTGAAGCAGTATTGGGTTGGTGGAAACCAGACAGCTGCAGCTTGAAGCGAGCACGTTCCAAGTCTAACACAAGGAATTCTGGCTGCAATCCAACCTTGACCCGACGAGCAGGAATTAGCTTTAGGTAGTTATCTTGTGGCATGGCAAATGACCTACCCGTCTATGGGTAGCAAGGTCCAAGAGCCATGATGGGTCCCGAATGTTTTCGCTTCATAGCTAAATGAGCGACGTGATGTTGCAGCCAGGACGGCTTGCTGATGATAGTTGCAGCCACATGTTGTAACAATTTTGTAATTTAATTTGTTGCTCTCAAATGTAAACTGGAGACTGTTTAAAAGCTTGCTTGTGTTACAAGGATCTCCATGCTATCACAGTTGTAGCTTCTGGACGTCATTCTGTACACGCAGATATGTATATCCAGCTTCTGAACGATCCTGAAGAAAGGGGCTTCTGCCTTCTTATAGTTACCATCGTACACGCAGTCAGCTTGGCATGAAAGAGCAAATTGTCATTTTACTAGGCCTGTAACTAATTGTAGTGGCACGAAGGAAATCAAGATCTTTACAATAGTATTTTACGAAACTTTCTCTTGGACAAATTAAGAGAGCAACAAAATATTCTGAAAAGCTTACTAGTTCCTTGAACTTCATAAATAAATTTTGGTATCACAAGGATTTATTTGACCTTCCTGTTTGCATTACATGATTGCCCCCACTTCTGGGACAAATTAAGAGAAAATTAAGAGAGAACAGTATCAACTTTTACTATGAGCTCCTCCAACTTCATACACAAAAATTATTGTCACAAGAATCTACTCAAGTTTCTTGTTAACATTACATTATTGACTATTCTCATGGTACCTTATGCCGCGAAGGTAAAGTCAGTGGAAATCTGGCTGGCCAGTGGATGTTAGACAGCGGTGCCACATCCTGCTATTGGGATTCACGTGCTTTGGTGTTGTGATAACCTCTGTGATGGGAAGGTAGGCATAGTGTGTGTTAGAAATACCTGATGTGATGCCACTGAACCCGGCAAACGCTCCATGGACCTGAGAAACATACATACAGTTTTCTTACACTCAAAACTAATTAAGCTGGCAAAAGATCCTGCTTCTACATTAAAAGAATAATATCACGCATTTTAAAAAAAACTCACAGCATTTTGTCCAAGTACAGTGCACAGAATAGCGTCTGATGCATTTGCCCGACAGGCCCGAACCATATATGTTGGATCTATGTATTTCACATCAGCTGGAACACCAATGTCCTTGAAATGCTTCTTAATCTGAAAGGTGATACCAATACCACTGGATAATATCTAAAATGTAGGAAAAATATCTAACAAAACAACAATAGCAAGATCCAAGAGACATGATGGAAAAACAAATTATTAATTTTGTATGCATATGTAAAAAGGAGTTTTCAATAAACTATGCACTGGCCCGGAAAGAAACAACTGACTTAATCTCGAATGCACTTTGCAAAAGTGGCATCAAGCATACAACAGTTGTTTTTCTTTTGCGGGACCATAAATTAGATCTCTCTAATATGAAACTTGGGCAATAATAAGCAGTTCAGCATAATACACCTCAAAGTATAGCAGACTAGGAATAAGCCCTCTATTGTTTTCAACTGAAAATTAAACAACAACACCCCAAACCAGCACAACTCACAGACGGCACGCACAGCGGTTATAGGTATGGACCTCAGTTTTTGGAAGTTTTCATATATATATTCGATGTGTAGTACATCTCCACTGTTTCTCATGAGTTCCTGGTACTAGTGGTATCTCTGTGGTAACGGGCCCTTAAACCGACCATAAAAGTAGCTAATACAAAGTCCATTTGGGCGTGAGGTTTCAGATGAGCATACCTTCTGTTGCATGTGGACACCAAAGTCACTCAGTATCACATTTCCTGAAGCATCAGTTGCGTTCGACTTTTGAAGTAAATCCTGCAAGAAGAGTCCGGAAAATACATCTTCAATTCTCAAAATTCATCCATGGATATTAGAACCTTTTTAGTCAATCAAGAAGGCAAAACCCCATGACGCTGGCGTACCTGACCTGCACCTTCAGCAACACAAACCACACAAAATCCCTTTGTGTTCAGTAAATGCTCAAGGTGTCTCAAGACACCATGTTCTCCATCAAGTGTGAAAGATACCTTCATTCGTATGATAAGCTTCTGTCAGTAGATGTGAAGAAAAGGACAAATTTGAAGATTCCTAACCATAGTGTTGCGCACACAAACCTCAGGTATTAGGCAGACATCAATCTGTCCACTCGAAAGAGAAGCGTGCATGGCTATGAACCCACTGCTTCGTCCCATTAGTTTGACCAAACCAATTCCATGGTATGCGCTACGTGCCTAAAGATAGTAGGAAAGAATCAAGAAAGAGTAAACAGTATACAACCATCCATTTTAAAACACACTGACAAGTAAGCAATGGTAGCCTACCTCTATATAGGCAGAATTGATAGCACGCTGAGCTTCTTCCACAGCTGTATCAAAACCAAACGTCTTATCCATAAAAAGTATATCATTATCAATTGTCTTTGGAACCGCCACAACTGAAACTTTCAGTTTTCTCTTACGACACTGCAAATCAGAAAAAGAAATGATCATATGAACACAAACTATGCATGAATAATCTCAATCCACGGAACATACAACGCATTTGAGTGAAGGTTTCCAACTTTCAGTACAAGAAACTAACTTTTACCCAAGCAGCCAAATATTTCCGTACATGGGTGCGCAATCAAGTTACATATAAATTACATTGCTAAGCTGTAGTTAACTTAACTAACTATAATTCATTCAAACAAGCTCAATAGTCCTAAGAGTATCGAATGAGAAGAGGGTAATAACCTCCTCATGAATAGCATTAGCTCCTGCGTGACTACCATTTCCACCAATTACAAAGAGCATATCAATTCTTCTGGCCTGCAAACATGAGATGACCCTGTAAACAATATTGAAGCTTCAACCAGAACACGATGTCTTTCACTTCGAGTTGCTTACCTGTATACTATCTACAATGTCACTAGTTTGAGCTCCTCCACGAGAAACACCAAGGAAACTTCCGCCATTAAGATTTATGTTTTCCACCACATCACGAGAAAGCTGGAGGTTGTCATCAAAATGATCCAACAACATCAAAAACATTAACTCCCTGTAGAACCTGAGAAAATATGGCATGGTGTCCTTACTGGCATTTCTTTTAAGCCTTTCTCAAAAAATCCACGATAACCAAATGGGATTCCAACTATATTCTTCACCCCATATATCTCCAAGGTAAATACAATCTGAAAATACAAGTTAAATTGGTCATGTAACAGGGGAGCTGCCGGTTGGACATGAGCCCAAACTTATTTTCTTATTAATACACAACACAGATCGAAGTTATGAGCATATAATAAAGTACATTTTGCCATATTATTTACAAGGCATGTCAGATGAGAGATACAGGGCTGATCGAATTTGAACAAACATCCCACATTATATTTGTAAGTATTAGTAGAAAGATTGTAGTTATTCACCATTTACATGACATGATCTACTCACAATTCAAACAGCACCTACAAGTTCGATGCATAAGCATTAACACACAACATTCACCAAATTATACAATTTCCAGATGTGTTTTATCTCCCACTTTCAGCTGACATCAGATCAAGTGGGTTATCCTAATCCTTAAACACCTACTACTAAAATGGTATTCACCTGCATCATTCACAAGTGTAAATGTGTCTAACAATGATACAAGAACCATACCTGTCTAATGACATCATTTAAACCAGGGCAAAGTCCTCCACATGTGACAATGGCGGCCTTTACTTCTTCAGGTTCATAGTATATCTCTTTGCGAGGGCCTGCACGATGAACCCTGTAGTAAACAACTATCACTTTTCTCATCCATTTTCTATGTTGTAAATAATACTATTTTCTGAAGGAGTAGCAAGAGAGCTTCTCGTGGTTCATTGGCAAAAGAAGTCGAAACTTACGAAGAAGGAAAATAAATACTATACAGTTAACCAGGCCGATGATAGAGAATGTGGAGACTATGAATTGTTCTATTTGAGAATATTCATGATATGGTAGAAGTTGGAAATGGCTAACAATAAACATAGCATTCCAGAAAAACAATCATACTTTTAGCATCAAAAGGAGAATCAGATCCTCTGGAAGAAAGAAAAATGAGAGTCTGAGATCATACCAATGTTCTACCCAGCTACAATCAGGATCTATGCACTCTGCTCCGGCCGATTTAGAAGAAGCATACTTTATCACCTAAAAAGAACAAAGAACACTACTATTTTAAGTGACGAATTGAATAAAAAAACAAAGCCTCTTCTCAAGACCAAGCCTCGTTTGATGTTTTCATTCATGAATGCTGAAAAAGTTATACCTTCAGAAGTGCTCGATCATCCTTATTAACATACCCGTTCCACATATCAGCTGATGATCCATCACCATCATCCAGAGGAGTTCTGTCAGAGTAACCAATGGATTTTTAAAATTAAGGGATCCAGCTGCGGTTATGTCTGTCGGATATTCAAACCAGTGACAACAGGTGATATGTGGTTGGCAAAGAGAAACATACCTGTTTTTCTTCAGCGAGAACGTAGTGGGCCTTGGCTTCAAATCATATATATCAGTAATGTGTGGCAAACTAAAACGCCTATCCCAGTCTTCCTGATACTTTTGCTTCCAAGAAGGGTCACTGAAATCCAGGTCTAACTTCTCAGAAGTGGCTCTAACATGCAGCACAGAAGATCGCTTTCTGCACTTCCTTTGATTTAAGTGAGCAAAGCCATATTGGCATTGGACACCAGTTGGATGCAACCACTGTTGGTGTGTAGTAGAACTTGTATTTGCTTTAAAAGCAACGGCCATCCCAGATAAGGACATAAAAATACTACAGTGGACCCGCCAACCTGCCACAGAAGTTCGGTAGATTGAATACGAGTTCATGCTAATGACCATGTAGAAAATTAACCACAGTTCATATGATGGAAGATTTAACCAAAATGTATTGCTTGGCGTAACTACATTGCTAATATCATGACATGTCGCGGTTAATCAAGCACTAAGATACAGATACTCCAAAGATGCACAATGCATAGATTGTTACTAGCCCACATTTTAGTGCCCATTTGTCTATGACAGAGAATAATCAATTTCGCCGTGTGCAAAATCCAAATTCAGAGCATATCTGTCTGTAAAATGGAAACACCAGTATATGCATAGATCAACTGCAACAGGGTATCTGGCTAACCAACTATACTTCACCGATCACTTGCAATAAAACCAAGCTCAAATTCATGCTACCCAGTGGGCTCAGGGAGGCTGAAACAAGTGAAAGCCAACATATGCAGAGAAAGCGCATTCAAGCACAGATAATAATCGACTATGTAAGCAGCTCAACGCAATTCATAAGCCGGATGAAGCCAGCAAGGGTTAATCGCTCCAACCACGAGCAACAGACCAACAGTACGTCACAAATTCCAACCAAATCGCAAGCATTCGACCCTGATCAAGCAACAGCAAGTACTCATCAAGCTAGCAAAACCACCGGTGCTGACGCCACCACTAAAACGCTGCACAAACACTCCGAATCAACCGCGATAGCAAGTCGGGGTGAGGAATCGAATCACCGAAGCGCGAGGAATCCCACAATCCCACGCCGGCGAGCACACGAAACCACATTGCGCCCACGAAGCGCGGGGCACGCCGGTGGGACGGCCCGGACCGCACTAACCCCGGAGACCAAGCGAGCGCGGGATGGATCGATCTCCAGCAGGGGCCGGGCCGGGGAGAGATCGATCCAGCGGGCGGGCGGGCGCGCACTGCGCAGCGCAGGAGAAGGGGTGGGGACGGCACGAGACGGGGCGGCGGCGTACCTGCGGCCTGCGACGGCGAGGAGAGGGTTGGGGCGGGCGATTCGAGCGCGCTACCCTCCGCGCCGGCCTCCGGGTGTTTCGCCGCTTCGCTGATCGGTTTGAGCGTTTGACTCTTGGGCGCGGCGGAGTAGCAGAGGCAGGCGGCAGTGGAGTCGGGATTCCAGGTGGCGGGGAGGAAGGGAGGAAACGCCGTGTGGACCCGGCGTATGGACCGGAGGGAAACGGGGTTGGTGTGTCGTGGGATTTGACGGCGCCGACGAGCGGGTCCATGCATTCGCCAGTCGTCAGCCGTTCGATATGGCTGTGAAGAAATAAGCTGTTGGGCTAGAAAGGCTATGAATGTGTGGCCTCGGGGCCGTTTTGGGCTTGCCGGAGAAACGCTAACGCACTCCTTGTGTGTGTAAGCCAGCCAGCCTTCAAAAAATTGTCTCAGAAATAAAGCCCGTAAGAAAACAGCCTAAGACTGACCGCAACAATAGACTCTATTTTTCACCCTCTAAAAGAATATTCTACAACCCCTCTAAAAGATTCTACCCTGTAAATTGCATTTCGTTGCAACAGGAAACTGTATCGTCTCCTCCATCCCCTTCCCGCAGCTGCCTGCTCCCCTGCTCCGGCGCTCCACGGCGCCCTCCGCCGGACTGCGCTCTCCCTCGCCTTGGCCTCCGGCGCGGCGACGCCATCCTCAACCAAGCTCCCCTCCTCCCCTGCTCCAGCGTCGTCTACCTCGCGAGGCTCCGGCACGGCGCTCCCATGGCCGTGGTGGGGCGGGGAGGCTCCAGCACCGTCTACCTCGCGAGGCTCCGGCACGGCGCTCCCGTGGCCGTGAAGATGCACCGCTGGTCAAACGACGGCGAGCGGCGGCTGCGCGTGTTCCGGCAGGAGCGCAACCTGCTCCGCTGGTCATGTGCAGGTACTCCAGCGCCAGCAGGACCTCCGCCGCGTAGAACCTACAGGCATGACACCACGCACGAACTACGTCAGCGCCGGCCGGCGGTGCAAGATCGATAGAAAAGAAAAGAAAAGAAAATGGTTTTTTTTCTTCAATCGGACTAGGAAATCTTCAATCGATCGCTGGATTGGGAAAGCTTCAATGGCAGCTGGGATTTCCTTCAGATTGCGGCTGCTTTGGATTCAATCAAACTTTTGTTTTTGTGCCTCTTGGGACGCGTCTGCCGCTTCTCCCCGGAATACTCGAGCAATTCCCCAAGACTGTCGCGTCCACGCGTTGCTGTCGGAGGGAGAATCGGCGCGATGGCATGCGGTGGCGGAGAAAGTGGAGGTCGCCGCCAGGGCAGAACTCCATGACGATGCAGGAGAAGTGTGGGGCCGCGTCGAAGTCGGCGAAGAGGGCGGGGAGGAAGGGGCGGTCGAGCACGCGGAGGTTGCGCTTCTCCGCCGCCGCGCGCTCCAGCTTCTTCTTCCTTGCCACCGCGCGCCGGTCCACCCCCTTCATCGCCTACAGGCACGACAACGACGGCGAGCGCCGTTCTTCTCCTTCTCCTTCTCCGTCGTCGTACACCGTGCCGATGTCGCCGCCGCCGACGCGACGCACCAGCTTGAAGTCCTTGGGGCCCATCATCGGCGCCGCGGACGAAGTGGAAGCCGCGTGGATGGCCGCCCACACCGCAGGGTGGAGTCGTCCCGCTGCCCACCAGATTTGGCGGACGGGGCGCTGCCCGCCAGATTTGGCGGAGGCAAGGGGCGACCTGGAAGATGCCGGTCTGTTTACCGGTTCCTGTTGCAGCGGGTGCAGGCGCCCCGGCGCTCTAAATTTACGGTCCAGGGTCGTTTACAGTCAACTGTTGCGGTCAGTCTAAACTGCCCGTAGCAGTAACCTGTATTTTTTCCCCCTAAAGGAATATTACACATGTCCTGGAAAAGATTCCAGACTCCAAAATCAAATTCGTCGCAACAGTCGACCGGTATCGCGTCCTCCATCCGCTGCCCGCCGCCGCCTCCCGCGCCCCTGCTCGGGCCTCGGCGCGCCCCTGCTCGGCACGCCCCTGCTCCGGCTCCGTCCGCCTCCCGCCTCCCGCGCTTCCCGGTCGACGTGCCCCTGCTCGGCGCGCCGGTGGACGTCGCGGCGCCCCTGCTCCGGACTGGGCGTGCCGGTGGACGTCGCGGCGGCACGGCGCCCCTGGTCCGAGCTGGGCGCGCCGGTGGACGCCGCGGCGGCGCGGCGCCACTGCCTGGCAAAATGGCGTGCACGCTTGAACCTGGCCCGAGCGCTCCTCTCAACTGCTGCCATCGATTCAATTTGGTTCGGTAGATGCTGTGAGTGCTGCAAGTCAGCGGCTGTTGTTTTTTGATTTCTTCAGTTCCATTTTATACGAAGCCTGCAGTTCCATTCGTGATCGATTCTTGTGTATACAAAGCCTGTTGTTCTTTGATTTCTTCAGTTCCATTGTATTACGCCATGATTCATTTTTAAATGCAAGTCAGCGGCTGTTTCACTGAAATTGTTCCCTGTCTTGCGTAAACTCATTGCTGTTTGGATGGTTACGTTATTTCTTTGGACTGAAATTGGTGGGGAAAAACAATTCTGAAAGAGCCAGATGTGTGAAACTGCAAGAGATGTCTCTTTGCACATTCATGGAAATCGAACCAGCATCGATACATATAACTAGAATCTTTATTATGAAAAAAATTAGAATCTTGAATGCTAGTTCATTGGCTGTTGCTGCTTTCAGTATAGTTTGCTTTGTCCAGTGGCTGTTGCTGCTTGATGAATTCTTGGTTCCTTGCTGTCTGAAACTCATAGAATGTTTGCTTTGTCCAGTGGCTGTTGCTGCTTTCAGTTCAGTGACTGTTGCTGCTTTCAGCCCGAAGAAACGAGAAATAAACTAGTTCTGCTTTGTGCTCAACCTAGTCTTAAAAACAGAAGCAAATTGCAGGACACCAATTTGATCTGATTCGATTTCTTTTGCTTGCAGGGCACCAATCTTGTGAATCTTGTGCACAATGGATACCCCACATCCATCGGTACGGCTGGCGCCAAACATTAGAAGAAGAAGATGATGATTGTACCTTGCTTCGGTTCTTGATTGAAGAGGATAATTGTTGTATTGCCTTTGTAGTAGAAAGATAATTGTTGTACTAGAACATTATGTATCCTCACCGTGTACTGTCAGCAGTTCAGAAGTTGATATCTGCAATGATTCTATCTTGTGTTGTACTTACCAGACCAATTTGTATCATCTGTCATGCAACCATTTCAGTGAGACATAATTTATTCTGTAATGATATGTTGAGTGCCTGCCAATTTTCTAAATCTTATTTGGGAGTTGCATTTTGTTCTTGTGATCTTTTGGGAAGCAATAGTATTCTGATATTGAAGTGATCAGTTTGCATGCTCTAGAATAAGTGAGCTTTAACATACCAGATCAATGGACCTGAATATTGCTTGGTCACTTTTTACTGAAAATGGTTCATGCAGTTCTATGCCACATGGTTTCACCAGATATACAAACAGGACTACATGACCAGATTAAATTCCCATGAATTGGGCAGCAAGAATAAATTCCCATGAATTAGGCAGCAAGAGCAAGCAGAACAATTAACCATGAATTGGGCATTTCAGAAACCGGCCACAAAACAGCAACTAGAAGTTGATATGACAAAAGTTGAAAGAAAAAGAGTAAGAAGCATGGGCTGTCGAGAAAATAACACATGAATCCAGCATGAATATTGCAATCTGTACACTTGATCAGTTACATAGAAATTCATATAGATCACAAGCATCTATAAAGTACTTGACAGGGAACAAGCATTCTGAAACTTAAGTTCAGGGAGCTGGAGATATTCATATAGATCACAAGTTGCTCACAGATAAGAGTCATATAAATTACAGAGGAATTAAATATTGATCCAACATCTACATTTCTAACTTATTCATATAGCTAGTGACCACGACGACGGGACAACTTCAAAAGTACATCTTCTTGTAGCTGTTGATAGTAAGCCCGTGCCAAAGGTTGACATGTGTCCAAGTTAATGGCCATTATGCGCTCGTCCTCTAGCTTCTCTTCCTTTTCAGCCTTCATCTGTAGACGCTTCTCCTCTATAGCCAAGCCACCTAAATAGCAGAAACTTCATACTGGAAACGGGAAACCTGAACCAATATAGTTTACCCAAAGGCAGTTCAGATAACACTCAATCAGATAACCATAATCTACGCTTTCTCTATCAGCTGCAAGACCTCAGTTTCAGTGGGCAGCGACTGAATGAAACACAATTGTTCAGACCTGAATTTGTGAGAGCAACCCACATGCGACTGCACAAAACTTACATCTGCTGTTGTGATCAAAGAGACACGCTTGTGATGACAAAACTAGATCGAAACCAACCCACAGTAGCAGCATTCAGTAGCAGAATTCAGTAGCAACATTCAGTAGCAGGCAAGTGCGACATGTTCAGTAGCAGATTTCAGTAGCAGGCAAATTCAGATGCAGAATTCAGTAGCAACATTCACAGTAGCAGGCAAGATTCAAGAAATCAAGAACTACCTTTCTTGCCACTGAAAGAACCAGGGGAGGCGGCGTCCACGGGCAGGCGGCGTCACGGGCAAGGTGACGGCGTCCACAGGCAGGCGGCGTCCACGGGCAGGTGACGGCATCCACGGGCAGGCGGCGTCGAGGACCAGGCGCGGCGACGGGACGACGACGGGGGAGGCGGCGTCCACGGGCAGGTGATGGCGTCCACGGACAGGCGGTGAGGCGCGGCGCGCGACGGCGACGGGGAGGCGGGCGACAGAGACGCGAAAGGGACGCGGAGACGGCAAGGCGGCGAGGCAGGCGCGCGACGGGTGGCGGCGAGGCGGGTGCGCGACGGCGACGGGGGAGGCGACGGCTGCGTTTGGCGGACGGCCGGGCAGCCCCCAGATTTGGCGGCGGGCGAGCGGAGCCTGGATGATGCCAGATGCTTTAGCGGCTACTGTTGCAACGGGTACCGGGTCTCCGATCCGCTAAATTTAGAGTACCGGGTGCTTTAGCGGGTCCTGTTGCGGTCAGTCTAACAAGTTCAGATAAACCAGGGAAACGGGTCTCCCAAAAATAGAACAGTGGCGCGCACACAAATCGCAGCCGAGCTAGCAGGAGGAAGCTTCTGGTCTCCTCTTTTCCCGTCTACAGTAACCAGCGGTGAATCGAGAGCGACCTTCGGTCCGGCGTCGATTCCGGCCGGTTCGCCTCATCTCTGCGCGTCATCGTCGGCGCCGGAGGTGAGGGGATCCCGAGATCGATGTCCGGTGTACATATCCTCCTACTAGCTTTGTTCTAGTTAGGTTTAGGTCTTTCTCCTCCATTCCAAGCTGCTTCCCTTGGATTCCACCGTGTTGGCGTCGTCTCCGTGCCCAGCGGCGCGCTGATGGACCGTGGTGCGGGCGTTTTTGCTGCTCGCGTGGTCGGCCGGGTCCCCGTCTTCGCTTCCGCGGGCTTCGTGGTCTTCGGCGGCGATGGTGGTCGTGGGAAGAGGCCGGTGCTGCTCGCTCCTTTGGTGCGGTAGGATGTGGACGGGCCCGCACCATCTCGCCTTGGGGCGGTGTTGAGGGCTTGGGCGGCAAAGGGGATGGAGGTGGTTATGGAAGGCGGTGGTCCGGCGGCAGTCTCTGTTTCCGGATGATTGCTTTTCCGACTTTTGTGCCGGCGTTGCGGATGTGATCGGTGGCGTGCGGCTGCTTTTGTCCCGGTCAACGGCGGCGACGACGGCGACCGTGGTATGTTTTTCTGTCCTCGAGCGTTTGGTGATGCGGCGGCGCCGGCGCTTCGTTGGAATAAGCTTCCCGAGCCTTCTCCGTGCTGATGGCGTCGTTCTCCCCGGCAGCGTTGGTGGGCTCGTGGATAATAATCATGGAGGTCGTCCAGGGTTACAGAGGTTTTGTTGGTGTTCAAGCTTCGGCGGTCTGCGGCGTACCGGCCATGTTGGAGCTGTGACGGTCGGCGGCGATAGTCGCGACGGCACGGAGTCTGCGGCGCGTTGTGCAACGGCGGCTTCGGCTTGTTTGGAAGTGCGTCTTGCGGCGTCGGAGCTGGGGGCTCTTATGGGTCTCTTTTTTCTTCTGTAATCTGTTCGGACTTTGTTTTTCTGGTACCTCTCTCCGCGTGGTGATAGTCGTGCTTCAATCTTTTGAAGGACGCGTTTGTTTTTCTGGGTATAGGTGTAGGCGTGTTCTTGTAGGTGCGTTGACGTGTTTTTCTTTTATAACACGAACAGATACTACATTTATATTCAGGAATGAGAGGTTAAAAAAAAAGCAGTGTCTAGCTTTCGCGCTACGCAATCTTTTCAGGATAGTCCTCTCCCTCCTGCCATTCTCTTGTCCTCTCTCTCTGCGAAAGATCCTCCGTTCTCTTATCAAGGTCTCCATAAAGCATAAACCATCACAGACGGCATCAACTGAGGTCATCACACCTCATGCACACTTCACCCCCGCAGACCGGTGAAAGTCTGCCAAAAGACGCGGCCCATCCACACCAAGAAAGAAGAAACGCAATTTTGTTTACGCATCGGTGGCCGATTTGGCGCCAAACTTCGCATGCGCAATACCGGCCGCACGGCGCAGACAATTACCAGCGTGCGGACTTTGACCGGAGACTTCCGCTGGCCCTGCGATCGCGACCGGGGCGGCCGCGATGTTGACGACGCTGTATCAGCGTTACACCATTGATGATGATGGAGTTGCACTGACAAAGCGATGAGAGGGAAGTGTTTGACACGATATTTGCCTGGCTAGTGGCGCGACGGCGATTTACGGCCGTGCGGACCGGAGCGTGGGCCGGACTGCGATTCGCCACGGGGTATGGTCATTAGCCGCTCTGACCGCTTTTCGTTGCTTCTAGATTACTCTGTGAGGAGGTGGGGTGCCGATGATGTGAGCTTGATGTTTCTAGTACACCAGATGATGCCATCAGGATTGGCACGACCGGAGAGTGAGGTCAGGTGGCGAGAGATGCAGCATACGGCTCTGTAGATGGACTAGAGTGTGCTCAATGTCAATCTAGCGCACAGGCGAGGCCTGACGGACGCAAGGTTGCATTTTTGGAAAAACCGGGAAACCGATCCCGAAAAAACCGATCCGGTAAACCGGAAAACCGGGCGGTTTACCGGTTTACTCGAAAACACTGTGTTAATTTTTCCGAAAAACCGGACGGTTTTGCCTACCGGACCGGACCGGTTCTCCCGGTTTTCGCGAAAACCGGCCGGTTTTCAGCGGTTTTGCGAACCCTGGACGGACGCAACTGAACAGCCGCACGCAAAGCTGAACATGAACCGGCAGCATCGATCCATGTCTCTAGGCTTCACCTAAAAGACTGCTACGATTCTATGGAACAGAACCCCGATTTTTTGTTGAAGAACTCACACCCTGCAAACCGAAATTTGTATAGCATCTCTGGAAAACTGTTGCGTAGAAGATTCTGACGGAAAAAAATGCTATTACCCGCCAGCTGATAAAGCTCCCAGAGTTGTTAATACAACCAAAAAAACTACTAGTGCCTCCGCCCGACATGCATGTCTGCAAGACTGCAAGCTAGAATCATGCGCAGCTGTAGTGCCACTTAGTTTGTGACTAAAACAAGAATTTATAAACTCAGAGAAGAAAATTAGACGACGGAAAGTGTGCTGCTTTAAGATGAGCGTGTAAAAGTGAGGAAAAAAAGGCGCCGAGTGTCATGGATTCGGGATATCCTGGGATATTTTCTTCAGCTCATAGAAAAGGACAGCAATCATCGTCGGCGCACGAGTGCTACGTATTCCAATTCTCCGGCCTCCAAATCAAAAAGGCCCCAAACAAAAGGGAGGTCGATCCACTTTGGAGTCTCCAGTTATTCGTGTGGTCGGAGAAGTGGAAGGTTCAGTTGGAAAGCAGGCGCCGTTAATTGTCTAGTTACAAAATTTCATTACACGCCCAAGCGAGACTCCATGATGTCGATGATTAGCACGTCCTGTCCCCCTGGGCGGATCTACTCCTACGTGGGTGGGAGAGGGCTCGGTCGCACCCACACAACAGAAGAAAATCCTAATGGTATTTGTCTTATTGCCACCGTATATAAACTTCTTTAAGTACCTAACTATGCATCTATAATGGAAAAGAAAACACAAACCTAAGCAGCCTCAAATGATGTTCTGCACCACCCTCCTATGAGCTCTAGCTTCGCCACTACTCTCCCACAGGAAAATAAAATCAGGTTAGTCAAGTCTTAACAACCGTGCTTACCTTCCGGTGAGCGATTTTGATCATACATGTTCGTTGCTGAAAAGAACAATGGGAACGTACAGTGGTGGCCTACCACTATTTTGTTTTCTGGCATTTTTGTTGTGAGAGTTTATGAGGTCCCCGAACGACCTGTGTGCGTAAGAGATTTCTACGCAACGGCCGCCGGCCGGCGATCTGGCACCACGCTCAGGAATGTAAAAAGGAACAAACCGCCCGCCCAGAAATGGGACGATCGAGTACTGTGCGGTTAACAAGCAACGGCGCGGCCTTGTTCTCTCTCACGGATCACAAGCAAGGCTCCATGGATCATTGACGTACGTCCGAGAACGTGGTATGCTGGCCCCAAACTCATACATCGCCAGCGGGCTGGTCATCACCAGCTGCGTCCACCATCCAGCATCGCGGAATGAAGAAAAGGATAATATGCCAGTCTTAAAAAAGGTTATCTCTGTTCCCCGGATCGAGTCGCGCGATCGACCGGATTTTATTGTGACGCTGACCAATCTGAAGTCGTCGATGCTTTTCAGCTCGATTGCCATGAACAGGCATGGACAAGCTGCACAGAGGCCCAGACTCCAGTTGACGATAAGAAATTAAGAGTTGCTTGGTTAGCATACGAGCCCCATGTGCTCCCAGGGCCACAAGAACCAGCCGGACTCGCGGTGGTCGCAGCTTCGCAGGGGCTCGGCTGGACGTGTGACGCAAAGAAGAATGAGATGGCAAAGACGAGCTTGTAAACGGGAGAGACGCTGATGTATCCGTACCTCGTCAGCTACTGCTGCGAACTCGCAGGCTTCCAAACCAAAAGGACTCTTGCAAGCAAAAGTGAGATCTCGATCTCTGCATGCAGTTCGAGTCTTCATCAGTCAGTCGATCGTCTGGTCGGAAAAGTGGAACCTTTTGTCCGAAAGCAGGGCTTGCATGCGCGGTTAACAAGTCGCACGCTTCGTTCACTAGCTACACGCTCCGGCGTCTCCGTGATGATTAGCATGTGCACCGCACCGAAAATTCAGATTAGTAAAATGCGTAACTGCCGTGGGTTAGCTTTCTGTTAGGGACACTGCGTCCTGCTGATCGAAAACAACAGAAATGGGAACTTGAAGTCGTGGCCTACCACTCTCCGGCCGGCACCTCTTGCATTGCGGAAGCTAAAGATAGCAACGAGTCCCAAACTACTAATTAGTGGAAGAGCTGTACATGCTTGCCGCTCCGCCAAGCAGTGGCATACATTTTTTTTTGAGGGAAAACGCCCCTAAAGGGCTTAGATCTCCATTACTCCTTCCAGAAGGTACACTGCCAAATTACAACTGGAATCTTTTCCAATATGAAAATTACATGAAAGTCCTTTTGACAGGCTAGACTAGAAGGACCTAAAAGAAAATAGAAAATTAAAATACAGTCCTTCTGCAAGCATCGTTGACCAGGAGCACTAATGCTTGCCGTCGACGAGCTGCTCAAAGCACAGAGCTGAACACCACCGAGGCTGAACGTACTGGCCGTTAACCATGGACACCTCCATCCACAACGGGACCTCGTGGTGTGACCGACTGAACGTGTAGCCACCACGCCATAGATGGGAAGAGGCCTCTCGATGCAGTTTGATTGACTGGCTGGCGGTCCTCCCAGCCGTCGCCTCAAAACTAGCATCAGTCGAGGTAATGGAGGTCGCAACCGTAGATTTAGAGGAAGCATCACCGGGTTCGACCGAATGGGAGCTCCGAAGGGGATCAGCTTCAAGCGATCAACCCGAAACCAGAGCCCAGCATCCATAGCAAGGCACAGTAGCATCAACACAGCAGCGAGGACAACTCTGTTGTACCTTGGTTGAAGTAACAAAGAGGTAGCAAAGGGGGAAATACACTCGCCGGGGAGGAAGCCGACGAGGACACCAAAAGGCATAACGCCTACATCCTCAAGGGAAAAACAACTAAGGACGAAGATCTTGCTGATGCAGAACAAAAGACTAATCACCATGCCTCTGATGACCAGCAACACCAAGAAAAGCAAGATCCTTATTCAACGAGAAGAGAAGAACCTGCGAATTAGACCAACCTTGATGGATGAAAGCCAGCAAGAAGCAGCCGCCTTCAGCAGCACCAAGGAGCCTCAATCCCAGATCCAAGGAGCTACAACAACTAAACTAGAGACTGTACAGGGGAGGGTCCCCCTCCAACTCACCACCAGCGAATCGCCAGGGAAGAAGGAGGGGGGCCAATCAAGATCGATCGGAAGATTTGCCTGGATTCACTGTTGGGGATGAACGCTACAGTAGAGAGGAGAGTTCGAGAGACAGATATTTGGTTCTTGTTAGCAGTGGCATACATTAAGCGGCGACTTCGGATTTGTAAAACGAACAGATAGCCCCACCAAAACCGGGACGACCGCTGCAACTTGCAAACGTACAGCGCAACATGCTAAGCAATTACTACATGAAGTGCAACTTACATCTGCCTTGCAGGCGTACTTTAAGGGCGTGTTTGTTTGCCTGGATGAGGCCATCCTGGCCCGGTGGAGCCGTATAGCATGTAAAAGATTCATGATTGGTTGCCTGCACGCTTCACCCATGCTGCATCCGCCCATGCAAAAACACTAATCGATGCTGCATCCCCGGAGACGCTCAAATCGAGCTGCTCTCGCCATGCAGGCTGAGCGAATGCAGCTGCATGAAAGGGTGGCCTACATGTTAGTCTCACATGTATTCATTTTGCATCCGCTTATGCAGTCAACCAAACACAATCTTAAGAATTTTGCATCCGCTCATACAAACACTCATGCAACCAACCAAACACTCTTCTCTCTTAAATACGGTTCCTCTCATCCTGCATCCGCTCATGCAGGATATACGATGCTGCATCCAACAGTACCATGCGGGCAACCAAACACACCCTAATTGGTCCCACTCCCAGCTGCTAAAATTCAACGGTTCATGATATGATCAACAGCAACGCAAGCGAGCGACTACTAGAGAGGCACGGACGTCCGTCCGGCGCGGTGATCAACGGTCAGTAGCTGCGTCGGCGTCGGCCCGGCCGTGCTTAAATTCCGCGATGCCTAGTTGCATTGCACCCACTTGGCGCCTTGTTCTGCTTCCCCCGGCCTGCTGCTAGCGTAATCCAACTGCTCATGATTCGAACAGCAATGCGAGCGGCGCAGCGGACAAGCAGTCGGCCGTACGTGCTTATTCTGAGACGCCGACTTGCCTAGTTGCCGCTCGATCGCTGATCGTCTTAAACACGCGCGGATTGCTTAAGCTTGCCATAAGCGGCATGGGGTATGGACAGGCTCGCGCTGACCGTGGAGTGGCCCCAGTTGGCGATAAGAAACTAGGAATGGCTTGGCTAGCACACGAGCTCCGTGTGCCTCGCGCCGCAGCCACCGTTCACCTGCTGATGCGGTCCGGTTCGTCTGGCCGGTCAGCCACGCGTTCGCAGAGCACATCGCGCCGGTGACGTCGAAACGCACGGCTAGAAAAGAAAACGCAGTTTTTTTTTTTAGTGGTAAGCAATTGCCGCCTGATACACGGTGGCCGCCGACTGGCCGTGTGGAGACCGTGGGCCGACGAGTCGTGTCGTGTGGTGCGCGGCCGCGCTAGGCACTGCCGTGCGGGCTGCGGCCGAGCGAGACGCGGGCGCTGCTCGTCGCCTCGCGCGTCACCACCCCCGCTCCTTCCGTTTCCTCGCTTATTTATTGCCTTCGGACCCGCGCGCACGCTGCACCGCACGCATCTCCTCCCTCCAAATCACAGAGACGCGTCGCACGGAGTGAGCGCCCCCGGCCGCCGTGGCTTGGCCGTAGGGCCTGGGTCAACGGGTGAGGCTCCAACGCAACGGCCGACGCTGCTGCATACGTAGGCAACCGCAGACCCATCTCCCCACTTGCGGCCGCTACCCTGTCTGTCTTCCCGGCTCGCTTCACTTCTGGGTCAGTTGCACAGAGGGACTCTCGGCAGGTCAAGGCCAACCTCGAGGGGGAACAGCAGGGCATAATCCCTAATTCCACAAAGCCAGAGAAGGACTCTCTTCTATATATAGCTTTGTGTTTCGAGTTGGTTAGAGCATTACTCCGGCACTTGCTTGCTCGGTTCCTAGCTGGTGAAGCTCTCGGAGACAGGGGATCGAGCAGAGATGGCGGGCGGTGGCGTGGCGGCGCTGGGTGTGAAGAAGGAGCGGGCGGCGGAGTACAAGGGCCGCATGACGTGGTACGTCGGCATGACATGCCTCGTCGCCGCCGTCGGGGGCGCCATCTTCGGCTACGACATCGGCATCTCCGGTACGTACGCGCCCACCTACCCACCCTCCTCTTGCTCGCCACCACCGTTCCACAAAATCGCCGCCAGATAATCAATCGCTCTGCTCCCGTCCGGTGGGTCGTGCGGCTGCTGCTTCTCCGCCGTGAGATCGCAGTGACGACGCTCTCGCTTCTACTCTTGGTGTTACGCCGGCGTGGCCCCGGTCCGGTTTGGCGGCACTAGCCGGCAGCTCCTCCTAGCGTTTGGCACGTACGCGTCGCTCCGCCTAGGCTTATTAGGTGCGATGTACGTGTCTGTCCAGCTCCTCCTAGCGTTTGGCACGTACGCGTCGTCAGTACATGGCACATGGAATCCTCCAGCCTTTTCCAAAGCTGAATTTTTGTGGTATCTCCGAACGACACGCCGTTCCCTTTTCCTCTGCCGCGGCGGATGATTGGGGTCTCGGTACGACCATTAGTGGGTTCGTCCACGCATCGCCGGCCTCTGATGAGTGGTAGGTAGTTTGGCTGACGGAGCAGTAGTAGAATCCGGGTTGGAGAGAGCAAGCCGTCGGTGGTTTGGAGGAGCAGGACTGCAGTGTAGGGGTGAAAACGGACGGGAACGGTCGGAAAACACTGTAACTGTTTTCACTTTCACATTTGTTTCACCGGACGGAAACGAAAACGGGAAAGCCGGTAACGGAAACGATCGGGAGAATATCGGACATTCGGAAACGGATCAACGCGGACGGAAATATCTGGTAACGGTCGGAAACCGGTTATTCAAGTCGGGAACATCGCCAAACAAAGATTATGTCTTAGTATATACTGGTTGCCTAAATATATTATGGCTATGGTCAAAATTTCGTATGTATCCTATACGTATTGGACAGAATGACCTCATATTCAATCCAAAGCTTATCATCTCTTGTTCCCCTCTCTCATGGCGGCAAGATCATCTTGTAAGCCGGCAGCAGCAAGCAAACAAAAGCGGTAGCAGCAATCAGCAGCAAAGCACATTCGTTGGTACGATCGACGAGCCACCGAGCCGCAGAGCAAGAGCGCGTTGACTGCGGACGGCGACGAGCCACCGAGACGCAGTCACCCGACGTTGACAGGGCAGCTATATGCTTGCGCGAGTACCTGACAAGTACCCCAAAGGCTCGAAGGAGGCACATCGATGCGAAGCAGGGGCGGCGACTTCTCGCCGAGCGATTAGGCTGCAGGAGGCAGATGCAGTGCAGAGGATAGATGGAGCCTGATACTGATATCCCGGACCCTGTAAAAACGGGAAAGTCCCGACTTAAAACGGGGCACCCGAGAATATGGACGGAAAAACGCTCGCCCGTTTTCGATCCCGTCCCACGAGACATGCTACCGTTTCCCGTCCCGTATACCGTTTAATCCCTTAAATACGAAAACAATCGGTACAATACGAAAATGGCGTCGGGTCGGGACGGGAATATCCCGTCCTGTTTTCAGCCCTACTGCAGTGCAGGGGACAACGACACGCGGAAGCTTCGAGCTTTCAGTTACAGTCAGCCACACACGCTTGTTCGCCATCTGCTGGCTGCTGCTAGCTGCGGCCGATTTGCTCATCAGTGTAGATACACAGATATGCTCTGTATCTGCATGTTCGGTTCTTAGCTTGACTTTCTCGGGCGCTGGTTTCAGTGATCAAACTCAACTGCCACCGCATAGCAGTTGCGGATCTTGTTAATAGTAAACCAACATCATACGCGCACACACATTATACTTAACTCATGGGTGGTTGCGGTGTTGAACGAATGGGCGATCACTCCTCGCCAGCAGACAAAAACCTGTGAAATATCTTGTATTAAAATATTATTTTCAGACAAATTTATTCAAGGTCAATACATCATCACATGCAGACTAAGTTGACTTAAATGATACTCACTGCACAGAGTTGTTTGACAACCCTCAACCTGGCCACTGGCTCTGTTTAGTGGGAAAAATAATATTTTTATTTTTTTGGGAACTAGTGGGAAAATAATCTTTAACTGAAATGGAACTGTCAGTTGATAACATCTACAACAACTCTCCTAGTAGCAGAGTGGATCAGGTGAACTCGGTCACTGGTAATGGCAAGTCAACATTTCAGACCGTACTGCCTAAAAAAAACTTTCTACTATTACAAAACAGTTAAGAAAATTTTGCCTGCCATGCAGATCCAGCAGAAACCTTTTCTGGGCTCATTCGTTTGTCCACAACAAAATTAACTGTGTTTGAAATGTCTGTATCACTCACTATACATGGATTAATCCCCTGGAACTGGAAATGCTCCGCCAATCTGACTGAGGGACCGAATGCTGCAGGAGGCGTGACGTCGATGGACCCGTTCCTGAAGGAGTTCTTCCCGGTGGTGTACCGGAAGAAGAACTCGGGCAGCCAGAACAACTACTGCAAGTACGATAACCAGGGCCTGGCGGCGTTCACGTCCTCCCTCTACCTCGCCGGCCTCGTGGCCACCCTCGCCGCGTCTCCCGTGACGAGGAACTACGGCCGCCGCGCCAGCATTGTTTGCGGCGGCGTCAGCTTCCTGATCGGCGCCACGCTCAACGCCGCCGCCAGGAACCTGGCCATGCTCATCCTCGGGCGCATCATGCTGGGCGTCGGCATCGGCTTCGGCAACCAGGTGAGACCATGACGAGTTCGCAAGCATCGCTTGGTAACAGAACGTAACAAACGCCGGCTGACTATGACTGACAATGCGTGCACGATGACGCAGGCTGTGCCGCTGTACCTGTCGGAGATGGCGCCGGCGCACCTCCGCGGCGGGCTGAACATGATGTTCCAGCTGGCGACGACGTTGGGCATCTTCACGGCGAACCTGATCAACTACGGCACGCAGAACATCAAGCCGTGGGGCTGGCGCCTGTCGCTGGGCCTGGCCGCGGTCCCCGCGGCGCTGATGACCGTGGGCGGGCTGCTCCTCCCGGAGACGCCCAACAGCCTGATCGAGCGCGGGCGGGTGGAGGAAGGCCGGCGCGTGCTGGAGCGCATCCGCGGCACGTCCGACGTGGACGCCGAGTTCACGGACATGATGGAGGCGAGCGAGCTGGCCAACACCATCGAGCACCCGTTCCGCAACATCCTGGAGCGGCGCAACCGGCCGCAGCTGGTGATGGCCGTGTGCATGCCGGCGTTCCAGATCCTGACCGGCATCAACTCCATCCTCTTCTACGCGCCCGTGCTGTTCCAGAGCATGGGCTTCGGCAGCGACGCCTCGCTCTACTCCTCGGTCCTCACCGGCGCGGTGCTCTTCTCCTCCACGCTCATCTCCATCGCCACCGTCGACCGCCTCGGCCGCCGGAAGCTCCTCATCAGCGGCGGCTTCCAGATGGTCGTCTGCCAGACGATCGTGGCCGTCATCCTGGGCGTCAAGTTCGGGACGGACAAGCAGCTGTCGAAGAGCTTCTCCATCGCGGTGGTGCTGGTCATCTGCCTCTTCGTGCTGGCGTTCGGATGGTCGTGGGGCCCGCTCGGGTGGACGGTGCCCAGCGAGATCTTCCCGCTCGAGACGCGGTCGGCCGGGCAGAGCATCACGGTGGCCGTCAACCTGCTATTCACCTTCGCCATCGCGCAGGCGTTCCTCTCGCTGCTCTGCGCACTCAAGTTCGGCATCTTCCTCTTCTTCGCCGGCTGGATCACCGTCATGACCGTCTTCGTCTGGGTCTTCCTGCCGGAGACCAAGGGCGTGCCCATCGAGGAGATGGTGCTGCTCTGGAGGAAGCACTGGTTCTGGAAGAAGGTCATGCCGGACCTGCCGCTCGAGGACGGATGGGGAGCGGCGGATGGCGCAGCGCCTGCCAACAACGGTCACAAGTGATGAAGCATATATATATCGTGACATGTAGGAGGATGCTTATAGTATATGCAAGTTTGTGTGAATTCGATGTGTAGTTTTGGTGCACTTGTATTGTTATGGCTGACGGGAAATTTCAAGACAGACAGCATCTTCAGGCACTCATTTTCTCGCTCTGAATTTAAGGGGTTATTAGAAGAAATCAAGGATCTGAATTTAGAGGTTATTAGAAGAAATCAAGGCTCTGAATTTAGAGATTATTAGAAGAAATCAAGGCTCGTCGAGGAAAGCGCATAACAACTAAAATACTTTATCGTGACCTATTTAGCAATTAGAGACTCATACATGCATACAACTCTTACAGTGATGCATGTTGTCATCAGTGATACAACTGTTACAGTGATGCATCTAGAGCTATAGCCCCTTTACACACACGGCTGAGACTCAGGTGGCGTAGTACACTCCCTGGTCGAAGAGAACACACTTGATTGTTCAGAATCTGAATCCATGTCCGCAGCCATCCTAGCCGGTAAAGCAGCAACCGTCATACAATGCAATCTCAGCTCTGAGATCAACTTTTCTTGCTCTAATACTAGCTTACGAACAGCATCAGGTACAAGGGGAATAAACGGGAACCAAAGCCCAGAAACGGTTTGGAGTCTCTCAACACTCCCGAAAACATAACGTGCATCAATTGCCAGGGCCAGTGATGCCATTGCTTCAAAACACGCCGACTTCAATTCTGTTATCAGAGTTCCTGCCTGTCTATTAATCTCTCTAACTTTAGAGGCTGTAGGATCAGTGAACGTTGTAAGCAGCTGTAAAATTGAGAGAGTTGTTTTTGCCAGTGCTTTCACAATTGAGAGAAGAGCAGAGCCAACTGGGATGTTGAAATCAACAACAGCTTGTACCTCCTTTTCGGAGGATCCTGATGATGACTGTGCAACCTTCCTTTTCTTGGATTTCCTTAAGTAATTGGAAGCAAGCTTTTCCATGTCTATTGCTTCGTCTACTCCCTCGATCTCATTCAGCCGCCTCCGCATATAAAGTGTTACTCTTGGGCAAAATTGATGATCCCCAATGTGTTTAATATGGTCTCTTAGCGAATAAATACTCTGACTAACCGGAACAACCCACTGGCAGGCCAGACAACGAAAACATTGTGTATCCTCGTTCTGCTGCTGAGTTTTCGAGTTTTTAAACTCTTTCACCACCATAGCAAATTCCACTTGAGATTTCGCCCTCTTTTCACCCTGCTGAGTTTTCGAGTTTTTAAACTCTTTCACCACCACAGCAAATTCCAATAGAGATTTCACCTTCTCTTCACCCTGCAAGCTGTACGTAGATAGAGATATGTAGTTAATGACAGCCATATAGATAACAGGGGCTAATGATCTGTTGCAACTGAAAGAGAATTCGTCCAGGTTTTGTACATTGACAATCATAACATTATAATGAAAAAACATCTGAAGTTAGAAAATATAGACATGTGAAAGGGAAGTCACAAACGTAGCAATGTTACAAGAAAATTAAATAAAAATTCACTGAGTACTCTAGATAAGAGGGGAAAATACTCAAATGCACCTACACTTACAAAACAAAACACTAGGAATTGATTCTAACTTTTTATCACTTCATAGCAAGGTGAAATAGAAAAGGTTGAATCTCTATAGGTCAAATTTGGCCAATACTGTTTGCAATAATGAAACAGGGGAGCAAATCCCACTGGCTCTTCACAATTTTATTAGTGCTTGTTTTGAGTGAAAACTAGGCAGTGGAAAACCAACCCTTAGAAATTTTGAGGTAAAACGCTGACAGCCCGACTCTCATAATCGAATCATTACAGTTGATGACATGATCAAATGTCAGCTACAAACTGGAGCACTGCATCCGTCTGCGGATTATAAGCTTCGATGGCATATAAGGAATTTTCTCAAACTAAAACTATTTGTTTGGATTCCTTGAAACTGAAACTAGAAACCCTACCAAACACTCCCTTAGCACCCATCGAAGCCATTAGAGGAGATGAAGAGAGTTACTTACCGAATGGTTTCAGGGAAGTACAGATAAATGTAATCAAGTAGAGCCATCTGCATAACTTCCCTTACCGCTACCAGTTCTCCCTTAGGAGGCAACATTCTAGACAAAAGTAAAACTGATAAGAATCATCCTATAATAACTTAAACCGAGTTAAAATTTTCAAAACATGCTCAATAGCAAAGAACACATACCTCTTTTTGACACAATTCCTAAGCTTTTCAATGCGATTCTCAAGATCCAAGGGCCTGTACAGGTTATAATCATCATGTACAAGCAGTGGCTCCACCTTGCCAGTGAAAAGAGCATGCGCAGCCTCAAATTCTTGTGCTTCAATCATGTCTAGCAACTGCCCTTCATAAACAATGAAAAGCAATCCTGGGTGAGGGTGAACATATTCACCGCCCTGGTGATGTGAGGACAAAAAGCTGAGAAGATATTCTTCTAGTTCAACCCAGTCTCCATTCTTGAGAAAATCAATGACCAAAACTTCATCAAACTTTGTTTCACTGGACAAAAAAGATAACACTAACTTAGCATTGATTAGTGCTCAAATCACACAGAGTATGAAGTGCTCAAATTACACACAGATTATGAGAACGAAAATCAACAACATTGCAGCTCCCATGTTAATTACTTTAAAGCTGTCAAAGAATTTTTGGAGGACCACAAGTATATATATAAAAAAAAAAAACTTGAGGCCTGGAACTCGAACTACTATCTAAATAATTGAACTAGAATTCAAAGTGGTTGTGAATTGTCCAACAAGATTGCGGTGTAACCGTTAAGAAAATGCTCATCAGCAGATGGAGCAGTATAACAAAAATGCAATGGCAGGCATTCAAGTTCAGCACACCTTCCAATTTCACAGTAAGTTGCTCCGAGCCAACTAGTACTTCCATTTAGGCTGAACAATGTCGATGGAGGCCTAAGTGGCAGGTACATGTTACACTGTAATTATTATGATAATATAGTCCAGTAATATGTATGTGTTAAAGGTATATTAGACACAATAGCACATCTTGCTTTACAAAAAAAAAATTGCAGGCTGAACGGAAGAGTACAAATCAGTAGCCTCCTCCTCAAGGCCACAGACTCAATCATCCATAAAATTAAGTGAGCACAGCCAATTTCCGAAATGCATCTAATAAGGAAAGAAATAAGTGACTCACCGAGGAGCTGCTGTAGTCGCTGCGGTAGCCGACGGAACTATGTCCCTGAAGAAGAAGAATATGGAAGCAGTATCAGAAATCAGAAGACAAACACAAGAAGAGGGGTGCAAAACTCCTACAAATCAGAAGGGCACCTATAGTGAAGGAATTTCGGCGGGAGAAGTGGCTGGTGAATCCGAGGATGCCGAATCCGTAGTCATGGCTAGGTTTCCTCCTCTTCTCCGGCCTTGAGGTACAGTACAGATCTACGTCTCCGGCGTGAAGATTATGAAAGCCCGTGGCGGCGACGCGGGCGATAGTATCTCGGGGCCGTGACCGTCTGGGATTGCCTCTATACTGTTTTGTGCCGAACAGGTCGAGGAGACTCGGTAACGGCGCATCTCGGCCCCCTACTACTACCAAAATAAGGCCGCATCCCATCAATCCGTCCGACTCGCCGACGATCATCGTCTCCTCAAACATTACGGGCAGAACTCGAATTGTATATGCCTCGTCTCATCAGGAGAAAATGAGCTGAAGAAACCTCGCCTTGACTCCCGACACGGAGGTGCCCGCCGCGGATCCTTCAGATTCTTTGGCTAACGCAGGTGCAGAGGCCAGGTTCATGGATCCGTTGGCTCCTACGCCGGCTGCCCCACCGGCTACCGCAGGCGTCGTGTTTCCGTCCGCTACAAGCCCAGGCATTTTGGAACCGTTGGCTACCCTAGGTGTTTCAGCGATTGCAAAGTGAGTTGTCCTGCTCTGATCCGTCGGCTACCCTTGGCACAACTCTCTGCTTTTGATTGATAATTAGATGTCTTGTTTTTGGCCCAGGGAAACTTTGTTTGATAAAGAACAAGCTTATTCATTTATCCAGAAGAAGCACTGGGATGGTCTGAGATCGTACCTTCTTAGTTTCATCCAATCCAATCCCCACCATGGACAAGTTCATTTTCATCCAGGGCTGCTGCTCACTGCCTATGAGATGCAATTGATTGACATGATAAAGGAAGACAAATATGAGTCTGCGATGGACCTCTTCAATGCCAGTGTTGCTCCTTTGATTGTTCGAACGGATGATAACCTGTTCGCACCTTTGGACTTGAGAGATCGTATCAACACGCTCAAAGTTCATCTGAAAATAAGGTATAGTTCTTATTTGTGTGTTGAGTTGTTTCAAGCCTGTCCTTCTAATGATACAGTTAAGAATTTTTATTCAGTTCATGCTTATCATCTTATGTTCAGGGAATTGCCCCCGGATGCATCAACAAATCAATCTGTAAAGACCACTGCTTTATTTGATTACATTTACTTGTACTTTCCTCGCTGCATTCGGTAAGACACTAAATCTATCTCGGCATCATTTCTATTTGATATGTAGCTTCAGTACTACCTTTTTCATGTAATAAGTTCGAAAGTCTAGTGCTATATCTCTTTTAGTTGTAGCTGAAGTACTGCCTTTTTCTTGTGACTAAATTTTGAAGCTTCTCTGTACCATGTATTTGATATATGTTGCATCTACTATTTGTATAGGCCGCTGGGTAAGGATTGGCACAACTCTGTGCTTGAGTTTTTCATGGTTTTCGAAGATAGTTCTGGCAGAAAGCGCTACCGATGTCTCGCATGTCAATGCATTATGCCCACTAACAAGAGACTCACTTCTATGCACCATCACATTAAGTACAAGCGGTGTCCTAGTTTAACCTTGTATTTGCTGAGGCGGATGAGCATACACCTGGGGTATGATGATGAATTACCCGACATAGCTTCCGCTTACAAGAGGTGGCCTAGTAAACGAAAGCACGCAGAGATAATAACAGGGTCACTGGGAATAGGTCCTCCTGGTCATGTTGGTAACCTGGTATCTATTGTTGGGGAGATAGCGCGGCATAACTTTGCCATAGTAGAGATTCTTTCATCCAACAGTTCTTCTATGGCAAGTGAAGTTCGTGGCATTTGTATGAAGCAGCACGCCATGATTCAGGAAATGGAGAAAAAGTGTTATGATGCTGTAGAAATGGATAAGGAGTATATTATGGGGCATGCAACAACTCTGCGAGACAACTCTTTGAATATGATGCTATTACTTGATGATGCCTTGCCTGCACAAGTTTATTCTAAAGCCTTAGAGTTGGACAGGTCCCTTTTCAAGTTAAGGTTATACTGCTTCAAGAGACGGCCTGCTTCACGATTCCACACAAGTTAAGGTTTCATAGGCAGCTTCACCTATCCAGTCTAGTGTTCATTCAGTATTTGCTCAAAATGGTTTGCCTTGTCTGCCATGGAGCCTGGATCTAATGTACTTGTAGAGTATATGTCTTGTGAAGAGTGATTCTGGTTCAGAATTATTTTTATTTCTTGTGTGCCCTATGGTCTTGTTCATTTTGTAGCTAAGATAGTTGTTGATTTTTTCCCTCTCTTGTTCTTTCTTTTGTTTATCGTGTGGAATGCATGGGAGTGAAAGATTGTTGGTGATGCAATAGCCCCATTTTCGATCCGAAAATAACTATTTCTTTAGCCGATCAGAGTTAAGTTTAACAAATTTGGTTATTGAGAAGAGTATTGACACCAATATCATCAAACTAGTGAAATATGAAAATATAAATCGTGATGTATGAACAATAGTTTGGTATTTAAAAAGATGCCGTCAAAATTTACAGATATTGTGACTTTGGCCGATCTTATAAATATAATGCTCTGAATTTCAGGCATTTTTCTGACCGCGAATTCGAAATAAAATCTCGCAGAGGTTGGAAGAAATCAAGGTTCACAGTAATAGATGGGGATTGCTAAACTCCACCCGGGCATTTGAGAGAAGGCTGTCACCCGAATTTTCTCTTCTCCTCCCTCTTCCCCTTCCACTACCAAATCCGGCTTCTTCCCCATCTCCGGCGAGGTTAGGGTTAGAGGGTTAGGGTTTGGGGTTGGGGTTGGGGGGCTCACCGGAAGTATCACCGGACTTAGAAGGGGGCCGGGGGAGACGGCGGAGGCGGTGGCGGCGGGCGAGACGGCGGAGGCGGAGGCGGCGGGAGACGGCGGTCGGGCCAGGGTTGGGGCGGGGGCGACGAAGACGACGGCGGGAGTGGGGGCGGCGGCGGGAGGCCGCGGAGGGCGGTTGCCTCGGCGGGCTAGGGCCTCGCCGGAGCTCCGGCGACGCCCTAGCCTGCCGAGGCAGGGCGGCGGCGTGTGGGGGCGAGGGTGGGGGCGAGGGTGGGGGCGGAGAGGCTGGAGGAGGAAGACGAGTCTCAGTCGCACGATCTGCAGATCCAACGGTGGAGAATTCGGGTATTGGGGAAGGAATTTGCACCCGGGTGTGCTCTAGACAGCCCCTAATAGATAGTACAGACTACAGAGCGTGTGATAACCAAAATAATTTAGCAATTAGAGACTCATATATAGTGTAGATGCACTTTGCATATAACAATCTGAAATGGGGAAGGAGTATAAGAAGACTACAACTCTTTACAGGGATGCATGTTGTGACCGATGACAAAATTTCAACACGATACCAAGCGATCGTGACACTGTACATATCAACAAATATAGAGTAATGCCTGGGGAAAAAAAAAACAGGCGAGCCTACAACATTCTCCTGGCTGTCTGTGTCTCTACGCACTGCATGGGCCCGAGTGCAGTGCACTAGTCTACGTCTCATCGGTCCCGATCCCGCTCGAAACCCATCTCATGCCGCCGCGGCCGTGGGCGCCGCGCGCTCATCGCCACGCGGCCGCAGCCGGGCGCCCCGACCCTTGAGCAAGAGGAACGGGATGGGCAGCTCGCGGGGCTCCGGCGCTGCAGCGAACGACAGACCAGAGTACAAGACCGGCGGCGCGGCCCCGGGCTTCTTCTTCCCCTGCTCGCCGATCCGCTTCGGGGCCGCCACGTTCTTAGCGTCCTTTTCGTTTTTCGCCCGAGGGGCGGTCCAGTCGGCCGCCGCCGCGACCTTTGCCTTGGTCGCCGCGTTCGTGGCGTCTGCGCCGCGCTGCTGCTTCTCTGCCTTCTCCGCCTGCGTGTCCGCAGCCGCCACAGGCTCGGCGTTCTCCCCCTGCGCGCTGCTGCTCTGCTTCGCGGCCGGCACTGTCCCAGCAGCCTTCACTGCACGAGTGATGTGCTTGTCCGCCGCCGCAACCAGCTCAGCCTTCCGACCCTTCTCCGCCACAGGATCAGCCTTCTCCTCCTGCACACCGCTCTTCGCCACCGCCTGAGTCGCCGCCAACTCCGGCGCCGCCGCGACCTTTGCCTGGACGATCTGCTCCTCCCCACGCTTCAGGATCACGACGTTCTCCATGACGCACTTCTCCGTCGATGGCGACCCGGCGCCCGGGGGCGACCGCCGCCCGCGCTGCCGTCGCCCGTTCGCACGGCCACGCGCCGGCCGCGGCTGGACGGGCGCGGACGTCGAAGCCATGGCCGGAACCTGAACGTACTGCTGCTGCTGCTTCTGCGGCGCTGGCCGGCGAGGAGCCGGCGCGGCACGCACGCCGCGGTGCGCGCCGAAGAAGGGCTTGCCGCCGAGGAGGCAGTCCGCCGGACGGACGCACAACGCTGACGCTGCCATGGCGACACCGAGGAGGCGCGGGCGTCCGGAGCGCGAGGAGAGGGTAGGCTAGGCTCGTCTTCGTGTGTCACCGCACCGGCGCGGCGTGCGAGAGGCGGACGCGATCGTTCGTGGTGAAGCGGGAGGCGCGGCTGCGCGCGCTTATATCGCAGTGAGGCGGCGCGCGTTGGGACCGGACTCGGTAACGACGCGTCTCGGCCTACTATATACTACCAAAAAAGAAGGCCGCAGCCCATCAATCCGTCCGACTCGCCGATGATCATCGTCTCATCTCCCCCTCGCAAGAAAAGATCATCGTCTCCTCAACATTACGGGTAGAACTCGAATTGCATACACCTCGTCTCGCCAGGAGAAAATGAGCGGAAGAAACCTCCTCGCCTTGACTCCCGACACGGAGGTGCCCGCCGCGGATCCTTCAGATTCTTTGGCTAACGCGGGTGCAGAGGCCAGCATCATAGATCCGCCGGCTACCCCACCGGCTATCGCCGGCGGTGTTTCCGTCCGCTACTAGCCCGGGCGTTTTGGATCCGTTGGGCGTTTCAGCGATGACAAAGTGAGTTATCCTGCTCTGATCGATCCGTCGGTTACCTTGGCGGTTTTGATAATTAGATGTCTTGTTTTTGGCCCAGGGTAGCTATGTTTGATAAAGAAAAAGCTTATTCGTTTATCCAGAAGAAGGACTGGGATGGCCTGAGATTGTACCTTCGTACTTTCATCCAATCCAATCCCCACAATGGACAAGTTCATCTGCATCCGGGGCTGCTGTTCACTGCCTATGAGATACAATTGATTGAGATGATAAAGGAAGAAAAATATGAGTCTGCACTGGACCTCTTCGATGCCAGTGTTGCTCCTTTGATTTCTCGAACTGATGATAACCTGTTCACGCCTTTGGACTTGAGAGATCGTATCAACACGCTCAAAGTTCATCTGAAAACTAGGTATAGTTCTTATTTGTGTGGTGAGTTGTTTCAAGCCTGTCTGTCCTTCTAATGATACAGTTAAGAATATTTATTCAGTTCATGCTTATCATCTTGTGTTCAGGGCATTGCTTCCGGATGCATCAACAAATCAATGCGTCACTGCTTTATTTGATTACATCTATTTGTACTTTCCTCAGTGCATTCGGTAAGCCACTAAATCTATCTCGGCATCATTTCTATTTGATATATATAGCTTCAGTACTACCTACCTTTTTCATGTAATAAATTTGAAAGTTTTGTGCTATATCTCTTTAAGTAGAAGCTGAAGTATTGCCTTTTTCTTGTAACTAAATTTTAAAGCTTGTTTGTACCATGTTGCATCTGTTATTTGTATAGGCCGCCGGGTAAGGATTGGCACAACTCTCTGCTTGAGTTTGTCATGGTTTTTGAAGATAGCTCTGGCAGAAAGCGCTACCGATGTCTCGCATGTCAATGGGTCATGCCCGCCAACAAGAGACTCAACGCTATGAACCATCACATTAAGCACAAGCGGTGTCCTAGTTTAACCTTGTATTTGCTGAGGCGGATGAACATTTATCTGGGGTATGATGATGAATTACCAGACATAGCTTCCGCTTTCAAGAGGTGGCCTAGTAAACGAAAGCATGCAGAGATAACAGGGTCACTGGGAATAGGTTCTCCTGGTTTTGCTGGTAACCTAGTATCCATTGTCGGGAAGATGGCGCAGCATAACTTTGCCATTGTAGAGATTCTTGCATCCAACAGCTCTCCTATGGCAAGGGAAGTGCGTGGCATTTGTATGAAGCAGCACGCCATGATTCAGGAAATGGAGAAGAAGTGTTACGATGCTGTAGAAATGGATGCACAGTATATTCTGGGGCATTCAGGAACTCTGCTAGAGAACTCTGTGAAGATCCTATTTCTTGAGGCCTTGCCTGCACATGTTTATTCCATAGCCTTAGAGTTGGACAGGTCCATTTCCAAGTTAAGGTTATACTGCTTCAGGAGACGTACTTCACGGCAAGGTTTACAAAATCGCGGTAAACCGAACCGATTTTCGTAAAAACTGAAAAACCGGTCCGGTCCGGTTTACCTGGTAGTCGGTTTTCGAATTCAAAATTCAAAAAAAAATTGAAAATTTGAAAAAATTTGAAACAAAAATATGTAAAACAATTAGATGAAATTTGTAGCACAATGGTGGAACAAGAACACGAAAATTTCGATCGTTTGATGGGTAAAAAAATCAAGCAAGATTTCTGGGTTGAAAAAGGAAGAAGAAAAAACCTTTTTTAAAAAACCCAGCAAACTTCTTTGATTTTTTTGACCAAGCAAATGATCGAATTTTCGTGTTGTTGTTGCACCATTGCATTGCAAATTGCATTTAGTGTTTTTACATATTTTTTGTTCTATTTTTTTTCAAATGTTAATTTTTTATGATTTTTAAATTAAAAAACCGCGAACCGAGCGAAAACTGGACCGCATCGGTTTTCCGTTTTATGCTCTGGCTTTCTAGAAATTTGGTTCGGTTTACCGACGAATTGGTTCGGTCTACTGTGGTTTACCGGTCGCTTTGGAAATTTCATATTTAAATTTTGGATTTTGAATTTTGTCCGGTTTTCGGACTGGGTTTTCCAGTTTTCGCGAAAACCGGCAAAAAGGTCCGGTTTGAGCGGTGGAACGGGATTGTAATCCTTGCTTCACGGCACCTTTGCCTGGATTCAACAGAAGTTAAGGCTTCATAGGCAGCTTTACCTATCCAGTCTAGTATTAAATATTTGCTCTAGATGGTTTGCCTCATCTGACATATCTGAGTGTGTTCGTTTCCTCTCCTCTAAATTTTACACCTGTCACATAAAAAAGAATCACGTTTAAAAATATTTTAATTAGTTTAATGATAAAACTTTTTTGACAGAATTAGTTTAATGATAAAACTTTTTTAATGATAAAAATATTTTAATTAGTTTAATTAGTTTAATGAGCCTAATTAATCAATATTTCGCTACAGTGATGCTACAGTAACCATATTCTAATCGCTGCTTAATTACCCTCGTTAGATTCGTCTCGCGAATTAGGCGGGGGTTCTGAAATTAGTTTTATAATAATTTAACTTTGTTTAGTACATATAAATAGTAAGGTTCTCTTTGATGTGACCTCTTTAAATTTTAGACCCCTGAAAACGAACACACCCAAAGTCTGGACCTAATGTACTTGTAGAATGTATTTTTTTTTTGTGCCCTATCGTGTGGAATGTATGGGAGTGAAAGATTGTTGGTTGACTGCAAGACTTTGAAATAAAATCTCGTCAAGGCTGGAAGGAATCAAGTTTTCACAGTAAATAACCAAAACAATTTAACAGTTAGACGGTGAAGTTGTATTTTGCATAGTCAATCTGAAACGGGGAAGGAGTATAAGAATACAACTCTATGTGCAGGTGCAGGTGCAGGTGCAGGAAAACAATCCGACCAATATACAGTGTGCAGGGACACAAAAAAGTTAGGCGGGCCTACAGCATCCTCCTGGTTAGACTGACGGTCTGAGGGACGTTTTACAGTTTACTACACTTTGCAAGGCCCGAACGCATCGACCTCAAGCTCCTCGTCTCGCGGCCGCAGCCGGGCGCCCCGGCCATTCAGCAAGAGCAAGGGGATGGGCAGCTCGCGGGGCTCCGGCGCTGCAGGGAACGGCGGGCCAGAGTACATGCCCGGCGGCGCGGCCCCGGGCTTCTTCTTCCCCCGCCCGCCGCTCCGCTTCAGGGCCGCCGCGTTCTTAGCGTCCTTCTCCTTTGCCTGCGGGACGTGCCGGTCCGGGGCGGCCGCCGCGACCTTTGCCTCCGTCGTCGCGTTCGTGGCATCTGCGCCGCGGTGCTGCTGCTCTGCCTTCTCCGCCTGCGCGTCCGCAGCCGCCACAGGCTCGGCGTTCTCCGCCCGCGCGCTGCTGCTCTGCTTCGCTGCCGCCACAGGCTCACCCTGCGGGCTGTGCTGGTCCGTGGCCACCACCGTCACAGCCTTCACCGCACGCTTGTCCGCCGCCGCGACCTTCGCCTGGAGCTGCTCCCCACGCTTCAGGATCACGGCGTTCTCCATGACGCGCTTGTCCGTCGACGGCGAGCCGGCGCCCAGGGGCGACCGCCGTCCGCCCTTTCGCCCGTTAGCGCGCCCACGCGCCGGCCTCGCCGGGCCGGGCGCGGAAGTCGAATCCGTGGTCGCAACCTGAACGTACTGCGGCTGCTGCTTCTGCGGCGCTGGCCGGCGAGAAGCCGGCGCGGCACGCACGCCGCGGTGCGCGCCCTAGAAGGGTTTGCCGCCGAGGAGGCAGTCCGCCGGACGGACGCACAACGCTGACGCTGCCATGGCGACACGCGGAGGCGCGGGCGTCCGGAGCGCGACGCGAGGGTAGGGTAGGCTCGTCTTCGTGTGTCACCGGCGCGGCGTGCCAGAGGCTGACGCGATCGTCGTTCGTGGTGAAGCGGAGGCGCGGCTGCGTGCGCTTATTATATGGCAGTGAGGCGAGCGTTCGAACCGGACCGGGCCACCGAGTCGGAAGTCGGACTGGGTTTGGTTCGGCGCGTGAGTGACGATGCGGTGGACTCCGTGGGCCAAAGGGTCAAAACTGGAAAGACAAAAAGTCGAGCAATCAATCCGTTGGGAGGAGTCGGGGGACCCGTGGGTTTTAGAGCTCCGCCCCTGCTCGTGCTCGATCTCCCCCATTCCATCGCCCACCCCGCCGCAGTTATCCGCGCCTCGCCGTCGGCGACCTCACCGCCGTCTACACGGTAACCACGTCCTCCTTTCTCCGAGGTCCCGAAGAGAGTCTTGGATTCCCTTCCCACTGCTGGGACTGGGAGCGGAGATCCGCCGATCCGAACTCGGCTCGGTTTCTACTTTTGTTGGTAGGTGACACGATCTCGATTGGACGGATTGCTGTAGGATTTCGCTCCGTATTGTTCTAGGATTAGACCTGTTCGTGGTAGACTACGCGCAAGATCGATGATTTCGGTTTCCAGAAGGATCGAGAGTGTAATCCTGCTTTGGATACATTTCCCTCCCTTCTGCTATGCTTTTTTATTTTTTTTACATCATTTCTGATCTTGCAAGCGGCGAGTCCATCGCTCGATAGTACACGCATCTACCATGCGCTGCTTTAGTACCAGTGACTGGAATTCTCCGGAGCACATTGGCATACGGTGTGACAGCGAGCGGGCATCTTATTGCTTCTAGTCTGGAAAATTTGGGGATAGGTTTTAGGGTTTGAACATTGGAGGAAGTGAATAACTGCACGCTAGGTTAACACAAATGGTATTTATTCAATATCAAGCTGCTACGATTCGTCCAATAAAGCATACAAAAAGGTTTCATCTGCACGTAGCGTAAGCGGTCTATTGTGTTAGTGCAGCTGTCATTAATACTATGTTACTTAGGGCAACTTTGTTTGGTCTTCGCTGCTATCAGCTCGAGTGCTATATTTCATCAGGAGTAAATTGCACGGCAGGTCCATAATCTTTCATGGATTCTCAGCTGGGTCCATGATCTTTCGAAACGCAGATTTGGGTCCACGATCTGTTTAAGCATAGCATCCCAGGTCCAATCGTGGATCCAAATCTGCATTTCGAAATATCAAGGACCCATATGAGAATCCATAAAAGTATGATGGACCTACAATACAATGCAATTTACTCTTTTGTCATATAGAGCCTATACTAGTTTTTTTTTAATGGATACAGATTGGCTGCCATTTTTCCTGCTGGCTGCAGCTGTGTGTTTTACTGTTGGCTTCTTTGCTAGTTGTTTGCTGCGGCAGCCACAGCCACAGCCAGAGGCAGCAATGCTAATCACAGCCAATCGTAAATGGCTGATGGCGTAAGTGCAGCTAGGCTCCCAGCTGTATAAATCGCTTTATCCACTCCTACGCTGGTCTAGTTCATTTGTATCGACAAGTGCTAGGTCAGCAGAAGTATTGACTAGGAGGTTCAGAATCGCTTTATGCACTTGTCGGCTTACGAAGAGAATGTCCGGTTTGTTTGTATTTGTTACTTCTTGTTTTGCCCAACTTTGTTTTGTCTTCATTGTTATCACGTAGCAGTCTGTAGCTCAATACTGCGTCACTTTGACACAACTCTTTCATATTTTGTTCTGCATATTGTCATGAAAAGGTGCATTCATTCTTTTTTAATTCCCTGTGAAACTTTCCCCATACTCGAAACAAAAAACAGCAATTATGCAGTGGCTATTTTATATGATTAACTGAGCGCCATGCACCCAATCTTTTGACTGAGATTCAAGGTCAAGAGGAGAAATGCTTTCTGGTATAATGGTTCTTAACAGTTGCTGCTGAACGTGAAAATACCAGTCTGAATTGATAGTGTATATTCGCTTCACCAGAATGAACTTTGATTCTCTCACTAGCCTAACAAACAATTTCATAACAAATTATGTCTTTGGGTAAATTTCTGTGGAAGAATGCTCTTATTTTACTCCCTTTGCCCCTTCTTGTGGGATCCTTGAACTCAAATGACAGAATAGCACTAGAAGGAAAAGTCCAGTATACCCCTCATGAAAGCATCAGCCATGAGATATTAACTACACGTGGATGGGTCCCGCCTCGCCTCTGTGCTCCGGGGGTCCTCGTCCTCGGATCTGCGATGAGTACAGTTTGGCCTCCGCGCCACTGGGTGGCCTTGGCCCTGTATGAAGCAGCTGCTGCACGAGTGCGAGGGAGGGTGGCCTTGATGTGGCGACGGCCTGGTGGGTGGCAACAATGAGCCGGAGGTGGGGTTGAGGCCGTTCAGGTGCGGGTGCGGGTGGACGTGGGGGGTGAGTAGGGAGGGGAAAGAATACAAGGCTTATGGGCCCCACACATACCTAAAATCCCTTACAATTGGATATAAAGTTTTAATGCTAAATCCCCTTACATAAAGGGGCACAGGGAGTATATATCGCTGAACTGTGCTAGCAATAAAGCTTTGTCATAATAACTAATTAATAGTGATTTGTTTAGGCCACTCATTTTCATTTAACGGTTACGGAGCCTCCATGGACAATAAATCCAATGCCATGTTAGTCAATGCGTCGGAGGAGGAAGTGGAGCTAAAAGAAGAGAAGGTAAAAGATGGTCATCTTTTGCATTCGTTTTTCCCAATATCCCTTTTCAATACAACACAGCAGCATGCTTGGATATCTTTTTCCTCTCTGGAGACTAAATTTGTGGTTCTCTATTCAGATCTTGCCAATGTTTTTTCTTGTAGGATTTGTTTGTCAGCTGCAAAAGGACTAAAATTTCAGGGTCCATTGTCCAACAACAGCAAGGATCTGAAGTCTCTGACAAGGAGAACAAAGTGCCTGATGCTCTTATGCACAAAGTTTCTGCTGGCAAGGATCCCATGAATAGGCTCACTGGTTCTGCAGTAAAGAGCACTGGTGAAGCAAATGGTTGCACGGAGGGTCATCCTCGTGGCATCTCTTTCACAGGTGATTAGATCCTAGACTAATAGATGCGATGGCATCTCTTTCACAGGTGATTAGATCCTAGACTAATAGATGCGATGACATTTGATATGATGAAGCATTTTATGCATTAGTTTCTTTCCCTTTTGAAAGTTAAATAGGAAGCTATGACATTTACTAGAAAGGAAGAGAGTGCATATGCATTAGAGTTCTTGCTTCTTCCTTGATCTGATATTTAAAGGTAAAAAGTTTTTGTTTTGCAAGCTATTATTTTGCTAAAGTTCATAAGCTCTGCAGGTAATCAATCAGCAAGGTCAAGACTCCCAAAAATCTGCACTGCAAGGGGCTTGAAAGGACCATTGTATGACTTCGAAGAACAAGGACCTCCCCATAACAAATTGTAAGTTCATGTTAACTGGTGAACATCAAATTTACGTGCACTTCCAACGTGTATAGCATTTATGTAACCTCGTCATATCATGCAGTAGTTTCTTTCGTAAAATTTGTGTTGTAATATTGCGCATAAGATACTTTTATGACATATTTATCGTTGATAGATATAGTAATGGCAATATTTGAATGTGCTATGTCATATTTATCATTGATAGATATCACAACGAATGTGCTCATTGGCAATGTCATTGTAAAGTACCTGAGCTGTTAACTTTATGTATTCAGAAGTCCTTTTTTTTTTGAAATAGATTGGGGCATGCCAACGGAATGCGACACCTATAATGATCTGTTCAATCTTGATGTCTGAGCCCTTTTCTTTTAGTTACATATGCCAGAAAGGATGTATACGAATTATATTTTTGAGAAGAACAACCAACAGTTCAGTATGGTACATACTGAGGAACAATAGAAAAGTTGCTTCGAGAACTTTGGCAGATGCATAACGTGGGAGTTAAACGGTCATACTTGGGTGTTCATGTATTAGCTGTCCCGTTTTGTGTTACCTTTAATCACCATTAGTCAGTACGGCTGTTAGTTGATTATTCGAAGATGGTATTTATACTCACCATTGGGACCAGTAATGGAAATAACTATGTGTGGAATTACTGATATTGCAGATTCACATGCAAGGTGACTATCCAGATGGTTGGATTCGTCGACACTGTTGTGAAGTGCTTCGGTGATCCCAAACCCCAAAAGGAAGCTGCGCAAGAACATGCTGCTCAAGGGGCATTGTGGTGCCTCGCGCACTTTGGATATGTCAAGTAATCTTCCGATCATTCCAAACAGAGCATTTGTCAGCCACCCCTGTTTCTGCTTCTGGATCTACCCTTGTTGGGGGTTGCCGTTTGTATGTATCTTTCTGTATAGTCGGATCGGTCTGCTGCTTTGGTCAATGATGCTTATGGACAGGCTTATTGGTGTCTGAACCAGTAGCTATGCGGTGGTACACTCTAGTCCTCTAACCAATGTCGGATTCCCAAACTCATCATTTGTGGATTTCCTTTAAGAAAAGCCAAAAAAAAGAGAGCATCATTTGTGTATTCAAACTCATCGTTTGTGGATTTCTTTTTAAGTTGGGATTCAACATCAGTTCAGTGCTTTTTATTTTTCTTAATGATTATTTACCTTTGTTATAATTCATCGTCATCTAATGCAGTTAGATGCTTCACCCAGCAAGTAAGGGTGTGATTGGTTGCTTACGTACGGTCACAGAAACAAACATTCAGATTGCGTATGAGGTGATCATTTTTCTGTTCTCCCATAACATATCACGTGGCGTGTTCTTATATGGTGATGATCGTTGTGCCATTTTACCAGGTTATTGTTGCAACAATTCTGGGTACTCGACTGTTGCTTTTTTCTGAAAAAACGTGCTGATCGTATATCCCCACTGTTGTGTTTTGGTTCTGAAACCCGAGCGAGCTTAACAGTCTCGGGCAAGAAAAGTTCACAGCACTGGGTGCCGTGCTAATAGTCTTGCTGGTCCACGGTCTTGGCAGTTTACCTCGTGCGTACGACAACGGCCTAATGAAAAGTCTACGTACTTGATAAGGGAGTAGTATAGTAGGAGTAATTTTGTGTCTGCCTTGAAAAGTCTACTGACGAAGTCGACAAGGTGAAATCGAACGTTGCACCATGTCCCAAGCAGTTTACTGCTGACCCGGCCGACATCCCAAGTACTAGTGATCTCCAGACCGACGGCGGCTCAAACTACCCGGGACCTGTGGAGAATCGCTTTCCATCCACCGGCTCGTCTGAGTTCTCTTCGTCGGTTGGGGCCGGCTTCCTGGCACGCACGCACGACGGCTGCTGGCTCCGGCGCCGGCGTCTGGGACCAGGAACAGCAGCGAGGCGCTGAGAGACTACCGTGCCGGGTGGTCGCGCACCGGCGCAGCCGAGCGGGGCCCGTCGACCGCGCCACTTGAGTCGCGGATCGGAGACACGTCGACGTGGCGCCGGCCGGCCCGGTGGGCGTGTTCGACGGTGGCATGGCGCATTCTTGTCGCGCCACAGTGCGACGACGGGTCGGGTCTCGGGTGGATCGATCGCACGGCCGCCGTTCGGTCACAGGCTGGCAGGTTGTACTTTGCGATCGACCACTTGTATGTAGGTACTATACCGGCCGTCGTGCTTGTTACTAGGTCAGTGCTCGTGCTGCCCATCGCATAGGTGCATGACACTCCTTCGAGCAGTAAGTGAAAGATACTCGTCGTCAGCTCGATCATACCCGTAACTCAGCAGCAGCAGGGGAGAGAACAACCGTTGAACAGGGGCACCTGCGCGCACACGGCCGGCGGACTTCCAATCCACAGGAGCGGCTTCGATCGTGAGGAGAAAACTCGAGGCAGGCAGTCCAAGTCGTCGCCGGGGCTCACAATCCAACGAATCCTGCCACCGCCGCCACCAATCGAACACAAAACGGCTGCGGCGAACCGTGTGCTACAGTACTCCAGGAGAGACGACGACCAAGATTCCACGGCACGCGACGAACCAACCGGAAGGTAAACTACCATCACCCGTTGCGTTGGTCGTCGTCCTCGCGCGCCGCCCCCGGCCCGCACCCCCCCTGCCGAGTGCCGACCCGGCTAAGCGCAAGCGAGATGTAAGACACGCTAGCTGACGCGCGCGCGAGGGCATCCGCCCAGGCGTGCCTCGTTGGATGGGGTTTCGTTCACCAGCTCGTGCGTGCAGGTGCAGCGCAGTCCAGAACGGGCCGAAGACCCGCACCGGAGGACACCGAGCCTGCCGGCGACACAGGGTTCCTTCGGCCGCTGGACGCGCGCTCTCGACTTGTGAGTCGATGTCGATCGCCGGCGGCGGCCGGCATATGATAAGCCACTGTTCGACGTCGTGCCAACTGCAACGTCCGAGCGACCCCTGTTGGACGGCCGGGTTCCTGGAAAAGGTCCCGCGCCAGCTTTGACCGCTGGCATTCCTAAACTAGCTCACCCTTTCGTTTCGTTTTCTATGCCGGTCTTACCTGTGTGTGGTCCGTCCGATGATCCGGTCCGGTCCACGGCAACGAAGAATTAATCAACGCTGAATAATCAGTTGTCATCAACCCCTCCTCACGTGCTCTGCTACCGCACGCGCTAATTGCCGTAGTGGAAGTGGACGAGTGTCGTGCTCGCTTGTTCTCCGCACCTGCATGCGTCTCCCCAGCCGAGCAGCAGTGCTCAACTTTTTCCCGGCCCGGCGCGTCGTCGTCGTCGTTTCCGCTCTGTTTACCACCCGATCCGGCATGCATGCATTCCGCCTAGCTTTGTTGCTTCCTCTTGGTTTGACGATCATGCATGCGAAACGCAACGACCGACATGTAATCTGCTGGTCGTCGCACGAGGCGTATCTAACTCGAACACAATCGAGGTTCCGGCTGACCACTTTTTAGGGTGCCGCATGATTAGGCTGCAGCTCATGATTCGGCCTTGTAAGCACAAAGGTGTGGCCTCTCAAAAGATGGTGGCCGCTCAAATGATGCGAGGAGTAGGTGCGCAAAGGTCTCGGCACAGCAATGTCATGCTCTTGAGAATGAGAAAGCCATGTACTAGAACGACAGTGGCTGGCTGTCTATTGTCGGAAATACGACTGCACTGTATCCAGCAGTACATTTTTCCGTGATTAGTATCGGTGTCTATGTACATACTAAGCAGAAATGTGCACTCTGAAAAGATTGTAGTCGCACAAATGATGCGAGTAGGTAGGCGAGCAAAGTTCTCGCCGCAGCAAAGTGGCGCGTAGGGGTGTAAATAGATGCCCCTAAGGGTAACCTCCGACCCTCTTTAGTTCAAACAAATGAACTAGATTTTCAAAATAAGCTAGTTTTCACCCATAGTGGCGCGCCCCTGAGCTCATTTTGAAAATCTAGTTCATTTGTTTGAACTAAAGAGGGTCGAAGGTGACCCTAAGGGTCGCTAGTTTTCACCCATAGTGGCGCGCCCCTGAGCGAACCGACCATTTGAATGACAGTGCCGGCCGAACAATCGTCGCACACGCGGGGAAAATGAAAAGCCAAAGTCATCTTCCCTGTGCCTGGTGCTCTTGATTTCGTGATTCGTGCAATGGAGGCTCTCGTGATGCATACAGAAGGGACAGACCGCAGATCCATGTGTTGTATGGTGGAGAAGGTCCTTGGAATTTCAACTCTTGGGCACGAGTGTCTACCGAGCATGAATACTCGTTATCATATTGTCGCACCTCTTATTTTGTAGCGCATGAAAACTCATTATCTTTCAATTAATAGAAGGGGATGAAACGAGTTCGATGAAGAGATTAGCTGCAAAACTCTTAGGTTTTGGAGAAATTTTGAGTTCTCTAGACCGTTCATCCAGCATATATATGTATGTGTGGTGTATATCAGCTGTACCATTTGTTGTAGTAGTAGTAGTAGTAGTAGTAGTAGTAGTAGTAGTAGTAGTAATGCAGCATATCTACACCAAATATGTGTTGAATGAACTATTCAGATACAGCCCTCATCCTAGGTGCATCTCATAATTTAATTAGCTGAGGAAGGACCTAATGTTGTCTGATCGTAGTTGTGTTGTATCTCGATTCATGAGGTGATCAAATGTGTAGCACTGTGGACGGAGTAATTAACCGTAACCACGAATGTTTATTTTATCAATCGATCTAACTCGCAACAATTTTTAACCTTGTTCGATTTTGTGCCAAGAAATTGTCAGCCATATATTTATTTGACGTGTGACAAAAAAAGGAGAGAGGTATCCTTAACCCCTAAAAATATCCCTATAGGATACGTCTACAAAGAAAAGTTGAGAAGTTTGTAGCAAATGGGATACAACATGCTTACAATATATGTATAGTTATGAAATACTTAAAGAAAATATCCAAACGTAGAAGTAATGTACTTAAATTGTTACTTATATTAGAAGAAAGGGGTAGAAGACGATCTACCTCCTTCTTCTAGCCTTGTAAGAGTATAGTGGGTCTGGACCGCTGGGGCAATGGGCGGCTTTCTTCATTTGTCAATAACTTTCTCTATCCACTTTTATGTGTCTTATTCTTTAGTTCATTTGGACATATAACAACAAACTAATAGATTGACATAATTGAATGGGTTAACTAAATTTCACCAATACACTAGTACACGTTAGATAATAGTTTACACCCCTAAAATAAAATGGTAACTTTGCTTGACGAATTATGAACTATTTATGTTAAATTAATGTAATTAAATTGTTCCTTATATGAACATTTAGCTTTTGTTTCATGGAAAGAATTATTTGGGGCCTTTATGTAGCATTTTTTCAAAACTCTTGGTCTACAATTGAAGAACAGTGAGCTTTCATTAAATAACATAGTATGTGTATTTGACTATTAAATAATAGTGCTGATGGTAGCAAATTTAGAAATCAAACAACAAGAAATGATTGTTTTCTCACCATTTATTTCACATCTCTCAATATTTTCTTTGAGGTGACATTGTCTAAGGATGACACCGCTTTTACCAGACAAACAATAAACTATTCTGATTACTTATTAGTAAAAGAATGTGAGTTTCGGGGATCAGGTCTTTTATAAAATTTTAATTTTGAATTATATAGAAATTTTAATTTTGAATGTGAGCTTCAATGAGTTTTTGTTAATAATAATCTGGGCCGCCTTCTATATCTGATCATGGACTCCAATGAAACTATATATGGCCTTTATTTAGCATTGACTTCATGTGATATTATTGGATCGTGAGATAAATATACATTTTTTAAAATTGGTAATGATACGTTAATCTCTTACTAAATACTAATGTGGAATTTCTATATGAAGCACTAATCTTTATAATTTTTGAAATTAGACTTATGCATGATTGAAAAAACTTGAATAAACAAGGCTAAGAGTGCCATGAAATTTTAAAAAAGATCCATATATCTCTATTTACATAGCGAAGTGGACCACACTACAGATTGTTTAACAATAACGTGCTTAACATGCAATTGGACTATGTAATATGAACATTGCTCTTGTGAAAATCAAGAATGAGTTTAAAACCCACAATATAACATCCGAGCCCAGAGGAAAAATTCAAGTGTTACAAGTTCTTTAGATTTTAACGTGTTATGAATCGAATAACATCTTCAAATGTGCATATAAAATTACAATAAAATATGGATAGATAGAGCATGCAATCGTCTATCATCATGCAAATTTAAGGTGCGGCTAAAACTTGGGCAAATAGAAATATAAAAGAGAAATCAATGAATAATGTGCATTGTCACTGGTCCTCGCCGACCTGCAACTCGCTACTATTGACATGCTAATTTCTTCTTTTTTTTATGAGTTGCATTTTAATTTTTGCATGATAGGTGATGATTGCATGCTCTACCAATCTATATAATTTTATTAAAATTTTAGGTGCACCTTTTAAGATTTGCTAAAATACTTTGTGACTCGAAAACGAGCCCGGTTCCAGCCGCAGCCAGCGACGGAGGTCGCACCGTACCGCACAGCGCCGCAGGGGTGTCGCGCTCGCACCCCAGCTGGTTCCAGTCCAACGCACCGGAGCCGAGCCCAGCCGTGCCGGGCCCATTTGCCGCGAGCGACCCACCGCGTCAGAGTTTTATATGTAACCCTCCCGCCTCGCGCCCGGTCCCCGGTCCAAGTCCAATCTGAGCAGCAGCCGCACCAATAACGCCTACGTTTTTCTTTCACCATTTCTTCAGCCTAAAATCTCGTGGTCTTCGTTGCGATTTATCTTTCCGAACCCAAGGCGACGAAGCGATGCCCGACGCGATACCGGCCTGCTTCCGCGCGGCGGCGGCGCCCGGCGGCGGGGCGTCGGCCTCGGGCGCGTCGTCGGGGTCCGGGGGAGCCGGGACCAGCCTGGCCACCTCGGTCTACGAGACGCGCCTCGGCCTGGCGGCGCTGTCCTGGTCGCGCGCCGCGCTCGGGCTCAGCCTCCGCGCCGTGCTCCGCGTCTCCGCGCCCTCGTCCCCCTCCCCGGCCGCGTCCGACTACGACGACGGGGAGATGGAGGAGCCCGACGAGGAGGAGGAGGCGACGGTCGCCGTGCGCGTGAGGCCGTGGCTGCTGTGGCGGCGGCGCGGGTCCAAGCGGTTCCGCGTCGGGGACCGCCGGGTGGACCTCGCGTGGGACCTCTCCCGAGCGCGGTTCCCGCCGTCGGGGTCCCCCGAGCCGTCGTCGGGCTACTTCGTCGCCATCGTCGTTGACGGCGAGATGGCGGTCGTGGCCGGGGACATGGCGGAGGAGGCATACAGGAAGACCAAGGCGCGGCGGCCCGCGGGGCCGGGCCCCATCCTCGTCTCGCGGCGGGAGCACGTGTCCATGCGCGACGCGGGCGGCGGCGGGCGCGGGCACCGGACCTGCGTCACCGTCCGCGGCAAGGTGCGGGAGATCTCGGTGGATCTCGTCTCCCGCGGCCAGGCGCAGGCGCAGGGGCAGGGGAAGGAGAAGGAGAAGGAGCGGGACAGGGCCGACGTCGGCATGTCCATCTCCGTCGACGGCGAGCGCGTGCTCCACGTCCGCCGGCTGCGATGGAAGTTCCGCGGCAGCGAGAAGGTGGACCTTGGCGGCGGCGACCGGGTCCTGGTTTCCTGGGACCTCCACAACTGGCTCTTCCCGTCCCGCGAGACGTCGCCCCCCGACGCCGCCGCGGTGGACCTCGCAGCGGCGCCGGTCCCGCGCGCGCACGCCGTGTTCGTCTTCCGCTTCGAGCTCGGCAACGACGCCGGCGATGAGCGCTACTCGGCTGAGGCCAAGGAGAACGAGTTGCTCGACAAGGCCGCGAAAGGAGGCGGCGGCGGCTGGGCTGGCGCCGTTGGTAGGTGGGCGAGAGGGGAGTGGAGCGAGAGCAGCAGCAATGGCGAGCACCGGAGGAAGAGAAGACAGGCGCGCCGGCTGGCGAAGGAAAGCTCCTCGTCGTCCGCGTCTGTGGCCTCCTCCTCCGCGTCGTTTGCGAGCAGCTCCACGGTCATGGAATGGGCTAGCCCCGAGGACGCCGAGCTGCAGCGCGGCGACGGCTTCTCCCTCCTCGTCTACGCCTGGAAGAACTAGTGCGTCGTCCAGTTACTGCAGCGACGACTCGGCGCCGGCGGAAGCGCCGGCATTGTTTTGATTGATGATTGATTCTCAATTCAGTGAGGATTTCTCTCTTTCCAAATTGTTGTAAGTTGCAATTGTTCACCGAGCAATGTTCTTGTGCAGTTTTGAGTGCTCAATTGAACTGACCAAATCTTTTTTACAATCACATTGATTACCAATCAACAGCTACAGAATCCATGTTGTTTCCATATCATGTGGCAAATCGCTAAATTCCTCAAATCGTTGGTTTATCTGCCTCATTAGTTAGAACTTTGTATTGGATCGTTATATTGAGCTGCTAATGCTAGTGGTTATGTGACTAGATCTCTTCTGTTAGAATAACATGCTGCTACGCTTCGGTTACCACTTGCTGAAAAGATTGGATTGTCCGGCTATTATTGGCAGCTGCGAATTTAGGGGGTGTTCGTTTCTTTAGGCCTAATTTTAGGCCGTCTAGAATCTTGTCATTTAAGGGTATTAAATAAAGTTTAATTAAAAAACTAACTACAGAACCTTATACTAATTCGCGAGACGAATCTAATGAGGGTAGTTAAGCCGTGATTAGACGATAGTTACTGTAGCATCACTGTAGCGAAACATAGATTAATTAGGCTCATTAGATTCGTCTCGCAAATTAGCCCACATCTATAAAAAGGTTTTGTAATTAAACTTATTTAAGACGCCTAAATAGCAAGATTAGTTTTGATGTGACCTTTAGGCCTAAATTGCCGAACACCCCCTTAATCCCCCAATCATGAGCTGATAGATGACAAAATCCGGGTTGTTTAGATTGCGACGTTCACATGCTGTTGCTTCGCTGTGGCTGTGGTTGTCAGTTGTTCTCTTGCTTAAGTCCTTCAGACTGGTCTGGTGGTTAAGGCCTGCTTAAACTACGACAATTCAGTGGTGGATGTCCACAGCAAAACAATGTGCTACGTATGTGTGCAATTCTTGGTAGGCTGTCACAGGGCATTAACAATGGCCTGGTGCGTTTTGAAATGCTCCCGTAGTGGAGGTTGGGGCCGTATTGTCAAATTTAAATTGAACGCATTGCACTGAAGGTTACCCACTTGCTTTTCCGGAGATTGCCCCGGGTTTCATGCTTTCAGTTGTGTGAAGACCCGACGTTGAGCTGATGTCGACCATTATCCCTGTTTTGTTATAAAGAGTTCGTTGAGAGAGACTTTGAAGTTTGATGAAGAGGGCTTGATGGAATATTGCTATCCCGTATATATGAAGAGATATATACTGGATCCCTGTCCTCTTCGAAAAAGCAAAGCGATACTTTCACTGTCAATGGACCGCAATGGAAAGAAATGTGGAAGCTGAAGTAGTAGCTCAGAATCAATCTCCCTGTTTTAATTTTTTGCTAGTTCTAGTTCAGAGATTCACTTCTATAACTAGCAACACTCGAATTCAGACTAGTACCGGGTACAGAAACTTGCCCCTTCGGTTGCCAGTGCCAGTGAGCTCCGGGTGATGACTGACGACGAGACTGGAGTGACGAGCGAGAGAGCCTTGCAAAGAAGGAAAACCCATGGACCAGTGCAAACCACTCTTCGCAACGGCGACCGGCTGGCTCTTTGACCGGACCCCGGGCGTATAGATGCTACGCGATTGGTTCCCCGGTTTCCACATTAGCACATGCATTTATGGGACGATCTATCAGTTAGTACGCATTGTTTACGGCAACTGCTCTCCCTCCGGTCACACGTCTGACGGAATCGTCGCACGGAAACTTGTCCTCCTCAACCATCGGCCCGCAATGGTTGATCGACCCGGATCGGGCGCTGTCGTTGCGGCGGCGGTAGCTGCAGGTTAGTGCTACTACTAGGACTGGGCACATAACCCGAAACCCGAGGACCGAACCGGAGAAACCCGACCCCGAACCCGAACAACCCGAAACCCGATAATTCGGGTGCTTTCTCGGGTAGCAACTTGTAAAACCCGAAAGTAATTTGACTAGATCGGGTTCATACTCCTGAAACCCGAACAGCCCGATTAACCTGAACTTTGAGCGGCCCAGCAATTTTATGCTTCACTTTCAGCCCAGCCCGTTCATTCCTGTATTCCCTGGCCTCAATCCACAATGCCTCAATAGCCCACACATGCGTGAGTCAACGGAAGCAAAGCTGCAGCCTCGCACTCTCGCTACTCCCGTCGCCCTCATCGCTCAAGGTTAGGTCGCGACTCGCACGCCTCCGCCTATCCGCCCCGTCGTGTCTAGCAGGCAGCAGTGCGGCTGCGCTCTCCTCCGATCCCTCTCCCGCTCGGTCGCACGCACGCATCCCAGCTCGCTGCTGCGCAGCCTCCTCGTATGTGCGGACCGGCCTCCTTCCGTCGCCCTTGAAGGCTCCCAAATCGGTGTGGTGGCATCCGTGGCTAGCAGATCTGGCGAATCCCCATGGATTCATGCCTCCGCGACGGACCGATGGAGGAGCATCAGCCATTGTTGGCTTGTCGCGATGGGGAAGATGAGTTAATCGGGTGACTCGGGATTACCCGAACCCGAACCCGAACTTGCGGGTACCCGAAATGTCGGGTCCTTTATTTTTTAGACTATTTTCGGGTGCTAATTCTGGAAACCCGAACTTGTAGAAACCCGAAAAACCCGACCCGAAATTTCGGGTAACCCGAATGCCCACTACAGGCTACTACTAGCTCGGAACGGGGTTGAGTAATTACCAGGGATTTGGAGGGAAATATCATGGTTGTTACAGAAGTAATGGAGTACGTACCGCCAAGCAAGCGCACGCGGCGTCCGGAGTGTCAATACTACGATCTTGCAGCTGAAGCAGTTGCAACAGTGCCGGCGATCCGCTGCAGGTGGTGCTGTAGCAAGCTGCAGGAAGATGATCGCCATCGGCGATGCTAGCGCACGGAGCATCACTGCTACAGTACTCAAGTTTGGTGGGCGCACGTGTTGACACCATCGAGGGAGATAGAAGTACGCGAGATGCCGTCATTTCGTCATTAAATGGTTAAAACCCTGGCTGTACGAAGGCCGCGTCGCTCGCGGGGCCCGTAACGTGACGCCTGCAGGCGACGGAAGCCGCGCCGCCGGGACCCGGGAGCACGCGCGGCCGTCGTCAGAGCTCAATCCCGTTTTTGCTGCGGGCGCCCGCTCACGGAAATCCCCAAAGCGCACGGCCGGCCGGATGGGATCGCGGTGGCACCACACCCAGAGGACATGAGCATGTGGACGGCCGGCCCCCCGCGGGCGCTGGGCATGCCGGCCGCCGACGGGTCGAGTCGCCTGTTGCGCCAATCCGGCTTGGCCTCTTGCGAACGCCTCCACGATCTCGCAGCGCTAATCATCGTCCGCAGCGGGATCTCGAAGCAGTTCCGTTCATTCTTCGAAAAAGACACCTCATGCCCCGGGGCCACGACCCTCAAAGGAAAAACATACGCACACACACACGCCATACCTGGAAACCTCAGCCAGGGCAGGGCAGGCCACACACCCCCCTAGCCGCAAGTCAAGACTCAAGATCCATCCTTAAGCCCAGATCTGGGCAACATGGGAGCCAACATGGGAGCAGCTAAGCAACGCCGACGTGCACCAGGTATAAGTTCAGTTCAGACCATACGGGGTGCTACGCACAGCTGGAGACATGGTGGCTACAGCACGACGGAACCGCAATAAACATTGAATCAACCAATATTGTACAAACACCAGTCGTGATTATCTGTACTCGATAGTGTGATCCCAAACTTACAACACTCTGTATGCAATGCCTCGCCCTGCCCCCCCAAAAAAACCACCACTACTTCGACAGCCAGTAGATGAAGATCAGGAACGCGCACACCGACGCGACGAGCGAAAGAATGATGGTGTCCATGGATTTCTTTCTCCTGATGGACGCGAGGACGTGGTTGATCTGTCAGGTGGAAGAGGAAATCTGTGAGGTGTACGTTACAAGAAGACCAGGACAGGGTTGCTTAGTTTAATTTAGCGTATGTGATGCGTACCGAAGGAAGCCGGCTGCTGACGTTGCTTATCTTTGTGGTAATGCCACCAAATGTTGATCGTTGAGTCATCAGGGCACCTAGTGTTGCTTGAGCTTGTGATATCACGTTATCCATCTGATATCAATTCAATAAAACTTCTCAGGCATACAAATTACCGGCATTCATCATCAATCCAAAGTTGTAAAACAGATACTATTTTGGATAGAAGTTGTAAATCAGGATTCAAAAAGCAATTACATTCACAGATTTTCATCTAACACGTGAATTCTCAGAGAGAAATGAGATAATTAGTCTGCAGTAACAAATATATAGAAAACAAAGTGGAGAAAAATGAGACAATCAGAGGTTCAGTTGTCTTTTGTAGTCTCCAAGTTAGTGCATAGTTCGCACGTAATTTTCAACCAGTATGATTACTTGTGGTCTTGGGATTTATTCGTCACTTGAATGACGGTGGACCTTTTAGCAAACTAATTTTGGTTCACAATTTGAGGTTGTACAAGGTGTCAAGTATTGATAAGTTGAGAGCAGATGTAGCAGAACCATGAATTGAAGACCGGGAGTGGGTTCAACTTTGAACAAAATCTATTATATCCTTATACAGTTGATCCCCCCCTTTCCTTTTCTGTAATCAACCTCTCGTCAATTAAATCTCAAGCCTTTCCACATCATGCTCAAATTTATAGCCACTTGATCTCCTAACTTTTGCATCTTAACCATGGAATTGTTTGCTTCCATAACAAAATTTGTTTATTGTTGCTTATTGTCGCCATCACATTTGTTTAAATTTGTTCTCCATCTTATCAACTGAGTTTATGAAACAACTGGCACAAACATTTTAACCAGGGAAGCAAGCACTGGGATTCCAAGTCCCCTGTCCATCTTATCAAAAAACAAAAAAGCCCCCTGTGCCCTCTACCACTGGGCAGTGTAACAATAAGCATATGTCGTTACTTAGCAAATATCTGCAAGCAGAATCCCCAGGGCTTCCTAGGAATAGAATTTATGTTAGCTATAACTCAATAATCCCACATGAACGCACCCTCAGAATCAGACTTGATACACAACAGCAACGAATATATTAATAGCAAGCTACAAACCAGCTGTGCATAATCTAGTTATGGATTTTGCAGGTAGGTCGTTTAGACATTGCGACATTCTGGGCGACCATATATCTTACCCAGAGCACATCTTACCCTTATGTAAATTCAACTGCCAGTCACGCTTCTGCATGTCAATAGTTCTCCCACAGCATTTTTCATGAGAATAGCAGAGCACATTTAGAAAGGCCAGGTTTGGATCACTTTTAACCCCAACTATTGCTTCAACAGTAAAGCTTGGTTGACTTGGCCTTGGATGTGTAGCTTCAGCTAGTAAACATTGATGGTATGGACCCATGCATTTGTTTGGCGATTTCTCATAAATGAATTGCCCATTCGAGTTCGAGTGTCAGAAGCTTAGTGATGTTGAAAAGGATATTTGAGAGCCAGTGTGTTGATGTCGATATGCCTTGAGCACAAACTGACTTGGTCATATAAGTTGGAATAAGTCTACTGGTCACCTATCAAGGTTCGTCTACTTAACCACCTCAACTATAAAACCAGGTATCCTACACCCCGAACTATCCGAAACCATCACCCTACAGTAGTTTCAGAGGAGGTTTTGCTTACGTGGCAGTCTACATAGACTATGACATGACACTATATTATTTCCTTAAAATACTTCTTCATTCTTTTCCTCTATTTCTTACACTTAGCCCTATGAATCAACACCATCCTCCCTTATGCTTGTTCTCTACCACACGACATGATCAAACAGCTGTTCCCATCAAACGAAAGTAATATTCTTCTCTAAAAAAAATCCCTGATTCTTGTCACTCTATATGATCAATAATCATTTTTTTTATTAATCCAGAAGTCTGGTTATGAGATTGGAACTATTATAAAAATATTATTGCCATGTCATTGATTCTTGCCACGTAGGCAAAACCACCTCTAAAACCGCCATGAGAGGTTATTTAAACAGTTTTAGATAGTTCAGGGGGTAGAATACCTGGTTTTATAGGTTATGAGGTTAAGTATATAAGGCTCCGTTTGGCATGAATTCTCAAGAAAACAGCTTCTCCACAAAACAGCTTCTATAAAATAGATTCTCTAAAAAAACAGCTTCTTTGCAAGAAGCACTTTTCTAAATGTTTGGCAAAATTATTTCTCTTATGGATTCTAATACAAAGATGAGTAGAAAAGTCATGAGAAGCTATGTTTTTTAGGATTCTGGATTCGAGTACAAAATTGAGAAGTGCTTCTTGATGAGAGAAGCAGAATCTGTTTTGGTTTGAACCATTTGGCAAGCTTCTTCAAGAATCTGAACCAGAAGCACTTCTAGAATCCCACCAAACAAGGCCTAAGCTTCAGTAGGTGAGGGGGTGAAGTAGACTTATTCCAAATAAGTTCCTAAACATATTCCATCATTTATTCTATGCTTGAAATTCATTAATTACCTATATCCTGTGATGAGCCCATGACTAGAAAACTTACATTCAAGAATGTAAACACTCATCGTTTTAACCAACAAGAGGGTCTTTATTTGCAAATCATGAGCTGCCATATGCGCTGTTTTATTCAGTTATTTCAAATATGTCCAGAAACTTTTTTCCCACTCAACAAGGACGGAGAGAGCTTCAAAATTTTCAGCTTGTTTATAATAAAATGCAAATAAGTGATGTTTGAATGCTATGGAATTGTTGCAGAAGTACTGAAGCATCTCCAACTGCCATAGATATTTTAGAAAGATGGCATCTCATCAAATAGACTTCACTAATGTTAGCATCTCAAATGACCTATCTATGAGGTTGTGTTTTGCTGTTTTTAATGGATGCATGTGCACAGTAGATGCTGATACACATACACCGCACATCAGTTTTGTTTTGCGGCTGTGTTAGAAGTAAACACCACCTCACTTTAATTTGATAAATTAATATTAGATAATACTAGCTTACAAGCATGTATAAAAGTGTATTCGCAACATGATTGAGCATCGAATAACTATAGAATTACCTAGTACTACCTGATCTAAGGTCACCAATTCTTCAGATAACAGGACTGCAGAGGAAACTAACTAGTCTGAAACTCATATGAATGCTTTCACATAGTGCATTTGGATCCTTCAAAAAATCTAGATTTGCTAGGCTAGGCAGTTTGTTACTTGGCTGGCACAATTCTGGGGACACGGGCAGGACCAGCTCTTGCAAGACTGCCTGCCCTTCTGGAAGCGCTATTTTCTCTCCTCCATCTCAGTGTGAAAATGAAGCCCGTACATAGCTTAAACAGCACCTTTGGGGCTGCCCTTAGCACCCACAACCATATTGAGACATCAGTCGAGTTTACTCAAAAAGTATGCAGCAGTCGTAATAGGTGTAAAAGACATGGCATGGTAGCACTGCGTTGGCATTGGCCCATTTTTATCACTTTCTGAGGAGTGTTAAGTATAGATTTTCATACAACTTTATGTAGTGTAAGACCTTTCTTTGATCTTGATAAATGAAACTATCTCCCAATAGGAAGTCGAGCGCAAGTTCTACTCCAAACCGTTGAGAGCTCAAACTAATATGTTTTATAGAAGGTGTGTTCTTCCATATTGTTCTCTCAAGAAGATTTAGCAAAACAATTGAAGGATGCTCAAAAAGAAGAGTTCTCGTACCTGTCCAGTACTCCTACTAATTGCAGCTTGTTCCCTTAGAAGAGCTTGATCAGCTGAATCTGATGCCTCTTCAACATCGAACTTTGCTCTGTCAAAATCTCTCAAGTCGAGGAGGGAAGCATGTTGTTGCTTCACTCTGAGGCTTGATCGAAGCCGATAGAACTCCTATATTGGATTAAGCAAATAGTGGCATCAAAATGGAAGTCAAATCATGGTATCAGAATGGAAGTCTATTTGTTTATCAGTACGTGGTGCATTCCTAGGAATGAAAGTAGTGTAAGAGGCAATCGAAACCTGAGTAAGGTCTTGCAAAATCTCCATATGACGAGTTAGCGTATGAGAAAGAACTTCAGAACCTCCTGATGATACCCAAGTTTGCATTTGCGAATTTACTTGTTGTAGTTGTTTCAGCGATCTTTCTATATCAGACTCGATATCGTTCTCTGAACCATCCGATTTCATAGAAACCAATTTACGGTATGCAATCATTTGGTCATCTAACTGGGCTTCCAGCCGCCTCGCCTGAAAGGTGAGAAACAGCATTTAAAACAAGTTTAACGTTACACACCACTACAGTAAAATCAAATTAGCCAACAGCACCATAAAGTCGTAAAAAAATAAATACATTTTACCAAACGTGGTGATACAGTATGCATTGGCATCTTCATACAGATTTGCATTGACAGTGTTAAGTGCTAAACCAGAAAAACAAAGGTTTCAATAAATAGCATAGAAGCTCAAAGAATGGCCAATCCAGGCAAATTTACACAAACCAGATATTCAACAGTCATTGCCGGTATAGATATATAAAAACACAATATTCCACTAGGAAGATACCGGTCTTTCGAAAAAACAAGGAAGATACACAATCAACAGAAAGCAAGTCTCTAGCAGGACCATTTTCATTTTAGCAGGGCAACAAGTAGTAACAACTTTATCCCGTGTAGCAATGAATCAGTGCCATATTGTTCCGAGGTGCCTCTCCTACGAAATGGCAAACGACAGATGGTACAAGCGAACAGTGGCACCTATTCTAGTTCGGGCCCATCCTAGTTCTCCGAGACAAGCAGATTGGTGAGACAAAAATGCTAAATCCAGTAAAAGTTTTTTCCCTTTGGAGCACGGCATTTGTCTGCCCATGCATAGACTAAGGATTCAACGCCCAACAGCGCGGTCTCACCAACTTCGAAGACCCATCCCTTGTCAATTATGCGCACACGGATCCCCACCGCGCCGACGAAGCAGCAAGCGCTAGATCCCAGGAGACCGGCACCAGCGCCGACAACAGAACCGGGATAGCAGGATCGAGAGTACCCGTAAGTAAGGGCCCTAGAAGAGAGCATGAGAGGGGGGATTTGGCGGGCAAGTCACCTGCTTGCGAAGGGCGTCCCAGGAAGACGCCTCCATGGCTCCCGTCTCCTCCTCCTCGTCGTCGTCGGCGCCGTCCTAGAGGTTCGTCGCGTCGGATAGCGGAGTTCCCGGCGGCGCGCGGCGGAGGGGTCTGGATCTCGCGCGCGCGGGGGCGGGGCGGGGCTGGGCGGCGAGGGAATCGGTGGGAGGGAAGGGGACGGGGGTAGTGGCCCGGACCCGATGTGTTGGAGAGGGACAAGCGTCTGGTCCGGTGGCGCGGTCGACCGGTCCGGTCGGGTGCAGCCGACCCGGGCTCGGTCGGTGACACAGTACCATACTGCATTTTACTTAAAAATTCTTTTGGCGAGGAGCGCCACACTGCAAACTGCAATCAATCATGAAGGGTTCCTTAACAATTCTTTTAGCAGTGATGTGGGGTTCAAAAGAAATAGAGTTTGGTATAGTGCACCAAACATATGATGTTTGTAGAAACAAGTAGCTCCATTTCGTGGTGTGTTAGCGACTTTTTTGCTTCCGTTTATTCTTTGTTCAAATACTATTTTTGATCCATCTTTATATGTGCAAACATACAAGTGGAGACTTGAAAACGTTGAACGGGATATCCGTTTCCTAAGCCTTCATTGTTGATCATGCATAATAATTTCGAAGCATTTTAATTGTGCGTTGCACAAGTGATTGGTTGACCCATGAAGTTGACCCGTTATTTTTCCTACTAGACCTACACAACACAGTCCTCGTTGGCGGCATGGTATATAGTAATCTCAATAGTTACATGAATAAGCTTTTGAGTTCTCAATTATTGAGTTGTGTTGTCGTTTTCAAGGTTCTCAATAGCTTAGATTTGTATTCTGTGATTACGTGAGCAATAATTGACTTGAATTGATCAGAGCTCACCAATAAAACGTAGTCTAGATGCATGCATGGCGGACACGTTTTATTGATAACCATAAGCGAGTTTTATTGAGTACATAGCTTTGATTGGATCGTTTTGTATATAGCGAAAGAAGAGAGAAAAAAGAAACCATAAGCGATCCAATCGAAACGGAGCAGTTCCGTTTCCATCTTGCCGGCCTCAAGCAGGCTACACCAAACACGGCCCGCGGAGCCAGAGCCCCCACCGGCCAGCGACCCAGACGACCCAGCACGCCTGGCCGGCAATCATGCCGGCGGGGTCCGCAAAACGGGCCCCGCCACGTGGCACCAATCGTGGCCCGGCGGCGCACGGCACCCACTTTCCCCATTCATCGAGTCTCCGCTCTTCTTCCTCCTCCTCCTCCCCCCAATCGGGCGCTCCTCCCCTCGCCGGATCTAGCCCCCACCCACCACCGCCCCCCGCCCTCCACGGTGGGAGCCCCACCTATCGCCGCTGATCTGTGGGCCCCATAGCTCGCTTCCGCCCACCCCCACCCCCTGCCCCGCCCGACCGCGCGAACCCTAGCCGCTGCTGCCGGAAGAGCTCCGGCGACTGGAAAGGAGAGGAAAAAGCTTGAATCTTGGATGCGCCGAAGCCGATGGCAACCCCAGCCGAAGAGAAGCCCGACCAGGTGGAGATCCGTGAGGTGTGGGCGGACAACCTCGAGGCCGAGTTCGCTGTGATCCGGGAGATCGTCGACGACTACCCCTACGTCGCCATGGACACGGAGTTCCCCGGCGTGGTGTGCCGCCCGCTGGGGACCTATAAGTCCGCCGCTGAGTTCAACTACGCCACGCTCAAGGCCAACGTCGACATGCTCAAGCTCATCCAGCTTGGGCTCACCTTCTCCGACGAGCATGGCGGGCTCCCGGCCCTCGGTCCGAACGGCCGCCCATGCGCTTGGCAGTTCAACTTCCGCGGGTTCGACCCTCGGACCGACGTCGCTGCCGCGGACTCCATCGATCTGCTCCGCCGCAGTGGGATCGACTTCACCCGCCACGCTGCGGATGGAGCCGACGCCCGCCGCTTCGCCGAGCTGCTCATGTCGTCCGGCGTCGTCCTCAACTCGGACGTGCGCTGGGTGACCTTCCACAGCGGCTACGATTTCGGCTACCTGCTCAAGCTGCTCACCGGCACAAACCTGCCGGACACGATGTCCGGATTCTTCGACCTCATCAAGATATACTTCCCCGTGGTATATGACATCAAGCACTTGATGAGGTTCTGCAACAGCCTCCACGGCGGACTGAACAAGCTTGCTGAGCTGCTCGACGTTGCACGGGTTGGAATCTGCCACCAGGCAGGGTCTGACTCGCTTCTGACTGCGCTCTCCTTCAAGAAGCTCAAGGAGGCATACTTCAATGGGTTGACTGAGAAATATGCTGGTGTGTTGTATGGGCTTGGCTTTGAGGGTGGGGAGACCACCTCTGCTCACTGAGTAATGGATAGTTAAATAAAGATGAACTATTTATGAAAAATGGGAGAAATCTGTTTGCTGATTGTGTGTCTGATGATTTCCCTTTGCTTGCCATGGAAAAGGTACTGCTTTGTCGCTCAATAGCGATTTGCCTTGCATTGCGCTGTATGATTTTGCTTGTTAGTTGCTCCTTGAGGTCTGTAATGCTATAAGGCTACGCTAATCACTAAATCACCAACTGAAGGCTCAGAACAATGTTGAACTCTATAATGCTAGCTAACCCCATGTCAACAACTTGGTTGAACAATGTTGAATAGCAAAAGAACACCTATTTGTTCCTTAGGTATATGAACACTGAATCGTTTTACAAAGTTTCTGTAGTTACCCATTGAATTGTTGGTGCTTCGAGGTACTATATACTATTCTGGTTTCCTACACCCTTTGAGAAAATTAAGATATCTTGTGCGAGTCATTCACATGTAACATGTCTGATCTTAGAGTTTGCACCTTTTATATTTAATTTGGCAGTTTCCAGTTCCCACAACAGTAAACACAATGCGTCTTTTGTATCTACTGGTCTTCTTCATTTAGGGAGCTCAAGCTGTTGAAAAAACACAAACCAGCTGATGTGCTGAACCAAAATGTGAATATTCACGTCAATTTACAATTCAATTGATCAAGAAGGCTCGTGTCAAGTAATAGTGAATTGAACATTTAGGTTGCACTCATGGGTGGGGTGGGGTGGGCAGTATCACTTGCTTGACAAATCAGACAGGCAATGCTTGAGATTGCTGACAAAAGTTCCTTTCTCTTGTAAACATTGAGACTTCTTGAATCAGTATTCGTTCAACTGTTGGCAATTATATTTCATGATTCTCCCTGTCATCGTTTCACCATGTTCTAATTGATTTCCCAAATTCATATCAGTCTTTGCCTACTGTGGGCTATCTACCTTATCAGTTACTCTATTTGGATTTCATTATGGGGACATGTTGTCCATTGTACCAGCTCTCATCATTTGCCGAGTGCTGACATTTAGTTTTCCTTCCATCTTATCTATGATTGGAGGCTGGAGCATCCTGTATGATGCTTGCATTGTTTTATAGTTCATTATGAATAGTCATAGAAAGCTTTTGCGTCATGGAATATGTGTGTAGTTTTGTGTGTATTGTTGACTTGTCATTATTCGGTGCTCTTGTTTTTTTTTTTTTACTGAGGACAACCTTCTATTTTTGTATATTTAGCAGTAACTACCTTTTAACTGCACATCATTCGTGGAGAATCATTTATTTGTACTCCCTAAAGTGGGGCATGGCTTTCTGTTTTTTTTCCCATTCTTTTGTTATTGAATTTTGAAAGCTTTACTCAATCAGGCATGTCATGTATCCTTGTCACTTCATTTGAACTGACATTACCTTTGTCCTCAGAGTAGTGGATTGCTAAGTCAGAGCAATTTGTCTCGTGATCGTGTCTAATGGTTTTGCCTTTTCCCTCAGTTTTGATTTCCTGTACAAGTCACGGTTGGATTAGGTTACTGTGTTTGTTCTGTCTGATTTTGGTTTTTGAATTTGTTGGAAGGTGCTGGGGTACTTGGTGTTTATACTTTGCACTAAGGCAAGTACAGTCCCATTTTGTACAGCAAAGAGGGAGGCATAATTTGTCCATTAATTCATGAAGCAACCTTGAATTATGGGTATACGAACGCAGTCTTCTATACAGTTTCCGAAAGGGCTTGTGTGCCAAATCAAAATCTGCTTTTGAATGGAGTTTAAACTTGCAAGTATTTTGATGGAACTTACACTTCACGGAGCATGTATTTATAATTACTTTGCAATTCACGTACTATTTATCAGTTGTCATAATGCATTGCATTGCATACTATTTATCAGCTGTCACAATGCAGCGCATTGCATATCCGATCTCTTGTTCTGTATCATTTTGGTAGTTCCACCGTTCAAAAGAACACAGATCAAATAATTCAGAATGAACTAAGGGGTATGGAACAGCCTTGTTTCAACTAATAGTGAGATAGATTTTAAACTATATTAACACTTATCAGTTATCACACGTGGAGGTGGTGTAGATTAACCGATCCTGACAAGCAAGATTATGACCATATTTCTCAACCACTAAAATAAGTCAAATAAATTCCGTTCTCTAGTGATTTTACTATGAATGCATTGTATTTGCATAAACTGTATTATGTATTGCTGATGATCAGTTCACCATGTTCTTTTTTCTGCTTGCTTTTCTTGAATCCACATTGTAGTCTTTGCCGAGACTGTATTCTGTTACCAAGACTGTATTCAGTTCACCATGTTCTTTGTTCTACTTGCTTTTCTTGAATCAAAATTGTTTGTTCTTTCCACTAGATCATCTTTTGTAGTTCTTTTTTCTAAATATGATTTGTGTGCAATCTGGCTTGATTATGGATTGTCATAGATAGTTCTTTCATCGAGTATGCACAAGCAAATAGCTGTCTGGTGGTTTTGCTAGTACCATGGCATTTCGAACTTGTTGTCATTTCCTCTGAACTGTGTCATATCCTGATAGCAGTTACCACTTCCTAAATGTCATTTGTACTGCCTTCTTGATGTACTCCTATGCCTTAGTCTTTAGATTGTGGCTTTCTTGTTAGTGAAACCAAAAGCTTTGCTGCCCCCATGCATTTCATATGGGTTTCTGTTCCTGACCTGGTAATGGTACCACATTGTTACTCCGAGGTGTGCTTCTGATCATGCCATCAGCTTGAATGCTGTACAGTTTGAAGCTCTGTGACTTGGTTGCATCAACTATATGTACGCTAATTTTTGGAACCTCTAAGTATGTTTTTGACAGAATTTTCACATTTCCAACTTCTAGCTTATTTTAACTGGATATGCACCCAAACGCATGTCTGTTACCTCAATGGCTTAAAAAAAGAGTCAGCGGAACTGGACCCTTGCCTCGCAGCCATACCTGGCCAAAACCATTTTTGAGTTGTAGAGATTTGAAACCACGCCCCCGTCCTCGTTGTATATCTCTTGTGTTCCTCTTGCTTTGAAGCGATGTAAAATAGCTAGATGGAGATCAGCAATATCACTTTGTCAGTCAAGTGCAAGAGTACCCTGTGATTTTCCGTTCAGTTAGTATTTTGCACCCTTGGCTACAATTTTGAGTTGCCTTTGGCATGTCTAAATAGTTTCTCTGAAACGCATTTGTGTGATCTGACAATTGGAGGGTATAGTACGCTGGACAGCTCTAATAATAACTTTCGAAGTTTCGCTTCTACTGCCTTCACCTTTTTTTTTCTTTTTTTCTTTTTTTTTTGAGGAGATTCTACTGCCTTCACCTGTGGCTGTGAACAGTCCAACCAAAACTTACAGATGGCACCCCACTTGCCCAGGTGTTGGGCCGCTCATTCGGCCCACAAATGCTTTGTTCTCCGCTCAAGCAGCATTCAGTTGCGCTGACCGTTGGTCGTCACTCCCGTCCCGTGCATCCGCGACCCGGAAGTTAGTTCATCGCTGCTTCACGCAGTGCGCATCCTTCCGGAGCGTGCAGGGATCAACCCTACTGTTCGAATTTCCACGCACACGCCCGCCGGCACATCTACATTTGAGCTGCAGAGGGAGCAGAAAGCTTTTGAATTGTCACCTCGTATTGAGCGTTTTTATCCGCTGTAATTCTGCGCTGCTCCGATTTTTGGCTGCTTTGTTTCTCTGTGTGGTCCACCGAGATACTACCATAGCCTGCAAACTTGTGCATGCTTTTTTTTTTTGCGGGGAAAAACTTGTGCATGCATGGCCGTCTAAATTTTAAACCGAGGTGCGTGCGGTAAACTTGAGCACGGCAATATCCTGCTGGTCTGCTAGACTGCAGTGGCTGGCTATCTCAGGATCGCCTGCAGCCCTTCATGACTGAAACTAGCAGCATTCAGCATACGGTACATACTCCAAAATAGGGGCCATCGGACCTAGTACGGCTCATCTTCTCGTGAGGATTGGGCGGACGACGCGATGTGCGACGGCGTACTCCCGCCCGTCGTACTAACTCTGCATCGCACCACGGCCATTGATGAGCTCTTCGCTCGCTGGCACCGTCAGTTCATACATCATTCGCCAGCCTATCGCCCGCACGATTGCTCACAATTACTAGCTGGTTTGATGTGCTATGCACAGAGCGCATTTTGCCGGATTCAGCTTCCGTTACGGCGTTTCTGTTCCCTCGACGCGGTACTATTACGTACACTGTAATCTACCGCGACAGTTTAGGTGCCGGAGTACATAACGGTTTCTGGCAGCTTTTCTCCATCCGCTCCTGGACCGGGCGCCGCCCAAACGCGGATGCCCAACGGCGCGTCGCTCGGACAAGTCAAGGTAGCCACAACACATCGCCAGGCGCTTTCTCCATCAAGCTGTACCCCAAATCTTGGTGTGGTGGTCTCGCTTCCGTCGCTGGGACGAGCGGTGGCGCCGCTGTGCCGCTCCACCCGCCGATTTATGGCCGCCATCACGCCACCGATCCATCGCCGAGCGACCGACCCGACCGACGGACGCCGCATTTACCCCCGTACCGCCACGTACGTCCGGAGGAGCCAGGCCTCTCTCGGCTCGGCGCACGCATGGGTGTGGCGGCCACCAGCGACAGGCGCGCAAGACGCAAACCGACCGACGTCGCCGCCGCCCTGCTGGTCACGCGCGCGGCGTCAACGTGGGGTTGGTGGCCGGCCGCGACCGGAGCGTCTCCAATGATTCGGGACACACCACCAGATCCTCCTCATGACCTCATCAAGACGGATACAGGGATACTCCGCCGCGCGCTCCTCCTCACGTCTCCCGTCGCGCCCGTACGGGCGCGTAAATCTGCCGCTCGATCCGGCACATGGAGGTCGTAGCACTACTGGTAGCGTTCGCGGCCGCTTGAATGCTCCGCGTGGATCGCGTGCCCGTGTCGGTGGCGGTGGATGCGGCCGTACACAGCCCGTTTCCGCACCAGCGAGGGAGGGATCCGGCCTGCCCGCTCCCGTCCTCCTCCGCTGCGCGACCACGACTTCGTGCCTTCACTACTGGTCGGAGCTGCTGACCCTTGAACCCGGCCGGCTTGCGAGTCAAAACTCCAATCCGCCGTACGACCGTGCGAGACGAGACGCGACTGCTTTTCCTTCTGCCTGCACTGGACAGGACAGTGGGTGGGTGCTCCTGCTCCTGCGGTTGCTCGAGTAGGAGGAGTACACGTACCGCCTCCAAAGTCCGATGGATGCCCCGCGCGGCAGAGCAGGAGTTGCCGTTCCCGGAAGGAAGGATATTTTCTGCAGGAGCCGTTTCTCGATGCGCGCGCACTGATCGATGGAGACGTGTGTCGGTGCTGTTTGAAAAAAAGGATACTCCTACCGTACGAGAGACTGCTGCTGCGCCAGGACCAGGAGCCAGGGCTGGATATGCGCTCCTCCTTCGCGCTGAAACGGTTGACTCTCTCTACGACTAGTAGGAGAGAAGGGAGAGACACTAGTAGCAGTAATCCATAATTCCACGGTCAAAGTGGCGCGTTTCCATCCATAAATAACTGCCATCTATTGCAGAATTTGGAGTACTCCAAATTTGGGATATACGTTTGGAGTATATACAATGAAGCTCAAGTTGCAGAGGGGGCAAGCGAGAGGTCTCAATCTTAACCCAAACAAAACTAAGCACAAAACGTCATTTGCTGACCTGGTGCTGCTAAGTTGACAGCATTTCTCGGAATTTTTAATCAGGCTTGCATTGGTCATCCATGCAAGATTACAACTGTATACGTTTGTGTCTGGATCTTGAAAACTCAAAAAATAAGCACTCAAAGTCTGGTGATATGACCACGTCCATGCCAGACGTCCATAACCATAAACAAGCAGATCCAGTAAAGCACCCATTAAGAATCGCTACATGATGGTCTCAACCTCTTAGCTACAATCAAATAACATTAATGACAGTCTCAAAAAAAACATTGATGACTCTTTTATTTTTTTATTCTTAAAAAAGATATAGATTGTCCAACTGATCACGTGGTCCCACTTGCGCAGTACCCTGAGCCCCACTGGCCGTCCACGCGTATAAACCCCGCTCCCTGCGTGCCGCGCCACGGCTTCCTCCCGACGCCAGTCGCAAGCGCCCCGCCTCGCCAGGTGTCGCGGCCCCTCCTCCGGCCAATGTGACTTGCGCCCGAAGCCGCACGCGCGCACGGGGGCGACGGAGAGCATCAGCAATGGTGGCGAGGTACGGGCACGCCGACGCCGGCGGGTTCCGGCTCTGGCCGGTCTTCTCGGCCGCCGCGCTGCGGAGGAAGGTGCTCGAGGTCCTGACGTGCGGCGGGGGCGGGGAAGGAGGCGTGAGCTCGTGCCGCGGCAAGACCGCGTACCAGTCGCCGCAGCGGATGCCGAGGCCGAAGCCGCGGTCCGAGAGGCTCGCGGAGCTGCTCAGGGCCGAGCCGTCGGAGTGCGGGGAGGACGCCGAGGCAGAGGCGGACGCGGCGGCCAGGAAGGTGGAGGCGCTGGAGGAGCTGAAGGGCGTGGTGGGAGCGCTTCAGGCGGGCGGTGGAGGCGACGCCGGCGGGTGCATGTCGCGCGTCGAGGCGGCGATGGCCGTGCGGAGGAAGGCCAAGGACGACGCCGGCGCGCGGGAGATGCTCGCGATGCTTGGGGCCATCCCGCCGCTCGTCGCGATGCTCGACGAGGGCGACGGCGGGGAGGAGAACACGGCCGCCGCGCTGTACGCGCTGCTCAACTTGGGAATCGGCAATGACGCGTGAGTTTCTCGCGAGCCCTTGTTTGTGATCCTCTGTTTTCCTCTGTTTCTTGATCGGATCTGGGGAATTTGGTTCCTTCTGATTAATATGAGTTTATTTCTTTGATTCGCAGGAACAAGGCGGCGATCGTGCAGGCCGGCGCGGTGCACAAGATGCTCCGCATTGCGGAGGGCGCGTCCGGCGCGCTGACGGAGGCCGCGGTGGCCAACTTCCTCTGCCTGAGCGCGCTCGACGCGAACAAGCCCGTCATCGGCGCGTCCGGCGCCGCCCCGTTCCTGGTGTGCGCGTTCGAGGGAGGCGACGCGTCCACCACCACCGAACAGGCGCGCCACGACGCGCTGCGCGCGCTCCTGAACCTGTCCATCGCGTCGGTCAACGCGCCGCACCTGCTGGCCGCGGGGCTCGCGCCGGCGCTCGTGGCGGCCGTCGGCGGGGACGACGCGACGACGACGGACCGCGCGCTCGCCGCGCTCTGCAACCTCGTGGCCGCCTGCCCCGAGGGCCGCCGCGCGGTGAGCCGGGCCCCCGACGCGGTCCCGGCCCTCGTCGACGTGCTCGGCTGGTCCGACGAGCCGGGGTGCCAGGAGAAGGCCGCGTACGTGCTCATGGTGCTGGCGCACCGGAGCTACGGCGACCGCGCGGCCATGGCCGAGGCCGGCGCCACGTCAGCGCTCCTCGAGCTCACGCTCGTGGGCACGGCGCTCGCGCAGAAGCGCGCGTCCAGGATCCTCGAGATCCTCCGCGCCGACAAGGGCAAGCAGCTCGCCGACGCGTCCGGCGCCGTGGCGGCCGTGTCGGCGCCGCAGGAGCGCGGGTGCCGGGAGGAGGACGAGGCGGCGGGGGAGGCGGAGCACGGCATGAGCGTGGAGAAGCGCGCCGTGCGGCAGCTCGTGCAGCAGAGCCTGCACAGCAACATGCGGCGGATCGTGCGCCGCGCGCGGCTGCCGCAGGACCTCGCGCCGGCGACGTCCGAGAGCCTCAAGGCGCTCACCTCGTCGTCCACCTCCAAGAGCCTGCCGTTCTAGGAGACCAAGCCAAATCCCCGCAGAAACAGAGGCAACGAAGCATAGGTAAAAAAAACTCAAGCTCATCAGTCATCACAGTATACAATTGCAGTAACTTGAACAGCACTGCATTTGAGCGTTTCGTAGCATCACCAGTTGATCACTCAACCACCATATCAACGATGATCTAGCTTTTTGCCCGTCACAACAGTCACTGACTAAATGGTTGTCTCGATGTCTCACGACGACTGCTACTAAACAACAAGTCTAATCAGTCATGGAAATTTCCACTTGTCCCAGTTGCAAACACAGTTCCAACCTTTTGACCACTCCACCGGCAAGTCGTCCAACCACCGCAAGGAGCCCAATTTTGGACCGGTCCTAAACTGCAACATCAGCCATTTTGCACCTCGGAAACCGGGCAGCAAGAAGGTCAAGAAATCTTTCTTCTTCTTCCTCCTCCTCCTCTGCTTCGGTCGGCGCCTCGCTTTGCCTCGACCTCGAGAGAGGCCACGGCCATTAACAGCAGCTTTGTTGCTTTGTGGCAAAGCAAGCTCGATCCCCAACAGTTTTGGCCGAGCCATTGTCCCTACCCAAAAGCTCGAGACAGGTCATCATAACATGTCTACTGCCGCTACTCCTATTTCTTTCTCCTGCAACTCTGCAAGCCAGCAGCACTCGAATCCATGGGAATGAGTGCCTGTTCGGCAATTTAGGCCTAGAGGTCACATCAAAACTAATCTTGCTATTTAGGCTTTTTAAATAAGTTTAATTACAAAACCTTTTTACAGATGTGGGCTAATTTGCGAGACGAATCTAATGAGACTAATTAATCTATGTTTCGCTACAGTGATGCTACAGTACCATCGTCTAATCACGGTTTAATTACTCTCATTAAATTCGTCTCGCAAATTAGTACAAGGTTCTGCAGTTAGTTTTTAATTAAACTTATTTAAAACACTTAAATAACAAGATTAGTTTTGATGTGACCTTTAGGCCTAGAGAAACGAACACCCCCGAATAGATTACACTAAACACTATTCTATCTTCTGCTGAACTGCACTCCTGATGATGGGCCAGGCAGTAAACAATTCTCTCTGAATCTGTCTTTGCAACAGGGAAGAGTGATGAGGAGGAGACTTTGCTGCACTCCATTCCATTCCGTCGCATGCGTCGGAGACCTGGGAATCTTTCGCTGCCGGCATTGCAGCGGAGTGATGAGAAGATGGGCTAAGCTAACAACAGCTTGTTTATGCGCTCCTCCTCGCCGCTTTCCTCGTGCCCACGTGCCTGGATCGATTCGTTCAATCGACACAAGACTGCAGGAGCTGGCTTTGGGACGTTCTCCTCCTATTCGCTTTTTCCTTTTGTTAATTCTTGTTTTGCTTTTGTATAGTATGGAATAGGTTAACATGATGTTCAGTGATACTAAATCTAGTGGTGGATCAGTGTGTCATCGTCAGTCTTTAGCTGTGCACATGTGGTGTTGCGTCGGAGAGCGTGGTAGGGTAGTGGGACGTTTTAGAAGAACTAGAAAGAGGATGTAGCAGTTCATATTTTAAACGTTGATGTTTGTTCACTCGTCATTCGGATCGTTAACATTGATGTCGGTTCATTCATCATTTCGTCTTTGCCGACCTGAAACGGTCACCTGTTTCAGCTTTGTTCATGTTCGGGATGTGCAATTTTATGGTCCAAGCCTCAGACCGCCATGATGAGTGTATCGGCATGCAGCTTTTGCGAATGGTGTGTGCCAATTGCCAAAGCAATGCATATACTACTTTCTTTCTTTTTTAGTGAATGTAGGAAAGGAAGATATGGGGTACGGAGTGGTAATATTTTCAGGATAAGCGCATCGTACTTGAACTGACGAATCCGATGCATCAACTCTGGCTCCCACACAGGAGGCTTTGGTCCATCGATATGACGATCTCTGCTCATTCATACAAGTAGTATAACATTTATTTACGCCGATCAGATTTTACATTGAGATTCATACACCGACCAGACCAGTTCGTCTAGAACTGTCAAGATACTGTACATCAAACAAAACAGCTCTGGTGACGTACGGGACACTAGCCCGATCAATCGTGGACCATGCACATTCCTAGCTGCGTAGTGATCATCATGTGGGGGGTGTTTAGATAATTGCAGGGGTAGGTGATCGGATAACGTCAGCCGTGTGTCGGGACCAGGCGCTAATGTGCGTGCGAGCTGAAGAAGAAGATGCTGTCGCATGCGATTGACGAACAATAATGTATTTGCCCAGCTGTGTCCCGACGGGCAATTTCCTATCCCGGATGTCACTCACATGGTCCTCCTGCGAAGCGAGGCGCAATCAGCCAAAGCACCACGCCCGATTTTGCGAACGCTGCTAGTAATAAACATGCGGAATTGCAGAGCTATACAAAGCCATAACACACGACATGCGCGGAGTTGGAAGGTGTATAATAACTGTATTTTAGCGAAATCGTACAAGCACTACGCTCGACTGCTATAGTGTGAGAACATCGAACACAGACGCAGTTGTGACGTGCCCGCCACTTCCTCGGATCATCAGTTGCTTCTGTTGATCGCTTTTTTTCAGACAGGAATCTGCTGCCTGCTCTGCCGGGCCGAGGAGCTGCTGAACCGGACCGAGGTTGAATGAACAGCCTCCCGACCACGGATCAGGCTCACGGCGGCCTGGCCATCGTCGGTAGTTAGCTTTTGCAGGAGTAGACGAGTAGTACAGAGATTTTTCCCTCTTCGACGCCCGGCAGATGATCGTGGAAGCCAGTGAGATGTGCGTGCCCGCCCGTGCTCTGTAGCTAGCTTGGGACGGGACGCTGCGGTTGTACATGTAGGGTTACCGCCCGTGCCGCGGCCGGGAGCGCAATCATGGACGCAGGCTTTTCGTTTCTCGGATCGGCCGCGGACGGACGCGCGGTGCGGTTGGTGGCGCGTGGGAATCTGGGGCGCGGCGAGAGCGGCTCGCAGGACACAGGACAGGACAGCACGGACGCCTCGGCGCCTCCGGGCACCGGCCGGCGCCGTTAGATTCTTTCTTGCTGGCCGTGCAATGACGTGGTGATGTGTATCCATTCGTTTGTGCCCACGCGAACGGGACCGTATCTTACCTTAGGCCGCGCGCCGTCCCCACGTCTACAGCGGCGGCCGGCGTCCCTGTGCTCGCCTTGGTCGGCCCGGTTCTTTCTCGCTCGCTCGTTCGACGTCACTGCTACCGGTGGTGGGTCGATCTCTTCTCTGTACGCGACGATCACGGTCGGTCTCCACACAACTACATCACGCACAATGATGCCGCGATAATTGGCGCGGGCCGGCCGGTCGATAGCCCCCCAACGGATGCCATCATGCGTGCCAACCTGTTAATTAGTAGTACTACTACTGTACAAGGAGTCGCCGGAGCGATTAAGGTCCCTGCTTTCAGTCTCTCTGTTTTTTTGCCAATCTGATCGCAGCATGTCCGGCCAGATCGCTGGAAACCCCTATATTAGCCTCTCGTTCTCACTACTGCCTGCATTCATGCGCAAAATAGCTCGGTCCTGCGGCTCGTTCGCATCCAACCAGGCATATGTACATGAACTGCATTCATGCGCATTAGCTGCCGTTCCGCACACCAGGCCAGCCAGCGTTACTGCGCTCGACGGTTGTGATCAGTACTCGCGTCTGCGATCGGCACAACGGAACACGGCTTTACGCTTGCCCATACCTGCCACGGACGAACGCGTGCGCGTACGTACCCTCCCTTTGCATCCTCACAGTGCAGTACATCGATGGATGGATGCCAGCCGCTTTCCGGCGAGCTAGCTTGTCCCACCGCACGTATATGTTGGCTCCTTCACCTGAGTGCGAGGCTGGGTTATCTTCTGACGGATCCGCACGCCGTGCTCCAAACCAAAAGTTTCCTGAACGACCATGCTCCCGTGACTCCTTGCAGCCGGCCGCATCATTTGTCGCATGCAGTCGAGAGGTTCGGAGGTTGGACGAGATTATGTGTTCGTCTACGTTCAACTAGTATGGTGGCATGTTCATTTTACGCGATTAGTATTGTCGATAGTTTTTTTGTTCTTGAAGATTTCGAACTCAAAAAAAAAAAGACGACATGACAACTAGATCAACTCATCATATCTAATTAACTAGCGATACATTCAAATCGCAAAAAAAAAAACGAAAATTGCTTGCCTTAAATTATAGATTGGAAGGGGGCTTTCAAGTTTTTTTTATATATATATAAACAACGAAAACGCCTCTAAGTGCTTAGATCTCAATTACTCCAAAAGGTACACAGACATATTACAACTGGAATCTTATCCAAAATAAGAATTACATTTTGGCAGGCTAGAATGACCTAAATGAAAACGGGCAACTAAAATACAATCCTTCTGAGACCATCGTTGATGAGGAGCGTCAATGCTTGCAGTTGACGAGGTGCTTCAATCGCAAAGATGAACTTCATCGATAAGGTTGTCTGTGCTGGCCGTTAACCATGGACACCATCCACAACGAGACCTCATGATGTGGCCGACTGGACGCGTAACCACTGCGCCATAGATGGAAAAAAAGCACCTCGATACAGGTCGATTAATTGACTGGCTGGCAGAGGCTATGGGAGATTGAGATAGAGGTCAAAGAGTAGTGATGGACTACTAGAGCAGGCGTGTGCGAGGGCGATCTTACATAGAGTAGTGAAAGTTTTTTTTTTAAAGGGGAAGTGAAAGGTTTTGTTGTTCAATAACGCTGCCTGAGCAAAACAAAGAAAGGCTGCATTGGTTTTCATCAGGGAGGAGAGCTGGTTTTTCTGCCCATGGATCACAATTAACGAATGGGCTTTGCTGTGTACGTTCGTCGCTTGCAGGCCACCCTAGAATGGGCTAGGCCACAAAATCCACGAAAGTAGCGGTGTGGATACTGGGTTTTCGCTATCTATTTGGGCCTGTGCCTCGCACAGCGTGCATCGGCGCTTGCGTACGAGGAGGTGACTGACTCGGCCGGCCGTCCGTCAACCGTTGCCGCGGTCCTCTATCCCGCCGTCAGCGCGGAGCCTAGGAACCTACCTAGGACGGCGCTAGCTTATCTAGGACTAGGCGTGCGGGGACTGCATGCGGTGCATTCGTGCGTGGCAACGGCGGACGCCTGTGGACGGTGTAGTGTAGATCCTCGCTTTGGGCGGTGGTCACTTGCCGACGCCGGTGAGGATCATTTTTGGGGCGGCGGACGCAATGCCATCCATGCATGGGCGGCTCCCACTTTCTGGGTCTCTTATACTCCTCCAATTAGTGTACTATGTACACGCCGCCCGCCGCCTGAGAGAGGCGGCCCTCAGAGCTTGAGGAATGGTGCGGATCGATCAGACTTTGCCGAGGATTCGTACGCAGACGTACGTCTCGTATAGCATACCGTGGATTCCATGCACCGGATATATGGCGACCATGGTAATTTGCTCTCGCGCGCGACGCAGTTTCATTCGTTTCCATGTAGTAGCTAGTACTAGCAATGCAAGTTAACTCTGAGATATAGATATGCTTGGTTTTTCACTATTTCAACAGGGAAAAAGATGCACAATTTTTTTTCGCCGTCCTAACTGATAGCTGCAAGAAATCACTTAGTTTCTTGCAAACTTTTTAATTTAACCCGTGGCCTTGACAGCGCTTGTCTCCTACGCATGCGGTGTTGCTGGCTGACTGGATTCCCTTTGGCATAGCTAGGCACTAACAATTCGCTTACTTAATCAGGCTATACTATACTACTAGCCAGCTAAGTTGACTTTAGCTGTCATCCCTAATCGATCGACCCAGTTAATAAAACTAGCCAATCTTGCCAAAGTCGGATGACAAGATCACAAGACAAGTCAAAATTGACTTTGTTCTTATCAATTTAATACTCCTACAGTCGATCGATGATGAACTCACTTCTCAGGTTGATGTCATCTTTCACTGCCCACGGATCGACAGCTAGATCAGGCCAGCAGAAAAACCTAGTGTGAAACCACTTGCTCGATCGCCCGCTCACCAACAACCCCCTGTCGAGAGTGCAGTTCGTGGTCCAGGTGTTGGCAGGCCGGTGCAGCGGCAGATCTCGCGTGGGATACAGATTCGACGAGAGGGGTAGAAAAGAAGATCAATCAAACGGGACAGAAATGGCGCTGAAAGCTGCTGCTTCTTCCCCTCTCTCACACACATCCTCGTCAGCCGTCGCCATCATCATTTGTTTGCCCCCAAAAGCCTCAGGCCTGCGCGCGCGCAGTGCCGGCGATGTCGACGTCGGCCGAGCCAAAGCTGATCGCGCCCTGCATTATCGCCGGGTCTATTAGTCACAAACCTGAAATCTTTACTCTCTCACTTGGACTGACGAGAAGAAAAACATTTGATTAGCGATAGAGATTTGCCGAGCTGCGGCGCATTACGGGTTGACTTGGGACGCCGCTAGCTTCGCCGTGCCGTTGCATGCGTCATCGGCATGCGAATTGGTCCGGAGAAAGCTAGCCGCCGGCCGGCGAGAGATCTGTCTGTGTCAGTATTAAAAGGGATTAAACTGGCCACCTTAAACAAAGCTAATTAATCCCGGCACTAATCTGTCCTTCCTGGCGTTGTCACGAGTAATTAAGCAAGGCGTGTGTACCGCGCGACAGGATGCGGAGTACGGGTTACTCAACCCCCCACTAGCGAGCCGACTGACGGCTGGCTTTCTTGGCACTCCGGACTGTGATGATTGCAGCCTTTGACATGGCAGCTTTGGGCGGTGATCTTTTGTGCCCGTGATGGTACTAGTGGGATGGTCAACGGCGAGGATGGAGTTGCTCTAATGCTTCGGGGGAGAAGCTCTCATCTACTTGTTGTATCGTGTAATTTGGTATGACTTATAATCGACAGTAACACTTGTTAACAATCTATGCATGAGTTGTAAATATAGACTAAAGAAAAACTAAACTTTCGGGCATCAATTTCCGTTTTCATATATCAAGTTCTTGGAGCCTACTTCCAATAGAGGTTTCATTTTCATTCAATAGCGGCGTGTCACTATTTTTATGACGTGGCAATGGATTACGGGATGAAACGGGTTTCATCTAGATGATGATACCATGTGTACAGTGTTTTCTAAGATAACTTGTGTCTTGCTTGTACTCTTGGGAAACCAAAAAAAAAAAAAAGTGCCATTATGTGACCTATTTCAACCATCACATGAATGCTTTACTGCTTATGTGACGCCATTGGAAACATCAAAAAGAAACATGTCATTGGAATTGGCCTTATGGATCATCATGTCCATTGTCCAAATTAATATACGTTGGTGAATCCTACAAATTAAATATGGATAAAAGAATATTGTTGACTTAATAACAAGGTTAATTTTGTGATTCACGGAATATCTGATGAGGACATCGCTCCTTTGGATACATATGTGACACCTCCGCTGGATATACAAGGTCCAATCACTAGAGCTCGCGCACGACGGTTGAATCTAGAGGTGAGCTCGTTCCTAAGCACTCATTTATATGAATTTGAGGATAGATTGCTACCTAATGATTATATTGTGATCAGGAACCATGGAGAGGACCAGGAGATGATTGGGGGGAGCTTGGAGGCGTCGAGGGACAGCAAGGACGTCCAAACCAAGTTGGAGGCCCAATTCAAGTCGACTGCGGATCGGTTTCGGAGTCCAGGAGCAGTCTGCACTAAAACGGTCGCCCAGGTTGCATACGGGATCGGTTTTGGACGTTCTATATATGCATGGAAAGATAATTTGATAACCTTTCCAATGGCGCCAGTCTCATATCAAAATTCATCTGGAGTCATCGGGAATCTTCGAAACAAGTTGACGTCCAGAATCTCTCTCGGTGCTGCGCCACCGTAATTTGGCTTTTGGCTTTGTATCATGTTGGAGCCCATTAGGGGCGCGTCCAGGGGTCTAGCCACGACCCTAGAGTCTTCATAAACAGCAGCCGCCGCATCATTAGGGTTTGGGTTTTGCTTAGATTATTCTGTCAAGAACAGTTTCGCCGTTCATCGGTTTGTGAGACCCCAACTTGTGAGTTTAATCATATATCTGCAATTTGGTTGCATTCTTCCTTGTTCTTGCTTGTGTTCTTCGATTCGCAGGCAAGGATTAGCCTTCTTGGCGAGGTCAACCGTGCTACGCCAGTTGATAACCAGAGGACGTGGTGCTGCGATTACGGGGTTCAGAACATGTTGTTCGGAAGCCAGATCGATTTGTGTCAATTTTCCACCAAATCATTGTTTATCTGAACCTTTCGGAAGATCGGGAACCCTACTCCACATCAATATCTCCAAGCCAAACTGTGAATCAAATTTCACAATCTGCTAAGACTAAAGTCGCCTGACATCGAATATCTGCCGATATGGAATGGTCGATGACCAACCCTGAATCACATTTAGATACTGCAAGCAAAAGCAAGGGCGGCGACGCTTGTCGTTTTAGCACCGGATCAACTTCGAAATGGACGTCGTACGTGCAGGCGTACATCATGCATGTAGTGATTGACTTGGCCGCAGGCGATTGACCAAACGTCTCGGTCGGTGGCTTTAGCTAGCTGCATGCCTTGCTGGGCCATGGCCGCGCATTAGTGCGTTGATTTTGTTGTGTGAAATTCAGTGTAGAAAAGCTATGGGCCGGGTGGGCACGTGAAACAGGCTAGTACCATCTGGAAGAAGTGCTGCAAACGGCGGCTCCGGAGTCAACACGCAGGATATTATTTGCCGGAGAAACGTCAACGGGGTAAGTGTCCATCAGTCTCATAAAACAGTCGTCCATGATCGATCTAGGTTGTGATTTGTCAGAACACGTGAAGCCGCGTCCGGCCTGAAATTGATCCGGATCAACGAGGAGCAAATGAGCAATGCTGGTGAACATTGGGATCCCACTTTCTCACTCGCGCGTCTTATCCGAGACCGAAATGACAGTTGATCCTACAAAGGATTCATATTTGCAGGATGCAAATTACATTGCGCTGAGTGCTATAGCGGTATAGCCCCGCAAGCCCACTGACGTGCTAATAACGTGTGTATAATGCAAATACAGTGAGCGAGTGCTACGACCTCAAAGTTTAGGGACCTCCGAATAAAGCAATTTACTCCTATTCAGTGACTGGGACAGATCGAGAGGAAACAAGAGTTTCGTATCCGTTCTTTCTGGACTTCCTATTCAATTTAGTTAAACAACCAAAAGCACTAGATACTAAGGCTAGTCCTAATGAATAATTTCATTTTATTGTTTTCAAGAGTGACACATAATCAACAAGGCAATTATTTGATAATTGAAATAGTAGCTCATACAATGCGAAGTTTCATTTTTCCTGTTTTCAAGAAGCATGTGCAAGAGACAAATTGTGTTAAAAATAATGTAGACGTAATTTCATCTAGATGAAACCCTCTCTCTCTTCATAATTCTGTTGCCATGTCATCAAAATGCTAATGTGGCACCTATATAATATGTTGGAAAATGAAAGTCCCATCGAGAGTAGCCTAAGTAGCCAAAGTTTCACTGAGACTAGCCCCCCCCCCCCCCCCCCCCCCCAAAGAAAAAAAAAACATGAATGACTATTGTACTTATTCATTTAATTTGATTTGTCTATCATACTTAAGAAAGTAATCTAACCCTATTTATTTTGTGGACAGGCATCTCTGCGTGTTTGACCGTCCAACATGGAATCTGATACATTTTGTGTAGCCAGAAAATGCACAGAAACATGCTATAACATTCCAGCATAGTCTTCATAATATTTGCACTAACCTTACCACCTAGCTCGTATCCATCTATAACATTCTAGTACAACAACACATTGTTAATCGAGCATGGTACTACTATCCATTAGAAACTAGGCAGACGACTTTTCATTTTCACCGCTTCATAAAATCTTGGAACGGAGAAAGTACGATATAATAATCTAATTAAGTGGCAAAACTTCATTGCACTGGAAATAGAATCAGTTTAGTTAATTTAATATAATAAAAGCTCAAATATTGTTCCTTCATAAAAAAAAGTATACCTTGAGCTGCAGACCCCTAATATATACATGTCGTCTCCTGTAAATACTAGTTACTAACCCCGTGCGACACGCACGGCAAAGTATTGTTCCACGCGACGTTACGGGCATGAAACACAACTTCAATATACTGTTCATCCCAAAACATCATGGCATTGTACAGAAACATTAATGATATGATATTATTTATTGTTTCTACCCAGAGAATTATAAGATGGTATAATATATTCTTGAAGCAAACATAGCTAAAGATCGTTTAATATATTGTAGAAAACCAAAACATTCACATAATATTCCATGCGGCATATATCTGACGTGTTCTTATGATATCACAAATAACAAAAATATATTTTAAAATGGTTTTATGATATCATGATAAATAACAAAGACGAACAAACAAGACCCAATGGGTAGTTATAATATTTGTGCTTCGTAAAAAAAAAGTTATAATTATTGCCGTCTTGTCTTGTGAGATCAAAATTGGCCAAAAGTAATCATTATCTTGAATTTCAAAAATGTCAGCACTACTCGACGGCGTGTTCACATAACTCCCACCTGCCTTCCCAAGCTCAAGTTCGTCGGTTGAAATCTTCCACGTTTTCAGGCACCTGTAAATTAGGAGGTCCATTTCTTTATATCAGATTATTTTCAAACTACCAGCACTAATACTCAGCATCTGTAAATTTCTAGTTAAGTGAAAAACTATTTAAACAAAAACTTATAATTTTATTGAGTTGAATAGAAGAAAACAAAAAGGATCATTAACAGAAAAAGTCAGATGCTAATTACATGGAAGCTTCATGAAGAACCTGCTCTGGAACTACAACTATCTGGGAACAACCCAACTGCTAACATTCTACGGATCTCAAAATTCCAAATATTTCAACTTCTGAAAGTAAAAAAAAAATGCATTATTCCAGATGCATAGGTCTATCTTAAGGTGCTGCATAGGTCTATCTTGATTTAGTTCACCATGTCTTCATGCATACTGATTCTTGGAAGATATTGAATAACAATTTCCAGACTAAAGTAGGTTTTAGCATCGATTTTTTCTTTATGCGTTATTCGATTGATGCAAAAAAGAGTTATTCAAAATATGAGCAACACAGCAGTGGAAAAAATTATTCGAGCGTTGAACAATACTGCTACGTGCCTGAAATTAGCCAACATCATGATTATACTGCTACGTGCACGGAAAATTAGCCAACATCATGATCTAAACTAATAATCTGGAATAAGCGAACAAAAGATATTGTGGATGCTCTACATACATGTTGCAAGACAAGAAGAATGTGAATGTCGAGGTGGTCGAGGTCTGCGGTGACGACCGTCAAGGTCGGCGGCGGCGCGAGTGGAGGTCGTCGGCCGTCCGCGTCGAGGAGGTCGAGGTCGGCGTCGGCGCGCGTCGAGGTTTGCGGCGGTGAGCATCGAGGTGGGCGGTGGCCTGCGTCCGTGACCTCGAGGTCGTGTCTCCCGGTCGTCGTTGGCGCGCGTTGAGGTCTGCGGCGGCGAGCGTCGAGGTGGGCGTTGGTGACCTCGAGGTCGCGTCTCCCGGTTGTCGTTGGCGCGCGTCGAGGTCTGCGGCGGCAAGCTCTTATCGACTCCACGATCAGATCGCACCTCCACGTCGGGCACGAAGAAGAAGCCGGACGCCGACGAGTACACCACCACAAGCCGGCCGTTCGCCGACCAGAACCCAAACGTCGTGGAGCACAGGCTGCACAGCAAAAAAAGAGAAGGAAAAATGGAAAAAGGAAAGCCCACCTTTGGTATAGAAAGACGTGGAGCACAGGCTGCACAGCCAAAAAAAAGAGAAGGAAAAATGGAAAAAGGAAATCAGGAGGAAGGAAGTAAACGTAATTATACATGCATAGATTACGGGGATAAAAAAGGAAAGATTCGGGTGAAAGGATGGAAAGAAAAGCGCAATCTTCAGGGATGGAAAGCAAGGAAAGAAAATCACGAAGGATGGAACGCATGATTCGGGAGTGGGGGGTGGTGGGCGGGTAAGCAAATCCATGGGTGAAAAAAGATTAAATTTGGCCGTTGACACATGTGGAAAAAAATGAGTAAGGGGGGAGGAATTCCTACGTTTTGCCATCGTGTGGTTGGATGAGGTGGTCCCATTTTGATCCAAGGCTCCAGATTGATGGGTACCTAAATATTTTGGTGAGGGGTCCTTGGTCGCACAACTCGTGCCTTATTAGTTTAGATTTTGCTACGTATACAATTTCCTTTTGAAGATTGACCATGTCCCTACCAAGATATATTCCAAAGTCCAACGGACCTTTGGATTAAGCAATGAATGGTCACTAAAAAAAAAAGTAATCAAGATAGATTCGAAAAGCATGCATCACACGGATGACTCATGCAGCTAGCCAATAACTATCAAGAATGCCATCACATTTTATTCTTCACTGAATCGTGGGGCCTGACAACTCCAAGAGGATAGATATAAGCAGATATAGAAGGTGGAAAGGAAGAACAAGACTTAAAAAGAACGGGTTAGTAGCGAAAGCCAAAGCAGGGAGACCAAATTCCCCGTCCAACCGCAAAGGACAAACTTGTGCGTAATTTAAACAGAAAGGGGGTCCAAGCAAAGGCAGCGAAAAAAAGGAGGAAAAAGTTGATGCGGATGGAGAGGAAAGAAAGGCTAAAGCTGGCACAAAGCCAGGAGATCGAACAGCCCTGGATTTAAATATATTTACTTGAATTTAAAAAGGCATACAGGATAATAAATATAAAACAGAAAAGAAAATAATGGTGACACTAGAAAGGCAAAAAAGAGAGAGAAAAAGTGGAGCCCGTGGGCTGCTACTCCTGCAGTGCGAAGGGGCCCGTGGGCCCTCAGCGGAGCCCATGTTTTGGTGGTTCTCGCTAGTACTACAAGGGAGCGAGATCGCGGCGAGACCACCCCGCGGATGTTGACGTCAGGGTTTCGCCGTCGGTGATAGAGACGGCGGCCGTCGTCGAGTAGAGGGTTCATGGCTTGGACACGGATGCGGCGTCCTTGGGCTGCTGCTGCGAGGCCTCACCGTCGGCGCCGGCGCCGGCGCCGTTGGCCATGGCCGACTGCGCCGTGAGCACGGACATGCTCGGCGAGGCCGGCACGTCGCCGCCGCCGCCGCCGTTGATGCCGGTCAAGCGCATGGCGGCGGCCATGTGGTGCGCGGCGGTGGCGCCGATCCCGGGCTGGATGGGCGCGGCGACGGGCGGGCGCATGTGGCACGTGGCGGTGGAGATGGCGGAGGCGAGGGAGACGGGCATGAGGCAGAGGCCCTTCCCCTGCAGGTACTGCATGGCGGTGCCCATGTCCTCCTCCATCAGCTTGGCCACCTGCTGCTCCGTCACCGCCATGCCGTCGCTCCCCGCAGCCGCCGCGCCGCCGCCGCTTCCTCGTCCCTGCACACATGCACGGGCGCAGTCAGAGACGGCAGGCGGCACGCCTGTAGTCAGTGGCTTGGCTCGCGGGGCAGTCGCGTCATTTCGCGCCGCGGCACGCGGGGGTACTGTGGCGTGGCAGTAGGCATCAGCCGTGGCGCTGAAAAGTTCGTTCACATCCCGCTGATTCTTTCGGGTGCGGGAAAAAAGCTGGGGGCGGAGAGAGAAGAAGCTATAGGCAGGAGCAGAGAGAGAGAGAGAGGAGCTGCATGTCACCTCCGAGGACATGTCGGCCACGAGCGGCGCGACGGCAGCGGCGCCACCTAACCGGCTCATGCTCAGCACCTGCGCGGGTTGGTAAACGCAGATTAGTTACACATGTCAGCAAACTTGAACAACAACACTGCATCATCATGAGACTCTATTCTAGGTGTGCATTTCATGCTTGCCTTGACTTGGAGCTGCAGGAACTTGACGTAGTCGATGATCTCGTCCAGCATCGACGCCTTGTCCGACTGCGCCGGCCGTTCCAAAACACAAAACAACACACCAAGCAAAAGATCGATGAGCAAAAGCCAAGCGCGGGGATCAAAAAGGGTAAAATGGACATCTGAAAAGAAAGCGTTAAAGCCCCCCCCTGGCTTGTCGTCGGAAGAGGCGCCGCGCGGGAACGCGAGCGCGGGACATGGGCAGGAATTCTAGGAGCGAGATGAGAAAGGCCCCGCCATGCCGTGCGCGGTCGCCGAGGGAGCACGGTGCCGGTCAAGTAGGCCAACGTGCGGGTAAATGTGCCCCGCACGCGCGCCCACCACAGCGTAGCACAATCTGATGGCTCCTGAGGACTCCAACGCCTAGCTAGCCCTCCCCTCTCTCCATGTTCGCTCGGGCATGGCGGCATTGAACTAGAATAAAGCTGCTTTCTTCCATAGTTTAATCCCCCGATTTCTCTCGGCACAAACTCACGACGAGTGATTGGAGGGAACCTTTATTAGCGGCAGCTCCCAACAACCAAAACCCTAGCTAGGCGCTTGTAATCTCAGCTCCTACTGTACTATGCAATTGATCGAGCTCTAACCTTGTTGGCGTTGGGCACCAGCTCCTGCAGCGCCTTCATCCTCTCCGCGATCCTTTCTCTCCGGAGCTGCAAAAAACGGCGGCGACGACAGCAAAACATGTTATAGATATATAACGCATCATTCAGAAGTACTACACACATGTATATGGCCGGCGAAGAAGAATATGAGAACAAAGAAACGGACAAGGGAAAAGTGCCGGTTAGGAGCCGGAACGAGGAACAATCCAAATCGAGGAAATAACAACAGACACGCGGGCGCTGATTAGCAACTGCCCCCGCGGATTTATGCGCCCGATTAACTATTAACTACTAATCGACGCGACTGGTTGCAAACGCATGGCGGCAATTAGGAGAGGAGGAGGAGGAGGAGGAGGACCGCCGCGTAGGCGTGTCTCGTCTCACCCGCTCCGCGATGCTGTGTGGGTCGGTGGCCTGGCCGCGCCGCGCCCGCACGCGCTGCCTCGGCGGCGCCGGCGCGCCGCCGCCCGCTGCCCCAGCCTGCTGCTGCGACGCGCCGCCGGACGCTCCCCCGCCTCCGCCGCCGCCACCGAAGCCCTGGCTCGACATCGGCGCCGTTTGCTGCTGCACGAACCGTGTCTGTAGATTAGAGTGACTCGTGTGTAGTATATATGGAGCGAGCTATGCGCGCGTGTGGTTTGTTGATGGTTGCAAACCTGTGTATGGGGCTGGAAATGCTGCTGCTGCTGTAGCGATCCAGCGAAGCTGCCGCCGAAGACGCCGCCGGCTTCTCCTCCCTGCATAAAAAACACCGAATAAAAACGCCAACTTTTCGCAAAAGAATCCCGATTCTTCAACTGAAAGAGGAAAAGGCAGCAAGTGGATTTGAGCGAGAAGAGGGCGACGGATAAGTACGGCGGAATTCGCGGCGGCTTTCAGCAGTGCCTGCACGTCGCCGCCCGCCCCGGCGCCGCTGCCGAGGGAGAGAGGTAGGAGCATGCCGCCGTCACCGCCGCCGCCTGCCGTCGAGCGGCCCATGCCCTGGAGCATCATGTGGTGTCCCTGCCTCAGATCGGCCAGCTGCTGCATCACCATCTGCTTCGCCGCCGCGGCCTCCGCGCCGCCGCCGCCGCCTCCTCCAGGGCCGCCGCTGATCTGGTGCTGCCGGAGCCGCGACGCCAGCAGCGTGGACTCGTCGTACAACCCCCCATACTGCTGCTGCATCCCCTCCCCGCCCTCCGCCGCCTTTCCGCCGGCCGCGCCGGACAGGTCGGGCCAGGCCGACGGCGGCAGGCCTCCGAGCATCTGGTCCAGGAAGTCATCGTGCACGCCGCCGGCGCTGGCGGCCGCGCGGAGGTCGTCGAGGGAGATCTGGCCGGCGGCGGCCATGGCCTGCATTTCCCGCGCCGTGGGCTGCATCGCTCGCTTACCGCTAGGGTTTACGATCGAGCTGTCCGCCCGCCCGGCCGGTAGGTACTAGGTAGCTAGCTAGGGTTACTTAGGGCCGCGAAGGAAGCAAGCTGTCTGGCTGGCCAAGCTGAGGAAAGGTTGGTGACTCGAGTCGACGAAGGCAGGGAGAAGTCGAGAAAGAATACCAGGAGACACGCCGGGTTGGTGTCGCCGGCTATTTATAACGGGAGAGGCGGCTGCTGGCTTCTGATTGTTTTTCTCCTCCTTGGATGGAACAGAACAGAACAGAACAGAATGGAATGGATGATGATCAGCTGCAGTGGAGTGTAGACAGTGAGACGGCTATGACTGTGTTTGACTAATCAAGTGTTGATTCAGCGGCTTGAGGGAGTAGATTACTGCAAGTTGTATGAACCGAATCATGTGGTTGGAAATTTGGAGCGCAGCGGGTCTAGTCATCCTAGCTCCTTTTGTGCAGTTTCTGGGTGAAAGTTGAGGAAATAGCTATGGTGGGTGGATCTTCTGTGGACACAAATTGCATCTTGCCAAATCAAGAGGCACGCCGCACAAGTGCATCTTAGCATTTTCACAATTAAAATCTGGTTTTCAATATTACTAATCAATTAATTTGCGGGTTTTTTCAGGATTTCAGAAACGAAAACGTTTTTTTTCCAAATCCTAACAATTGTTCGGCGATGTTAGGGTATAGGGTATCAGGTATACGGTGGGGTTTCTAACAGTTGCTTGGGGACGGTTGTTTATGGTCGAGACTCGAGACACAGGTGACAATGAGTTAGATGGCAGCGGCAAGAGGGGAAAGCTAGAGGCATTCTTTTTCGAGAACTGGAGCACGTATTTCATTAATTAAGAAAGAGAATAATTTTGGGACAACAAAACACGCTCTAAGGCTACGAAATGAAAACAAAGAAGAAAGGAAGATTACAACCGGCTCGAAAGCGGCAAACTAGAGGCGACCTAAACTGTACCTAACTGATCAGTAACACCAACCTCTAGCCCGAAAGAGGTTGGTGTTACTGATGAGGTGAAGCGAGAGAGGAATAGTTTCCGTTATATGTTTGTGTGATTAGTTAGGAGAGGACGCTCTTCATGTAGCTGCCTAATCGCCGCAAGTCCCCATTTATATTGAGAAATTACTAATCGAAACTGATTATGCTCCTTGATAATCAAATACTACCTCCCATTTTATTTATGGCTCACGTCTGGGATAAAAATTTACACAAAATTAGTGTAATAAATCTCTTCCTAAACGTCATGTAAAGAAAAATGGCGGTAGTGTAATGCTACAGGAGCAGTTCGGAGTTAACCGATTACTGAAAAATGGAAAATCTCTTCATAAGCGTCATGTACCTATACTAGTTTACTACGGCAGCAGGCGGCACGCGCGTCGCCTGTGGAACTCAAAGAAGGAATCCGCTAGCTAGTACCCTGTACAGAAGAAGTGCACATTCGTGTAAACACCGCCGAAAGTAATAATAGTAAGTGTAATCTTACTAGTATCTTGCAAAGAAAAAAAAATTGTCCAGAACAGTTCTGCTAACTTAAGCAGTTAGGTTGAGGGGAGAGTAGTAGTACTGATTGTCCATTTGTCCGTTCCTGCAATGGTGGTAGGCCCGATCAAAGCTAGCTGTGGTCAACATGCTTTCACAGCAACGTGGAAAATAATAAGCGTACGGCTGGCTTCACGTCAACGAGGTTGACAATGTCTTACAACTGTACATGCACTCCGTGTGCGCCACACGCATGATTGGCTGACTTCAGGGTCCAGGCCGGCGGATGGAATCTTCTGATTTCAGAAGTCAACCGTGTGTGTGTTGAGTACTGCAGCTCCTACTACTTGGTCTTGGCCAAATGCATGGATGCGACGAAACAAAGCCCTGGCGCATTGACGCGACCCGTGTTGTCTAGCACCTTGTCGGCACGTTCTTATCCCCCAAATTTGGCTCATCCAGCTCGTGATTAGAGAGAACAACATCACCCGATGGTTGGTTACATAGCAAGTTCGTCCCCTGTCGTAGCTCTGCCGAACTCAGTTGGGCTGGCGTGGTTGGTTAAATCTAAAAAACGGCTGAGTTAGGCGTGCAAACAGAGCGCGCATGCACGAAAAGAGATCGGGCCATCGGTTCAGCACTTCACTACTTGCTGTTGAGTTGGTTGCATTGTGTGGTGTGCATGGAGAAAACTGACAGAAAGCTTGTGTAAGAAAGTGAGAACGAGCCTGACTTTGCCGTGGCCTAGAACTGCATGCAGTGATCGTTCTGGGTTGCTTTGCTTTTGCAAGGTGGTATCGTGAACGGAACGAAGGGCCGTGGCCTCGTAGCTGGCTAGGGTTTGGTACATTTCTGGTCGTAGGGGCAAGACACGACGGAAAGTTGATTCCACTGCTCAGCTGGATACGACACGGTGTATATGGTATATCTACTGTATCTCACTGGGCCAGCAGATCGAGTTCGAGTCCATCAGGGTTGCGAAAGAGACTGTAGCCTAGTGGTTACAAGAGCCTCAGTAGCACCTGAGATACTGGTGTTGACCCCCCGTTGGAGCCAATTTTCTAGGATTTAACGGCGTTGTGCGTTCAGCGGGAGGCGACGTGGCCGTCGACAGCGAGGCGCCAGTGGTGACTTCGTCAATCTCGAGTATTTGCCGGTTCAGTCTTCGAAGATACTCATAGGGGTAGGGTTTGCGTATGTGCGTTTATAAGGATTGAGTGTGCATGCGTTGTGAGTGTCTGAGTTGTACTGTATAATGAAAATAAAAGATAGTATTTGGTTGGTTACATTAAGTTAGAATGGGATGGACGTCCTGGACGGATGGGATAATGCTGGGTCGAAACTGTACAAGTAGATTATTTTGTTAGAAACATGGAATGATAGATAGTTTTTATGTTGGAACTTCTTATTGGTTTTGTAATAATTAATGAATAGTTACATGCGTTGGTGGATCTAGATGTTGAAATGTTAAAATATATTTCTGTTTCTAAAAAAAAATAATAAGGTTGGATGTATTTGAATGGACAACCTAGTGTTTAAGTTTTCGGATACATAAGTTATATGCATGTATAACTTAAGTTTTGCTCAGGTAATAATTATCTATTTGTTATACTGTCAGACTTTGCCTTTTAGTTTAATTACAAGCTATTGTATCATTCGGGAAAAAAAGATAATTACAAGTTATTGTGTCTAATCATTGATTAATTAAAAATAGTCTGATTATCAATTACTCAAAATAATGATTATTTATAGCAAACAGCATTTACTTGTAACTGATGCAAGCTTAAAACATCTTTTTTTTAGAAAAGGGAATATGTATTAATATTCCAGCCTCTGTATCGATTGATACATGTAGCTGTTCATTATTACAACCAAAGTCAACAAAGAGGAAAAGAGTAAAACACAAAAGTTCATTACAACCATGACTTGCATCATCATTATTTCAACTAGCAGGAAGTCTATTACTAAAGCACCAGCCATTTGATGCAAAAATCTCCATGACGGCCGTCTCAAGCACACGACACCCCAAGTTTATTTGGGATCTTTCTTCCTCCTTCTGCAGTAGCGCCCAGAAACGAATCCAGTAAGTTCCCCTGAATACCACCTGCATAGAAGTAGAAACTTGTGTCCTGTTAAAAACTTGATCATTGCGACTTAACCATATCGCCCAACATATGGCACATGCACCCACCAAGGATTGATACTTAATTTTCTTCTCTACCCCTTGTAACCACCCATTAAACAAATGATGTACATTTCTAGGGGGAGATAAATTAAAAGAAAAATGTATCAATCTCCAAATAAATCTAGCATTTTGGCAATCGAAGAACAGATGTTGAATTGTTTCATTCATGTTACAGAAACAACACTTAGTGCTCCCTTTCCACCGCCTCTTAGCTAAATTATCCTTGGTTAAGGTGACTCCTTTAATCATGTACCACATGAAAATTTTTACTTTTAAAGGGATTTTAAGCTTCCAAATAATGTGGTTATGAGGAACAACATTGGTAACAGCTAGCGCTTTATACATAGAGCGAACTGTAAAAGACCCATGTTGATTCAAAGACCATACGAAGCTATCTTTTTGATCTGTTAACTGAGTATTGACAACTCTACCAACTAGATGGTACCAAGATGTCAGATTATTACCCACAAGAGATCTTCTAAAAGAGACATTTAAAGGTCTTGATCCCAAAACCACATTAACAGTAGCGCTTTTCTTTCTAACAATATTATAAAGACTGGGATATTGGTACTTAAACGGTGTATCACCTAACCAGGCATCTTCCCAAAATCTTACTTGAGTTCCATCCCCCACATTGAACCTGCCTAGTCTCAAAAGATCTTGTTTAACTTTCATTAAACCCGACCAAAAATGAGAATCTCCAGGCATGTGTTCTACTTGGGTAATCGTTTTATCCCTCAAATATTTTCTTCTGAGAATTGTTTGCCATACCCCTTCTTCATTAATAAGTTTGAAAAGCCACTTACTAAGGAGGCATTTATTCTGCAGGTCTAAGTTTAAAATACCTAAACCCCCTTGATCTTTTGGTGAACAAAGAATACTCCACTTCGTAAGTCTGTACTTCTTTTCATGCTCATCACTTTGCCAAAAGAATCTGGACCTGTAGTAATCCAGTTTCTTAAGCACCTCTCTTGGTACTTCAAAGAAAGATAGCATAAAAATAGATAAATTACTTAGAACAGAGTTAATTAAAACTAATCGGCCTCCCACCGATAAAAGCTTCCCTTTCCAGCAACTAAGTTTCTTTTGAAAACGTTCTTCTACTTCCTTCCAATCTACATTCCTTAGCTTTCTATGATGCATGGGTATTCCTAGGTATCTAAAAGGAAAGGAACCCATCCCACAACCAAAAATTTGTGTGTATTCTCCTTCCAGATCCTTGGCTTGCCCATAGCAAAACAATTCACTTTTATGAAAAATTAATCTTCAGGCCAGATAATTGCTCGAAAGCGCATAGCAAGAGCTTCATATTTTTGGCCTGTTCTAGATCATTTTCCATAAATAGAATTGTATCATCTGCATACTGCAAATTGAAAGCCCATCATCTACCAAGTGCGGTACTACACCTTCAAATTGACCCTCTCTCTTCGCTCTATCTATTAGGATGGCTAGCATATCAACAACAATATTAAACAAAATCGGTGAAAGAGGATCTCCTTGTCTTACACCTTTTCTAGTTTGGAAGTAGTGGCCTATATCATCATTTACTTTAATTCCTACTGAACCTTTTGAGGTAACCTGATCAATCCAAGCACACCACTTTGGTGAGAAGCCTTTCATTCTCAACACTTGTTGAAGAAAAGGCCACTTCACCTTGTCATATGCTTTTCGAAATCTAATTTAAGAATAACCCCACTTTTCTTCTTTTTATGCATTTCATGGATAGTTTCGTGTAAGACAACAACCCCCTCCATAATGTATCTTCCTGGAAGAAAAGCAGTTTGAGAAGGCTTAATTACTTTATTAGCTATCAGAGAAATTCTATTAGTGAGAACCTTAGTAAAGATTTTAAAACTAACATTAAGCAGACAAATAGGTCTAAACTGTTGTATTTGACCGCTTCAGTTTTTTTTGGAAGCAACGTAATCACCCCAAAGTTTAGACTATGAAGAGGCAGGTTCCCCTTATGGAACTCATTAAAAAGCTCCATCAGGTCAGGTTTGATTATATCCCAAAAGAATTGATAAAATTCAGCAGGGAAACCATCTGGACCTGGTGCTTTATTATGTTCCATTTGAAAAATCGCCTCTTTTACTTCAGTCTCACTGAAAGGATCAATCAATAATTCATTTTCTAGTTGAGAAACTTGAGGAATGTCCTCTCTATTCCTTTCATCTAGAGTGAAATTATTGATTTCTGGTGCTCCAAAAAGACCTTTATAAAAATTAGTGATGTACGCTTTAAGGTTCTCATCTCCTACAACTATTCCATCATCTTGCTCTAACTGAAGAATTCTAGTTTTGCGATGTCTACCATTTGCTAGGAGCTGAAAATATCTCGTATTGTCATCACCCTTCAGTAACCTAGTTGCCTTGGATCGTTGGAACCAATATAGCTCCTCTTCTCTAAGCAACTTAGTTAGCTCAGTTGACAAACACTGTTTAAAATCAAGCTCCATCGCCGATAGAAGTGTATGCTCCGCTTTCCTATCTAATAAATCTAATTGCTCATACAGGAACTTCTTCTTTTTCCTAGTAACACCTACTTCATTCTTAGCCCACCCCTTTAGAAAGCGACGGACCGCCCTAATCTTGTTTTGCCACCGACTCATAGGAGTTCTCCCGCGGGTTACATTATACCAAACATTTGCTACTTTGTCATAAAAGCCATCTTTAGTGAGCCACCCAAGTTCAAATTTGAAATAAGCGTTATTGCCCCTATGAAACGCTTGACGAGTATCTAACAAAAGTGGTGTATGATCTGAAATTTCCCTCGTGAGAGCTTCTACTGTAGAGAGTGGGAATTTTTGTTCCCAATCAGTACTAACAAGAATTCTATCTAGTTTTTCAAATGTGGGATTAACAGAAGAGCTAGCCCATGTGAAACAACGACCAGAAAGCTCTAATTCTCTTAAATTAAGAGTTTCTATACAAGCATTAAAAAGAACTGGCCATCGACTATCATATCTATCGTTACTTTTCTCAGCGGGATTCCTAATGATATTAAAATCCCCTCCAACCATTAGAGGTAAAGTTTCTGCCGAGCAAGCTCTTACAAATTCAGCGAGAAAGCGATCTTTGTGTTCCGGCTGTGCTGCACCGTATACAGCCATAAGAACCCATCGAAAGCCATCGCATTTGTTTCTGAGCTGTAACTTGACAAAGAACTCACCATCTACTAGGTTATCAATAGAGAAAGATTGTAAATTGACTTCAATCAGAATACCTCCAGATCTTCCTTTAGGAGGAATCCAATGCCAAAAAAAAAAAAAAAAAAAAAAAAACCTCTATCACCACAAAAAGTATTTAGATCATTATCTGAAAAGTTCCTCCTATTAGTTTCCAAAATAGCAATGAAATCAAGATCCTTCTGTAGAGATAAGTCATGTAGAAAATTAAACTTAGCCAAGTCTCGAAGACCTCTGCTATTCCAAAAGATTCCCCTCATTGGAAAACTATTTGTTTTTTAGCATTTTGTCCTCTACGAAACCCACTACCTTTCTTGGATTTTGGAATGATTTTCTTGTGGAAAACAGTATCCATGCAATTAGTCAAATCACTACTGTCTTCATCCACAGTATCATCCGCTAATTCTCCACATAACTTATTTATTTGCAAAACATCTAATTCTGGATCATCTAAATCTATGTCAGAGTGGCTATCCTGACCGGTTTTAACAGGAGAAGAAATAAACCTATCTTTTTCCACTTTTTTAATAAGAGCAACAGATGACTGAACATGAGAAACCTCTGACCCCAAAGATATGCCTATGTTCTTAATATTATCTGTTACCAACTTATCCGAAAGTGAGAGAAAAGAATTGTTATAGTTCATACCATCCTGTTCCTCCAGATTCCTCTTAGCCACCAGCCTTGCTGCTTTCTCCACTGAGTCCTCGTCAGCTGTAGACGTGCTTCTCCTACTCCTCCTCACCGGGGCAGTCAGTGAACCCACAGCTTCGGATATAGATGGAGGTATATGCCCCACACCTATCTCCATCGCCGCAGTTCTATTCACCGCACCCCGATTGTTCCGCAGTTCTTCGAGCGCCTTGTCAAGGAGAGGACCGAGTGGTGTTGTAGAGTCCTCCTCCGCCATAGGAGAGGGTTGCGCGAGTGGCTCCTCCACTGGCGCGCCCCCCACCCCTGGCGCAGATGCCGAAGTCGTTGTCTTCTCACCGGGTTCTCCCACAAGACCAGAGTCCTGCAGAGCCCCCGATGTCAGTGTGTGCGGCGCCAGCGCAGGTGCCACATCGAAGGCAACACCTGTAGGCGCAGCGCACCCACCGCTCGCTCCAAGATCAGGCGCCTGCTGTGCAATCTCGTCGCGACCAGACGGCTCCATCAATGATGGCCGCATCCCATCCGCACTCGCTATCCCGGCAAAAGAAGCGCCCGGCATTGCAGACACCGCCATGCCTCCGCCACTAGGTAGCAGCACATGGCCTCTCGGCCCAACAAACTGTGGCGCTCTGCTATTGCTCGAGCCCCCCCCGTCTCACCACACGAACATCTCCCACATCACAAAACGAGTTCCAGTCATCAAATAAAAGATCGTCCTCATCGAGATCATCATCATCCGACGAGGCGTCCTCTAGCACACCATCTTCCTCCATCATGTGATCTCCTGCCGCTCCCGCCGGTTGTTCCTTCTCTTAATTGTTAGCCTAACAAACATTTAATTGTAACTGATGCAAGTTTAAAACATCTTAAGGACTACCGTTACTAGTCATCATTAATGCAAGTTTAGTAGTCAGCTCTAAGTATTGGAGTTAACTGAAAATGCATGTATGGTGTCTTTGGACCAATTTTTCTTGACAGAATATTTTTGAAATTTGTATCACTATATGTATGAGATGAATTTATACGATTCAGGTGACTGAAAATTAGCCATATCATGCACTACCTTAATGTCTCGGCAAATTTCAGTGTTTCAGACGCGTCTCAGTTTATTTATTTTGTATATACAAAAATTAAGAAAATCCATGTTTGAGATTTGCCACAATGGGTCGGTCTCAAAGGGGGAACAAAAAGACTTGCCACAATGGGTCAACTAAATTGGCCCACTAAAAAGGCTAACAGACTTGATTAGTTCTATGGGCTTCCCCGAGTTTGGGCTGACCGTACGCTAGGAACTGGGCTGATGGGCCAGAATGTGCCAAGTCCTTTCTGTTCTTTTCTCTTTTTGTTTCAGTGTCTCCAAACACGGAATACCCAGAGAGATCATTTCAGTAGTCACTAATTGAATGGTCTTTCAGGTTTTCGACAAGGTATTCAAATTCATAGCGAAAAATCTTGCTCGAGGGGCAAAATATTCAAACTGTTGGACCATGGTCCTTGTGAATTCGTGATGAAACTTTGAACATACGAAATGTACAATATTATTGAGAGATTTACAGTTCAGACTTCAGACACTAAAAAAGAGAGAAACTCCAAATTACTCGTGTAAAACTGGGGGAAATCAGTCCCAAAATCTCAATGGAAGTGCACCGTCGCTACCAAGCGTGTTTTCTGAAGAATAGCTGAAGCAGAAGACTGAAGTTTCTGAACTATGAGACCGGTCTTGAAAACTCTAGTACTCCGGCAGCTGCCGCAGGATCGCCGCGGCGAGCGCCCCGGTGAAGTCGGTGTCGCTGGTTAGCGCGCTCGCCATCTGCTCCACCAGCGCCGTCCGGAACTCGGGCGACGCGATCTCCCGGCACAGCTTCTTGAGGTCCGGCGCCTCCGCCCCGAGCACCCGCACGCCGCCCGCGCCGTTCTTGGTGAGGTCGAGCGTGATGGTCGGGCCGGAGGGGGAGGAGGAGTTGATGGAGATGGAGCACGGCACGGAGCCAATCCGCGTCGCGGTGCTGGGGAGCTCGCCGGCGCGCGTCGGGCACGGGTGGTTGTGCTCGCCCTCGTACGTGGCCACCAGCACCGAGCTGTCCTCCGCGCTCTTCTGCACCTGAAACCGGAACGGAACCGCCATTAATTAGCCACAGATTCGTTGGAGTCTCCATGATCGACCAGCGCGAAATGAAATGAAATGCGTTGAAGATTCTAGTACCTTCTTTTTGACGGGGCAGGAGGGCGCGTGGGCGCAGCGGAAGTAGGCTCTCGGGGACGGGTTGTCGCGGGTCACCTTCTGGCCGTACTTGCGCCACTGGTACCGGTCCTTGACGGTGAGCGTGGTATCGGCCGGGTCGATCCGGGTACACACCCTGCTGACCTTGATCCGCTTGCAGGAGGCACCGTCGCTCAGCGGGGGGCTCTCGGCGTCGCCGCACTTCCTGTTGCCGTCGTCGGAGTTGGACCGCTCCGCCTCCGGGCTCTCCCGCTCCCTCTTCCTGCCAGCGGCCGCCGGCGAGCCCGGGCGCGCGATCTGGGCGGCGTAGAGGTGGGCGATCATCTCCGTCAGCCGCCGGTTCTCCTCACTGACCTGGGTGAGCTTCGCCTCCAGGGTCTTGGCCTGGATCACGAAAGCACTAGTTCATCAGGGACACTGCTCGTTTCGGAGGGAGCAGAGCAAGAAGCAGAGCACTGAACTACTGAAGGGTGTCATGTCATCGATCAGGCAGTTACCTCCTCGTCGGTCATGGACGGCGTCGGCCTGCCACCAGCCTTGCGGTCAGGTACGGTGCCGGCTTCCATTTCCGCGTCCCTCCGCGGCGGCGACGGCGTCGGCAGGCCAACGCTGAGGTCGAGGCAGACCGGCGAGAAGCCGGCGTGGCGCGCCGAGTCCGTAAGCATCATCGTTCAAGGGTCGCCTTCGCTGCTCTTGCGCAATGCAAGGGGATGTTGCAGGTTGCTTCTGTGCCCGCCTGAAGGCTGAAGTACGTAGACACGAATCAATGGGGACAAGATACTTGAATGGTTGCCGCCGTGGGGGACTTGAAATATATAGGGAGGATCTGACGGGAGGCGAAACCGTGGATGATGCCAGGATAGAATCCATCGGTTCCCACGGCGCCGCGTGTGAAACTTGTGGCGCAATTGGATGGAAAATGTGGAGCACGAGCCAGCCGGAGACTCCGTACCCGGGGGAGGGCACAAGCGGACACGATCCCGGAGCACGGAGACGTCATGGCTTCGTGGCCTCGTAGGGGGTGCGGAGACGTCACCCCCCCGTTTCGTCACGGGCGCTCGTCATCCCAAGTCCGTGGCCGAGGTCGACGACCTCGTGCGTGCAGACTGCAGAGAAACCAGGAGCTAGCCAAACTGAATGCGTAAGCTCCAACGTCTGGGCAGTCACGTGTGTACGCACGGTCACATTCTTGTCTATTGTGTGGCCGCTTGCTCGTTTTCGAAGATTGGTTTTGCAGGCAGGACCAAAAAATAAGCATACAGGTTTTTCCGAAAAACTGTTTTATTTGCTACTTTGCAATTAAGAAAGAGGCTAGTACATCAAGATTATGCTTGTTTACCTCAAAAAAAGTTATGGAAGCGACTAACCAGCTACTAGTAGCCAGATCGAGGAAGCTAGCTACCAGTTTAGATTCATCCTCCCCAACCTCTTAGTCCAGAATCCCTAGACCGAGTCGGCTTCTCCCCGTTCTTCCACCATCGGCAAGCAGAGCAATGCTCGCTCGAGCGGCGCGCGCATCCTCCGAGCCAGCCGGCCCCGACCCCTGGCCCACGGACTGCTCGCCATCTCATACCGCAAGCGACCCCCTCGACCTCGATCTCATGCATTGCTTCCCTGAGCGCTTCGCGTTGCTGCCTTCCTCCATTGATTTGCAAAGTTTTTGTGTGCTCTTGGACACCAGTAGCGGAAAGGAATGCAAATTGCTGCAGCTTGGGAAGGAATCACGAGGGGGAAACGGTGGGAAATTGCTGCAGCTTGGGAATGAACCCTGAGAGGAAAGCCAATTTGGCTGGAATGGCTGCTGTTGAGAAGGATTTATGTCCGCTAGCAAGAGACAGAGCAGAAGAAAGAAATTTGATTGTGCGGCTCAGGATGTGGATTTGGCATTTTTCTTGGTTTCTTTCTTATTTTCACCTTTAGTTGGAAGATATTACGATTACGTCCTCGGCTGCAATGAAACTGGCAAAGATGTTACATGTAGGTTGAACACGAGGCACATTCGTTGTTAGGAATCGACCATTAGATGTTAGTACACGATAGTTAGTTGCTAACATATCCTGATTAGTTGCTACTATACCTCGACAAAATTGCTACTGTTTTTGCAAACAGCCTAACAAGAATAAATTAGCTGTCAGGACTCAACCATTAGTGGCATAAGAGAAGATGATTGAATCCTAGATAAAGTTGCTATGACACGTTCGAAATAATGGAAATACTTCACTGAAGAACATATTAGTTGTTACTGTATCAGGATTAGTTGCTTGATGTTGGTTGTTAATTAGTACAATAAATTAGTTGTTAAGATGGACTATTTGTTGCTATTGTATACGGATTAGTTGTTTGTATTCGCTTGTTTGTTACTATTATATCTCAATAAAGTTCCTACCCTTAATTCTTTTTTTAATAATACGAAATAGGTTTATGCTAGCTTGAGACTATTAGTTACTACTATACCTTGATTAGTTGTCAACACTTTGGAGTTAATTGTCATTATATATCAATAAAGTTTCTAGGATTTTTTCTTATGAAAATAAATTAGTTTGGATTGAAGGTTACTTTTCTAATGGAAAAACAAATTAGATTGTAAGATGAACTATTAATTGTTATTGTATCTGCATAACTCATAAAGGTCAGTTATGAGGACAAATTAGTTGCTGAGAGCAAACCATTAGTTGTTGGCATATCTTAATTAGTTGCTAGAACTAAGTTGTTAGTTGAACTATACCTCAACAAGGTTGTTACAACCCACAAGTCAGTTAGAAATATTTTGTTACAAGGACAAATTAGTTGCTATAAGCTAAACGTTAGTCGCTATTATAGTTGGAAAAATTTAGTTGCAATGAAGAATTAGTTTCCAGGAGAAAAACATTAGTTGCTAAGTATCTTAATTAGTTGCTAGAACTGAATTATTAGTTGAACTATATCTCAACAAGGTTGTCACAACTCACAAGTCAGTCGGAAATATTTTGTTACAAGGACAAATTAGTTGCTATAAGCTAACGTTAGTTGCTATTATAGTTGAAAAGGCTAATGAAGAATTAGTTTCTAGCAGGAAAACATTAATTAGTTGCTAACGTATCTTAATTAGTTGCTAGAACTCAATTGTTAAATGAACTATATCTCAACAAGGTTGCTACAACTCACAAGTCAGTCGAAATTTGTTACAAGGAAATATTAGTTGCAGGAGCCAAATGTTAGTTGCTAGACAAAGTTGCTACGACTCACTAAGTCAATAAAAACATGACAATTGAATGATATTAACAACTCAAAAGCAACATACATATAATAGTTGCTACAACTCAGTATAGAATGACATTAACAACTCAGAAGCAACATACATAGACTAGTGTCAACTAATATTACTTGAAATGCAACAATCTCCAAGTCATGCGTGGACAATACAGTAACCAACACATACTAGAAACAAAACCATTGGTCATTTTAGCATGGGGGATACCACCTCACTAGCAACTTCCACCTATACAGTGCAGAATACATTTAACAAATTCTAGCCCACTAAACTCAATAGCAACCTGTAAGACATGGGCATGGACACAACACCTTTTTGTATAGATGTAAGTAATGGAGCACCTGCCTCTTGATCAATGATCTATAGATCTGTTCACCATCACCAGGCCAGAATCTAATTCCTTTCGACTTTGACATTCATTTAGCTATCAGATAAAGTTGCTATTACACGTTCGAGCTCATGCCAACTGTATTAAAATTGTGCCAATTCTGCGCTAAACAAGCTCATCAAACAACAACCAATCTGATACCATATATTCAGTTGCTATATAATAAAGATTAATTATTCATGCACAGTCCACAGTTCAAAATCTCGCACCATATTTGGCTTAGACACAATGCAACTGACCATAAAGTGACCTATACTAACATTTTTCATTGCATCTATAACAAGTAGCCTAATTCAGCAAGCCGCATTTCTCGTCAACTGTCCAAATGCCCAAATGCTTGTTGTCAACTGTCTGAATGAAATGCTGAAGACATCTTGAGGCTTTATGGATAGAAACCAAGCAAAAAGCTACTGATGCAGCTGGTAATTGGTAAGTTTTTAGAACATGACATTAGTCCTCCTTCCACATTTATTAATCAAGTAAATAAAACCAAATATCTAATATCTTGACGACTAATGATTTTGCAAGAGCGTGAATCGAACAAATTTCTCTATGTATAAGTCTGATCAGCTGCCCTTCTTTTGGCTGTAGCTTTTTACTGAAAGCAACCTGCATATAATAGAAGAAAGCTAAGCCAAAGTAAACAGCCATAACAAAAACAAGTGCAATCGATCAGGCCCAAACGTATCCATCATCATGATAAAAGTTGATAGAACTAAGTATAATAGTTGTTAAGTTTTGGGGGGCATCAAACAAAAAAAAAACTAAGAATACTTTGCAACTAGTTGCTAGATAGGAAAGGAAAATTGTAACACTATACAAAATTATTATTAGATCTAAAACAAGAGTTTGTAATGAAAGTTGTCATGTACCAGAAATAGTTGCTAGATCAAAACGGAAAAGTTATTACATTTTGAAACATGTAGCCATCTAGATAAAAGTCCCTTGAATTAGTACAATAGTCGTTAACTGTCGTGGGCCTATAGAAACTTGATAACAACTTTCTTCGAAGATAGCAACTATCGTATCAAAGGCTCACATAAAACAAAACATTTAAGAATACTTCAAAAATTGTTGCTACATAGAAAAAGGGGATTGCAACACCTAAGAAATTATTTTACTAGATCCGAAACAAGAGTTTACAATGGTAGTTTCCATGTGCACGAAATAGAGGCTAGATAGAAAAAGAAAACTGTAACACTATCAGGAATTACAAAACAAAAGTTTGTAATGAAAGTTGTCACGTCCCAGAAATAGTTGCTAGATGAGAAAAGGAAAGTTGTCTGTACATTTATCATACATGTAGCTATCTAGATAAAAGTCACTAGAATTAGTACAATAGTTATTAATTGTTGTGGGACTACAAAAACTCAGTAATAACTTTCTTAGAAGATAGCAATATCATATAAAAGGCTGCCATATCAAACATAAAAAATAAAGAACATCTCAAAAATCTTTGCTAGATAGAAACATAAATTGTAACACCTCAGTAAATATTACTAGATACAAAACAATAGTTTGTAATGAAAGTTCCCATTTCCTGAAAATAATTGCTAGCTTTGAACTGAAAGTTGATACTAAATTTTGGTAAAAGCTTATGTGAGAATAGTATCAACATATTTCAGTTAAGGCAACTTATCATATTCCAGTATTGAGTATAGCAAGATGTTGCTGGTTCGTGGCAACTTTTCCAACAATAGTAGCATTATACAAACAAGGACCGGCTATCTTGAATTTAAAAAAAAAACACACAAATGCATGGTCAGGTTCAGTTTGCAGTCATCTAGATCTTATTTCAAAAAAATGAACAATTCACTGATCTTTACATAAAGGGGTAATTTCGTGACAATCAAGAGAAATCATTGGTCCACAACCAGAAGAACATTGCTACATGTAATTGTGCCTGTAGTAGGGAACTGCATGACTGAAAAAGGAGATAACAGGGTTGGTGGAGCTGATAACAGGATCGACCTCAAGGTTCCATGAGTGGTGTGCCGGAGGTAGATCTTCGAGTCATTCTCCTGATTCTTGCCATGAAAAAGGCACCATCCTTGATGCTAAAGAGCTCGACGTCCATGTTGAAGAGTGTTGATTCAAAAACGGAGAACAAAAACAATAGAAAGTTGTAGCATACTTCCATAAAAGTTGTTACCATATTTCAAAATGAGTACAATTTTGCTTTGCTCTAATATCAGTCTGGAAAAAGGGAATATAAGTGGAACTACTAATATATGAAGATGTGACACTTATCTTAATAAATGACGAATGCCTCTATCGGTATTTTTGAAATAAAGCAACTGTATTGTTAAATGAAAAAAACAACTTAAAAAGTGATCCGCGTGTGAATAAGAAAGAAGGGCAGCATCTCCATGTCATCTCAAGTGTGCTGTGCCATAGAAGTATCTAATCTGTATTGAGCATTCTTTTGACGAGTCGTGATGATGCTGTTGAGTGGCATTCAACATCATCATCTTTACTCCTTTTTCTTCCTAACTGACCAACGTAAGCCTAGCACAAAAATCAACATCATCTATCCACTTACTTCTCCAGTTGATTCTCCCATTCTGATACTGCACAAGAAAATAGAATTACTGAGAAACAAGGAGACGAATGTTGATTGCTAACAATCTGGCATAGTACTTAACATGTTCTACAAGAATTTTAAGCCAATTTTCAGATAGACATTAAAGCGCAAGAACTGTAGTTATGGTATGATTGCACCAAACCGGACAGAAGAATCTCGTTAAATTGCTATATATCCTATTGAAGTGACTATTATACAGTCTTTTCTTATTACTTCTATGTAATCAACTGCCTTGGAATTATGTTACCTAGAAATTAATTAAGATTGCTGGCTGAAGAATTGAAGTTGCTAGTTACATAGCAAAAGTTGCTATTTACTTTACATAAATTGCTACTTAATCTTCAAAAGTTGCCAGACAAAATTAGTTGTAATGACACAATATAAGTTGCTAGATATACCATCAATAATTAGGGCTGGTCGATGTTCTATCAAGATGTATTTTACCACGAAGTTACTGCAAATTAATTGTTGACAACTACAAAAGAGATGAAGTGTTGAAAAATTCAAAATATATTCATCCTAGAAGAGTACATAGATACAATCATTGCAAAATTGTTGAAACTTCATAACTTTTGTTGAAACTTATAAATGAGCTAGTGAATGTATCAAGCGTAACAGGCAGGTTGTGTGAACAAAGAGAAAATTTCATACTTCCTCAAAAGGTTATCAATTTACAACTAATGATTCACAAAGACGTGAATATGAATGAATTTCTCTATGTATCTTTAGTACTCCACTCATCTTCCTTTTGTAGCTTGGATATGAATGTTTTCCTCGAACAAGATAGGTATTTGTAAAAAAAGTTGTTGGATATTTATGATAAAAAAATATTTTACAATAATAGTTGCCATGTCCCCTGAAATAGTCGCTAGTGGAAAGAGGAAAGTTGTTGAAACATTTATGACAGATGCAACCATCTGATAAAAGTTACTAGAAATAGTACAATAGTTGTTAACCATTGTGGAACTATGGAAACTCAGTAACAACTTTCTTAGAAGATAGAAACTATCATAGAAAAAGTTGCCACAATGAGCAAAAACATTATAACCATTTCAGAAATAGTTGCTATATAAAAAAAGGAAATTGTAACACCTCAAAAATAGCTATTAGATCCAAAACAAAAGTTTGATATGAAAGTTGTCATGTTTTAGAAGTTGTAACACTACTAGAAATTATTTCAAGATCAAAACAAATGTTTGTAAAGAAAGTTGCCATGTCCCTGAAACAGTTGCTAGATAGAAACATGAAAGTTGTCGGCACATTTATGATACATGTAGCCATCTAGATATTAGTGCAATAGTTGGTTTAATTTTTGTCGGCACAAGAAAGCACCAATACCTTTAATTTCCCATACTTCAAATCTGATATCTTGTCCATCTTGATCACCTTTTTCACAGCCTTGTTAGTCCAAACAGATGCTCTGACCTTTGCTTCATGGTCTACAATATTACCAACTTCTAGGAAGTCCAAGTATAAGATCTGCAAAGAAACGATGAGACGTTAAACTAAGCTAATGACAAAAAAATGATAGACGTTGAAGAGGAAAGGGCTAATAACATACGGTCAAGAAGAAAAAACATCATGAAATGGTTTTCTTCATTGGATTATCTTTGAATGAAGAAATTCCTTTCTTTAGCTTTTCAACAATGAGCTTGCACCAATTCAATTATCTCATTAACATTAGCAATTGGCTGAGAGAAGTTGATTGATGCTTGGACTCATCTTCGGACAAAGAAACATGCTGAGACAGAGAAACATCCAATATTGCAAAAAATTATCATCTCCTTTTTTCATTCTAGCAAGCTGAGTCTCAATATGGTGAACTGACGGAGCTCTTCCTGAATTGTAACCAAAAACCTGCCGAAAGGTCTTGTATGTCTCTGAACCTTTCACCAACTTTGCAATAAAAATCGTCACGGCCCATTGGTATACCAAACATGTGTTGAACAGCTACTTCATCAACAGGGATGGTGCCACGTTCAGGAACAATTAGCTCAGGTTTCTCTAGATCAAAAATACTAACCAGCTAGTGAGACAACTTTTCAGGCACAAAGGTACACTTTATATCAAGAAGCCCTTGGAATCCCACTTTATGAATAATGTTCTTTTGATCATGTTCCAGGTTATTGCATATTTGAATAAGCTTTGCAGCAGATCCTTTTTTCCTTGGATTTACCTGATACAAGAAGCAAGCATTATTATGTCGCAAACTAACAAACTATAACTACACGCTTTCCTTTCTTACAAAATAGTAGACATTTTTTCCTATATGCAGTTAGTTCTGAATATAGACTGTAAGTTGCCGGTACATTTATGATGCATGTACAAATCCAGATAAGAAAGTTACTAGATCTACTACAATGGTTGTTTTAAAAAGAACTAGTAGAACAGTTATTACAATGATAGCGAAGACAGTTTTTATGAAAGAAAATTCGAGTATAATGCACATGATCTATACCTCATCCACATCTTTTGTATATGTTGTCATAGCATGCTTTCTTTGGTGCTTAGAGCACCGAGAAACCTTAAGGTAAGTGTTAACGTCATGTCGTCATCAGTCCGCTTCCGTTTCTGAGAACATTGTTTCGTTGCACGATCATTCCCATTCTTTTTTGCAATGGATTTTTTCATGGTGAGACAGCTGAAAAAATACATAAGCATGTGTTAACACGAGCTGACTAAAAATCGTGGAAGAAGGTGAAAGTAGACAGCAACAAAATAAAGTTGAAAAGCCAAGAAAGTATACTGTCTTAATCCAGCAAAAAAACTAGAAAATATGAAAATTCTAATAAATGGTTCATCATAGAATGTAGGAACGGATTAGTTGAAATGGTTCATAGTACTAATTGGTCTTTCCTTTCTGAAATCCATTGGTTTCTCTGAACTTATTCACTCTACCTTTTGTCTGAATTCCGGTAGAATTAGGGACAAATGCAGTTGGGATATATATTCTTCATGAAACCACCCAAACAATACTGACAGCAGTTGTTTACTTTTACCATGGATTTGTTGTCCTAACAACATAGGAAGCCCTAACGCCCAAACAACTCTAAAAGCACATAGAAGAGACAAAAAGGCATACACTACGAATGAATAATTCCTGGATTTCCCCTAAATGAAGTTGTTTTCATTTCAATGAAAGGTATCGCCATCAATCGAGTGTAGTACTGGAATCACAGGCAGTAACAACTTGTTCATGGAAACGGGAAATCCTAGCAGTTGCAGGTAACATGAACGTCATAAGAACACATTTGAGTGAGGGGAGAAGACAAATACGAAGATGGGCAGAAATGCGGCCGAAGACGACGCCGTGCCGCGACCCACTGCCGAAGGAGTCGCCGCACCACCTCAGCTCGCCCGCGGAAGCCGTCACCGCGGCGCAGCACAGCCTCCGCTCGCCCGTGGAAGCCGTCACCGCGGCCCACCACCGAAGGAGCCGCAGCGCCGCCTCTGCTCGCCCGTGGAAGCCGTCACCGCGGCCCACCGCCGAAGGAGTCGCAGCGTCGCCTCCGCTCGCCAGTGGAAGCCGTCACCGAGCCCCCTCCGCGCCTATGCCCCTCGCCGCCAGCAGGCGCGCCCTCTCGCCGGCGAACCGCAACCCTAGCGGGAGATCGACTGTGAGAGGGGGAGTGTTTTTTTTTTTTTTTTTTTTTGATCAAGAGAGGGGGAGTGTTGGGATGGGGCCAGTTGGGACGACCAGGCCTGGGGACGACTCGGTCGGGATCAGTTTCGGAACAGGCGGGTGCGCGCGGCTGGTTGTCGGCGTGGTCGCCAGGTCCCACGAAGTAGCGACCAGTAGATAGATAGACTTTTCCAAAAGTTATGCTTGTTCTGTTTTTGAAGAAGTTTATCGCTTGTATAGTGATGGTTGTGCGTACGTCCGTGTGCTCGTAATGATGATTGTGCATACATATTTTGAGTCTCATATCTGTATTGTGTTTTGAGAAAAGAAAAAATGTACGAACCGAAAAAGTTTTTCCTGTATATGGTGAGTAATCAAATTTGAGGTTTTCCTCGTTGACTGACTTGGTGCCAAATTAACAAAGGACGAAACAAACCATTGTTAATCTCCATGTTACACCTCCTCGAGTATCGTGTACAATTCACCGTCAGCTTCTCAGTTTCGCTTTCTTCGGTTTGTCATGTACGGCGTGACCCGGTGCATGACCGCAAAGTGCAAACGCAGACAGAGCTGTCACCGGTGGGCCAGCCAATGCAAACAACGACTCGTCGAGTCTCCCTGGAGTCCTTGTGAATGCAGTTGACTCGAAGCAAGTCCTCGTCTTTTACTTTAGTTTGGTTCCCTTCCTTGTTGGCAAGAACCAGTGACCATCGGGCTTTCATTTCATCATTTGATACCCAAAATGATACTAGACATCCGTAGCAAGTGACAGTTGTTGGAGCCAGTTGCATTGTACTAATATCTAATCGTGACGCATAGAATAGAAGCCTCCCGTCAACGGATTCCATAAGGTCTGTGCTTTTTCTGTGCTTTTCCCTTGTGGATCCCCTTAACGGGTTACATGGTCTTCACGTTCAGGCTTCTTTTCTCCCAGAAGAAGCTTGCTGGCCTACCATGACATCAGTCTGTTGGCGTCAGCGCAAGGGAGCAGCTTGGCGTCAGCGCAAGGTAGTAACTCATCCATTATTAATTTATTATTTGCTCAGTAACCTCAGCTTGGCGTCAGCGCAAGGTAGATTCCAGGACAGCATATTGGGCGCGTTCGTTGCATCTCCTCTAAAGTTTAGACCTGTTACATAAAAAAAAAATCTTATGTCAAAGCCTATATCACGACCCCCTCTAAATCACGAGACGAATCTAATAAGCCTAACTAATCTATGTTTTGCTACAGTGATGCTACAGTAACTATCTTCTAATCACATCTTAATTACCTTCAATAGATTCGTCTCGCGAATTCGAGCGGAGTCCTAAAATTAGTTTTGTAATTAAACTTTATTTGTAATTACAATATTCGTTACAAAAACCCTCTAAAGTTTAGACCCTATGCAACGAACACACGCATTATTAAGCAAACGATGAGTTACGAGCGTACGCCAAAATAAAAATATTGTGTTATGGATATCAGTACGTTTTCGTTAAGAAACAGGTTTTGCTTCGATAAAAAATTTGTCAGATCTCCTACTAAGGTCGGTGTTATGCTTGCGTCTTTCTTAAATATTGGCAGGTCTTCAGAAGGAGGAGGACAAAGCTATGCTGACGAGGGGAGCAGAAGCACTGCAACAGACGGCAGTGACCTACCACACGAGGACGACGAGTGGGAACCCAAGTCAAGCCAGGCTTGCGATCAGCAACTGAGAAGTCTGAAAAGGAAGATCGAGACGTGCCACTCTCTGGAGCGTGAGCAAAACAAACAAAGGAGAGGGATGTGCTGGGCGCAACGCCTTCAGTTGTAATAGATTTCCAGTAGCATGGCTGCGATGGTTGCGAGTCTTTAGCTTTACTTGCAGAACTTGAACATCTCTGTTTTGTTGCTTTTTCTTTTCCGTCTTTTAAGCTTTACTGAACTATGAACTTGAACCTTTGTAATTTCGTTACTCCGGTAATGAAATTTCGGGCTTTGCCCTGCCGTGGAAAAAAAATCAGTACCTTTTAGTGGTCACCTGGTTGATGAGATTCTATGGTGGTATCAATAATAAGAAGATAAGTTGAATCTTTCATTTTATAATGGGCTCCGAATTACCTCTTCTTAGCAGAGCAAGCATAGCTCAACTGGTTGTGTTCTTTTCGGATGGAACCAACCCATCCATGTCAAAGTCTCAGACTTGGCACGGGTGTTGCACCTTTACGGCTATTTATTCTTCTAATGGAAGGCGACATCAAGTTATCTTTGTGCTGTAGCCACTAATATACTTAGCAACTAAGCATCCTTCTAACACACATATTGATAAATCATTGAAGATTCAATCCCATTGGGAATTCAATAATTTTGGCAAAATTAGATTTAGTAGTTTACATGGTGTCGGTGTATTGGGGACCAGGGTCCCCACTCCCCCGATCAAAAGGTCCGGCTCGAATTCTCTTTGGGCCGGAGGAGTCAACCAGGAGCCATATAGGCCGGTGCGGCCAGGCACAAGGAAGCAGGCCGCCCGTGGCGCGGAGGACGCAAGGCGGAGGGGGTAGCCTCGGGTTGCCACGTGGCCACCCCTTGCCCGTTTCTCGACTCGCCGACGGGCGGATAAGGATGAGGTCCCACGAGCCGGTGGGATGCTGGCATGTGGCGGCAGGAGGGGCCGAAGCCTTGAAGGCGCCGCGGCTCGACGAGACGCGCGGAAACAGTGCGCGCGGAACTGGGGCGCCGGGATCCCTCGTCAAGGGGGGTCCACCTGTCAGCGGGAGTCCGCACCCTCGCGCGAGCAGGCCGCTTGACTTCAATACGTGTGCGGTCTGCGCAGGGGTGCGACTGATTGACACGACCTGACCGATCGTAGCCCTGCAACCGCTGGGCTAGGATGACGGGGAGGCGTGGGCTGACGCGCGCCGCCGTAGGGCGCATCGGTCGGACCGAGGCGCAGCACCGCGCATCTGGTCCGCGCCGCGTCCCACGCTTCCGCGAGGCCGCGCGCGTGGTACGACGGACGAGACAGGACGATGGGAGCAGGCAAAGCCATGAAGGCCGAAGCGAGCAATGGGCGCTGACGATGGATTGTACGTCCGGCATCTCGGGCGGAGAAGGGCTGCCAAGCCAGCCACCCTCATAACGGCCTATGAACGGGTCCGGCCTCTCCGTGCATTATAAAAGAGAGTGCCTTGTACCATGAAACCACAGACAACACTTGAGCAATACCAGACAAGCAGGAAGTAGGATTTTACACCTCCGGGTGGCCCGAACCTGGGTAAAACGCTTGTGTTCTTCCTCTCTTTCGATCGCGTTTCCAACACTTAGAACCGTTTGCTTCCCTCCGAATCTCGAAGAGAGGCCGTGCTAGGCTCCCATTTGCCGTGGTTTCCACACTACGACAAATGGAGTAACTCAGTTTTTACACGAAACTAGGAAAATGCGGTACAAATGAGGCCATAAAGTAAATATGTATGAAACTCGCGCGATCATTTACGCCTATTCAACTTTTCCACTTGCTGCACTTCAAGTACAGACAAAAAGTAAAAAATATATGGAAAAAAAGTAAGAGTGCTATGCATGAATAGTCCCTAAACTTTTGTTCTGCGTTTTCATCTAAGTCCACTATGTAGGATACCGCAGATTGAGTCATGAAACGTTTCAAGTGAGGCACTTAAGATATCCAGGTCGACAACTCAGGTTAAGACTTACTATGTAATTTGAACCTTAAGTGCCTCATTTGAGTAGATCCACGACATTGGTCTGTCCCAACTTGATTTATGGACCTAGATAAGGATGCATGAAAAATTTAGAGACCCTTTATATGTTCATTCCCAAATTAATAGGCAGGTTTCCTATTAATTTAGTGTGTTTTTAACATTGGGGACCTAGGTACTCCCTCCGTCCACAAATATAGGGACATTCTAGTTTTGTCCTAAGTCAAACTTTTCTAACTTTGACTCCTCATAACAGGAAAACCACAAAGATGGACATCATGAAAATGTGTTTACTAGATTCATCATGAAATAGACTTTCATACTATATAACTCTTTTAGTTTGAAACAACATATATTTATAAATATTGTTGGTCAAAGTTAGGAAAGTTTGACTTAGGACAAAACTAGAATGTCCCTATATTTGTGGACAGAGGGAGTAAGTTCTAACCATTAGGACCAGTCAGTGTGTTTAATCATTTTTGTGCTTTCCCAAACCGTTTATATCGTCTTGATGTGCTATCTAATTCATTGCTGAACGGAGAAGGAAGAAAATAGTTTCGAGTCTTTACCATTTCCATTTTGCTTTGCTGCTGTTCTCAAGGGAAATTCATACGAAATTGTAAATAGTACACTTGTAGCATCTAGCATGCGAATAGTATAGCGTCTGTGCACGAGACTTGCGTTGCTGGAAGGGCACGCATCCGATGTTAGTTTCCTTGCCTATTTCAGGAAGCCAACTAGACGATGTCAATGTGTCCCAGTTTTGAAGTAGACGGTCAAGCCTCAGGAATACAGGCCAAGTCAACCGATTGCAAGCAATAATGCTTTTGCTTTTGGGGAATTTTTTTCATAAAAAAAATAATGCTTTTGGGGAAAGAAAAAGAAACAATGAAAATCTGCCTTTAGGTCCAGCACCATTTTCTACGATTTTATTGAAAAAGATAGGTTTTGCTCGGCATTAATAGCTTGGAAAGACAAATGTATCCCTACAAGAGTTAAGAACAATATGGAGGTAAAATTCATGCATACTCAATCACCAGAGATTGACTCATGCATGCTTAAACTCTTGGGATTCTTGGTTTGAATACTTTTCAGTCCTTTGATTAACAGAATGATATCTATTTAATTTTGTCTCAAAGAAAATGATATCTATTTCTCCGAAGTAATACATATTGCAAGACTTAAAAAACTAAATGAACATTGCAGTGAATACTCGTCTAAGAAGATATACTTTTAAGTCTAGCAATATCTATTACTTCGGGGAAATGGATATCATTTTCTTTGAGACAAAATTAAATGTACACTATATTTCTGAACGGAGGGAGTATGTGCGATTGGTGCTAAAAGAGGAACTTGTACTACTTTAGAGATAAACTAAAGATCTTTAAATATCTTATCATGTCTATAGGTGCTTAGTTTTTTTTTTTTGAGATTACACAGTACAACTCAGACACTCACAACGCACGCACACTCACCCTATGAACACACGTACGCAAACCCTATCCTTATGAGCATCTTCGAAGACTGAGCCGGCAAATCTAGAGATACGAAGTCGCCGCTGGCGCCTCGCTGTCGACGGGAGCGTCGCCTACCACTAAAAGCACAAATGCCGTTAAATCCTTGGAAATTCGCTTCCACAGGAAAGTCGAACCCAGGACCTGAAAGGTGTTACTCGGATGTCTTAACCATTAGGCCAAGACCCCTTTCACCAGGTGCTTAGTTAATGATCGAAGGATCAGGGGGTCAAGCCAGTCAAGTCTTCAAAATGTAGAGGAAGTCTGGAAGTGGTGTTATCCAGCTAGTCAAGCACATGGCAACACTTTCAAGTCATATCCTCTGAGACTAATTAACTTTTTCTGTAGAATTCTACCACGGCATACGTTAACATATGATGTCTCTGGTGTCTAGTTGCATGACGTACGCCTAATGACGTGCCCATCCTGATGTCAGTTTTCTTAATATTCTGCTCTCTTGCTCTGGAGTTTTCTTATTTTTACGGCAATTGAACCAAAAACTAGTACTAATAATCAACATGTTCAGAGTGTCCTAAGCAATAAATTAATGAACATTGTAGTGAATACTCGTCTAAGAAGATTATAGAAGTTCCTTCGCAAAAAAAAAAAGAAGAAGATTATAGAAGTTGAGATTGTGGCACCCTAATCCTAAGCGCTTTATTTTCCGAGGAGAATAATACCTATTTCCCCGAAGTAACACATATTGCTAGACTTAAAAAAAGACGAGTAATATATATTGCTCATCACTATGCTTTTAATATAATTTTTTGAAAACATAAAATTTTCGGAATGCATACATTTCTTTAGAAGAAAAAAACTCTGCCCCAATCGGCACTTTTATGATGAACGATGAAATGGATGTTGAAAGTTGTACACGAAGAATGGTAAATATACTCTTTTACACTATTATGTTGTGCAAAGGCAGAGGAACAGTTATCACCGCAAACAGCGTGTTCGGCTGGCGGAAGCGGCTGGGCTGGCCGGCTGGTTTTTAGTGCCCGACTCCAGCCAGGGCTCCTGACCCCACCAGTCAGACACCCAGAACCAGCTGGGCTGGGCTGGAAACCAGCAAACCGAACAGGGCGAAAGTCTTTCTCTGGTATCATATGAATATTCTTGCCCGATTATCAATTCAAGTTTCGGGGAACGGTCTAAATGTAGTTGAATATATATAGGAAACTCCTAGTAGTGAGGTAAAGAAATTTGTACGAACAAGATCATCTTGAGACCTTGTAGTATACCAGTGCTCCAAATCTTTTCGGATGAAGCCTAGTTTAGGAGAAATGCAAGTGTTTATATTGACTTTTGCATCCATCCATGAATACAGTACTCTTCTGCGTCAGAATACGCGGTCTGAGATTTTCTCCATCATTCTTGCGGTCACGGCACTTGTGAGCGACTCCATGAACTCGGAATCGTTCTTTAGCAGAGTCACCATCTCGTCCACCAAAACCTTCCGAAACTCCGGTGCTGCCACGTCGCCCACGACCGCGTGGTCGTTGCATCCCGACCCTTGGTTCGTCAGACCAAGGGTGATCGTCCGTCCCAACGAGTTGATGGAGATGGAGCACGGCGGCAGCGAACCCAACGGCCCCTGCTGGCTCGTCGACGCGTCGCTGGCGAGCTCGCTCTGCGCGCACTGGGCATGGTTGTGCTCCCCTTCGTAGTGCGCCACTAGCATCGACCTGTCCTCCGCACTCCTCTGCACCTGCGTTTGGCGAAAGAACATCAGCAAATCTGCACGTTTCTTACTTTCAAGAAGTGTGAACTTCAGCAAAACTGAATTTGCAGGTTTTGGTTTTCAATTGGTTACCTTCTTCCTGACCGGGCAGGACGGAGCGTAAGCGCAGCGGAAGTAGGCTCTCGGGTAGGGGTTGTCGCGCGTCACCTTCTGCCCGTATTTGCGCCACTGGTACCCGTCCTTCACGAGGTTGGCCTCGGCGTCCGCCGGCTCGGCGCGCGCGTGCACCGTCCTCATCCTCGGCTGAGGCACTGCCGTCACGCCGGCGGCGGCCGCGGTCTCCGTCGCCGCCACATTGCACGGTGCGTGCGACGTGGCCAGGCCGCCACAACGTTCGCCGGCGAGGATGGCGTCCAGCGCGCCGGTAAGCCGCCGGTTCTCCGAGCTCAACCGCCTCAGCTTTTCCTCCAAGCTCTCTGCCTGTCCGTGCGTGCAGGGACGACAACGAAGAACAGAGGCCGTCAGCAACTGCAGATATATATAAGCGAAATGGATGAAAAAGCAACAGCAGTCAGAGGCGAGGTTCGACAGACCTGCGTGGACGGCCCGAAGAGCGGCAGGAGCCCGGTGCCGCTGCCGGTCGGCGACGAGAACTCGCCGTCGTCCATGACCGTCGCCGCGCACGTACGCGCGCCCGCAAGCAGGGCGCGGTCCCAGAACGACAGGGCACGTGAACTTTTGTGCGAGGACGTCGCGGCGCGTGGTATATAGACGAGGCGATTTGCCCCATCCGCATTGACTTGACGGACCGCGCGATCGGCAAATCTGTCCATTCCTCCCTCGCTCGTCACCGTGGTGCCGTCACGTATGACGCTTTCCGTGCCCGCGTCAGAAGTTTTCCCATGCGCAGCTCATCAAATTGAGTTGCTCGCTTGGACGATGAACTGGTCTCCGAGAAGGACGGTGCAGCTGACGAATTTTACACACGTAGCCGCTGGTGCGTCATCGCGGCGTCGAAAGACGGACAGTGACAAACCAAGCGTTCTCATTGTTCAGCTCGCAGACAAAGGACCGGTCCGTCTCGCGGATACAATCCTACAGGTGCTAAGCTAATAGCTTCCGGCTTTTATTTTCCCCACTTCCGTTTTCGAATCGGTTTCTGGCGTCAGATGGGATCCCCGTGCAATTTCGTCGTGTCCGCGGTCTTCTGAAGAATCAAGATTCGTTGGTTTTTTGCTCCGGTTTTTTTTTTTTTTTGATGGAAATACCTGTATTAAAGTTAAGGAAACAGTACAAAGACGCGTACAAATACAGGTAAACCGTACAAGGATACGGATGACAGCTGATCCACCAGAAAAGCAAACAGGCCCTTGAAAAAAAGGAAAATTACAAATCGGTCCCTGGACCCGAAGCTTCTCACCGACAGCCAAATCCGGCGCCTCCGACCACCGCCGGAGCCGACGAAGGAGGCCGCCACCAGACCCACAGCAGAGGGCAATCCTTCGCACAAAGGCTTAAGATGGAGCCGAGCAACCAAGATGGGCAAGAGCATGTGGCACAGACGGCCGGGGACACACCCCAATCGCCCTCCACCAAGAACCGGATCTCGCCGACAGCGACGACGACCGTCGCCGCAGGGAAGCCGAGCCCGGATCCACCACCGAACAGCCACAAACCTCCAGCCTCGTCCATTTCCTTGAACCAAAAAGCAAAAGGCAGGCCGACACGAGAACTCACCAAGAGAACCCGTCGCCGCCACAGATCTCCTGAAGAGGGGCACCACAGCTAGAGCCCCAACTCCACCTGCTCGCCGCCGGCACCGGAGAGAAGCACCATCAAGGCGAGGTTGGGCAGGGGAGAAGTTATTCCACGCCGACGCCGACGCCAACCCGTCGCCGCCGCCTGCCGGAAACCTAATCCTAACTAAGCTAGGAACAAACCTCCCAGCCGGAGAGAGCGCGACGGTCCCCAGCCTCTCCCAGCAACCCGCAGGCCACCGGAGAGGAAGAGGACCGCCGGCCTCGCCGGCAGGAAAAAAGTCTCGCTCGGTCGCCTCTCTCACCTGTAGCACTAGCGAGAGAGTTCGAGAGAGGAGAAATGCCCCTTCACCATCAAGATTCGTTGGTTGTTTGCTCCGGTGTAGCAAGGGAGTAGGGGAACTGTTTATAATCGCTGTAGAAATATCTTTTAGTTGACTGCGAAGCAAGTCTCTGTTCATGTCAACCCAATCAACTGTGCCAGCCTCCGCGGCACCGGAGGGTTAGGTGGCCACGTCTTGATTTGAAAACAACACCAGGCAGCCTGGAGGGAGCAAAGACTGCGACGCCGTGGTGGTGAGATCGCGGCAGACAAGGTTATCTACCTAGCAACTCTATGTTATGTATTAGGATTTTAGGAATGCTTACATTGTTGAATGGAGCAAGAGTTCAAATAAAGATTTTTTTTTTAGCGATGAAGAGTTCAAATAAAGATTGTTTCACAGCAAAAAATATTCAAATAAAGATAGATGAATAGATTATTAACATCAGTTTATCATGGTTTTGGAACAGTTTTTTATATTTGTTGGAGATGATTCTTTTTTTTTGGGGGGGGGGGGGGGGGGGGGACGCGCCTTTTGATGTGTGGATAATTCATGGGCTGTCTCGCTGGGGACTTGCCTGACGGTCCATTGTGTCAACTGTGGAGGTAGCGGACTTCAGCCCATCATGGTGGACGCTTATATCGTGGCCTAAAGAGGTTCGCCACTGAGAAGGCCGCGATCCGTGCAAAGGCCGAAAAACAGATCCATTCCAGGTTGCTCAAGCCCATGGACGGGCGGCTGTTTGAATTGGGCTGGTATGGCCTATAGGCTATAGAGGCATAAAAGGTCTCTCAGCATTCGCTCCTCGCTGGCTGCAAGCGTTTCAAAAGCGATCCCTCCATTATACTAACTCCATATGATTACCATCTTTGGACTCGTTCCAGGTGTCCTGCGAGCTTTGAGAACAAGACCGTCACCTTGTTGCGTGCTTGGCTGCCTTTATCATCCTTCTTTCCAGTGACAGAGCTTGGATCAGTTTAGAGGGGAGAGCCAAGTGGTTTAGAAGCTTAGTAAGAGGGGGTCAGATTATGTTTAATTTTATATTTACATGATGAAATTAAAGGTTTTAAAAGAATTTTTCCAAAGCCAAAGAGGCCATGGTCACTTTTGGCCACAACAAAGCTCCGCCCCTGCTTTTTTCCAACGACCACAAAGGATCACTATATATATGGAAGATGATTTATGGCACGCAAGGCAGCTCTGACTTACGAGTGTCGTCTGCTTTGCCAGGAGGAGATACCATCACATCGGGAGAGGATTTGCAGTTGTAGACCCTTGCGAGAGCGTGTATGATTATTGATTAGATACTGAACATAGTATTTACATTTACATATAGCAAGGGAAATGGAATCCCAATCGCAAGCACAAGGAAGCCAATGAAAACGAGTGCCCAACCATGCCCACTGATTCCTCTAAAAAAATCATTTCTCAACTATTCATTCGCATTCCCGCTCACGTCAGCGTTTAAACTTTGGCAAACAGTACGTTCCAGATATTTCCACAGACAGTATATTTATTCAGATGGAGCCATCAGCAGGTGCCAATTGCCATTTGTGTAACTGGTGGGGGACCTCAAAGTTCATAATCATATGAAATCATCTGTCGTTTCAATTTTTACTGTTCCAATCACGAGGTTGATACATGCGTACCAAAAATCGGCGCTGAAACTGTACATGCTACCGGACCTGCTGCTGTTTGTTCCACGAAGTTGAAGACTTTCATAAATCTCAACGACTTTGATTAATTGTGCATGATTCTTAAAGCCTCTTTATTATTGACTCCCCAAAATCCAAGATATAACTCGTTTTAGTCTTGATCACAAGAACTAAGGTGATATGACCGTACTTGAACATTAATTAGAGTGGACAGATGACATGCTGTAGAACGACTTAAATTTGGAATAGGGTATGGATGGATAAATTGACTTTCTTTTTACTCGATAGAATACTAAATAGCGTAGCCTAAAAATGGCAGCTTATATTAAAATAAAAGGGTTTGGTTTGCAAAGTAGGCATATCTCAGTTGGTTTATATTCTTTATGGTGGATACTACTCACCTAGATTTGGTCTTCAGGGCATCATGGTCAATTGATTGCATTTACTCCTTGACAGTAAGGTGTTTGTGTTGAATTTGTCAATTTCAAGGTCCCAAAACAAGGTTAGCACCACAGGCTTGACAAAAAGCTCAAAGCATGCAAACAGGCTCGGCTCTTTCCTAGCTCGACTCAGCTCGGTTCGACTTGGTTGTAAATTTTAACAAGTCAAGCCGAAGATTTAGTTTGTTTTATTAACGAGCTAGCTCGAGTTAGTTTGAGAGCCATCCGCAAGCTTAATGAGCCAAGTGACATCACGTACGTAACATGATTTATTTTTTCACTTGACCCTCGAGGCCACAATGTTAAACTCCCAATTTACATTCGTCTCTATGCGAAGCATAAACATGATTTGTATCTTAGCCTTTAAAAATATAAGCGTAACATCTTTAATTTTGTATCGATCACATTAATATACAGCTCGCGCGTCTTGGGTTTAACGAGCCGAGCCAGCTCCGAGCCACCACAGCCATACATACCCGCCGCGACGCATGAAGTGATGTTTTTGTTCACGCCAGTGCATGTTCCTGCAAGATGCAATTAATAAGTTCAATGCACACAAACCGGCTCAGCTCTTTCCTAGCTCGACTCGGCTCGGCTCGATTTGGTTGTAAATTTTAACGAGTCAAGATAAAGATTTAGCTTGTTTTATTAACGAGCTAGCTCGAGTTAGCTTGAGAGCTGTCCGCAAGCTTAACGAGCCAATCTTGACCCTCGAGGCGACTATGTAAAGTTTCAATTGACGTTCGTCTCTATGTGAAGCATATTTAACATGATTTGTTCTTTGCCTCTAAAAAATTTAAACATAACATCTCTAATTTTATATCGACAGCGCAACTTTAAAAAGCCGAGCCGGCTCCGAGCCACCACAGCCATACGTACCTGCCGCGGCGAATGAAGTGATGTTTTCTTCACGCCAGAGCATGTTCCTGCAAGATGCAATGCATAACAGTAATAAAATGTCATAGCAGGTTAGCTTAGCAACCATATCACCGCATTAAAAATTTGCAGTATCCAGCCTTATGGGCATGCACAAGATATCAGGATAATCGGATAAGGTCCCACTGACAAGACCTTATCTTTTGTTTCCATAAACAACCACGCCGATCGAATCCACGAAAGGGAAGCCCTCCAGACGAAACCCATCAGATCAGATCTCGAGCTGATAAGTATGTCGTTCGCTGCAATCTCGCCAGAGATCGCCTGTCTTTTCCGCGACGTTCCAGGACATGGCAGCTCGTTTTCCATTTCCTACCGACTGATCCAGCAGCAACTGTGTTTCAGACGCTCACTCGATGAAGCATGTTGCTTGACCTTATGATTCTTTGATGGGTAAGCTAGCACCACCACTGCTACGTGCATGTTATGAACAACTGTTACTGCATTTGGATTTCACTAGAAAAATCGCGCAGCGTTGCTGCGCTGGATTGCCCTCATATTTAAATTGACATGTATATATAGATGACCAGTTACAATGTAATGACCAGTTACAGACATTTTCTGGTGCTCTATAGATATAAAAGGTGTGGTGTGTAAACTGTAACACATGGTAATAGGTAATAACTTGACTCGCGTGGCAAGTCCGGAGCCACACAGAATGTTTGAAACGGCGTTGTGTCATCGAAAAGTTACTTGTAGAGCGATGGATTGCATAAGCACTTCGACCCAACTGCAGTTTCATAATGACACAATATCAGAGTGCACACCGGAGCTTCTTTGTTGGATGTATGGGGTGATGCATACATCGCACAGTCAGTTATTGATTAGAAGTAGCATAGATCAGTTATTGATTTACACTGAGCATAAACATTATAAATTAGCCTAATTAATCATCTGATCAAACTGTATATTTCTATTTGCCAAGTTGGTCGCAACTGAAAAAGGTTTAATATGAAAAAGTAATTCATCATGAACTGTAGTAACATTCCAAGCTAACGAAAATGAATAACTTTTGGAGATACTATCATTTTAATTATGTGCTCTTGTAGAGATTAAACTAACTTGTGCACTATCTTGAATCACCAGACCTTTGAATAGTATTGATAACAAAGAGGAAAATTTATATATGGTCATATCAGTCCAAAAATAACAAAGATTAAACTAACTTTTTAGAAATATGCCGCAGCCTTGCTGTGCCTCCTGATCCGATGAATCTTGTGACAAATATGGATCATTTAAGTCAGGTTTTTTTGTTATTGGGATAGGTGAATTCTTTAGGGTCCATCCCCCAAAGGAACCGGACATGAGAATTTTTCATCATCTGGCTCGAGCAAGAATGAAAGAAATAAGAACGTGGAGGATCCACAATAGAATAGGTTATATAATGACTCAATGACTCAAGATAAGAAAAGGTTTATCAGATTATCTTTTCCGAAGTTTCGCCAATAACTACTCATTGAAAAGAATCCTATTCTTATGCGTAAATGCTCAATATCCACGAAAGGTACAGGGGCATCAGTTCTATCAGAAATTGCCAATACCTCCACTCGCTGAAGTAGCATAAAGTTCATGTTGCTCCAATAAGTTGAGCTTTAGTCTTGGTTCTATAATTCTTCAGATTGTAAATACAACGTCAAATTAAGATACTGCTATGCAATATCAGGCTTTCAGCTGCAGAGCACTATGACTTTGTTCAGAGGATCAAGTCTTCTACAGAGCACTCAGAAGGACACTTAGTTCAACAATCCAGCTCTTGAATTACCAAAGATTGATATTTTGTCATATCAGAACCCTTGCTTCCAAAATCAAATCCAATGATGATGATGTTCTTAAAAGAAGGGATAAGAAAACATGTGGCCACCAGAACATTTCCTGGTGTAGAAACGTAAAGGTAAGAAATGTTCTTCCATATCTACTCATCTGACATAAATCTTAACATATATTTGGATAATATTCAGAAATCATTATGCAATTCCAAATTACGTAGTATAACGGGCTAAAATTCAAGAAAAAAATAACCACAAGCTCAGACATGTTAGTCTGGGCATACATCCATGCTAATAGTTTTAACTGCCGTAACCAAAGTGCAAACATTTGTAATTTCCGAGGGGAACAATTTTCAGAAACAGTATGATGCAAAGAATTTTATTTGTTGATACATAACTATGAAAGCTGATAATCATATATTTGACCTTAAAACTTATTTCAAGCCAAAATTTTAGGAGGAGTTGATTCGAACAAATAATTTGAATGTAGTACAGTTAGAGAACTGAACAATTTTTTATGCAATCTTACCATAGAAAAAGATCTTGGAGTAAATGTGTTACTAAATAATGAATGCGGTTTTATTCTTGGTATTCATTACAAATAAGAAATAGGTTTCTACTAGGAAAATAAGTGCATATGACGAGGTCATCAAATTAAGATGGTAAAAGCAGAAGAAAATATGTTTTACATGGTGAATTAGTGCAGGGTGGGGATTAGCAAGTATACATGAAGAGTTGGCCATTTAGCTGGATTTCAGGTGCCTTATCCGTTGTTTGGAAAAGGTTCTGATTTCTGCTGATGATCTCGTTGAGGAATTTTAAAGAACATGAACTACATGGAAGTGAGAATCGAATATCGTGATAATATTCACAGTCACGGTGTGATCTCTACCATCAAAGGAGTTGCTGTTGTGGTGTTGGGTTGTCTAAGATCTTGGTGATTCTATAGGCTTGGCCAGAGGTCAGTACCATGGATCTGATCTAAGGTGAAGGAAAATAGGATGACCAGGAATGTAGGAGTAGGTTTATCTGGTCAAAATTCCCGTTCACAAATTGTCATTGATACTTAAACTTTGTACAAGGTTTCACAGCAGTAAAATGAAAAAGTTCAGATCCACTCAGTTGAACTTTAGTTCTGTTTAGATATATCTGGATGAAACATAATTAGCAAAAAAATGTAACCTACGTTGGAACGTAATCAAGACGAACCTAATCAAGCTGCACTTTGGCACAGGTGATAAATAAGCCTCTAAAACTTTCAGCCGAACAGCTTACCTGCATGAACGAATGAGCACTCCTACGGCTCACCTTGCTTAGACGATCCACCATTGAGAGTGCTGCTCGTCCTTCTAATTTTTTAGACATGTTCATGCCATGGTGCTTCCATCCATACTCGTACAGCCCAAGGCTGAAAAGAGGGCCAGTTGTAGGGCCGATCAAAGAACAGAGGTCCCTTCCAAATTGTAGTAATATCAATCCCATTTCTCTCCTTGTCGAATGGTAGTGGCGTGGACTGGATGAGACCACACAAGACAGCACGGTGAGTTTAAGGAAAACAAACAAGCGGAATTGAGGAATGATTAGGAAAATACTTTGATCTGTTCACGGTTCTGTCCATTGCAGAGGGACGAACGCACATGAATCAATTTCGAATTGGATTTGAAACTGAGGGCAATAGAGGCGGCCGGATCTCGTCCTGGTATCCACGGGCATTGCGCTGGTGGGATCTAACGAGGGAGTAGAAATTATGCGAAAGAGAATGATAAGTCGGCGATGCAAATGAAATAATGTGTCAAACATACCAGATCTAAAATACAATCATTGCCCTTCACATCAGATCTGGCAACATCACATTACATGATCTCCATTATAAACATCTACTTGTCAACAGGTAACAATGAGGATATTATATCCTGCATTACCTCTATCTCTATGTATATTGTTAATGAGAAGAAAAGGTAATCCACAAGACACCAACATTTCTGAACAATCTTACAAGCACGTAACGATATGTTAAGCAACTGTACTCTGTAAAGACCACAAAGGATGAGGTTGACAAAATAAATTGAGTGCATCTTTGTGGTGCTATGAAGGAAAGAAATGTTGAACATCATCCCTATGTGATCACAAATAAGGACATTAAAAGAGTGCCAGCAAGCATTGATAGACAATCTATCCCTGTCAGACACTCAGCCCATGTGCTGTGATAGTATTACTTTCAAAAATGGAATTCAATGTATATCTCAGCTACCATTTGCATAAAGGTAAACTGTAAATTAGATAAAAACTTGTCAACTATTCAAAGATTAGCTCCTTCTTTGAACCACACTTGCATAAAGGTAGAAAGTTTCTGGAAGGAGGACACAAGCAACTAAATCCACAGTTGATAATGGAGGTGTTCAGAAGAGGGCAATGACTGAACCTGTGACCGAAAAAAGCATATTAAGCTTCCTTCAGCCAAAAGAAGAAGAAGAAGAAGAAGAAGAAGAAGAAGAAGAAGAATTACTAACGCAATTCCATGCATGTGCCAAATTGAGTGTTAAAAGAGATCTTACTGCTCAAAAGATTCTCGGCAAAATTTGTATCAAAACAAAACCGAGACGTCTTCACATGGCACATGTCTCCTCATGATAGAAATGTGGTCAGAGTGAGTGTTGGAACTACTTCAACTGCATGAAACATCAGTTATGATGAGACTGAAAAATGGAACGTTGGGTAACTGTTTCAAATGGTAGATTCAAAAGAATGAGTAGATAACCATACATGAAACATAAGCACATCTTACATTTGGCCTCATAGGAAGATTACATATAACTTTAAATTCATTTAGAGAAAGGCAGGCTCAAATTCCTTGACTTGTTACCAGCAATATTCTCATGCCATAGTTTGTGAAAAAATAGACACAACTTTAATAAGACACTGAAACATGACATGGTGAAAATAGACCGTTGACCAGACGCTGAGCAGGAAAAAACCTAAGAAAGGCACATGATAATCTGTGGTCCTTGGATGTGCTTCTGTTCTTAGACTCAACATTTTACTTAGTTACCATTTCTGACTTACAAAAGACACAACTGGATTCTATTAGCAACGTCTCAAATATCCTTTCTGCCCACTGGCGGAGCTTGGTTAGGGCCAGGGTAGGTCGTGGCTCCCCCTGGCTAACCAAAATGTCCATTGGTTGAACAGTAAAATGCTATTGTTTCATTAGATTTTAGGCATAATTTCCATGGTTGGCCCTCCCTACGAATCAGGTCAAGCTCCGCCACTGTTTCTGCCCTACAAAACTTACATGATTAGATATGGTGAAGAACTAAATCACTCGAACAACCGGACCTCATAAATATAATAAAATGGTTCCATGTATCCCAAACTTATTAGGTTCTCCTACCTATGTCTTCCACTCAATAAAGATAGATCCTGCATCTATGAATTTTAGACTCCAAGACTTGCAACTTTCCATCTAGCAATTATAAGTTTGAAACAAAATTAGAAACTGTAAGCAACGCACAGTGAATGATGACTAAGCTCACCTTATCAAAGGTTGAGTAAGTTTATAGTGAATTATTGAGTATCCATTTATAACTGATTTGATAATACAATGGCTATAAGCAAATCTGGATGCATAGTAAAGATATAACAAAAATCCAAGACTGACAGACATAACATTAATTGGAATCATGTGTGTATATCCAGTGAAATGAATCGTTGAAAGAATCCATAGGGGAAAGTACTCTATTTGGTAGACTCATCTGATATTTCAAATAGTCGCCCACGTATATAATTTCAATTTTACATTGCTACAGAGGCATCGCTGATTGGAAAAGATGCACTAATTTAGCTCTGATTGAAGTCTTGAACAAAGCAAATCCTCACCAAAGTGAAAGGCATTTGAGAAGCGGTGCCGTGCTTGAAACAACCTCCCAGATGCCCAGCATCATATTCTCAGCCTCGACCACTATTATCACTGCAGTAGGAGAACGAAGGGTAAAACAGAGCAAAGATCGAATTATTGCTATCAATCGAGAATAATCAGTAGAAAAACCAACACACCTGGATGTTCTCAGCCCTCCTGTTAGCTTCATGCTGGCTCCCAGCAAGGAATCGAGTTAGCAAGTTCTCGTCGGATACCCCTCCCACTCCCTGGTCTAAACTGCCATAGATCTGAACGGAGGAGCTTGGCAGCGTGGTCGCGAGGAACAGCACTGATGGGACAGCTCCATCAGCGAGCGTACAGTGGCGGTACTTAGAGGTCGCGAGAGCGAGGGACTCCAGGCGGAGGCGGCCGCCGCGCCTATCGACGAGGCGGTGCTGGAGGAGCTGGATCCGCTGCTGGAAGAACCAGCTGGGGCCGAGCTGCTGGTCCTGCCGTGGATCAGAAGCAACAATCGGGTAAAGCGGAGGGGGGAGGGGGTGGGGGGGGGGGGGGGGTGCGATGTCATCGGCGGCCGGCGAAGGTGAGGCATCGCCGATTCGCCGTGGTGGTGAGGAAGCAGGAACCGCCGGCGGACTGGTGACCGGAGTTGCGGCCGCGGCCATGGGACGCATTGCGAAGGGGATCGGAAATCTTTACGGGCCTAGAGAGTTCGCGAGTTATCGGGTATGGAAGACTGGACCTGATCCACATCCAACGGTTGATGTCACGAGTTTAGCGGATCGGATGGTTGACGCTTAACGGGTGACGTGGATGGGCTAACGGGCGACGAACGCGACCGCGTTGGGATATAGAGAGATTTGGATTTCATTTAGGCATCTTTCACCATCAGAACAGGAGAAAAAACCTTCAAGGTACTCTCCTTCAAGAATGGTCAACCTGCTGCCGCGCTTTTTTGGGTATGCGATGGCTCGATGAGCTCTCACGGTAACACACGTACGGTTCGGACCTAAGTGTTGCTTCGTCATCTCTTACAAATGCAGATGGGTTTCTGCAGCGAGCACGGCATGCAGTAGAGTGTGTTAGTGACATGCTCTTCTTAACTCATTATAGGAAGACGTCGAAGTCGACGATGTGTTTCGAATGTATCTCTCCCGCTAAGAACAAGAACGTCAAACGTCAGTGTTTGGCCAAATCTCGGTTGCTGATTCCAGATTACAGTTGGCACTTATCCAAACCGGATGAACTGGAGACTTGAGTTGAAAAGTTTAGGATTCGCGCTTATCCAAAGTGGATGAACGCAAGACTTCAGCGACTGTCGACACTACAACTAATTCTGAAGCTTCGAGGTCTGAAGCATATGTAATCTAGTACAGTCATCTGTGCCCAAACAACACTGACGAAAGGGACGGATACAGAAAACTTCACGAACTGAACCAGCACATTCGGGTACAGCTGCGCTCATTAAGCACATGGGTCCACGAAAGAACCTTATCCATTTACCCATTTTCCTCTCGGTGTGATCCATTCCCTGGTCCGCTGCCTGCATATATTACGCGTGTTGATTCTGCATTCGGCTGCGGTTCTGGAAATTCTCCAGCAGCAAGCAAGGCATGTGACGAATCGGTTGCCAATTGTGGCGCTCAGCGAGGAGGACGAACGGAGAAATGTCGCTGGGTTGGGCATGTCGCCGTCGTGCGCGTGGGAAGAGTTTCTTCGCGTCTCTAGTGTTGGTACTGGTGGTGGCCACACGCTGACTCGACGAAGTTCGTGAGAGCTCACTATGCAGCCAAACAAATTGAATATGATGTTCATTAGTTTCTGATAGAGTAGCAAGTGATTCAAGGTTCGGGTATGCAGTTTTTTCAAAATTTCTTTTTGATTGTATTGATGCTCCAATCAGTCTGAATTGACAAAAGACTAGAATACTAGAAATGACAAACTCTGCATGAAGGGGTTGTTGGTTGCTGTTGGCTAGATTCGTTTCGTCTAACAAATTTTTAATGTGCATAATTTGGCTCAAACAATAGAAAGAGCCGGTCAACTCAGTCTAGAGCACTGTTTATGCTATGTTAATTGTTTTTTAATCATATGGAGCTAAATATATGCCACTCAAATCACTTTATTCTTCATCCGGGCACTATTATTTCTTTGTAAATAATACATTGGTACAATTATTAGGGTACTAAAAAAAGGCCATCTGATTATGACCTGACATCATGAATCAGGCATCTTAATCAGATCAAAAACAAGGCCATGGGCATGATGAGCCATTTCCATACAGGCCCACTGTGAACAAATTAGAAATCCAAATATCACCGCCTGGCGCAATCATATCACCATGTGGACGGGGAGAACATAAACTGAATTTCTTGATGTACAAAACTTTGTATGTACACATCTCCAATAAACATACAAAATTTTAGGATCAAAATTCTGCAAGCCGAGCACACGCTCCGACTCAACTCATCGTGTCTACAAACACCTCGCTCTGTTTTGATTGCTCTACCTGTACAACGAACCAGACACACGTGCACACAAGTCATGGCCGTGTCGAAGCAACAACTAAAAAAAAAAAATACAGCCTAAGAAAGTCGCTACAACGTTTGCATCACGCGCACCCGACGATGGCGCCGGCGCCGGCGGCAGGCGTCGTTGGTGGGGTGTCGCCCTGCCACGCCCAGACAATGTCCGCGAGCGCGGACCGCACGTCGACCGCGCAGAACTTGTTGAAGTCGAGCTCGTCGCCGGCGTCGTGCGCGAACTCGACGACGGTGACGTCCGCGGCCACCTCCATGACCTCGGCGGTGACGGCGAGCCCCCCGCTGGTGCCGTGGGCCTTGGCCTCCATCCGCACCTTCCACCCCTTTCCCCTGGCGACCTCGAAGCCGAGGGCGCGGCCCGCGGCCTCGAGCTTGTCCACCACGGCGGTCGCCGGCGCCCGGGACGTGAACACCGTGGCGGCCTTCTGCTCGCTCTCGAACAGCCCCGACAGGTCGAAGCCGGAGGACATGGAGGATATGAGCTGGAACGCGTTGCACGTGCGCGGCGAGACGGGGCAGGAGGCAGAGCCGTCGCTGCCTTCGCCGGCGAGCTGGAGGGCATCGTCGGCGTCGTCGTCGGACCACTTCTTGGGCGAGGCCGGGGGCGACGGGATGACGGGCGGCACGAAGCCCTTCCTGAACCAGGGCGTGGTCATGATCTCCGCGACGGAGGCGCGCTTGGCGGGGTCGACGACGAGCAGGCGCGCGATGAGGCGGCGCGCGTCGCCGGAGACCCAGGGCGGGACCTGGTACTCGGCCTTGAAGATCTTCTGGTACATCTTGACGTAGTTGTCGTGCTGGAAGGGCAGGAATCCGCAGAGGAGCACGTAGAGGACGACGCCGCAGGACCAGAGGTCGGCGCGGGCGCCGTCGTACCCCCGCTTCCGGAGCACCTCGGGCGCCACGTACGCCGGGGTGCCGCACTGCGTGTGGAGGAGGCCGTCGTGGCGGAGCTGCTCGGGCAGGGCCGCGAGGCCGAAGTCGGTGACCTTGAGCCGCCCTTCCTCGTCGAGGAGCAGGTTCTCGGGCTTGAGGTCCCGGTGCGCGACGCCGCGGGTGTGGCAGTAGCCGACGGCGGCGACGAGCTGCTGGAAGTAGCGGCGCGCGTGGTCCTCGGCGAGGCGGCCCCGGGCGACCTTCGCGAAGAGCTCCCCGCCGCGCGCGTACTCCATGACGACGAAGACGCGGGAGCGGCTGGCCAGCACCTCCCGGATGCCCACCACGTTGGGGTGGCGCACCAGGCGCATGATGGAGATCTCGCGCCGCAGCTGCTCCACCATCCCCTCCGTGCGCCGCAGCCGCGCCTTGTCGATCACCTTGATCGCCACGGCGCCGCCGCCGGCGCTCAGGTCGCGCGCGTAGTACACCTTGGCGAAGGTGCCCTGGCCCAGGACGCGCCCCAGCTCGTACTTGCCCAGCACCAGCCTCCGAGTCGTCTCGCCCTGATCCCGCTCCTCCTTCCCTTCCCGCCCTCGCGCCATCGTCTTTCTTTCTTCGGTTCTGCCTCTGCTGCTAAAGTGCTAACTGATGACTGACTAACTCTACCGCCTCCGCGCTTCTCGTCCTCGCCAGATTGACCGAGCCTGCCTCTGCTTAAGTGCGTGGTGGCCGGGAGCTGGCTGCCTGCCTGGCTGCTGATTTAGCGGCGCACGGCGCGCAGCAACGTGGCGTGGCACATGGTTTTCTTTGACCACGGGAAGGAACGGTGGTTGTGATGAAGCGATGCCGGGTGCGGTGCGGGCACACGGGATTGGGGGGAAGCCGGTGGCGCGCCGCGCTTATTTGTAGCGGTGTGATGTGATGCGCGCAGGCCAACGGGAGATGGGCAGGTGGAGGCGACGGGTGGGGTCGGGGGGCCACCTGCGGCGTGCGGTCTGCTCATCCATCTGGTGCGGTGATGATATGAGAGGGACAAGCGTTTGGTGTTGGTGGTGAGCTGGGAGCCGTGGAGTGGAGAGCGCGGGAGAATGAAGGTCCCACGAGCGCGTGGGTTGTTGCGTCGAGGTTGGAGCGCGGAAGGGGCTCCCATTCGGACGGCTGATTGCCAATAGGGCCATCTGGTTCCTCCGTTCAGCCTTCAATGTTCAACATTGTACTACCCATTGCCGGTATAATCGGTCCTGGTCTTCTGGACCGTCCTCATTGCCTTCGAGAACGCGGGGTTTGTTTAGGCAGAGGGGAATTAGCCGGGAAACACCCGTCTCCAGGATCATGTGCCAACAATATGTCCTAGGGCATATCAAACAAAGAGCTAGTATTCGATTTTTATCAATGAACTCTCATGTGTGTCAATACTAGTATTTGACAAGAATATATTCTTGGCAGTACATGATAGCTCTATGTCCAGTGCATTAAGACAGATTCTTGGCACAACGTATGCCACCACCCTCCTTCCTCGTTGCCGACCTCTTTGCGTGCAATCCTGGCATGTCATGTGAGGTTGTGATGTCCGGTTACTACTAACTAGGGCTTAGTGCAGAGAGAATGAGGGAACGGGTGACGTGAATCCCATGACCTTCTCTCTCTCTTCTTTGCTGGGACCATTACCTTAATCTCTTGCAGTATCATGGAAAAACAAGTAGTAGAGGTGAAGTGCCGAGCCTTTGTGGTGACTACATGCAACAAGGAAACATATTCATGTGGGATACTCAACGATTCATTCATGCCTTACTAGCATGGAAACACAAAAAAAAAATAGACACAAGTATTGGGCGTGTTCGGCAGGAGGATTTTCCTCCGGCTGCTGCTGCTACTGCTGCTACAGTCTACTTGTTTGCTACAGTGCGCGAATCCTCCGCTACAGTGTTCTCTCTCACTATTGAAACTGCAACTGCAACTGCATCCTCCAACCGAACAGGCTGAGAGGGGTTTTCTGTAGACACGTTTATGATAAGTTCACACTATGACAGATACACAAGTTTATTCTCACAGTTGGCCTCTATTTGAGATGCCTTTTGAAATATAAAAAAAGATTATGTATTTTTTATGCTCGAATTATGCTCGAAACATGAATGTTTGACTAGAAATTCAGTGGAAAAACACATGTTTTTATCTCTCCTCGATTCGATACCCACATCGAACTCTTATGAAACCTAAATCTTTAACACGAGTCTAAAAAATGCACTTTCCAAATTAACGATTAAAAAAACCATGCTAATAAATTTTGTCCAGTTGATAGTGCCACAATCAATACTATGTGGTTTGATTTTTTCCATCGTTCATATGAACACATAGATCGATCAAACAGACCATAATCAAACCATGCAAGGCAGCATTGGCAAACAGTCATGATTTGGTGAGCTTGACAGATGGGTCGTTTTCATTTGGCCATATGGAAGGGCCTGTTCGGCTGGTGTAATGCTGGCTGGTCTGATATTGTTTGGCTGCTGGTGCTAGTATGCTGGGTAGCTGGTTACTAGTTCATCGGCTGGTCTGAACAGCTGAAATATTACCAGCCGAACAGGCCCGAAGTTAGCTGATATGTTCAGATGTTTACAAAGCCTACGAGATAGTAAAAGACAACACATCGACAACAATAATGCTATCCGATATTTGGAAAAAAAAATTTTGACACCAACTCCATCCTCTGCAAAATCATGATTACGAGCAAGTTGGAAAAACCGGTCACCCAACCCAACGATGCCGACATGGCCACTCCCACGCGCCACGCCGTCCAAGACGGCAAGAACTCCAATGGATCGCAAAAGGATAAATGGCCAGGTGGCCCCGTCACATTCCCTGTATAGTATCCAACGCGTCGCGTCGCGTCCGCCGGTATGGGCAATGCATCACGTCGCGCGCTTTCTTTCCCCGGCCGGTGTGCACCGCATCAGGAGCTGCACAGAGCCGGCGGCAACGCGCTATAATCTATATTTTCTTATGATATTGAATCTGGCTTCTATTATTCAATCTCTAGTTACCGTGGGAAAAGAAAGAGACAAGAGCAGTTAGCCTAATAGTTTGAACTGGAAAAGATTCTCTATTTCAGCTGCATATTCTCCTTCTTAGTTATAAAAAGAAAAAACGGAGTTTACGCTACACACTCAGAACTAGTAGAAAGAAAGCTATTGAAGAGGAATCTGCGGCGCGTGCACGCAGCTATCGAGCCGGTACAAATAATTGAGCGAGCTCACAGCGACGCCTCCCCCGCCACGGCGCAGCGGACCGGCTGCTTTCCTATCCTTCTCCGGCTGTTGCATCGCCGTTGGAAAAGACGAGCATTATTGCCCCTGGTCCCCCGGTGGGACGACGTACATTTCCACGACAGCGACGGCCGGCGACGGTTGTTCCTCTTCTTCGCCTTGTTACGTGAGCAGCGCCAGTCTGCTCCGGTGATCCGGGCATGATCTGGCCCCATCGGGCGCCTCTGCACCGAGCCACCTGGCGATCCAGGGACCTCTCGGCGCCAATTGTGGCCGTTTGATTGGTACGCGTGGAGTCGTAGTTTACGCCGCGACTCATCTGTGACCTTCCGATCGATTTGGGTTGTGTGGCCTGGAGGAGGCTCTGGCCTCTCAGCGACGCCAGAGATGCAGATGCTCTTGCATTATTGCAATTTTATGTCCTTTATTTGCCCCCACCGAATCCCCTGCCTGAATGCGTCAGTATCCATGTCACTTACTACAAGAGAATCATTTCTCGTTTGCTGAATCCAGATGTATCCCCACCGGCCTCTTCGTTCGAACGAAAATGTATTTCCATACAAATTTTTCAGAAAGTGACAGATTGCCAAGGTTGCAGGACACAGGTAATGCAATTTTTGGATTCGTGACCAATTTAGCATCACCTAAACATCAGTACTTCATTGAACTTGATTGCTCTTTTCAGCTGTCAATCCTCATCCTCTCGATCGACTCCAGTTACCTCACTTTTTCTTCGGGGAAAGAGATCTTCGATCTCTATGCTTTTGCCAAGCCCACAGCTAATCTAACACACCTAGCACAAGGGTCGCTTGAAGCTTACTGAGCATTAACTCAGAGACCGGAAGCAACAGTGACAGGCAACTGATGCCACCGCCCAACGTCTGGCTCGTAGCCCAGTCATCTGCCGTAACAAGTCACACAAGCCCAGCCGTCCAGGCCACCAAACCGAGCAAAGGTCAAAATGTCCAAGCATACGACTCTGTCCCCGTGCGAGATCGACGTCGAGTGAACTGTTACCATACACCACGACTGCAGAGTCGCGTAAGATTTTACTATCATTTACTACCCGGCATCTGAAGTTGCTCTCGTTTGAACGCGACGCGACGAAATGGGACGGCGACCGGACACGGCCCCGTCGCCGTCGGCGGCGAGGCGCCGGTGCAGGCAGTGAACACCGGAACAGCGAGCGTCTGAAACACCTGTCCGCGGCCCACTGATTATACGCGGAACTGCCGGCTTGGCGCCCGCAAAGCACCAAACGGTCACCATCTAGCTTGCCACATAAGGCCGAGCAAGGCCATAGCGCTAGCTCATTGATTGGGGATAGCATACAGCGACCTTGCACATAACGTCATAGCCTTCGTTAGACGATGCTTATATGATTGGGCCCGTTTAGGTGCAGCTAGATCTTAGTTTAAATTGAGCTGACGAACAAAGGTTGACACTTTATTAATCATCTCAGGTAAAAGTTTAAATAGTCCGGCATGAGCTATAGCCGGAGAACTCAGAATCTTTCTGTAATTTGATCAAACAAGCAGATGATGGATGGAGTTCGTATATGAGCTCTTAGGAAGAATGAGATGATCGATCCCTACTTTTCATTGTTTCTGGGTTTAATTAGGATCTTTACCAGGCCAGCTTATGCAGTGCAGCCATGAAGAATTAAGCAAATCACTTCATGAGAAGATCACCGGGCACGTTAAAGGCCTCACCAGCAGCGGCGCCGGCCCCACCAAGCTTGTCACCTGCGGTGTCTGCGTACAATTCGCAGGTCAGTAAGCAATCAGCGTTAGCCGCCATGGTCCGTATCAACAACGATGCTTTTTTTTTTTTGTCCAATGGTTGATTAGAACGTAAGATGACCGAAGACGAAGGCGTGTTAGCCTCGCTGCTAAGTAAACCTGTTACATCGATCGCAAAAGGGGCGCATCTCAAAACGCCATTGATGGCATTCTTCTGCCGTAGACCACTGCTCGGTCGCTTGATCGTGTCTACGTGTATGTGGAAAACATGCGCGTCAACTTTGCCTTGTCCTTTTTAACATTAACTCGTCCGCGTTCTTACTGGGTTTGCATTGCTCGGGATAATGCGGAATGGGGGTCGGAGCGTCCGGCGGATGACTCGTGTCGGACAGGTCACAAGAAGAAACAATGTGATCGATTAGCCTATAAACAAATAAGCCCCGCGTTCCTCGCAAAAAAAAAAAAAAAGCCCCGCGTTGCTCGTCACATAAATAAATTGGTTTCGTAGTTTTCCTTAGGCAGCTTCTGTTTGGCTGCTGGGAGCATCTAGCTAGAGGTTCCGATCCCACAGAAATTTATCAAAAAAGTTGCAGAGCATCTTTGGTTGGTGTCAAATCTTGCCACGTCTAAGTTTAGTCGTGCCACATATTCTTAGGCAATTGTTTGGTGCACTACTGTAATTGTGACAAGTCACATTTTCTTAACTCCCTGACCCACACTTCATACACACAATTTTTTGACTAAGTTTGCCACACTTGTGGCTAAAAATTTGTTGGCCAAACTTTTTGTGGCAAGCCATACTTACCTATTAAAGTTAGTTATGGCAATATTATGCTTAAAACAAACATGCCCTAAACGCCCCCAGGGTTAAGTAGAGAAATGGGGACACTACGAGGATTACTAGCAAGGTAATAAATACTAGCATATCCTCCACTCGGAGTAGGCATCATCGTATAGAGGATGCTAAGGTTCAATAGAGATAAAAAAAATGTATAATAGTGTATAATTATGATTTTCTTCCGTCACAAAAATCACACAAAATAGGCTGGTCTCAGTTATAGCTCTAAGTTTAGGAGCGTAACTTGAACAATATATGATCAGTTCAATTCTTCTATTAAAAATAGTTACTACTATACTTTAAGAAAACAAAGGAATTGAGAACTCTTGCTGTTTGGATTGCAGGAATTAGTAACACAGGAACTGAAAAATAAAAACTATAATAAAGTATTAAATTTGAATAAGTTAAAAGCTAAATAACAAAAAGAAATCTGTTTCACCACTCCGAAGCACCATGTATCGGCCTATATGGAGATCAGAAAAGCCTTATCCACTCATTGCCTCTCGGTCATTCACTGCTCTCTTCGTCCCTTTTTTCTTCCACTTCAACTTTGGAGCTCCGGCAACAAGAGCCATGACAGATTGACAAAGCTCCGAAGCTTAAGATGCATTCGAAGGGCTGAGAGCACTGCTGTGCTCGTCAAGAGAAGCTACGGTCATGCGATTAGCAAAGTCGTTAGCTTCCCTTCAAACACAGGAAAAATTCCCAAGAGCTTTGAGTGGATTTTTTTCATTCCTCCATTTTGTACTGGAGGGGGCACCGTTCCTGAGGAAAGGAACTCGTCGTTCCTGCGTTCCAAACAGCAAACGAAGGAAATTTTCCATAGGAATGGATTCCTCTAAAATTCCTTTAGAATTCCTTCAATCCAAACTGGCCCTTAATGGGTTGCATAAAGAAATAGAGCAGCTGCATGCTGGATTCGATTTGGTTCTGGAACGGTATGAAGGTACCAAGAACAGAAAAAATTAAGGGGCTGTGTTAGATCATTGGTATACAGATCAATCTATTTCAGTTGTTTGCCACGTACGTAATACTAGTTTGAGATACAAACGCCAAAGACATTACCCTGCAGATTCTGCAAACAAAACCAAGGTAATGATCATCATTCGTTGCGCTTCATATAATTGTAAAAGCAGCAAATCCTGGCGAGTTACAGGATTCAAAACTAAAGCCGAACAGTTTTGTTATGTAGTACTAGTATCAATCGAGACGCCCAGTCTTATAGTATATATATGGATTTGACCAGAGTATACAGAAATGGCTGGATAAGACAAATTTAACAAACCTTACAGAAATGGACAATAGCTCTCATATTGTATGCCAAGGGCAGATTCTGGGCCGCATGTACCACCCCTGAATTGGATCCTATTAACTCTCTGCCATAGTTCATGAAATGATGAACATATTCAACAACCTGTGTGTACTTCAGTTGGCGCAAGTGCACCTGCAACTTCAAGCAAGTGAAATAAGGCTCCTGACCAACTAACTTATATAACGATGAGAGATTTGCTTATGTACAGAACAACCTATGATGCACTAAATGATGTATACATGACAAATGCTCTCAAGTACCCCAAAATTTCAATGTACAGCCTTAACCACAAATTCGTTAAAACTGCAGATGATGTAAAAACTTTGTGATTCAATTGATAACTCTACCAACCAAGCAGCATGACCTGACTACACATATATGATGGATCAAAAGGTGCTACATAAACTTTATTATTCAGAGAACTACTGATTAATTGCACCTATACAAAGATCAATCCAAGTTTCATCTATTTAAAAGGACCGATGCAAAACTATAGCCATGCTATTGACAATAACACTTACATTTTTAGCAGAAGTCTAATCTTTTGCCATTTTCCATCAGGAAATGTTCGATCACATTATTGGTCACACATGTGTCACATACTTATAGTTCGACATTAACCTATCACAAAGAAATAATTTCATTATAACTTACCATATCATCACAAACTCACAGAAACAGTGATATGGAAGCAAAAAAAGTGAAGATCAAATCAACTTGTTCACAATCAGGCACTAAAAATACTCTCAAGAACAGAGAACTTTCAGACTGCCCTCCTCAAGCGCACGGGGGAGAGGAATGCGACTCATTTAAACCAAACTGATCAGTAATCCTAGAAATAAGCTTGAAAAAACATGATCCTACATATGTTGTACTATCCTCTTCCACTATGTATCATTACCAAATATTAATGCAGATGTACTGTTAGTTTCAACTACTATGCACATATATTCTGCATAATGTGGCTTCAGGTATAGGTTAAAACAGCACACATTTTGAGCCATATTTCTGACTTCTGATTCATAATATCTATATAAAAGAATGAAAAATACTAGGAGTTTCGTCAATGTACCATCTTAAGGGACAATAATTTCCAGTTGTAAGCCCGGCATGGTACTCTCAGATAATGTCCAGTTGTACAATCCCCTGAAGTTCAGGCCCCCAAACTATGTGAATGTATATAAACAAACAGTGGAAATTCTACTTCATTTAATTTTCACTCATACTATTGGATTGCATTTACTTGACATTTTTTTCTCTCAAACATGCAGGAGAGCTGCATATCATTATATCAAAAAGAAAATTTACTTGACATATATTCCATCAATAATGTGAACATTGTGAAGTGAAGTTCAATAACAGCACATGTACTTTTAGGACTAACTAGGACATATATCTAGAAACAAACAGTACCTCATTCAGAACATGTGTCATTCTTTTTAAGACCTATGCACTGTAGGGCTCCTTTGGATTGTTGGGGTTTCATTTTTTTTGCGACGAATTGTTGGGATTTCATAAGAACAAGGTCCTATGGAACAAAGGAATGAGGTAGCAGAAATTCATATGGATTGCATTCCTATGCCCCAATTCTATAGGAGAACTAACATGAGCTCAAAACCTCATGTTTAGAGGAATCCAGTGCAATCTCACTTATCCTCCCTTCCAAATTCTTTTGTTGCTTCTTGCGTAAACATCACTAGCAGGTTTGTTCCTGTGTTTTGACTAAACTTGTAGGATTCAATATATAGTATGATGCATTTAGTTCCTGTATCTCCATATCCCTCCATTTTTAGCTTTCAGACTTCGTTGAGCACTAAAAATAAGCATGACGCCCTTCAATGATCATGACCACATTCTTAATGCTGCTTTTGGTGACTGTAATATGTAGCAATGGCATAAAAAATGTGACTAAAACTTGTAGACTGATTGATACATGGGGAAGAGTGACGTGGCTAAAACGACATATATACATGCAACTTAGAGATAATTATAGCTTTCTAATGTGCTTTACGTTTTTGTACCAGCTTAATATGTTGGCATTGAACACCAAAATATTTTCAAAACTTTACCATTGTGGTAGGAAAATATTCCTCCCTATAATGTTTAACAAGCCTGAATACAGAAAATTACCTTATCTGTTTACTACTTACAAAAGTAACAGTAACAAGAACAAGATACTTCTCACCAATGTTCCTCAAGCGACACATTTAATCATACATTCTTTTCAACCCGCTGTCCCTTTATCATGTGGACCTCTCCAAATACCACAGTGCCTTCCCTAATTTAGCATCTACGGTATCAAGGCCCACATTTTTGCTCCTAACCCATCATTTTCGTATTATGCCTCCGTCCCAGTATAATTGTCGTTTTAGCTCTTGGCACGGATATTAAGGAAAATTGGTAAAGGGTGTGTTCGTTGCATGGGGTCTAAACTTTAGAGGGTTCATATCAACGAATATTCTAATTACAAATAAAGTTTAATTACAAAACTAATTTCAGGACTCCGCTCGAATTCGCGAGACGAATCTAATGAGGGTAATTAAGGTGTGATTAGAAGATAGTTACTGTAGCATCACTGTAGCAAAATATAGATTAATTAGGCTGATTAGATTCGTCTCGCGAATTAGAGGGGGGGGGTTGTGACATAGGTTTTGACATTAAATTAATAAAAATATTCTTAAATAGCAAGATTCTCTTTGATGTGACAGGTCTAAAATTCAGAGGGGGTAGAGAGAGATAGAGATAGAGGTGTATTGGAATCAGATAAAGTTGCATCAGGAAGTGAGAATAACAATTATTTTGGGAAAAATGGATGAACCTAAAGTGACAATTAAACTAGAACGGACGGAGTATATTTTACTATCTCAGATTTTACGAATATCATTATTGATGTACTAGCGAATAGACAGGAAATAATTTGTATTTAATTTGTACATAACATCTTTTAGGTAACATAATAGCCTAGTAGCCCATATACATACCTACTACTCGTGAAAATACCATTTCACAGCATTGTATTAAGAGCTATATTTTAAAGTTTCATTAGGTAAAAAGGATATCGTCAACTTCTTCTCCAGGTGCATTTTTTTGCAGACTCCATGATGTTACTCATGTTCAGTGTGCATATTATAAACTCAAAAACTGCATCTCAGATTGGAAATCACTCAATATAAGAAATGTAAAGTTCGTACCTAAAATAAAAATTTAGTGTACTACAACTTACATATGGCTTTGGGTTCAATTCAGGCTTTAGGGATACCGCATATCAATATACTTGTGTTTATATGATCTCGAGTGTTGTATACTCCACATGACCACAAGCATGCCAAAAAGTATAATTATAATCCTCAGCTGCTCAAATTAGCACCTAGCCCATGCCGTAGATGTACTAGTTGATGCGTCTAATTACATATTTTCAGCCATTGGTTAAACAACATCAAAGGGTGACTCAATCTAACGAAAATGATCTTAACCTTAAGTAAAGATATTGCGAATTTGTGGGCCTCGACAATTAATTACTCCTTTTACAATCCATCAGCTATTCTCAACTATGGAAGCATAATAACATTTACATCCCGACCTGAAGAATCGGAGTTTCATCGCATGCATAGTAAATTGGTTGGTCATCATCTAACTGTTAATGACAAAAACCTGCTAAAGTGACAGAACTATGTGAGGAGAAAATACCATTCCCCTTACTTATGAATAGATCTTTGAATCATTATTATATATTCTACAAACATATTAAATGTCTGCACAATAGAAAATTAAACGAAATCATTAGGAAGCTGCCTCCAGACACAAATATTTATCTAACAATATAGTGATGAAAAATTACACCAGATGTTTATATGCACAATTTATTATTGATTTTTTTCGTATTGAGAATAAAAAATAGAATCAGCTAGATGATCTAGCAACTGGATCATAATGGAGATTGAACGCATTAGTACCTAGTGTGTGACTGTGTGCACGGGCAATCCCTTTCAAGGCATGGATACGCAACCGGTATATAGTTTTATCCTCACGATGGAATCCGTTTTGTCCTGTTGAAGAATTACTCAAAGCTTAACTCAATGTCATCGTTCTATATAAATTTTATGGACCCAAAGCTTGAGTTAGCAATACGAATTAAAAAGAACACGTGTTAGTTTTAGATATGTTGTCAAGCTTGTCAAAACCATAAATCACAGGAAAACTTGGAAATTAGGATCAAATATAATTCGAAAATGCCATCCACATATATATTTTGTTTGGTGTCAGGTTTGATGCAAATACATATACATGGCATGCAATTAAAACTAAAAACAAAGAAAGATCTATACATGCACTTTTCGTAACTGTAATTTTCATGACACATGATCAAGTTGTTAAAGAGTAAACAGAGATCGTTTGATCTAGCTGCTGTTAAGACTGTAACAATTAAACAAGAGCTTCAATTGAAACTCTATTTTTGCCCCCCGAGGCATGGGTCCTCCCGAGATTACACGAGTATTTCAAACTTTTTAGCTACTACAAGCAAAGAAAGAACAACAGCTAAACGTGAAGAAATAATTCCAACTGAAACTCTATATGTGGCATGCATGCAGAAACAGCACTGGGCGAGATAGCTGTTGGGAGATGCATGGATGCAACTGATGACCGATTACAAAAAATGGAGCACTGAAGCCACAAATACAAGCTTGCAAGGCTGGAGATAGTGCAAGGCTAGAGTAAAATCCCAACAGGATGCCGAATCAATGGTTAACCAAGGGCTCTATTCCGCATACAATAAAACGACATGTATTTCACACTGTTCCTGATTTTCAACACGGAGGATCGTATTAAGAGGACTGGTAAAATCCAACCACAAGCGAGTTACAAAAACAAAAGGGTCTCTGCTTGGTCTAAACGCTTATATGATACCGTCGACAAACACTAATTCTCTCAAATTAAGAACAGAAAGCATATACACACATGCAAGCAGGCTGATCACACTGAACACAAGGCAAACAACAGCATGAACGAAACAGCCAGTTAACCACCAAGAAAACTCATAGCAAGCTCAATCGCAAGCATTATTGAGATACAAAAATCACCAACCGGACTTGGAAATGAAAACGAAACCTTCACTGCCAAACTCCACGACAAGGCAAAGTAACAAAATACTATGAACCAGCGGTAAGCCGCATAATAAGATGCATGTACACTTTAGCAGAAGGTAATGACGAGGGGAAACGTGGACTCACCGGAGCGGAAAAGATTTCCAGATCTGGCAAGCGCCGCCGCTGGTTGGCACCCTATTTCCACTTGCAACCAAGCAGATCTGCCTCCCACCACCACACCTCCATGGCTGTCTCTCACACCTACCACAAAAGACTCACAGAACCACATGATATCAGAAAAGTTAAAGGGGGGAAAAGATTCAATTGTTTTCTGTGAAATCCGCGAGGAAGGAGTGGAGAAAGTAGATAAGCGAGAGAGAGGACGGGCGGGCGAGGGAGAAGGGGTAGCAAGGATCCGTTAAGCAAACCTGGGGAGGAGAGCAAAGATCAACCTATGTTAATCAAATCATCACGTGCCTACTCCACAGTCCCAAGCTAATAATCCATCCTCGGAGGGCACAAAGACGGCAAAGAGAAGCTCTCAAAAAAAGCAATGAACAGAAATTACCAGGCGCGAGGATCCATGGCGTGCATGAAGCGCAGCGACTGCCATGAAATTAAGAGTACCTTATTCCACAGCGTAGGGAGGCCATGGGAATCCGAGCGGGAAGACAGGATAAGGTTTCAGGTGGGGACGGGGCCAGGCCGGCAGAAACAGCAAGCCGAACAGTGCTCCACGGCGACCGATGATGTACAAGAACGGCAGCACGACGCAGCGATGGAAGTATAGGCGATGGAAGTATAGGAGGGGGAAGATGGATGTTGCGGAACAAGTCCCGAGAGTAGGGAGAGAGCTGACAGAAAGAGAAGTGAGCACGCAACAGCAGCTGCGTCTAGGCTTCAATCCATCCATCCGTCGTCTTTATCGGCAGCAGCAGCCGTATTTAGATGCAGTCTGGCCGCTGCGTGCTCACTCTCTTCTGTCAGCCGCACCACCACCATCACCAACGCCCGTCCCATCCCATCGCCGACCAGCACTGCTGCAAAGTGCATGCCGAGCAGGCGCAGCAAGAACTCGACACGCAGGCAGAGATAAATAGGAGCTGAGAGAAAGAGATCGAACCCCGTTACTCATGAGCTTCATCGTCGTCTTGCTCAAATTGAGGGAGGAGGAGGCTTAGAGGCGCTTGTGGGCAGATCTGGAAGAGGGTTATCCTAGTGGCTGGGCTTGCTCAACCGTTTTGGTGGCATAACCCATCCAACCGGAGGCTTATATAGACAGATGGTCCACAAATTACTCGTTGCTAGGGTTGCAGGCATCACGGTTGAGCACCAAAACGGTTGCTAGGGTTGGACTCCGAGGGATTAGGCTCATATTCCATTCACATTTGTATTTCGGACCGTAATAATACATTTATATTTTGGCGAAAATTATACGGAAAACAAGGTATCTTTTATTACTATATATTATCATGATGTAATTGTACGTAGATACTTAACTTAAAATTCGATGACAAGATGGTTGCGCTCACATTTTATGTGTGGTCGTGAAATTTATTTGCGCACTTACGACACCTCTACTTTTTTTGTTGCTCTAGCATAGCATATATTCGTTCTAGTTGATCGACTTGTATATTCTATATTCTATTTAATAATTATGGATCCTCGTTCTTCGTTTATGTGTAGTTATTAAAAGGAGTTGGCGTCTTTTCTTTCTGTCGCGATCGGACTATTAAAATTATTGCGTCCACTAGTCACTGTTCGACACATTTGCTATTTAGTCCAATAGAAGTATGTAATCTCTAGGATTAAACGTGCTCTCTTTGTTAATATGTCTGTTATAACAATACCATTTCGACAACAAAGTATGAATATCTCTAGGATTAAAACTTGAGTACTCTCTTTGTTAATATGCGGCGTTGGTTAAACTACATACAATTCAATCAGGGTCATATACCTAGTTAATATTGACAGGATCCTCAATCCGTCTCAATATAGTTAGCATTTTATATGTGTATACGAAAATTAAAAGGGAGGTGAAAAATATGAGTGCATAAAAAACGAGAAAAAAAAAGATAGAAATGCATTGGAAAGAGAGAAATGTGCATCGAGAAACGAGAATGTCAAGTATTTTGATAAAACTATAGAAAAACTAAAATGCCAAGTAAGAGTAGAATTCTGGAACAGATGAAACAGAAGAAAGCAGGCAGAGAAAAACACTCTGTGGCGTGAAAAGAAAATCGAAATTCGGAACAAGCCCGTGGTAACAACCGACGGAAAGCAATCCGGCGTTCGAAAGCAACTCTGATTGTTGTCTTGTTTCGTGAGTTCACTGGACGTGACAGCAACACACGGCACAACCCACTGCTGCACCGCCTAAAGCATTGTTCCAGTCGTCGCAGACAGTGACAAATTCAAAAAAGTGTTTTACTATCCAACTAAAGATACTCCATACACTAGCCGCAGAAGATCAGCAGCAGCCTCCCAACGCCATGACCTACCAGGAGCGAACACGTATGAGGCCGGGCTCCTGGCGCATTCGAGTACATCAGGGCAAAAGCGGCCACGGACCATCGAATCCGATCAGGTTTACATCATATTTTATTGCCATTTCTGGAGTATTTTGCAGTGATCCAGAAGGCACGGCCTGACCACGACCGTGCGCATGAGTTCTGTTCGATCTCCAAAGCTGGGGTATGTCCTTGAGGCTTTATTTATTTATTTTTTGAATGCAATGAGATTATGTTAATTAATGAAATACGGAGTCCCTCCATCAAGACTCAATTGACGCCGCCGAAGAAGAATAACGAAATCGAAGCCATGCCCACTTCAACTGTGGATGAAAAACGTCAAGCATTATTTAAGCGTTAAGATCCAACGTTTTAAAACAGATTGTCAAGCCGGATCTAGCTTTATGAACGAGAATCAGCCACATCACCACTGATAGGATGAGAGAAAGATCACATCTCACTAGCCTTTCATCGTGCCCGGATCGAGCCACAACAGAACATGAAAGATGCTAGAGAACCTTATTTCAGAGCGACAACATCGTCTCCGCCTCACGGTTGCCGTTAGAATACATATAAATCTCCATATCATCTTGCCGAGAAAGATGCCGCCATCGTTGACGCCATGTTCTTCTCTCACTGTTATAGGTAAACCAACAAACTCAACCTCCTCGATGAGGAGAAGGGAACACAAAGACTCGGTATGAAATGAGTTGTTGATGAGGTTTTAGATTTTTAAAAAGTATTTATGTTTCTGCAGCTTTTGAGGAACGTTTATCTAAAATTCAGAATTATTTGTTTAATTGCCTGGGCCCCTTCGTAAAAATAATGCAAACTAAGCGTAACTGCTGGTTAGGCTAGTTCTAATGGGGTATTTCATTTTGTTGTTTCCAAGAGTGCCACATAAGCAACAAGGTAATTACTTGATGATTGAAATAGCTCACGCAATGCATCATTTCATTTTCACTATTTCCAAGAAACATATGCAAGAGACAAACTGTGTTGGAAATAGTGCAGCCATGGTTTCATTTAGATGAAACACCTTCCCTCACTCTCTTCATAATTCTGTTGCCATGTCATAAAAAATGCCTATGTGGCAGCTCATTTATTGAAAATAAAACTCCCATTAGGAGTAGCCTTAGGATCTGATGGTGGAGCCAACCAACCAAAGTCAAGTCACTAGAAATGAGTGTCGCATTTACCGCTACTTGTTTTAGATTTTAATTACAAATCCTATCCCGTAACTTCACACAATTGACTTTACTCCTTATAAATGCGTTTGTTGCAAAAATCATCCTACCCCACTTCAATCCAACATAGGTTATGAAAAATTCCATCCGTACCATCACTTTAAATGCACTTTTCATCTATACCATCACTACATGTCAATGACATATAGGACCAAACCCAACATGTCATTGTTTAGCGTGATGGTAGAGATAAAAAATCACTCCAAAGTTATGAATGGAAATAGCCCAAAAAAATAAATAGACTCCCTCAAATAGTTGAGTGTGTTCTATTTGGTTGTGCTTCAAAGCGTTCAAGACATAATTAAACCAGTAAATTCTAGTGCGGCGGACCACAAATACGACTAAACTGGAAAGCTCAACTCGGCTCAAATTAATCGACTTATCTAGCGAGTGTATAGGGAATTTACAGAGCCCAACTCTTTTTAAGCTAATCTCTTTTTTTTTTGCGAGAACTTTTTAAGCTAATCAGCAACACCGTGTGTATACTAAGATCTACCATATATGCGTCCTCAATTTTTTTTTGTTATGCATCCATAAATAGTTAGATGTGGTATTTTTTCTACCTATGACGAAGTATTGCAACATTATCGATTTTTTTCAGCAACACCGTCTGTATACTCCTCTGTAAGATAAGATCATGATACATAATCCTTGATGCGATCATGGACTTTAGTCACAGCAGGGCAGAGCCACATATATGGTGATGGGTGCGAATGCATCAAGAAATTACATGTATGTGGCTAAGTTTTACGATATATGCACCCTTAATTTTTCTTTTGTTATGAATCCACAAAATAGCGAGATGTGGTATTTTTTCTACTAGTATCTATGATGAGAACTTAACATAAGCCAGAGATGCAGTTCCGGCCGAGATTCCCACACTCATGCCTGCAAATGGCCATGGCAAAGAACCTCGCCTTTCCGTAAAGCGAGCGGGGTGGCTCGCCGGCAGGGCCCACGAGATTCGGAGCCGCATCGTGCCCGACGACGCATCGATCGGTGGATGATGAGCTACTCTGCCTCGCTAGGAGGGATCAATTAGTCAGTCCCTTGCATTCTCTCTCTCTCTCTCTCTCTCTCTCTCTCTCTCTCTCTCTCTCTCTCTCTCTCTCTGCTTTATGACTAATAGAACACACCTTATTCCGTCGCAGTGGGTCAATGGAGTGGAGTTTCGGGGGTGACCGATGTCGCATGCTCGGCCGTCCCTTTTGTTTAATCAGCAATCGTTATCACGCGGGAACCATCTCCGGCTTCCCTATGATGATGCGATTAACCAATGAGCTCCCTCGCAAAAAAAAAGATTAACCAATGAGCTACATGGTACTCCTACTGTAATATGGACCATGCTACACATACATTTCTAACTTAGTACTACTACGCGGCAGTCGGAAAATTCTGTCTATTTCTTTCATGCATGGTTACAGCTTTGTATCACTTTTAAGTCAAATTAAGTCTTCAGGACAGGGAAGGGTAGAGAGAGAGAGTTGTGGGCTCGTGTAGACTGCAGGCTAGGCGTGGGAGATAAGCATGCACTGGAACGGATCGCGTCTAGAGCAATCACCTATGCACCATGAGAGTTGAGAGAGATGCATGAAAGCGCATGCGTCAAAGCATTGATTCTGATGCGGATTTGATACTAAGCATCCCAAAAGATGAGCTAGGAGCTATCATATTTGTATTGTTCTGGGGAAAAAAGAAGAGAATGAGAGAGTGCTAGTAGCTCAATCGATCTCATGTTTAAGAGCGACTCCGCTCTTGTAAGGAACGAGATGCACTCTCCCGCGGTCTTCATATACATACACAACATGCCTTTGCAAGATCTGGCATGTGACTCTAGTCATTAAGCACGCTCTAATAAATCGATATCCTCACTCTCTGCATGCCGATATGTATACAGATTGATCCAAGGGTACGTACTCCTGCCATTTGATTCAAATGTACAAAAACGCTTCATAACTTTTAGATTTGTCCTTAGGAATCCAGAACTGCAGAATGTACGAACCGCAAGTGTCAAATACTAGTTCGTGATAGTATGATTACGGTGCTAGTGAATAGAAGCTAGAGTACTACTTATATACTATACACACTTGAAATACACTGGGATACTAGCCACCGTCGGTGTCCTGACCTTCCCCCATCAAACCGTTCTGCGAGGTTTCGGACTGGGCCCGGAATTAGCAGCAGACTAGATCTCAAAAACGGCAAGCCCAACCCGCGCGCCTCTCCTCCCCGTTGTCGTCGGTCAAAAACATAACGGGCCCAGCCCAGCCAACCCGGCCGAGTTGATTATGGCCCCTTCCTTATATTATTGCCTGTCGAGCTGCCGTATCCTCTGGGAACAAACTCCGGCCGCAGCCCTCGTGAACCTCTGGATCAACCATCAGAGGCCGAATTGATCGCCGGCCGTGCTTGGGATCAGTTCATCTGGAGCGCCCTTCATTAAACGGCAGGTAGTGAGTGCATCGTATCGGTGTTTTCTTTTTCTTGAGACCAAGACATCGGCGATCGGTAGGAACCCGCTCACATATAGGCAGAGTCTCAGTCACCAGGCCAGGCGGGTAGTGAATAATTGAAGCTTCGTTTCTGATCGCTCATCTTGCTTGTGAAAAGACCAGAGAAAATAATGCTCCCTATGGCCATGGCGGATCCAACAGGCCAGCAGTGTAGGAAATAATCCTTTCCTTTCTTGTTTAGTGATTTTACTTTCCTTAGTTTATTTGCTATGTTTAAAAAGCTAGCTGTGGCTGATCGAAGGCTAGAATTTTCTTTCCTTGTAATCGCTTATCTAAGCAGGGCAATAGCAACAAGAAACGGTGCCATTTTAGCAGCACCAAACCGAGATCGTGCACTTGTGTTCACGTGAGTTTTTCTTGTGTGCGCGTGAGTGTTTGGCCGTGATCTCGCCGGCAACTTGGGAGTTGTCTCTCCAGCGAGGTTTCTTACAAGTGGTATCAAAGCCGGTTACGAACCAGCGCGATAGATGGTGACGGGAAGGGCAATGGCAAGGCTGGCGCCAAAGAGCTAGCGAGACCTCCGGCGAGGGCATGGTGATCCAGCGTGTGATTCGTGAGGTGGGAGGCCGGACTAGCTACCCTGTCCTCACCAAGACCAATTACTCTGATTGGGCGCTCTTGATGAAGGTGAAGCTCAAGGCGCGGGCTCTTTGGAACACCATCGAGAAGGGCGGTGCCGACGCGCAAGAGGAGATGATGGCGCTCGACACCTTGTGCAGCGCGGTGCCACCGGAGATGGTATCGACGCTCGCCAAAAAGGAGACAGCCAAGGAGGCCTGGGACGCCATCGCGACCATGAGGGCCGGGGACGACCGCGTGAAGAAAGCGACGGCGCAGCAGCTGCGCCGGAAATTCGACCTCGCCACGTTCAACGACTGTGAGACCGTCAAAGACTAGGGGCTTCGCCTGGAAGGAATCGCGGCGCATCTCGCCACGCTGGGCGAGGAAGCGAAGGACGAGGATATCGTCGCGAAGATGCTTCGCAGCCTACTAGCTCGGTTCAAGTAGATCGCGATCGCCATCAAGACACTGCTGGACGTGTCGATGACGACGGTTGCCGAACTAACGGGCCAGCTAAAGGAGGCGGAGGAGTCATACGAGGAAGCGCCGGCATCGCTGCAGCACGAGGGCAAGATGTACCTCACGGAGGAGGAATGGAATGCGCGGCAAAAGAAACGTGAGGCGGATTCTGGTGGCGGCGCGTCGCGGCGCCGGCGGCGGTGGCAGGCGCGCGCGCGAGCATGGCGCGGTCCGCCGAGCGGGCCGTTGAATTCAAACAAGCCCATCGGCGATGAATGCCAACGCTGCGGCAAACTAGGCCATTGGGCTTGTAAATGTTCGTCGAGGCCCAGGAAGGAGGAGGCCCACGTCGTGCACGAAGAGGAGGAGGCCACGTTGTTGTTCGTGAAGTTGTCCTCCACAAGATCCACGGCGCTGGCGGCGAAATCAGCAAGCGCAATGCCGACAGGCGTACCGGCGACTCAGGCCCTACAAGCCGACTTGTTGCCCCAGGAGGCAGGACAGGCGCATGGCGATGGTGGACCTGCCGCGGCGAAGGCGCCGCCAGGCACGCAGATCGAGCTGCGCGAGGAGAAGGTGTTTGCCCACCTTGGAGAAGAAGGGGAGCGTGATGCCAAGACTTGGGTCTTGGACACTGGGGCGATGAACCACATGTCCAGTCATGGGCGCCGTTTGCAGACCTGGACACGAAGGTGTGCGGCTGGGTGCGGTTCGGCGACAACTCGGTGGCGCGGATCGAAGGAACGGGCACGGTCACATCCATGTGCAAGGACGGCGATCTTCGATCGTTTTCTGAGGTTTACTTCATTCCCCAACTGACTCCGGTGTGATGCGGATCGGGAGCCCGGTGGCCAACTGCTGGCGAAAGTGAAGCGCGCGGCGAACCGGCTGCACATGCTCCACATCAACATGACGCAGACGGTTTGCTTGGTGGTGAGTGGCCACGGCAACGAAGCGGCTGGCGCTAGCATGAGCGCTTCGGCCATGTGAACATGGCAGCAGTGAGGAAGCTAGCTCGGGAGGAACTAGTACGGGGCCTGTTGGAGCTCGGCCAGGTGACAGAGGTGTGCGCGGCGTGCATGGCCGGCAAACAGAAGCGCACCTCGTTCCTAGCACAGGCTGAGTACTGGGCGAGACAACTCCTCGAGTTGGTGCACGACGACCTGTGCGTGCCGATGACGCCTGCAACACCGAGCGGCAACAAGTAGTTCTTGCTGCTCGTGGATGACAAGAGCCGGTTCATGTGGGTGGTCATGCTCCCATCCAAGGACCATGCGGCAGAGGCGATCAAGGAGATCCAAGCTCGCGCCGAGGGAGAGTCCAAGCTGAAACTTGGCGCGCTCCGCACTAACCGCGGTGGCGACTTCAACTCGATTGAGTTCGTTGAGTTTTGCACGGCTGAAGGAGTCCACCGCCAACGCACTGCTGCATACATTCCGCAGCAGAACGGCGTGGTCGAGCGCTGGAAAGGCACAGTGGTGGCGACGGCGAGAAGCATGCTCAAGGCCAAGGGCCTACCCGGATGATTCTGAGGCGAGGCGGTGAGCACCACCGTATACGTGTTGAACAGGTGCCCGACGAAGAGCGTGGACGGCATGACTCCGTTCAAGTCCTGGCACGGGAAGAAGCTGGTGGTTAGGGGTGAAAGTGGTGTGGATATTTATCCGATCCGATCCGGTCCGAATTCGAATTTTGAGGATTTGGAGAAGCGTTTTACATATCCTAGAGGATCCGATCCGATCCGAATCCGATTGTATGCGGATGCGGATTACGATATGGGAGTAGCAAAATCCGACGGATATGGATTATCCGATATATCAAAACGGATTATCCGAAGCTCAAAATAGGATTATCGGACAATATTAGTCCATTTATACTTTTGTTATGTGTTTTTATAATATTTTAAATTGAGAACTTGTAGTTTGGATGGTAGAATTTCCTTGGCTAGTCTAATATTGCTACTAGCTAGTCTACATGCTCTAATGAATTATCGATCAACATATAATTCTCTACTAATAGGTGTCTCAAATCCGATATTTAAAAACCCGCTTCCGATCCGCTTCCGGTCCGAATCCGTCCCATTTCCGACATCCGAAAAAATCCGTACCCATGACCGCATCCGCATATTATCTGCTCCGCTCCGCATCCGATGAAAAAATGTGGATTAGGATATGGGGAAGGTGTTATCCGCTCCGATCCGATCCCTTTTCATCCCTACCGGCGATGCACCACCTCAAGACGTTCGGCTACATCGCCTACGTGCGAAACACGACGCCGAACTTGAAGAAGTTTGAGGACCGGGGCCGCAAGATAATCTTTATCGGCTATGAACATGGATCCAAGGCGTACCGTGCGTATGACCCCATCACGAAGCGCGTTCATGTGACGCGCGACGTGCTGTTCGACGAACAGGCCCATTGGGACTGGGGCGCTGACGGCGAACACGATGACTCCAGCAGTGGCGACGACATCTTCACGGTGGAGTTGTGGGATATGTGAGCCATTTTCTGGAGGAGCCACAGGAGGATCACCTTGTGACGGTGAAGCGGATTCTTTGCTATGTGGCGTGTACCAGCAATTGGGGGCTGTGGTTCGGCAGGAAGAAGGGGAATCAGGTGCTGTTGACAGGTTTCAGCGATGCTGATTTCACAGGAGATGTTGATGCTAGGAAGAGCACAGATGGGGTCATTTTCTTCTTGGCCAACAGCCCGATCACCTGCCAGTCCATGAAGCAGAGAGTAGTGGCTCAATCCAGCTGCAAATCAGAGTATATTGCAGCAGCTAATGCGACCTGCCATGCGTTGTGGCTCGCTCGAGTGCTAGCAGAGGTGCAAGGGTCTGCACCGAGTGCGCCACTGCTGAGGATGGACAACATGTCCGCCATTGCCTTAATCAAGAATCCGGTATTCCATGGACAGAGTAAGTACATCGAAGTCAAGTATCACTTAGTCCGGGAGTCCGCAGAAAATGGCCTGATCCGTGTCGAGTTCATCAGGAGCGAGGAACAGCTTGTAATTTTCTTTCCTTGTAATCGCTTATATAAGCACCAAAACGAGATCGTGCACTTGTGTACGCGTGAGTTTTTCTTGTGTGCGTGTGAGTGTTTGGCCGTGATCTCACCAGCAACCTGGGAGATGTCTCTCCGGCGAGGTATCTGATAACCAGGAGGGGCTCAAGCCCCCCCCCCCCCCCCCCCCCCCCAACATCCCGCAGGAGCATGGAGCCCCCCCTACATTTTTTTTTCCGCCATGGAGAAGAGATGGAATTGCTAGAGGTTAAAGACGACCAGGATACCAGCGCGAGTGGGCTTTAACTTCCGCAGCTGGCCCATATCCTAGGTATCAATTTAGCCCTTCATCGGAATAGCCCGTAAGCAATAGCCCATCATCTTAATGGCCCATAAACAAATAGCCCCAATTGTCTAGTTTCCTGAGGCCCAATTCCCGTACAATACAAGCAGGCCCGCAAGCCGAATAATGTTGTTTGCTGTGACGTCATGTGCAAGCCTAAATTTTAATTTACCAATTTTAGCATGTGATGGGTCATGAAACATTAGTAGTTCAATTTTCACCATAAATATCTAGATTCACAATATATTCAAAAAAGCATTGGTTACATAATTTTCAACTTCAAGAAATTGTTCCAACACTAATAATACACTTAAAAAGATATATTTAGGCGATTAGCAACAACAAAATCATACAAGAGTTTGAAGATATATAAAAAAAACACTACATGTCAGTGCCAAAAAACAATTTAGTGTATGCATCATTCTCTAATTCTTTTCTAATTTGAGACAACGTCATGTTTAAAGTCACACAAATCTTTTTTTCTTCACAAATATAAAAGTTTTTTTTTCCTTCAGCCTCCCCTACAAATTTGTCCTGGATCCGTCACTGCCTATGGCCGAGAAATGGGGTATAAGGAATCCACCTAGTTATTAGCAGTTGTCCTTCCGAAATGGAGAGATTTATGCATGATTAAGTAATGCTGTTACAAATTTGAACATGAATATCAACTGACTGATCGCACAAAAAAACAACCAGCAATTTTGTTAGGAGAAAACTACGGTGGGGATTACCCACCTGAATTCACTCTCAGTTTTATTAAATAAAATAATTATGTTTACAAAGATTGCCGCCCTGAGACTATTGAAAAGCATAATAAAAAGAGACACAAGAAGGAAAATTAGAGAAAAACATCAACAATCTAGATAAAAGTAAAACAATAAGAATTCCAATCGTCGATGTAGAAGAAATCCATCACTCACAATATCAGCGCCACCCAATCGAGAAATGTAGTCGATCCAGTTTGCTTGGTCACCAAAAACCTACTTGACAACTTCGTGCTGGGACAATTGAACCATCGCTCCCATCTTCATCTAACCAGGGTGTGGCCACACCTCGCCCGTCTGGTTGCCATTCTTCTAGGCGCCGTCCGATGCCCTTCGAGAGGAGGAAGCCTCGAAGGAGGGAGGGACGGTAGAAGAAAATGAGTACCTACTCAAGGCCTCACTAACCCGACTTCAGCCAAGAGAGACAACCGAAGAGAGCCAATACTCATCAAACTCGAAACCACCCTATCCACAACAGTCAAAACTGCAATTGCGGCTGACAAAGACCACTTTGTCTAGCCAGGAGGGGCTGGCAACTCAAGTTCCATTCGGAACAGTGACCCCCGACGCCCCAAGGGGGAAGGAAGCCCCAAAGGAAAGGAAAAAAAGATCACTGATCTATATGGTAGCGCCAACCACGTGGACTAAGGGGAGACGAAGCAGGATCCCAATGAGAGAACTCGTAGATCTTGACAACATAAATCAAAAGAGCAAAAAGAACCACGATGATGCAACGAATAGGTGAGGCTCCAATGTGACACCTTTGAGAAGGAAATGACGTTAGAGATGCCACTGCCACATGCCTTGAAAGGAATGGGTTTTCACCTAGAGTCATTGGCGGGTGCCTAGTTCCTGATGTATTTTTTCTTTCTTCATTCGCAAAAAAACATTGAAGGTATAGTATAAAAACAAATGTTAAATGTATATGGAGATAAAAATATTATATCCATAAACCTAACGAAATGATCGAAAAGGAAAAGAGAGACATGGCTTCAACGGGCCGTGATTTTTGATTAACGGGCTAAGACTGCCTTGGTGGGCTTTTTGGACTGCCCGGTTGTAGAAGCCTGCGCTTGAATAGCCCATCACCTCCTGTCCCGGTCGTTTGGCAGCAGGAAGCCAATAACAGTTACAGAATCTGTAGCTTCGTCGTGCGCCACGCACCCGAATTTCATGGGTTGCGGACTCGCAGGGGCGTCGCACGACGGCATGAGCACACCACGCCGGTCCATCAGATCAAATCTCAGCAACGATGCAGCTTGAGGAGGCAGACATGTCATGTATTATGATGAGAAGCGCCAGTGAAGCGCGTACATGGATATCATGTACGAACGATCGACGCGCACTCGTCCTGAGCCGGGTCGGTTGGCGCAGTGTTTGCCGATTTGGTCGTGTGAACTTGCTGGCGGATTTGCGTGACAGCCCAGCAGCCTGCTCTCGCATACCTATATAGCAACGGATCTGACGCGCCTCACGGAATGCTACTCCCAGCTAAAGGAAGGAATGCTTTTTTCTTTTCTTTTTTTCTTTTTTACTTTTCGGAATCTGTGTTACCATCTGCAGAAATTGCTACGCTCCCGAGTCACGAAATCCCAAGGGTTAAGCACTTAAGCCTCCTTCAAAGCTGCACGACTCTCTCACTCGTCACAGCAGGCGAGAGTTAACGCGATCAAAAGATATCCCGGTGATCCCGGCAGCCAAAGCGGCGAGCGACCAGCTTAAGGCCGGCTCGCTTCGGTGCTGAGCCCGTCTCCACCCCACCGCGTCACCCCGGCCTCCTTTCCTCAGCTGACGCCGCCGCTGCCCTGGGCCGTACACCCTCCAATCGCCGATCGCCGACGCGCGCTCGCCGGCGGATGCGGAGCGAGAAATCCAAGGTCGCGGAACACGCTGTCAGACGCAAGCGCACGGCCCCGGCGCGGAACTGGTAAGGAACCCCAACTTGCAGGCGCGATCGATCGTACTTGGTTATGTTAAAAGCCGCGATTTTTTCATGCTTATTTTGGGGCTTGGTATGTCGAGAACTCGAGATGGCGGAACGCGCTGCCGCGGTGGTTCTTGTCAAATGCCAGGAGGCACTCGCCTTCCTGGTGGGTTTTCAGTGTGCGCGCGGTGCACGGCAGATGCTCGATGATATGGCTGCGAGGAGTTTGTCCGTACCTTTTTCCTGCTAATCTTTACACCCTTTCTTCTTCCTTAGTTGCACGGTGCCAGGGCGTAAGAGTAGTGTTCTAATTGCATCTTCGATTTCAAATTTCCTGCAAACACCGCTTGTTTTGGACAATTTAATTAATTCGCCTGCTCTGACACTTCATAATGGGTTTGATAAGCGAACCATGCTCACTGCTACTTGGATTTCTCCTTGGAACAGGGGACTAGGCTGGTTAATCGATAAGTTCAACCCGGAGCGTAACACGACGACAGCGATGCTAGACCTGGTTTCCACTTTAGCTGAGGATCGGGCGCTGGCCGAGGATCTGCAGGTCCAAGAGGTTCTCCGGTTCTCAACTCGGTCAGAGAAGGTTTGTGCGCTTTGCAAACAGATGCTCCCGTCCCTGGAGGCCTCATGGAAGCCCGATAACTGCGATCACGCCATCTGCATTGCCTGCTTCTGCCAGTACGCGCCAGAGATTGAGGCCAGCGGGGTGCCCAGGTGCGCCGTGGCTTCTTGTGAATCTTCGCGCCTCTCAGAGATACATCAGGGGATCGATGTTTACCATGATGCCTTTTCCTCTTTTGAAGACATGGATGGCCGCAAAGGTAAAGAACCACTGGATGGCATGCTTCAAGAGTTCGGTGAATCCTCTCGTGGTGCAGATGTGTTGACTGGCAGCAACTTCTACTGCACAATATGCATGGAATCACTGCACGTCGAGAGCTCTTCCCCATCGCCGGGTGTACTCACACCTTCTGCATCGGCTGTGTGGGCCAGTACATTGCTGCGAAGGTGGAGGAGAATGTGGTGTCTATTGGCTGCCCTGACCCTGGGTGCAAGGATGGCACGTTACACCCGGAGGAGTGCCGTGATGTGATTCCGTTCCAGGTGTTCCAGAGGTGGGGTGCTGCGCTTTGCGACTCTGCACTGGGAGCGCTCAAGTTCTACTGCCCTTTCAAGGACTGCTCGGCTATGTTGGTCGACGATCATGGCCATGGTGAGGCTGCGATTACACAAGCCACGTGCCCACACTGCTCCCGGATGTTCTGCGCACAGTGCAAGGTGGCATGGCATGAAGGCGTTGCCTGTGCAGAGTTTCAGCGGCTTGGGAACGATGAACGGGGCAAGGATGACCTACTGTTGAGGAAGGTGGCGAAGAATAGTAAGTGGCAGAGGTGCCCCAAGTGCAAGATGTACGTGGAGAGGGTTGATGGCTGCGTATACATTGTCTGCAGGTACTGTTTCTCTGCTTGCAATTCAGATATCCTTGTGCACCGATCACAAAATGATGGTGTTCTTCTTTCTTCCAATTATCAGGTGCCGTTTCTGCTTCTGCTACCTCTGTGGATCCCCAATGACTAAGGGCGACCATCGCTGCAGCAGGTGCAAGCGAACCTGGTGAATGATCTGAAGCTGCAAATCCTGAAGTTATTAACTCTAATATTAAAGCCGTTCAGTTGCACTTATATATATGACTGAATCGGTTAGCATTAGCTCGTGCAATTCTTGACAGAAGTAGCACTAGAGCTTTGCTAGTAGACATCGCAGATTCTTTAGGAAATGACATGAGAGAATGGGACTTAGTCATGCAGTAGTATAATGTAATAGCAATATATAGGGGAGCAGACTTATGATGAAAGTATAAAGATGCGACCTTAGAGAAATGAACTAGACATGCTCCTTATTTAGTCACTTACCATGTGAATGGCATTTCATATGAACTTCCTATATTATTTTCAGATAGATGGTTCTCTATAATTTAGTTCGCGTTCACATCTGATTTATTCATTATGCTTTGAATCATAGCTTGTACAACTTAAGCGGGACATGTCAAGAAAATGACAGTCGAACATGTAAAGATCTGCTTTAACATTTTTATTCTAGTCTTTGCTCTGCTTCACCAACCTAGACATATATACAGGACTGACTTAACATCTAGTGTACCTAGAACGTAACCACCACGTCAGGTCAGTTTACAAGGTCTCTTCTGAAACTGAAAGAGAGCCAGTCAACCCATTGTATATTGTGGAACTTCTGCTAAATGGTCGTAAAACTTCAGTAGGACGAGTGAAATAATTTACTTGTGTATCTGTTCCATGTGAACACCATCCTGAGCTGCTTGTTTTTTATAGAACACAAAAGGCTGGTTCATGATCAAATGTATGTGCCTAGCAACTCTTTTGGTCTCTATTCATATTCGCATAATTTCTAGAAGACCGTCAGGTCCTTTCCTCCAATCTGAAACATCCACACACAGTAATGGAAAGGAGCATCGTTCCCTTGTTTGCTGATGGGCAGCCAGTCATTCTGATATGGCAAGATAACTTGGTTAACCATCAATTGGAATCTGATATGGCAAGATCAATACTCAAATGGTCTCCTCCACTGCTGATCCCGGTAATGATTATTGTTATCTGTAACGCCTACCGGTGAAAAAATTCTACTGCACCTTCTGCATGGAAATAGTTTCCCGCGCTTGTACTAGTTCAGGTTGAGTATCGATTTCTTTCTATGAGGGATTGAAAATGGGAGAGCGCAGTCACCAACATGTGCGCTCGTCACAACAGAAAAATTCAGTTTCAATGTCCATCAATGGAACTAAACATGATAATGAAATGTCAATAAATATTTTATATGCAACATACAAGTGGTGTTTGAGCTGCGTGCAATAAACACTTGAACTTTTACTATATCTTTTTGAATACTGAACTTTTAAAATTGGATCCTACCCTCCTTATATATACGAGGAGTATCCTCTGTTATAAACACAAGATTTTGATCTATTATAAAAAGAAAAAGAAAAGCTTCGTATGCATTTTTGTCTCCTAAAGATAAGATTATTCTTCTTCGTATCTCTAATTTCCCAACATACTATCCAATTAGGGCTGGGTTTCGGGATGTGCAGCCTCCTACGAAGCGTCACCGTCCTGCCGTCGAATGCTCTGCCGCTCCACAAAACGGACCCACTCTATGTTCCAAATGGACAGACATGAAAGGCAAAAACAAATCGCCGCCGCCACCCTGAGCAACTAACTGCTCGGCGGCCATGGAGACCTCCAACGCAGCAGCAGCGGCTGCTGGAGGCGGTTGGCGCATTCCCATATACATCTCCTCCGACGAGGAGGAGAACGAGGACTCCAACATCCCACAGCTGATGGCGGCGGTTCTCACATTCCCATCTACATCTCCGACGACGAGGAGGACGAGCACGCTCCAATCGTCGACTCCTACAGCCCAGATGACATCGAGATCCAGGAGGCCATCCTCCACTCCATCGACTCTTCTCGCGCCGCAACCACCGCCGCCGCAACCATCTGCTACTACTAGGTACACACCCGGTCTGCAAATGTCTTCTCATCAGCTTGCAAAGTGAAGGATCTTCCATTCAGAAAAAACTTACAAAATGGCCAAGCTGTTCGTGTTCGGTTCTCTTTGTCAAAACATTGGAGGTGGAGTAGCCTAACTTTCTAATAAGTTTAGGCATTTGACACCGAAAAAGAAAGGTAGGGCATGAAGCATATACTTCTTGTTTTAATGGAATTTTTTTATTTAATCAAGTTGTGCTTATAAAACATTGGACCTACACGTAATTAACTGTTCGAAAGTCTTTTGTGAAAAAATGTGAAAGCGGTGACAGTGTGTGCAGGAAGAGAACAACATGTATCTTTATTTTCATCACCTAAGCATTGTGTCTTCAGAATAAATGCTAGTAGTTATGTTGATAAACTTTAATACCAAAATGGTACAACACGATTTTTATACATGACCAATGCCGCATATAAAATACTGGAGGGAGTACCACAATATCAACACCGAGAGTAAATAATTGTATTTTCATAAATGTCTCTTTAAAAACAAATTCTTCTGGAGAGAGAAAAAATAGACATTCTGTTGACTGATTTGAACCATGATTGGAATATCTGAAGCTATTATGAGTGGACACATGCATATTTCTAGATTGCAAGCTGTGACATAGTCTTACAATTGCACTATCCTTGAAGGTACACTTGTTGAGTACGCTCTAGAAATAGCCATGGTTACCACATATGCAGTTGACCATGACTTGGGGCCCAAGAAGCCATTGTTCAAAAAGTATCATTATCATGGTGATTAACAAATTGGAAGTGATTATCCAAACGAGTGCATCTTACAAAGCTAGAAAGAGAAGATGGACAGAAAGAACTCACTCATATTATTTTTGGAAATAAAGGTTAGATCAAATGAACACCATCGTCATCAAGCACTAAGGTCCTCATCACCCCCTGGTGGCCATCTTCCACAAGCCACGGTCCCTATCGGACGGTCTGTATTGCTCGGCGTGGGAATCTCTTTCCCTCTTCTTTTTCTCCGCCTTCCCGTTCCATGCATGTGTCTCTCCGAGAATTCTCTTGGATTTCCAGAAGCCCCGAATCGATCACCTCCTCATCTCTCTCCGTCAAGCCGTCGTCCTCTCCTCCCTTATCGATCCGGCCTCTGAATTTCTTCGCTCGACACACCCTCGGAAGCAGGTAAAGGATTAATCCGTTGATACTGGTGGTAACCTGCCGGGGCCCGTTCCATCACATCGTGTTCCCATATACTTTATCATGTGTCTCCTGCATTCGTCTTCATCTTGGACCTTGGTAGGTTGATTCTTGGTTTTTTTCTTGCAAAATCTGCAGGCGGCGTTGAGTTGCACCGAGGTAGCGGGCGTATAGCCATAATCAGCTAGCTAGTAGCTCCCGAAGGCGATTTGGTCAAGATATCTTAACTGCTCGGCGGCCATGGAGACCTCCAACGCAGCAGCAGCGGCTGCTGGACGCGGTTGGCGCATTCCCATATACATCTCCTCCGACGAGGAGGAGAACGAGGACTCCAACATCCCAGCGGCGGCGGTTCTCACATTCCCATCTACATCTCCGACGACGAGGAGGACGAGCACGCTCCATTCGTCGACTCCTACAGCCCAGATGACATCGAGATCCAGGAGGCCATCCTCCACTCCATCGACTCTTCTCGCGCCGCAACCACCGCCGCCGCCTCCTCTGCTCCGATCAATGTCTCCACCGCTCTAGAATCCCCACCTGATCGCAAGGGCAAACGCAAGCTGTCATCACAAGGTACACTTGTTCACTCTCGAATTCCTGAACGATATCTTTGACACGTACGGCCATCTAATTATTTCGCCTAACCGCGCGCTGTAATCTGACGCCATGCGGAAGAAGACACGGCTAGCAACTCCAGGAATAGGCGTTCCAACCGCGACCACCACTTCGACTGCGCCATCTGCTTCGAAAAAGTTCAGGCCTCAGAGAAGTTTCCTGTAAGCAACTGTACCCACGCGTTCTGCAACAGCTGCGTCGCGGGATACGTCGCCGCCAAGATATCCGAGAACGTGGCCGTGATCCGGTGCCCCGACCCTGAATGCAAAAAGGGTTCAGTTGAGATTCAACTTTGCCGGGACATCATCCCCTCGGAGCTGTTCGATCGGTGGAACATCGTTCTCTGCGAGGCCGTGGTCGGGGGCGACAAGTTTTACTGCCCGTTCAAGGATTGCTCGGCGCTGTTGATCAATGATGGCGAGGTGGAGATCAGGGAAACGGATTGCCCACACTGCCGCCGGCTGGTCTGCGTTCGCTGCCGCGTGCCGTGGCACCGTGGGATCGAATGCGAGGAGTTCGAGAAGCTTGGGGATGACGAGAAGGGCGCGGATGATCTGACGCTTAGGAATCTGGCTAAAATGAAAAAATGGCAGAGGTGCCCCAAGTGCAAGATGTACGTGGAGAAGGTCGACGGCTGCGACTTCGTTGCCTGCAGGTACTGTTTCCCTGCTTGCATCCGTGTGCACCAACCTCAAAATGATGGTGTTTTTCTTCTGAATTTCAGGTGCGGGTTCGGCTTCTGCTACCTCTGTGGATCCCCATCGAGAAACCATCACCACAGCCGGTGCAAGCCAATCTATTGAATGATCTGAAGCTGCAAAACTCCCAAGTTCTTAACTCTATATTATATATGACTGTTGGTTAGCATAGGCTCGTGCAATTCTGATCAGAGGTAGCACTAGAGTTTTACTAAGGACAGTCTCAATGGGCTCTTTCATTTCACAGTTTCCTAAAGTGACATGTTCGCAACTTGATCTTCTGTTGTGAAATGAAACTGATTCTCTCAGTGCGTCAGAGTTTGATAGGCATGCGAAAACAATAAATTGATGCATATAATTGTGATCAAATATTGCATACAATTTTGTAGCCATCTAATTTTGTAGCCAAATGTTGACGATACAACACACGTGGCCTTTTGATGATACAACTCACATTAGAAAAAAAAAATGAGCACTTCAGTTCATATTAGAAAATATGAGCACTTCGGTTCACATTAGCTACAAGATATTAACTCAAGATGATCACTAGTAGCTGCGACATTAGAAAGTTCACTAGCAGATATTAAAATAAAGAGAAAATAAAATGCATGGACTGAACAGGTAGCTGATAACGTAACAGTAAATTTTAAACTTTAGCTCCATCTTCTCTCGGCTAAACTTGAACCTCTTCATCATCAGTGAACAACTTCAACTCCTTATGTAATGTCTTCTCTCGGCTAGCCTTTTCTTTTTCAGACATCTCGTAGAAAATTCTCCCCTTGTGTCGTTTGAGGACAATATGGCTGATGTAGGAAAATAACAAAACCACCTTGTGGATAGATCCTGCAATGATGATTCAAGTCAGACCCACTGTTTGAACAATTACAATACAATGTGGCAGCCAATAATATAATGCCAAATGCAATTTCCAGTGAACCTGATCAAGCTATTGTTTCTAGAGGTACTAACTATATAGATTGGGATATGATTGGATCAGTTATGGATAGTAATGCACTTATGGATAGTACAGAACAAGCCTAGCTAGACAAGGACAACTGTCAAGTATGGTAGTAATTCAGGGAAATCTAACAAATACTATATCAGAAGAGGTACTAACTATATAGATTGGGATATGATTGGATCAGTTAGTAATGCACTTATGGATATGTACAGAATTGCATAGCTAGACAAGGACAACTGTCAAGTATGGTTAGTAATTCATGGAAATCTAACAAAAATACGTCATGGCTAGACAGATTTTTTTTTTATTAATACAGCAACACTAGCAAGGCCTGAAACCTTGCAAAGAGCAATCAGAGGTGGTTATTCTGAGTCCAAGCATATCTACTCTCAAAATAGGCACAATTCTGAATAAGGGTGTGTTTGGCATGGCTTATGCTTATCCAAAAAATAGTTTTTACTTTGGCTTATTTTGACAAAATAGTTTATCAGCTTTTATTCTGGCTTATTTCGAGTCATGTTGTTTGGCAAAACAGCTTATAAAACAGCTTATCCAGAGTGAGCTGCAAAAAGCTACTTTTTCTGACTTATTCAAAACGGCTTATTCTAGTTCAAACTGCAAAACGGCTTCTTCTTCAAATGAGCCATAATTCTCAGTGAGATGTTTGGCAGGGCTTTTACCTTTTTCACCATAAGCCAGCTAATAAGCCACACAAGAAGCCCTTGCCAAACACACCCTAACAATCGAAACGTGAAAATGGGCACGATTCTTAAGGATCTGGTAGGAACTAGGAAATTTGAGCCGCTGTTGCCTCCGCAGCCAGGCCATCGACCAGCGACTTGCTGTGGCTGTGGCGCCGCCGGTGTCTCCAGGGTCGAGTCGCTACAATTTTTGTTATGATTTGTTTTATCATTAAGAAAAGTTGAAATATACCTTATAACTTTGCATGTTTGAACTAATATTTTAAATAAAATAAATAATTAAATGTAACGAAAAAATTTAATGACGTGAACAATTTAAAACCATAAAGAGTAATCGGAATCTCTAATTTCCCAACGACTACAGTCCACACTCCACAGCCTCCTACGGCTACAAGCCTACGACCCACCCGTCGACGCGTCACGAACTCACGATCCCCGCCGTCGAATGCTCAGCCGCCCCACAAAACGGACTCAGGCTCTGTTCCAAATGGACAGACATGAAAGGCAAAAACAAATCGCCGCCGCCACCCCGCGCGACTGCTCGCCGGCCATGGAGACCTCCAACGCCGCAATCGCTGTCCGTGGCAGCTCGCACATCCCCATCTACATCTCCTCCGACGAGGAAGACGAGGCCGCCCCCCTATTCGTCGACTCCTACAGGCCAGATGGCGGCGGCGGCGGTTCGCACATCCCCATCTACATCTCCGACGACGAGGGGGACGAGCACGCCCCGCTCGTCGACTCCTACGGCCCAGATGACATCGAGATCCAGCAGGCCATCCTCCACTCCATTGACTCGTCTCGCGCAGCGAACACGGGCCAATGTTTTAAATAGCGGGCTAAGGGGTTTAGCGGCATGTCTCTAAAACAGCTAATAGCGGAGCTAAATCGGGCTATAGCGGGAAATAGCGGTTTATTTGTACATGAACACAAATAGCGGTACACTGCCTCAAAAAGCTATAGCGGGCTTTAGCGGCAGCTATAGCGGGAGATTTAAAACCTTGACACGGGCTCCTCCGCCTTCGCCTCGGCCTCCTCGTCTTCTGCTGCCGGTGCCTCCGCCGCTCTAGAATCCCCACCTGATCGCAAGGGCAAGTGCAAGATATCATCACAAGGTACGCCTTATTCACTCTCGAATCCTTAATTCTTGGCACTTGAAACGTAGATTCGAAGAAATTATGATTGTACATTGTTCAAATTCTTCTAATCGGACGCAATGTCTGGAAGACGACCGGAGCAACTTCAGGAAGAGGCGTTCCAACCGCGACCGCCACTTCGACTGCGCCATCTGCTTCGAAAAAATTCAGGTCTCGGAGAAGTTTCCGGTTAGCAACTGTGCGCACGCGTTCTGCAACAGCTGCGTCGGGGAATACGTCGCCGCCAAGGTATCCGAGAATATCGCCAGGATCGGGTGCCCGGACCCTGATTGCAAGAATGGCTCAGTCGAGATCGAGCTCTGCCGTGGCATCGTCCCGTCGGAGCTGTTCGACCGGTGGAGCGTCGTGCTCTGCGAGGACGTGGTCGGGGGCGGCAAGCTTTACTGCCCGTTCAAGGACTGCTCGGCGCTGCTGATCAATGACGGCGCGGTGACGATCAGGGAAACGGAGTGCCCGCACTGCCACCGGCTGTTCTGCGCCAGCTGCCGCGTGCCGTGGCACTATGGGATGAAATGCAAGGAGTTCAAGAAGCGTAGGGATGACGAGAAGGGGGAGGATGATCTGACGAATCTGGCAAACGAGAAGAAATGGCAGAGGTGCCCCAAGTGCAAGATATACGTGGAGAGGGTCGAAGGCTGCGTGTACATTGCCTGCAGGTACTGTTTCTCTCTTTGGAGACCAAAGATCCTTGTGCACCGACGAGCACAAAATGATAGTACTACTCCGGTGTTCTTCATATTTCAGGTGCCGGTTCTGCTTCTGCTACATATGTGGATCCGCAATGACTAAGGGCAACCATCACTGCAGCAATTGCAAGCGAACCTGGTGAATGACCTGATGAAGGTGAAGAACTCCGAAGTTCTTCTACTCTGTATTAAGGAGTTCAACTGAGTTATATATGACTGTTTGTTAGCATTGCCTCGTGCAATTCTGATTCAGAGGTACCATTAGATCGAGTTTTACTAATTCCCATGGTAAATATTCTTTAGGAAATGACATTGGAGAATGAAACTCAATTATGCGATCCAATGTAATAGACATGTATATATAGCGGAACTGATGACTTCTTATGACGAAAGTATAAGGTGCTAGACGTGTTTTCCGTATTGAATCACTGAGCAAGTGAGCATACCTATGAGATGAACTTCTGTAGTTCTGTACTACTGCTACGGTTCTCTCTAAAATTTATTACATCTGGTTTTGCTATGATGCTATTATGCTTTGCTATGATGCTATGAATCATAGCTTGTCAAACGTTCCGTTCTGGCTACGTGTCAACTGGGACGGACGGCGCCGGTGCCCGAGACCTGCGGCACGTCGGCCCCCGCCAGGCCATGATCGGGAGCAGCCTTCCAAGCTCACATTCAGCTCCATCTCTACACCGTGCAGCGATGCCTGCTCAGCTCCTCCTCCTCCTCCTCGGTACCCCCATGTTTCGTTTGGCTCAATTTCGTTTTTCTTGCTCACGATCGCTAATCGGTACCCCCATGTCCCGGCGGTCGGATCGCTTAAGCTGGGGCCATCTGTGTTTATATTTTGAATCTCACCAGTACTAGTACATGGCAGCTAGGAAGACTTTCAACACCACAATGGAATTAAATGGGCGTGCGGCTCGAGCAACGCCGCAGTCGCGCAACACCACTCCGCCGCCTGACAACTTTTCTCAGCCGAAGATTTCGCCGAATCCTTCTGCTCGCCCAGCTGCACCTCCATGCTCGCCCAACCACCGCGAAGGCTGCTGGATGGGACGCGACACAACGGTAGCCTGCCGGCCAGGACGAGGCCGCTCCTGATTCAAATTTCAAAATGAGAGAGAAAAAAAAAGGACGAGGCCGCCGCTCCTGCTGCCCAACGAAACGGGCCTACTCCTCTTTTTTTTTTTTTAAGAGCAGCCCACTCCTTGTTCCCAAATGGACTCGACTTGAAAAGCAAAAACAGATCGCCCCGCCACCCCGTTACGCGCGACCCGCTCCTGCTCGCCGGCCATGGAGACCCCCAACGCAGCGACCGCTGTCGGCGGCGGCTCGCACAATCCCATCTACTACGTCTCCTCCTCCGACGAGGACGACGAGCGCGACCCGTTCGACGACTCCTACAGCTCCGAAGACATCGAGATCCAGGAGGCCATCCTCATCTCCCTCGAGTGGTCTCGCGCCGCAATCGCCGCCTCCGCTCCGGGTTCCTCTCACCTTACCAATGTCGCCACCGCTCTAGAACCCTCGCCTGACCGCAAGGGCAAGCGCAAGATTTCACCAGAAGGTACACTCTTTCGCACTCTCGAATCCTGAATTCTTTGACATTTCAAACGTAGATGCGAATGCGATGCAATTATCTTTGTGGTTTATGATCTTTCGAAAAAAAATCTTTGTGGTTTATCTAATTGTACTAGTAAATTTTTTGAAGATAACTCAAAGAAGAAGCGTTCCAAGAAGACGCGTTCCAACCGCGATCGCTTCGACTGCGCAATCTGCTTTGAGAAAGTTCAGGCCTCGGAGAAGTTTCCCGTAACCAACTGCTCCCACGCGTTCTGCAATAGCTGCGTCGGGAGGTACGTCGCCGCCAAGATAGCTGACAACGTAGCCATAATCGGGTGCCCTGACCCTGAGTGCGATGAGGGCTCGGTTGAGATTGATCTGTGCCGGGATATCATCCCCTCGGAGCTGTTCGATCGGTGGAGCGTCACGCTCTGCGAGGACGTGGTCGGGGGCGACAAGGTTTACTGCCCGTTCAAGGATTGCTCGGCGCTGTTGATCAATGATGGCGGGGAGAAGATCAGGGAAACGGAGTGCCCACACTGCCACCGGCTGTTCTGCGCTCGCTGCCGCGTGCCGTGGCACCATGGGATCAAATGCAAGGAGTTCAGGAAGCTTGGGGACGATGAGAAGGGGAAGGATGATCTGACGCTTAAGAGCCTTGCTAAAAAGAAAAAATGGCAGAGGTGCCCCAAGTGCAAGATGTATGTTTCGCGAAGGTCTGGGTGCTTGCTAATACATTGCAGGTAATTTATCTATCCTCCTACAGTACCTATTGCGCGTTATAGCATTTTTGGAGACGTAATGAATAAAATTATATGACACAAAGGTGGATAATGGATACATCATTGAATATGGCTGGTTGCGTAAACTGAAAAGGAAATCCAATTACTGTTCATGATAACTGCCTCTTGTTAGATACTGGGAATCACTAGCACATCAATAGAACCACAAAACAGAGTAGAAGATGATGACATACCATCACGGAATCACTCGATGAAGATGGCATCTTCTAGTTCGTTGGAGATGGCTTCTGCACTTGGTCTTGGTCACGGTGGTGGAGAGTCCTTCCTGGTGTTTTAGCTCTTAGTGGTGATAGGTCACGTTAGTTGCTTAGATTTCCATCTAGGGAACTCTTCTTCTATTTATAGAGGACGCTGCACACCAGGGGGACTGCACCAAGGATGGTTCTAATGCCCTCCCGAAGTCCCGATCAAAGGCTCACAAAATCAATTTGACTTTGTTCATAATAACTAAATTTCTGGATCACTTAAATATCTTGATCATCCAAATATCTTGATCTGCCGACCTACTATTTGGCCTGACAGATCAACCCAACACCTCTCTTATGGAAAATTGTTGTGGATGATTTCGACGACCACACTTATCGCCATTGCAAGCAACAGAACGAGGAGGGCATGGCGCTGGTGCAAAGTGGCTAAGCCTTAACTGGTGGCATGTTACTATAAAACGGGAGGATTAGTTCAATTCGTTAGCACCTTGTTAATAATTGGTTGCTTAGTTTGTTAGTAGGCGCCTGAGTTATAAAACCGGCCATTCTTTAGTCTGTAATCATCGAAGAGCAATAAACCTCCCAATCTCTCTTAATCCTAATCTCCCCTGCACGCTCAATGTTGGTGCCGTTTCTAAAATGGATTGCCTCCTTTTTACTCTTTATGGAATACATAATGTGCGCCCGTCTATTCTTTTGTGACGCAATTCGACTTGGGACAGTCATCTAAGTTGCATATTTATTATAAAATTTGTCCACTAATTTATTGTCACTATGGTTTTGTTTAGTTGACTTCCATGTGTCAAACTTTGATAACACCAATAGTTTTCCCTAGTGTCGGTGTGAAAACTGTGTGCACATGCGTAATGATGTTTCCTGTTGTTGGCGATGTTGTGGTTGTTGTTACTTTGGTTGTTCAATCCCTTTGGGTTGTAGCTGTGCCCAGCTACTATAAGCTTGTTTCTTCTTTATCAATACAATCGACAGCCCTCATGCCTGGCTTTTTTTAATTAAAAAAAATTGCCAACACCTCTGGCCCACACACACATATAAAAAGAAAAACTTTCAACAGCTACTCGTTAAAGAAATCTGATCACAACAGGGGACCCACAAAATCCTTATTTTCTACAGATTTAGTCCAAATGGACGTCGTAGGCATTTGCTTCCCATTGCTAATGATGTTTTTTACATGAATTAATTGTGTTTATTTTTAGTTTTTGTGGTATTAGGGAAAATTCTGGAAGCACCTCTCTTCCTTGACAGGTTACATAGATATATACATTAGGATGGGCTCATGGGCCTGTTATATACAGCCCAACACTCCCCCTCAAGATGGGCGATAGATATCTATCATCCCCATCTTGTTACATGCCATATCACACTCTTTTACTCCTAAACCCTTAGTTAAACAGTCAGCTATTTGATTACTCGAGTTTACATGACTCAACTCTAATACACCACCATCTAACTTCTCTTTGATGAAGAACCGATCAATCTCCACATGTTTTGTTCTATCATGTTGAACAGGATTGTTAGCTATATTAATAGCCGACTTGTTATCACACCAAAGCTTCAAAGGACCTTTTCTGAGAACATTCAGCTCCAATAGAAGATTCCTTACCCATAGCATTTCACATACCACAAGTGACATAGCTCTATACTCTGCTTCAGCGGTTGAGCGAGACACAACTGCTTGTTTCTTGCTTCTCCATGACACCAAATTTCCTCCGACAAAGACACAATAGCCTGAAGTCGATCTCCTATCATCAATGCAATTAGCCCAATCAGCATCACAGTAAGCCTCCACCTTAAGATGACCATGGCTCTTAAAAATAATTCCCTTTCCAGGACTACTCTTCAAATATCGTAGTATGCGATAAACAGCATCAAGATGTCCAGTCCTAGGATCATGCATGTATCTACTCACAACACTAACAGCATATGAGATATCAGGCCTTGTATGACACAAATAGATAAGCCTCCCAACCAATCTCTGATATCTCTCCTTATTCACTGGATCACCAGATTCAGCACATAGCTTGTGGTTTGGATCAATAGGTGTCGATGCGGGTCGACATCCAAGCATACTTGTCTCTGTGAGTAAGTCGAGAACATACTTTCTCTGTGAGAGAACTATGCCTTTTGGAGATCGAGCAATCTCAATACCAAGAAAGTACCTGAGTGCACCAAGGTCCTTCACCTCAAATTCTTTGCTCAGATTTACCTTTAGACGTTTGATTTCCATTTCATCATCACCGGTAATGATGATATCATCCACATATACAGCCAACACTGTGATTTTACGCCCTGAATGTCTATAGAATACAGTATGGTCTCCATTGCATTGCTTGTATTCCATAGCACATAGCGCACGTTTAAATCTGTCAAACCATGCACGTGGAGATTGCTTGAGACCATATAACGACTTTCTCAGTTTACACACCTTGCCAACTGCATCGGGCTTAGAAAAACCTGGTGGAAGTTCCATATACACCTCTTCTTGAAGATCACCGTGCAAGAAGGCATTTTTTACATCTAGCTGATATAAGGGCCATCCAAAATTCGCTGCACAAGACATGAGCATTCTCACCGTACTCATCTTTGCTACCGGTGCAAATGTCTCATCATAATCAATGCCATATGTCTGGCTATATCCTCTTGCAACCAGTCGAGCTTTGTATCTTTCCACTTTACCTTCAGGAGTTTGCTTTACAGTGAAAACCCACTTGCAACTAACTGCTTTCTTACCTGGAGGTAATCGTACAAGGTCCCATGTTTTATTTTTTTCAAGTGCTCTCAACTCTTCCAACATGGCTTCGTGCCATTTAGGATTTTGTTTTGCTTCTTTCCAATCCTTAGGAATGGCCACACATTGCAGTGATGCAACAAATGCTCTATATGCAGGAGACAAAGATGCATACGAGACATAGTTACTGATATCATCCTCATATCCATACCTTGGAGGAGGCACTCCTGCATTAGTTCGAGTACTTTGCCGTACTACGATGGGTTCATTATCAGGTAAAGGGCTTTCAATTCCAGTCTCAGAAGATGATGAGATATCTACCACTTCTCGCTCATTGTTAGACATTATAACTGACGGATTTTGTTCAGGAGCTGATTGTGGAACCGTCTCTGTGGTTTCATTTTGAGATCTGAACCTTTTTCTAGTGTACACTATGTTTTTCCACCTCTCACCCACTGAGCCATTTTTCTGAGATGTCGAACCTGACACTGCCTCTGCTCTCTTTGGTTGAGGTATTGAACCACCAATCACTGCTTCCATCTTCCTCGGTTTTTGTTCACATGACGCATCTGGCATGTCACCATTCTCCCCCTCTCGACTAACATCCTCCATGCTAGGAGAGTCAAGATCAGTGAACAAAGAACTTAAATCTGTCTTTTCTCCATAAAAAGGAACGGACTCCCTAAAGGTAACATCCATACTCACAAATAAACGTCTTTCAGAGGGACACCAACACTTGTATCCCTTTTGACTTGATGAGTAACCCACAAATATACACTTAACTGCTCGAGGATCCAACTTATCCACCGAAGGCCTATGGTCCCGAACAAAGCAAGTGCACCCAAATACCTTAGGTGGAACAATAAACTCATTCACTCCTGTTAACATCTCATAAGGAGTTTTCCACCCAAGCAATCTTGAAGGCGTGCGATTGATCAAATAGACAGATGTCATCACTGCTTCACTCCATAAAAATTTTGGCACATTCATAGTATACATGAGTGAACGTGCAACCTCCAAGATATGACGATTTTTCCTTTCAGCTACTCCATTCTGTGGAGGTGTATCAGGACATGTGGTTTGATGCAATATTCCTTGAGCAGACAAATAACTCCCAAATTCATTGTTCACATACTCCGTTCCGTTGTCTGTTCTTAATACTTTAATTCGAGCATCATATTGATTGCCGACAAGTGAGCAGAAATCCTTAAAACATTTAAGAACCTCATTCTTCTGCTTCATAAGATATATCCAAGTCACTCGGGAATAGCAATCAATAAATGTGACAAAATACTTCATTCCACTAATTGAGATAACTGGGCACGTCCAAACGTCGGAGTGAATGAGCATGAAGGGAGATATGCTTCGAAACCCCCTGCTTACATATATTGATCTTGTATGCTTTCCGTACTCACATGCGTCACAAATAAGTTTTCGCTTGTCTACATTACTCATCATATCTGGGAATACCTTGGCCATAGTGTCGAATGACAAATGTCCTAATCGACAATGCTCAAGTATCACCTTGGTCTCCTTTTCACCCATAGCAACAGATAAAGCAGTGCATGAGGTATCACCTCTTCTATCTAGGAACCATAGGCCATTACGCCTTATGCCACTACCAAGCATTCTACCAGTCCTTTTATCCTCAATTAAACAATTCTCTCGATCGAGAGTAATACGGCAATCCATATGATCCACCAAGGCACTTAAGGATACTAGATTAACAGGAAATGAAGGAACATATAAAACCGACGACAATGTGATTAATGGAGTGCATTGAACTGTGCCTACACCTTTAATAGGTTGAGCAGTTCCGTCGGCGGTTTGAATAGTTTCCTTTTGCATGGGAGCAAATGAATTATACGATGCAAATTCGCTTAATGTACCGGTAACATGCTTAGATGCACCTGAATCTAGTATCCAATTTGCAAGAGATGTACCTTTATTTGGATAAGCAAGGTTGACAAGATTCCCAAGGATTGTCTTGGTCTCCGTCAATTCTCTTGTGTTTGATGTTAGTTCTGCACTTTTGCCAAAAAATAACCGTCCCACCTTCTCCAGTTGGTTTGATGTCAGTAGTTCAGCCAATTTCTCAAATAACTTTTCCATCCCTACACTTTCTTCCATTGTTTGTTTCTGCTCAATACCTTGAGTTTCCCCCATCCTGAGCTAAACAGCACACGCAAGAAATTGCAATCAATTGCTCCCAACCTTCTGTAGACACAATCTTCCGGAGCCAATCTTGCTCACAGCCCTGCTCACCCCCGATTTGCACAAGCAGAAGCACTCACGCTCGTTGCTGCTGTAGCACCTTCAACCTGAGCCTGCACTATCTCCGTTGGCTTCCTTCAAGTAGAAGCTGCAGCCACAACAGAGCACCGCCACCACGCTCCTCTAATCCTCTGATTCCCCTCGAGCTGCCTGCTGCTCCTGCCGCCTTCTTTCTACCCAGAACTAGCAAGCAGCACGCACCTCCTCTCTCAACACAATATAGCACCAAATCCACACAGAGTACCTCCGATTTGTTGATGATGTGCCCTTCTTGCAGCTCTCCGTTGCTCAATCAAAGCACAGCCACCACCAATTCTACACCCAAATCCAAGCGGCTCCACTCCGATTCGTGCTAGAGCAGCCACCGTCGCAAGCTCGCCGAACTGCAGCGAAAATTGATCTCCGCCACTGGTCGCGCAGCTACCCGCCTCCAATCTGCAGCTCGCTTCAAGCAGCAGCTGCTCAATCTGAACTCCACCAAAGCTTCCACTAACAGGACCCGATCTCCTCTACCAATTTCAGACCTCACCACCAGCAATACAGGCGGCACCAGAAGCTCTTCCGCCTCCACACGACACCAACTTCTCGCAGCCAAATCGCAGCAGCTCCCACTCCAACCGACCTCCCAACGCAACACACGCAGCAGCGTCCTCCACTCCTCTCTGATTTGGAGCTCCACAAGCCCTCTCCAAGCTGCTCTTCCGTCGCTACAGGAGCTCTGTTGCTACAGTAGCCGCCGTCTCCTCCCGACTCGCCCAAGGCCCTGATACCATGTGGTATTAGGGAAAATTCTGGAAGCACCTCTCTTCCTTGACAGGTTACATAGATATATACATTAGGATGGGCTCATGGGCCTGTTATATACAGCCCAACAGTTTTCATACTCGACCCTTTGGATGTTGTTGTTGGGGAAAATATGTAGTCGAAACCACACACTATATGGGTTTGTTTCTTCTCTCATGGCATTGCGTTTCTAACTGCCGGTAGGTAAAATGCGATTAAGATATGGTTGGCTAGTTGGGTCATATGCTTCTTTTGAACAGTAAGTGTATTTCATACTCCATGAGTACCTAACTATTGGATTATATCAATTTCTAGCTTGCATGGTCCTTCGCTTGGCCAGTTCCAATTTGAAGCATGTGTCCGTTCAGTGTCCACTAGAATTTGTGCTCGTACAAGTTGTTTAGAATTATGAAGCATTAAATTTCCAGTTTTCGTAACCATGACACATATATGAAATATTGTCTTGATCTATATTCTTCTTTTTTTCAAGGTGTAATCAGTACTTCTGGTACAACTGCGCTGCACCAATGGAAAGTGGTAATCACTACTGTTCTAATTGCCGGCACTAGAGTAAGATTTTATCTGAAATCCTGCCTCTATTGCAGACACTATGTAAGTAAAAATACCACTTTCAGTCATTCATGATCTTGCTGAATTGAAAGACAAGTGGAAGCCCGCATCTTGTTTGTTGCCTTCCTGTTTTGATCTATTTACTGGGGAGATTTTACGATACTTTTGCATGTTGTATTCCTTTCCTAATTGTCCATGTCTTTCAATCTTTTTGTACAATATCTCCATGTCTAGTCAGCGTCGTCCCTTGCTTCTGAGGTCTCTACTCGTCTTTCTACTATATATTGTTACTTATCATTAAACACAAACTAAAGTGTGTCGTCAGCATCACTTGCTTCGTACCAGGAACTCTTAAGCTGGTGCTCATTTGTAGCGTCAATGTTCAGTCATCCACAGTACTCTCCAAAATCCTAATTGATCCCTTACTTGAAAGCATAGAATGAAAAGGACGAACGCAGCATGCAAACTTGCTTCTACGTAACCGGCTGATACATAGTACCCCTCTGACAAACTTGGGCAAAGTTTATTCAATCTGGACTCCGGGGTACTTGCTTTCCCTCTATACATAAGACGGTAATTATTTTTCCCAAACAGGTGAAAGGTTTACAGACATGTTAATTTTGACATAAAGATAGGCCCAGCGGCAAGTTACAATATGCCAATGTGCCATATGGCGAGCACCTTGCATCGAGAAGTGAGTCGAGATGACAATCTCACGAACCTGCTTGCTGAGAGTGGCAACTTTTGCCAAAGCTACCTGGAATGAAACGTGTGGATCAGATGATACATTTTTCAAGACGCCAATAGCTGCCTGACGCCGAGCACCGTACAGAAAGATGGAGTGGCGATTAAAAGTTCGGGTTTGGTAATTCGTGCGTCGAATCGATCATTCTGGATTGCTTCCTGGACTAACCATCACTTTAATCCATTTTGCATCCGTGGATGAAATCGGTAACCCGTTTCGGTCAGTAATCTTTGTACGAACCAAGCACGTTCAGTTTCATTATTAGAGTTCAAGCAAAGTTTGAGCTACCTACGTACGATGCATGACGAACCATTTCTCTACAAATTGCAAAGCCTCGCTGCTCAATAGCGCATCTTGCTGCCCACTGCTAATTAACAATAGCTGCTGCAAATTCGCAATGGCTTCTTCTGCTGCTCTGAAGATGGCCGCCGCCTGCCTGCTGCTCCTGTGCATCGCGTCAGACCTGGCGCGGCCGTCCCTCGCGTCGCTGACCGACGGCAAGGCTCAGGCCGCCGCCGGCCGAGCGTTGATGCGGGAGCTAATGGAGCACGAGCTCGCCGAGGAGCTGGGCCTCGCGGGCCACCGCGGGGGCGACCTCGGCGACATCTGCTCGCAGGCGTGCCAGACCTGCCTGATCGTGTGCGCGGTCACCTGCGTGCTGATCAAGGAGCCCGTCGCCTGTTTCGCCAACTGCACCGTCAACAGCTCCTGCTTCGGCAAGCCGGTGGCGGCGTTGCCGATGCATGCGTGAGGCGGTGGCGCAGCGAGCCTGAGCACGACGCCTCGGGCCGCCCTCTCCCCTGTGCATACTGGCTTGGTGGCTTGATCGATCGGTACGGCTACTGTGGTTGTATCAGTGCATATATAATGTGCTGCGCTATTGTGGTTGTGGCCTCCTCTGCCTCAACGTCAACAGGGGAAGGATATTACATTTGAGTCAAACGTTTCGATTTATTTTGTATGTGTGTCGAATTCTTTATATGGCATTGAAATGGTATATTTCTCTATTATATGCCACGAGCTTCTCTTCTCTGCCATTAGTTTCAAATTTTCCCTCTCTTGCATGCCACTAATTTAATTATGTTAATTACATGCATACATAAAATACGGTTGCTATTAGAGCCTTCAATTTTACCATTTTCAACTTAATTAAGTTTTACCTCTTTGTTATATATACACTCACATACCCTAGTATAGCCTCAAACCCTCAAATCAAATTGACATCGTATGATAAAAAGTCAGGGCTGGCATAAAGGAAAGACTATGAGGACGTGAAGGTCGTACTGGGGTCATCATCGTAACATAGAAGGTTAGTAACACTATGTAGGGACTCATCAAAATTTGTTGGGGGCCGTATGACCCCAATAAATAAGCCTAGTTTAATCCTACTTAACATCACCCCATTCCCCACAGTAAATTAATAACTATGCATCATTACTGGTACAAAAATGATAATTTAACAGGTGTCCTGAATATTATTTTAATTATCAGTCAAATAAAATAGAGATTTGGCAAAGTGTGGGCACTGAAGGTTGCATATAATTAGGTGCAGAATGTTCAATGAAAATATATGATTCTATCTTGATTCTCTCAAATAAAAAGGCAAATATATTATTTTTATGAAGTGAAAAATCAAAAGAAAAATGTCAAATTTTCATTTTATTTGTAGTCAAAGGAAGCTGGAAATTTATAAGACCTAAATATTTCATTAAAGTTGGGAAGCTGTTTAAGTGGCGAGGAAGAAGTGGTTTATGTGGTACACATGAGTAATAAATATGTATATTTAACTTGAAGGTTGGTCATAATAACTAACTAAAGGTTAGTAGTGTTTTATTTCTATTTTTTCACTTTATAAATTTCATTTATAAGTGGTCTATCTTCATTTACAGGGCATGTAAATAATTAAATATCGGTAGCATTCAATTTGTACCCTAGGTTTTTGCTTCCAAACTAATCGACGGTACTTTCTAGCAGATTAAATGAACCCGTCTATCAGCTAGGCTAAGCAACAGTTGGAATTACCAGCGAATGAGATTAAAACGCCGGAGAAATAACACAAAAACTCATCTCCGACAGCCTGCCTGCATATGGTTTTGTTTGCTCAGCCCCCTCTATGTTTTGTTCCCAGCTCCACCGTTGGATAATTATGAATTACTAACACAATAAAATAAGTATATGTAATGATTTGTTAGTAAACCATTCATCCATTGGAGAGATGTGTACGTTTTGGTTCTCAGCTAGCTTATCCATTGCAAAATGTTATCCACAACAAATGGAGAGATAATGAATTCATAATCCCCTCTCATTGATATGGTGCACAAGGAATTATATGGGTTTGACAAAAAAAATTATGTGGCATTTCTAATGTTTTATTCAGATATAGGATCTAAGACATGCGTCCTGTGAAGCAAATAAAAAATATATATTGTCATAAACTCTTGAGCAATTCCGACAATTAACTCAACAGATTAGAACATACATTATCGGACCACGTCTTCTTGTTGGACGTGAAACCAATGGCCACAAAAGTCACATAATCCTAAGAATTTTGCAGCATATGAATTTATCAAAACCCAAAAAAAAAAGAGCAGTCTATGAAACATTTTTGTAGAACCAGTAACACATGTGGATTTTATTTCAATTGAAGCAGTTTAGTGTGTCAATTGAATTTCTATAACAATACAAATTAGAAATTTGAAAATGATACCTATTTCTGACATTCCAAATAAAAAAGGCAAATTGGAAGCTAACGTTTGTCAACAAGAGCCTTTTTTAAAAAAGAACAGTTTCATCAGTAAGATTATATTTTTTGTCTCTTAGTACCAGGGATATATACAACTAAGCGAAAATATTTTGCCAGCTCAAAAAATCTGACAGTACTTCACTATCTTGATATGAACACGTACTCAATTTTTCCATGCGAAAATAAATGTGACATATAGAATACTTTGGGCTACGATGTTTTACAGCTCTTTCAGCCTTTCCGCATAAGGACAAAATTCCTCCAGAGTAAGCTAGAACTTTGATTGAGTGTATTCAGGAAAAGTAAATGGGTAGTTCCTAGTACTACATGTATGACCATAGAATATTACCAGGAAAAGATTATATTATTGCAATTCTACAGCATTGTGAGTAATTGATTGACGCATATGAGCTACACATTTTTGCAGGTAAAGGCATATAAGCCACACAGATACAGACAGGAATACTACGGAGTCAAATCTTAAGATGAAGTTTTATAACATAACTCGGCTGTAGCAACCGATTACCAGAGCACATTACATGAACTACCTGCTTGCAAGGCGATTGAAACGCCACAAACAAAATACAGGGATCAAGCTAGCTTCCTGAAAGTGACAGCTCGATCAGGAAGAAGGATATAAGCAAGGCACGCTTGAAAAAGATCCCTCTTAAAACTGTTGCTGGCCTTTCATCGGCTTGTCATGAGAATTCATGGACTCTGTTATTGTTCTCCAGTCCATGAACCCTGTATCTATGCGTCTCCCTCCTCGTCCTGCGACTTCCACTTTATCTTGGGTGGGCCAAATCTCACTTCATTGGACGATGATGACGCATCTTCTGTGTCGCCGATGTGGTCTTGATCAGTGTCACTCCTCTCCCTCTTCCTCCCTGCAAATCCTGATGACTCCTTTGCACCATTACTCCTGGCAAAAAGTGGAAGCACAGCCGATGAAATACGTGTGTTCATTCAACTTAAACCAGCACAAAAAGCAACTATATATATGTTGTTGGAATTATTGACCTAGGTCAATTGGACCGAAAGGCCCATTAGGGCCCAATTCAAACCCCTAATTAGTCGCCTTGATCGGGAGGCAAACTAAGCCCATCTAAGGGCCCGGCCCTACGCCTACAGCACTATAAATATAAGGGGAAACCCCTGGTTAACCCTAATCTCGTGTTAATCAAGCACTTAGCCGCCAGGGTTAATTCTAACCCTAATCTACCGATCCCTAAGGTGCTGGAAGTCGTGGAAGCATGGTGCCCTCGATCTACATCGACATCTGGCTCTTCTTCTACGTCTGCTACATCTACAGCCTCAACAGCCATCTACAATGGCTATGTTCATGACGGGTAAGTCAACTCAGTGTTTAATTAGTTAATTGCTAGGTGTGATCTATCTCTGACTAGTGATCCTATTAAGTTGATGACGTTTTAGTACCAACATATGTATGTCGTATGCATTTGCGAATCAATCTAAACCAGCACAACAAAGCAACTATATATGCGTGTATGCACTTGCGATGACAAAAGGCACAGTTCAGCATGCACACCTCTTATCTGCGGAGCTGTTGTTGCCATCAACTTTAGTGGTTTTTTTGAGTCTCAGGGACACGCTGACTCCACCATCCTCATGGATTTTGGCGGACTGCACCTGCAGCACCTTCCCCTCGCGAGCGAACTTGCTGCTGTTCACAATCATGTCCACCATATTCTGCTCGACATTGCTTATGTCAAAAAGCACGTCCACCTCTGGGTTTTCCTCCACATTATGTATCACCTGTTACAATACACATTCCTGTGAATCTTGGCAGCAGTTTGGAGCCGCATAAATTAAACGAGTGGTATAAAAATTGTAGAGCAATCGATTTTTTTCATGGCATCCACATACATACCCTGATACGAGGCGCAGTTGAGGGTTGCAAATCAGGGTTGAGAACCTCAAGGGCTTCGTCCTGTGGATGCCGCTCCTGCTCAGCCACGGGCTCCGGCTCGGGCTCAGGCTCCTTCTTCAGATCGAAGTCCAGGATACGAGCAGCTCTCCTCTCAGGGCTATAGTTGCTGCCGGTTCCTTCCATCAGCTTGACTAGCGACGACACTGCTGATGAATTTTTTGTTGTAAATAGATCGAGGGAAGGTTAGAGTGAGAGATAGACGATAGGGAATAGGGTTTTATAGGGTGTGGGAATAGTTTTTCTCTTCGTGTGTAGAACGTCTCATCGATCTTATCTGCGCTGATACGACCGTTAATTGTAGGGTGGCATTTTTGGCTAGCTGGTCCCATGCATGCAGTTCATACACGCAAAAGGCAAGTAATACTCCATGATTTCACTAATTCAAATTTCAAAAGAACCGCGTGGTAGTTGTCCATGCTTTACTTGAAACGGGCTAGCGTCTGAACGCTGTTGATATGTAATTACGTGTTCTCACAGAGCTTTTTAATTTCCTGATGTCCTGCACACGCACACGGCGTCATGCACATTCACCGAATTCTCACGCCAAACAGGCAAGTAGCAAATGTCTGGCGGCGCGTTGGAGTAATGATCAGCGAGATTACCAAACATACGGACGTGACAGTGTGTCATCTATTGCCTGTCTAAGCATATATAGCAAGAAATAAAAAGGGCATACCTGTAGCATGAAACACGTCTGTTTTCCATTCCTTTCACGTATTCCTATCATCATCTCCAGATGATAAGTCATAAGTGAGAAAATTAAGGAAGATACACTCAATGAAACTAGTCATCAGTCTTTAAAAAAAAACTAGCTAGTCATCAGAAATGGCAAACTGATACGAACCTCCAACCCATCATGATCTTCATTAAGCCCATGCCAGCCCGCGTAGTTGCGTGGGTCGGCCCAGTTTCCTTTATGGAGCTCGTCCAACTCTAAGGTGAGCCCAAGGCACATGACAGGTCCAGTTTAAAGGGTTTCCGCCAAAAAAAAAAAGGATGCGTCTCACTGCCTATATTTTAATTGGGAAAAAAATGCATGGTTTATATTAGGACTGGTCTGTTGCACGATTCCTTCTTGATACGTTGGATGATTAGTAGCATCATCACTTCATGGCCCAACAGTGTTATCTCTACAACTCATGAAATGGGAGGAGGTCGTCCGCCCGGCTTATTCCACGCACCGCCGAAACAAACGCGCCTCCCCAGCGATCCGCAATTCCCGTTCCCCAGCGATTCGCAGCTTGCGCGCTGGCCCGACGAGTCACCTGACTCACCCCCACCAGATCAGCTCCCCAAAATCCACTCCCCCACCTCCCCCATTCTACGCAATTCAAGCAACTCCTCAGCGAGATCGCCGCCGCCAACACGAGGTCGTCACCACCGGCGATGCAAGATTGCCGTCGCCACCAACGCGAGGTCGTCACCGCCGCCAAACGCGAGATCGTCGTCGCCTCCGATTGGAGATTGTCGCCGCCGACGTGAGATCGCGCAACTCCGCAAGCGACATCGCCGCCAACGCAGGATCGTCGCCGCAAGCGAGATCGCTGCTAACGTGGTACCTCGCGGCGACGCCAACCTAGGAAGGCTGCCACCGGTACACATTTCTTCTCCACCAACACGCGTCCATGGCACTCTGCTGTTGTCCCCGGACCACGGATCCCCTTCCAGTCCGTCTCCTCACCCTTGTCCCCGTGGGTACCTCCACATCCCGTCTCTTCGGCGGCGGCGCCACCAACGGCCTCGGAGATAGCAACGGAGGGAGCAGGGAATAGCAAGCCCAGGCTAGATGGAGGACTGGGGCGCGGCAAGGTCTGCAGGGGCGGACGATGCTAGATGTAGGAGCAGTCTGGACGAAGTGCAGCGATGGGGACAAGCCGGCACCGATGGCCATGCGCAGGCGAGCGCCCAGACAGCAAGAAGCAGCAAGGTGAAACAAATTCCATTGCCTGATGAGCAGAACAAGAGAAGCGGCAATGTGGAGGCACCGCAGGTCGCAGTGACGGCGATGCGCAGGTGGCGCCCGGTGTTGCCAATACAAAGAAGCAAGGTGAAGCAAATTTTCCCTTTAACATGTTGCGGTTAGGTGGATTGTCCAATTCAAATCTTTTGTTAAGAGTGCAGTACTGAGTACTGACTGCAGTCACCGCTGTTCAGGAGCTGCATCAACAAGTTCCTATGTTTATTAACTGAAACTAAGTGGCATGCTTAATTTCATAATATACTACATTTTAGATTAAAATTTAAAAGTGGATATGTGGTTAGATGACACTTCATGATATACCGCTTCAAATTGTTGATGGGAAATGACACTGATGGTACAGCTATGAATTAATGTAGGATTCCTGGTTATGCATTTGTGCATGTAGTGCTATGTGAAAAGAGTTCAGAGCTGACATTCTCTTATTGTGCCCACATTTTTCTGCGGCCCATTTCAAATAATAAGACCCGAACCAGGGATAATCTAGCAAAGAGAAAACATCTAGATGACTCGACTTGCTTTTTTTTCATCTCTTTGGTTCTCCATACTTTTAGAACTAAAATTCATTGATTTTTGTTTAATAATTCCAAGCACGATGTGCTGAAGCTATTGATTAATTAATAATGCTGTTCTGAATAGTTGTTTTAGCAATGCAGTTCAAAATAGATTGATGCAACAAGATCCACTCTCTATGCAAAGAGTCATGGCAGTGTAACCCTGTTATGAGCCTAAAGGTTCCCTGGTCTTGCATGCAGTCTTGAAAAGAGACAGCTGTTGACTACTGCCATGTGCTTCCTAAGAGAGAAGGGACATGCATTATTCTTGCGCTTAATACCAGTGTTCAGGTCTCCACATCGTGGTTGCCCTCTATGATACGCAGATGATCCATTTTTCTAATCCCTCCTTCTAATGTGCATTGTTTTGTTTGATGCATCTTGTGCCGATACACAGTTACAATGCGCGTAGTATTAACTCAGTGCATAGTAAAATATTGATGTTGATCATATCTGGATGGGTGATCAGCTTGGTTTATGAACTAGATTGATACAAAATCTTGCACTGGTATGGTTGCTTCAGAGATCAAGGATCTCAAGATTTTATTTTATTTTGTTGGAAGAAATCTCGTGTTTTTTTACAAGCTGTCTAATTTGCAAGTAACCTGATCAGATATATCCGATTAGATGTTTGCTAAGTAACTAGAATTGGTGATTTTTTTGTTGCAAAAATAACTAAAATTGGGGATTTATCCATGGAATGTACTATCACATGGCCTAAAACAAAATATCAGGATAGCCTGATGGATGTACTATAACATGGCCAATCATTTTGAGGTGATATGTTTCATGATACAATCGGCCTCGTGATTTCCTACCATTTTACAATCCTATCAAATTAAATTATGATTTCCTACCACTATCATATTTGAGATTGTCGTGATTTTATGAAGCAGTTATCATAAGCTAAGATTTAAGCACATAGTTGATAGAATTGCAGATAGTGGAGTGTTCCGAGTAGGATAGTGCATTGGAAAGGATTCGAAACAAATGCGAGCGCCAGCAGGCCGAGTAGATGGCATGATGCAGGCGGAGGTAGCATGCAGAAAGCTGTGAGCCTGTGACAATGGTGGGATCTGCATACACACAAGCTCATACTACATCAGCGAGGTCAATTGGACCTTCAATGTTTAGATCACACCTCTCTAATAGGCTTCCTGTGCAATTGTCCACAATGGACGCCATTGTGGTCATAGCAGTGGGCTGTTTCTGACTGACTAAAGCAATTTTATGATGTATTTGACCTATTTTGTCTAGATCTGAGGCACTCACCCGTAGCTGATTGCACACATCTTACAAATTCATGTATCCACGATGTAATTTACTCTTTTGGAAATGTAATACAAGAGTGTATTGATCACTTGTTAGCTCATTGGTCTTTCAAAAAAAAAAAAACTTACTAGCTCATTGGTCGATTCTATTTTGTTTGATCTGAAATTGTCAATATACCTGGACTGAGTTGTAGTTGCATGATGTTATTTTGTTTGATCTAAAACCTATAGATCTACTTGGTTCATATGTTTTAATCTTAGTCTTTTGGTTTAGTTATATACTTATATGTAAAGTAATGGCTGGTACCTTGTGTCCTTTTTTTGTCAAGAAATTCACTCTCCCGTAGCAACGCATGTCAGTATGTGCATGTAACTGACCCAAAGCATAACTCCAAATATGTAATTTTGTAAAGAGATACCACAATATATCCAATGTGTCTTTGTATCATCATGGGTAAAATATTTTAACAGTGATATTGGTTTCTATGAATATGATATTTATTTGTTTTTATCACATATTCTTATGATGGGCCTGTTCGCTGGACTTTTCTGGTGGCTTTGGCTGGAGCAGCCGGCTGGTTTGCACTCACATCGCTACAGTAACAACAGCAGAAAACAGCCAGAAACAGCCGCATGGCACACCAGCCGAACAGGCCCGATATTGCTAGACATGTGTTGTAAGTTTTCAATGTTCATTAATATATGCTATAGGCATAACGCCCCGTAGCATCGCACGGACACTCACCTAGTTGAATTTCAATCGTCATGCATGCGCCCTAACCGTGTTCTTGCCTTCGTTTTAATTCCATGCTTTCCCTTTGCCTAAAGCTAGGAGAGCGACAACGCAACGACTCAACTTATAATCACGTCGTTGATCATATATATTTAGTATCTGTTTCCACTTTCCGGTCACATCTGAAATCTAACAAAAGCCGAAGGAAGAGACTTTTCCGGTGTCGCATATCAATTAACAGAACAATCTTGTGCCACTTTCCAAGATCTGCACCATCTCCACATCTGTAGTTTAGCATGTAATCTGATATGAACACGTTTACATATCGTCTGTGACTAAAAGAAAACCTATCTGTTGGTCACCTTAGTTCGAAGCAAGCGCATAGCCCAAACCTCACCAAATCAATGACAACCATGTACACACTACGGAGAACACTCCTGACAACGCCAAGAAAAAACAAGGCCACCACCTCAACAACTGTACATGCGCAGCACACAACACAAGTGAACTGAACTCCCCTATATATTCAGTCGCCATTGCTAGTGCCACCAACTAACAGTCAGTAACAGCTGACTGCTATGAGATGCTGATCACGGTGGCGGCTCTCGTGGGCTCCAAGCCGACGCACTGCACCAGCCCGCAGACCATGCTCACCTCCTGATCGCTCACGGCCGCTGCCGGAGGCTTGTCGCCATGGCCGCCGTCACACACGGCGGCGCCGGCGTCGGTGCAGCACTCCTCGAAGCGGTAGCAGGTGACGAGGTGGTCGTTGGCCATGCCGACGGCCTGCATGAAGGCGTACACCACCGTGGGGCCGACGCCGCGGAATCCCCGGCGCATGAGGTCCTGGCTGATGGCGTCGGCCTTCGCCGTCCGCAGCGGCACCTCCCGAATGTGCCGGAACCGGCCGATCAGGGGATTGTTGCTCACGAAGCTCCAGCAGTAGCTGTCGAACGATCCAAACTCGTCTATGACCTGTGACCAGTAGTGTTGATTTGGCTTGTCATCAAGGTTTTAGCTTTTAGGTGCAGACAGATTGAGACATGTTACCTTCAGTAGCTCGCGCGCATTTTCGATAACTATACGCAGCCTATGTTCCGACAGCAGGGAGCTAGCAGGGCTGCTTGGCCCCAAAATTTTCTTCTCGTTCAGCTTTGCCACCAACGGAGGGTCAAAATCCATGAACACTTCCCTGTGGAATGTAATTCCATTTGTTTAATTAGGACCTTAGAGTGTTTTTACCATATATCACTACATTGAGTAAGAGTAAGAGCTTACCTGAAGGTGTCCCTCTTGCTGAGAATTGCAGGCCATGCCATTTCAGCCAGTGCACCGGACAGAACAAGCATTTCAAACAGCCTCCTGCAGTTTATGACTGAAAATTGTAACTTTATAATCTATATTGCTGATCATAAGTCCGGGAAGAAGTGTAGCCGACTTGATCAGGTTTAGAGCATACTTATCGTCGTGTACCGGGACTCCCCACTCTTGGTCGTGGAAGGCAGCATAGCAGGGATCTGTTGCAAGGTCAAATCAGGGAATTCCTTACAGTCAGCTGAAAGCAACTGGTCGTTAAAGGGAACAAGACTGAACAAAAGTAAGGGTTGTCACATTAGAATAAGGATGGTTTAGACTCACAAAAGTAAGGGTTGTCACATTAATTAGAATAAGGATGGTTTAGACTCAAGTGATGTTTGGCGACAGCATTAAGCATTTTATACTTGCAAAGATATATAAATTATTTTTAAAAGACTTATATTAGACAGAGCATTTATCGTTTGAACTTTTTGTTCACGCTGCTATAGACTTCAAGGCTAAATTCAGAATATTTCTGTCATTGAAAGAGGGGTCCCAGCCAAACAGGCTATCAGGTGTATGATCAAAGGCAGAAGGTAGGACTCATGTATAGCAGAGTAGGGAAAAACAAAAGAGACTGAACAGTGAACTTCCTACTAGTTCATACTGCCTGTCCTGAAGTTATTCAAGCTACAGATCGAAGCGATTCGTACAATTCTCTCACAGTATGTGGGTGCAAATCACTGCTACAACTACGGAAAAGCTACAAAGTAGTAACAAGTGAGGAACTCCAAATAAGTATAGTACTAAAAACAATCTAGAGTAATCATGGCTTCCAGCTGCCAACGGTCTTGAATAAAAGATGCAAAGTGAAGTTGTGCGTAAACTAAGAAGTACGAACGATATGATTAAGCATCTATCCTTAGAAAGAAAACTTGATCTGGGTCTCTGTAGTGCTTTCCAATAGAATGTTCTGTCTTTTGGCTAATGCTGTCGCCATTAGGCGCTAAAATTGGTTATATACTAAAACTAGCCAGAAGACAGGTTAGCAGAATGATTACTCTGGTTAATTGCAATGGTACTGTTGCCACTTTATTATTCAGTTAAAAGTAAACTTATAATTTGAAAGTATGGATGAACTATACATACGTTTCCACAAATATGTAGTACCGACATTATGCAGCCAGTGAGAAATGGGGATCCCTTTGGATGATAAAATAGACAAGTTGCTAGATAACGGACATCCCACCAAACATTTAGTGCATCTTTTATTGCCTCCTTTATGCCACCAAACGTTCGTGATGTCATATGATCTTACCATCATACGTTACCAAGGGTCGATGCGCGTTATATATATTGTCACAAAGTATGATTTACTTGCTTGCGATGAAAGTAAAACGTTAACATCAATGCAGTAATGTTTGTTCAAGGCTTTGTAGTTGAAACTCTGTTTTGACTCTGAATTCACCGTTTGACGGCGAAAAGAGCTTCACCCTCCCAGCAAGCGGGAAATGTGATTTGGCCACTTGAGAAGCAGTTAGCAAACAAACAATGTGCTTACACTCTCATAATACGGTGAGTATACTTAGAGATGAGAAGCAAACATCACAAGTCGCAACAACTCATAATCCCACTTCCGATTAAAAATGTTATCTAGGGCGGAGTCGGTTTAGCTTCAGATTATATCTAGGAGTCGTAGAATCTTTTGAGAAGTCTACTCGTACGTTGACGAAATATCCAATCATACTGTAGAAAGCGTCGGTCTGTCAAAAGCACTCCATGTGTCTAACAACCAACTATAAATGGTAAGCATCCCAATTCGAGCTAAGGACCCGGATCCAAACAGTGTACCGTACCCAACTTAATGCTATGATAACCACGTATATTATCATACTCCTATGTGCTTTTGATCATCTACGCAACATGTACGTACGTCTACTATACCCTTTGCGATACATGATCATGCATCATCTACGCCGTATTCATGCAACTGGCCGGGTGGCTGCGGTATCAGCTTTTGTTTTGTCTTCACTCACAGATGTCACGAAAGCACATGATAAGTTTTGACAATGCACCTACCAGAGTTAGGGGTAACCCAGGGGCACCTCGGCGGCCCCTGGGCCGGCGACGCTGCATCGCCGTTCACGGTACGAACCGCGGCCGTGACCGCGGCAGGAGCTGCAGGAGGACCGCCGGCGCTGGCCGCCAGCTTCCTGGCCATCGTCGGCCGAGCAGCAGGAGGCCCGGCCGACCCGGCCGCCCTCCGCCGCTCGGTTGGCGGGCCAGCCGGTCGGCCGATCCTGCCGGTGGACGCCCGGCTGCAGAAGGAATCGGTGGACGCCTCCGACGCGAACGACGCGCTGAGCGACGACGGCGACGGGCGGTGGTGGTGCGCGGTCCCCGTCCGCCCGCCGCCGCCGACGCCGCGGCGCAGCAGCTGCACCTCCTGCCGGCGGAGCAGCATGGACGGGATGCCCGTGGCGCGCGCCACGGCCGCCCCGGGCAGACTCTTCTTGGCCTTGTCGGCGGCGGCGTCGTCGCGCGAGCCCGGGGACAGGTCCTTCTCCCTGATGCCGCTCCCGGGCGGCTTAGGAGACGGAGACAGCCTCCGGGTGGCGCTGCCGGCCAAACGGGGAGCCACCGCCGACATGCCGCCGCCGCCGTGAGCGGTGGACCTGATCGGAGCAAGTAACGGTAGCTCTCCGGACTCCGGCCGCGCGAGCGTCTGTTAAGGACCGGCCGGTGCAGGTAAAGTGAGCGTTGTTGCGTGAGTGAAAGAGAGAGGCAGAGGCGACGATCGGAAGTGCAAGCAAATGATGAGCCGTTTAAGTAGTGCAACGCTTGGGCGTTGTAGTAGTGGAGCGCGGCGCTGTACGTACGTACGCGCGGGTGGTGGGTGGAACGGGAGAGGAAAAGAGAGGCCGGCCGGGCTGAGTGATGCGGACGCGCGCCGCGGCCGGTGGGTGCGATGCGATGTACGTCCCCGCCGCGCAGCGCGGTTGGTGACGCGTCCAGGTCCAAAACCGGCCTTCGTCGTCGTCGTCGTCGCGGGCAGCTATCAGGAGACTCTTCTAATCAGGCCGTACGCCGCCGGGGTTCGGGTCTTCACTATGGCGTACTACCAAGCCGCGCTTACGTACTGTGCAAATCATTCGTCACCGGCCGGCCGGCACACGCGACGCTTTTGCTCCGTGTCGAGCCGCCCGCGTGCGTCAAGCGGTGGTTGGCCGTGTGAGACTGACCGGTGAATCACGTACGCACCACCGGATCACAGAGGGTTCGGTTAGAGCGATCCTCTGATCGCGCGCGGATGACCTGTGTCCATTGCAAGCTCGATGTGTGGTGAACGTTGTTCGCGCCAAAACGGAGCTCCTCGTCATTTCGTGAAGTCTGCACGCACGCACGTCGATGTGGCGAACGGGGTGTTCGCGCCAAAACGGAGCAACTCCCTTCGTACATCTCTCTCTCCCTGCTATAAGCTAGATTACCTGCAAGGGTGTCAAACACATAAATAACAGGCGAATATCGGATAGGTGCTTGATCCATCGCTAGGCACATTTCTATACGATGACAGCGGACCACGTCAGTGGAGCTGCATTCCAAAAGATCAGGTATTCTCCTTATTTTTTTATAGCACACGGCAATATCTTGGCTATGTGACCTACATTAGATCTCTAATCATACACGGCAATATCTTGGCATCACCCTTGCTTCTTCCTTTTGCTGGAACATGGGAATTCCTTTTCACTTAGTCCCTAATAAAGTTCTCTACTTCGCAAAAAAAAAAAAGAACAAGAGAATTCCTTATTAGTTCCTGTGAAACTGCACTCTCCGGAAACTCCTATACGTACAACAGTACTTAAAGCAGCTGTACGTGATCATGAGAAATGTTGAGTGAAGTTAGTAAAAACATGATTTGGCATTTCACTTCCTTTTCAAACAAACAGCCAGAGTTCAGTTTTCACCAACATATGCTGAACTAGATCTCATGGATCATGACCACCAGAGCTTGGTTGGGGAAGGAAGACCTGCCAACCCTTGAAGTTCTGTTGAAATGTGTGTTCATAGCATCTCCAGTCAAAACAACTAGTAGCAATTGCTTATAAGAGCAGCAGAATCAAGTAGCTAGGCTGGCTTTTCCAATCCGTTAGTTCATCAGTCTTATGATGGCAGCTTAGTATAACCCTGAATAGGGAATCCGCACACCATCATATCATAAACATAGTATGTGACCGTACATGGACGAGGGATTTTCAATTTTGTATCGTTATTTTATCAGACGGTTGTTGATTAAGGTCGGAACTTTAGGCGCTACAATATATAGCCTCATTAGGATAGCTCCATGTTGGGTGGTTCATGATTTTGTACGAACAAGTTGAAACAATTTTGGAAACATGCATTCTTAATACGCAAGCGATACACGTAGAAGTAAAAAGGAACCTGACGTGTTCGTTCCCTGGCTTAGCAAGCAATACATATACAAAAGCAGAACAGAACCGACATGTTCTTTCTATAATTGAGCATTCTGTGTTTAAAATGACAAAGAGCATGTAGTGCCTTTCAACGTTTGCAATATGATTGAACCTGAACTAACCAATGCGATGTTTCTTTTCATATGTCCCTACACTACTATGCGTAGCACCAGCTTCTACTTCTTTTTTTATACATTATCATCGAACGTGATACAACTCAATGTGAAACAGTGATAGGAGTTGTTGATATTTTTGGAATCTCTTCTCTATTGCTCATTAGTCACATATATGTACATGCTACATATGGGCTGAGCCCAATACACTTACACATGAGGCCTAGCACAGTCCAACACTCCCCCTCAAGATGAGCAATAGATATCTATCATTCTCATCTTGTTACATACCATAGTACACTCTGTTACTTTAAAACTTTTAGTCAAGCAGTCTGCTATTTGGCCTCTTGAGTTTACATAATTCAACTCTAGTACACCATTATCTAGCTTCTCTTTGATGAAGAACCGATCGATCTCCACATGTTTTGTCTTATCATGCTGCACAGGATTATTAGTTATATTAATAGCTGACTTGTTATCGCACCAAAGCTTCATGGGGCCTTTTCTGAAAACATTTAACTCCGATAGGAGACTCCGTAGCCATAACATCTCGCTTACCACCAGAGACATAGCTCTATATTCTGCTTGAGCAGTTGAGCGAGACACAACAGATTGCTTCTTGCTTCTCCATGACACCAAATTTCCTCCAACAAAGACACAATAGCCTGAAGTCGATCTCCTATCGTCAAGACTGCTAGCCCAATCCGCATCGCAGTAACCCTCCACCTTCAGATGACCATGGCTTTTAAAAATGATTCCCTTTCCAGGACTACTCTTCAAATATCGTAATATACGATAAACAGCATCAAGATGTCCACTTCTAGGATCATGCATATATCGACTCACCACACTTACAGCATAACTAATATCGGGCCTCATATGACATAAATAAATGAGCCGACCAACAAGCCTTTGGTAGCTCTCTTTATTGATAGGATCACCAGATTCAGCACATAACTTGCGATTTGAATCAATAGGTGTAGATACAGGTCGACATCCAAGCATACCTGTCTCACTAAGTAAGTCTAGAACATACTTTCTTTGTGAGAGGACAATACCTTTTGGAGATCGAGCAATTTCAATCCCAAGGAAATATTTGAGGTGACCAAGATCCTTGACCTCAAACTCCTTGCTTAGATTCTCCTTGAGGCGTTTGATCTCAGGCTCATCATCACCTGTGATGATAATGTCATCCACATATACAGCTAGAATTGTGATTCGACGTCCAGTGTGTCGGTAGAATACAGTATGATCCCTATTGCACTGCCTGTATCCCATACCACATAAGGCACGTCTTAATCTATCAAACCATGCTCGTGGGGACTGCTTGAGGCCATACAAGGATTTCTTCAGTCTACAAACCTTCCCAACTGCTTCAGGTTTCGAAAAACCAGGAGGAATCTCCATATACACCTCCTCTTGAAGGTCACCATGCAAGAATGCATTCTTAACATCTAGTTGGTGCAATGGCCAACCGAAGTTTGCAGCACAAGAGATCAATGTTCTAACAGTGCTCATCTTTGCCACTGGTGCAAATGTCTCATCGTAATCAATTCCATATGTCTGGCTGTATCCTCTTGCAACCAACCTTGCTTTATATCTCTCCACCTTTCCTTCTGGGTTTTGTTTCACAGTGAAGACCCACTTGCAACTAACTGCTTTCTTGCCCTCAGGCAGTTTCACAAAATCCCATGTTTTATTCTTTTCAAGAGCCATCAACTCCTCCAACATTGCTTCTCGCCATTTAGGATCATCTTTTGCTTGTTTCCAGTCTTTAGGAACAACAACAGATTGCAACGATGCAAGAAAAGCTCTGTATGAAGGAGATAAAGATGCATAAGAAACGTAGTTACTAATGTCATCCTCATATCCATACCTCGGTGGAGGGACACCGGCCTTGGCTCTTGCATCTTTTCGTAGTGCAATAGGCAAATTAGCTAGAGAGGACCCTTCAATCTCAGTCTCAGAAGTTGATGAGACATCAACAATCTCTGGGCCATTATTAGGCACTAAAGATGAAGTGTATTGTTCAGTGGTTGGTACCGGAACCTCCTCTGCAGCTTGTGTTTGAGATCGGAACCTTTTTCTAGTATAAACTATGTTTTTCCACCTCTCACCCATCGAGCTATCTACCTGAGAGGATGTTGAACCCGTCAATTCCTCCACTCTCTTTGGTTTGGGAACATAACCACTGATCACCGCTTCCATCTTTTTTAGTTGCTGCTCATTTGAACCACCTTTCACATCACTGTTCTCCCCCTCTTGCTCATCACCATCCATGCTAGGAGCCTCAAGATCAGTGAATAGAGAACTCAAATCTGTCTTTTCTCCATAAAAAGGGTCAGACTCCTTGAATGTAACATCCATACTAACAAATAAACGTCTTTCAGTAGGGCACCAACACTTATATCCCTTTTGACTTGATGAGTAACCCACAAATATGCACTTAACTGGTCGAGAATCTAACTTACCCACTAAAGGCCTATGGTCCCGGACAAAGCAAGTGCACCCAAATACTTTAGGTGGAACAATAAACTCATTGACTCCTTTTAACATCTCATAAGGAGTTTTCCATCCAAGCAATCTTGAAGGTGTGCGATTGATCAAATAAACAGCTGTCATCACTGCTTCACTCCATAGAAACTTCGGCACGTTCATAGTATACATAAGTGAGCGTGCAATCTCCAAGATATGACGATTTTTCCTTTCAGCTACTCCATTCTATGGAGGTGTATCAGGACATGTTGTTTGATGCAATATTCCCCGAGCTGATAAATAACTTGCAAACTCATTGTTCACATACTCTGTTCCATTATCTGTCCTTAATATCTTAATCCGAGCATCATATTGATTCCCAACAAGTGAGCAAAAATCATGAAAGCATTTAAGAAGCTCGCTCTTCTGCTTTAAAAGATATATCCAAGTCATACGAGAATAGCAATCAATAAATGATACAAAATACTTCATTCCACTAATTGAGATGACTGGACATGTCCAAACGTCAGAGTGAATAAGCATAAAAGGAGATATGCTTCGAAGCCCCTTGCTCACATATACTGATCTTGTATGCTTTCCATACTCACATGCATCACAAACAAGTTTCGTTTTATCCACCTTACTCATGATATCTGGGAATGCTTTGGCCATAGTATCAAATGATAAATGTCCCAGCGACAATGTTCAAGCATTACCTTAGCCTCATCTTCACCCATAGCAGCTGCCAAAGCAGTGCACGAGGTAGCTTCTCTTCTATCCAAGAACCATAGGCCATTACGAGCCGTTACCAAGCATTCTTCCAGTCTTTCTATCCTCAATTAAACAATTCTCTCGATCGAGAGTAACACGACAATCCATCTGATCCACTAAAGCACTTAAGGATACTAGATTAACAGGAAATGAGGGAACATATAATACCGATGATAATGTAATTGATGGAGTGCATTGAACTGTACCCACACCTTTAATAGGTTGAGAAGTTCCATCAGTGGTTTGAATAGTTTCCTTTTTCATAGGAGTAAATTGATTATACGATGCAAATTCACTTAATGTACCCGAAACATGCTTGGATGCACCTGAATCTAGTATCCAATTTGCAAAAGATGTACCTTTATTAGGATGAGCAAGGTTGACAAGATTACCAAGTATTGTTAATGTCTCCTTCTGCCTTGGGAAATTGTTCAACTCATTATGCCCTTCTGAAGCCGCCTGTAGCTCTGAACACTTTGCCAAAAATATTTGGGCCAGCTTCTCCAGTTCTTTCGCTGTGAGGATTTCAGCTACCTTGCCAGCCACATGCTCAATTCTATTATTCTCAGCCATTGCTCAGACCCTAATCTTAGACTTGCTTAACTTCAAATCCTCACCAGCTATCCCCGCAACAAGCTTGTTAGTGCAGTTTTGCACAAGCAGAAGCTTGCTGGCGCCTCCTTTTGTCTTGCCACTTATTTCTTCCCAAACAAGAAGCAGTCACTCTGCTCCACTCAATAACACCACGAGCTTGCACAAACTTGGAGAAAGAGACTACCAGAACCTGTACCAATAATCCTGCTCGAATTCCTTTCAGAATGAAGAGTTGCTCACTCCTGCTAGATGTCACCTCCAATACTGCTAAATATCACCACCAATTGCAGCAGTTGCCCCTCAACAATCCGGCAAATTCAGCAGGAATTTCTCCTCTTTCTCCCCTACTACTGTAGCACCAACACCACACGGCTCTTCTCCAATGGTCTGCTGCTTGCCTCAGTCGCCACCAGCAAGCAAACAAGCTCTGCTCCTCAATCACTGCCTGATTCAATCTCTGCACAACACGGCTCCTTGGCCCTCTCTTGATTCCTTGCACAATCTGCAATAGCCTCTCAAATCTGAGAGCTCTAAGCTAGCTGCTGCTGCTCAACCTGAACGAGCACTCTCTCTGCTCTTCTCCCTCACGAGCTCCTCTGCAGCAGCCCAGCACACAGCACAATCAAGCACGCCCTCTGCTCTACTGCTCCTCACCTCGCGCAGCTCCGCCACACAGCACCACCAGCAGACATCACCTACGCCGCCGCTGCTTGCTCGCCGTCCGTCTGGGCCGCCACCTGCCCCACGCTACCACGTACAGCAGCTCCCGTCTAGCCTGCTCAGCCTCCGCGCGTCAGCCACGCCTGCGAGCGCCGCCTGGTCACGGCCGCGCCGTCGCCATCGAGGAAGACCCGGCTCTGTATACCATGTTGATATTTTTGGAATCTCTTCTCTATTGCTCATTAGTCACATATATGTACATGCTACATATGGGCTGAGCCCAATACACTTACACATGAGGCCTAGCACAGTCCATTAGGAGTCATCCAAGCTGTCCTGGGAAAAGCCTTTGAAGTCAAAGAAGCGAAAGAGAAGGAAGCTGCTGAAGGGAAAGCTGCACAAGATATTACCCTGGTTCGTGAAACAAGACCTAAAGAACCAAGAAGAAGCTCCAGGAATGTACAAGGAGGACTGAAGGTGGAGGAAATTGCCAAAAACAGGGCTAAGAAGCGGAACTTGGACGGTAATTCTGAACCTCATCCCACTATCAATTCTAGTAATTCTTTTGCTGTTCTTTCTGATGATTGTATCAAGCTGAAAGCTTGTCATATGGGTGCTAGTTTATCTTCCAATGATTTTGAGACCATAAATCTGATTAGAAATTTGGAGGATGCTAGAAGTTTCATCCAATCTAAAAAATCTTCAAATCCTGCTGATATCATAATAGAAGAGGAGAATCTTGATGACAGTTCTCCCAAATTAATCGATTGGATGGCATCTGAAGAGATATCTGAGGACTCTGATTCTGGAAATTTCATTCTAGTACAGTCAAAAAAGAAAAGTGCCAGAAAACCCTCTGTAAAAAAGGATCTCTGATGTCAGGATCCAATATTTCTCAGCCAAACTCACAGAGACCTGTGAGGGAAGCTGGAAGGAGGGGAAGGCAAAACTTAAAAGATTACTTAACGATAGGAGTTTTCTGGAATTGCAGGGGTGTGGGCAAAAAAGGAATGTCCACTTTTTTAAATAATCTTATGTCTGAGCATCACCCTTCTTTCTTTTGTTTCCAAGAAACGATTAAAAAAGACTATTCTGATGCTTTTCTCAGGAAAATGGATCCTAATGCTAATTACAAGTGGTACTGGGTTCCATCAAGAGGTAGAGCAGGTGGCCTCTTGAGTAATCTGTATTGATACACTCGAAATGGAGGATGTCAAGTATGGCAAATATATCTTGCAAAATATTGTGAAAGATAAGTTGACAAACAAAAAAGGGGTAATCATGAATGTTTATGGCTCGCCACAAGATGAGCTCAAAGAAGAGTTTCTGGCTGAAATGGCAACTTTCTGCTCCCATACATCAGAACCAATGATTATGGGAGGGGATTTCAATATTTTAAGATATTCTTTTGAAAAAAACAGAGAAGGGCCACTCAATCATTTTTCAACACTTTTCAATAATGTCATTCACACTCATGAGCTGAGAGAACTCAACATGAGTGGGGGCATTTTTACCTGGTCCAACAATCAAGACCCTCCCACCCTGGAAAAATTAGATAGAATCTTGATCAATAAAGAGTGGGAGATGATGTGTCCTTTGGCGTACAAAAAATTGTAAGAGACCTATCTGACCACAATTTGTTATTACTATCCACAGAAACAGAAAAACAAAGAAAGCCTAGACAGTTTAAGTTTGAGCTGTCTTGGCTAAAAGATGCCAGATTCCTAATTCTGTGGATATCCCTACTGGCAAGAACAATTCTGTGGATGTAATACAAGTGAAAGTCAAAAGAATTAAGAAATATTTCAAGGGATGGGGTTTTAATGTGGCAGGACAAGTGAAAAAGAGAAAAAATGATTTGAAAACAGAACTTAGTAACCTGGAATCATTAGAGGAAGTAGGTCCTCTTAGTGATGCACAGGCTCGAAGAAAAATGAATATTCAAGTGGATTTGTTGAAGATGTATGAAGATGAAGAATTATATTGGTATCGAAGAGTCCAGTCTAACTGGTTGCTCAAAGGTGACAACAACACTGATTTTTTTCACAGAATAGCTAATGGTAGGAAAAGCAGAAACACCATTTTTAGCCTCTCAAATGGGGACGAAAAAATAATAGGTGATGAGGCTTTGTTAAAACATGCTTCTGAATACTATAAAGAGTTGTTTGGGAAGGCTCCCGGCAACTTAATCCCTATCAATGCCGATATGTGGAATGATGATGAAAAGTTATCTGCAGCTGATAACAGTCTGTTAGATATTCCCTTCTCTGAAGAGGAAATAAAAAATGCTTTATTCGACATGGAAACTAATAAGGCTGCAGGCCCTGATGGGCTACCAGCAGAATTTTTCCAATCTTGTTGGGAGGTGGTAAAAAGTGACATAATGGCCCTGTTTGATGATTTCTATGAAGGTCGACTTGATGTCAGTCGACTGAACTATGGAATCATAACACTACTACCAAAGGTAGCTGGTGCTGAAAGAATTCAACAATTTAGGCCAATATGCTTGCTAATATTATTTACAAATTAATCACAAAAACAATGACCATAAGGCTGGAGCCGGTTATGGGGAAGCTAATTGACAGATGTCAGAATGCTTTCATCAAAAACAGAAATATAATGGATGCCATTCTGACTTTACATGAAATCCTGCATGAAACAAAAAGGAAGAAAGACGTAGGGGTGATTCTTAAGCTGGACTTTGAAAAAGCTTATGATAAGGTAAATTGGAAATTTCTCTTCCAGTGCATAAATATAAAAGGTTTCAGTGATAGATGGAAAAAGTGGATTAAACAAGTTGTATGTGCACACTGAGCGTGAAACTGAATAATCAAACAGGGGCCTATTTCTCTAGCCACAAAGGGGTCAGACAGGGAGATCCACTATCCCCCTTTCTTTTCAATCTTGCTGCTGACTGTTTAACCAAAATGATTCACAGAGCACAGCAAAACAATCTGGTTCAAGGCCTGGTACCACATTTAGTTGACAAAGGGATAGCTGTCCTGCAGATGCAGATAACACTATCCTGTGTCTAAAACATGATGTTGAGATGGCCAACAACATGAAACTTTTGTTATACCTATATGAACTAATGTCTGGTTTGAAAATAAATTTTCAAAAAAGTGAAGTCATAGTCCTTGGTGGTGACAACAACACCAGGGAATTATATGCAAACTTATTTCATTGCCAGGTTGGGGATTTCCCAATTAAGTATCTTGGGGAACCAGTTAGCCCAAGCAGGCTAAAGGTGAGTGATTGGGATCTGGTCGAACAGAAAATATGGAAGAAACTTGATGTCTGGCAAGGAGGATCACAATCTATTGGTGGCAGATCCATTCTTGTAGACACAAGTCTTTCAAATGTACCTACCTACCATATGTCAATGTTCCTTATGCCTAAAACTGTGAGAGAGCACATTGACAAGGCAAGAAGAACCTATTTTTGGCAAGGAGGTCGCACAAAGAAAAAAACCATATGGTAAGATGGCATCAGATTTGTCTTCCTAAAGAAAAAGGAGGATTGGGAATAAAAAATCTTCTAAGGATGAACATCAGCTTACTTTGTAAGTGGTGGTGGAAACTAGAAAATGAGGAGGGAATGTGGCAAGAAATTGTTAAAAAGAAGTACCTGTCCAGAGATTCTCTCATGACAGTAAAACATAAAACCACAGACTTCCCATGTTGGTCAGACCTGTTAAAGGTCAAAGATATATATATGGCTGGGAGGCAGCTGAAAGTAGGCAATGGCAAATATACTAGGCTGTGGGAAGATAGTTGGCTTCATGAGAAGTCTCTGGCCAATATATACCCTGAACTCTATGCCGTATGCAATGAAAATAACATTACTGTACATGAGGGAAAAGAAAGAAACTGGAACTTGTCCTTTAGAAGATGGCTCTCGGAGCAGCAACAAGGTCAATGGGATGATATAATAAACAAAGCAGTTTCATACAATTATTCACAGAGTGATGATTGTGTGAAATGGGCATGGGAAAAGTCTGGAGTCTACTCTGTTAGCTCCCTGTACAGTTGGTTGATGAAGGAGGCTCCAAATCAGAACAAAAAACACATCTGGAAATCGAAAATTCCGTTGAAAGTCAAGATCTTTCTCTGGCAGTTGGAACAGAATGCTGTTCTGACCAGAGATAACATGATAAAAAGGAAATGGAAGGGTGATGGTGTGTGTAATTTCTGTACTCAACAAGAGTCGGCCAAGCATCTCTTCTTCACTTGTCCCATTGCTAAGGTGGTATGGGGATGCATTGGTATATGTATTGGTGCTAATTGCATCCCTTCCTCGGTTGATCAGTACTATGTATGGATTAACCAATTCTTACCGGGAGGAAAAAAGCTGTATACAATGTGTTTAGCAGCTGTATGCTGGGCTACTTGGAAAGCCAGAAACAAAGCTTGTTTTGAGGAAAAGATGATCAATGACCCTCGAGACATCTTATATCATGCGTGTGCTTTTTTAAAATTTTGGGCAGAGATGCTTCACGGCCTCTCCAAGGAGGACCTGATCAAGGGCGTGGAAGAGCTGCTGGTGTCTCTGGCAGCGACAAACAACCAAGGTGGAGGACCCCCGATGCATCTTCATCAACAATTTCTTCTGCAGGATGGGCTGGCAAGTGATGCGGACGTGACGGCATCAGGCGAAGAGTGAATCTCGATGCTATCCTAATAGTTGCGCAGTGAGTGAGAAGCACCGCTGAGATTCGAGTCGAGTGGAGTATAGACATGTCAATCGATCTTAGTCTTCCTTTTGTCTGTTCTATCTTCTAGTCTTGCTGCTGTAAGTCACTGTCTATCTATCCGGTCTCAGGTTCAGTTGATCTGTAAGGTCTTGTAACAAGTTCTTGAACAAATTCTTTCCGTTTATAATGAATGGAAAGGGGCAAGACCCATTTCGAAAAAATCGAACGTGATAGAAACGTCCCCTCAAAAGGAGAATGTGATCGCAACGTATTTCTATCGTAAGACTGCTTCTGATACGAAAAACTACTCTGAAAACTAAGTATTCCTTGTACGAATCTTAAGGTAACTGCTAAATTGCACTACGAATCTTATATTACTAGAACATAAATTCAGAGTAGTTTTCCATAAAACATTTTATTCAGTTTTCAATTTTTAACACATCAAGATCATGTGTCGGAGAGGAACGCAGAAGTGAGTTTCAAGGATTCGGTTAATCACTTCAATTTTTTACCTGAAATGTCTCCACAAGCTAGCCGCTGGCACAAACACGACAAAAGCATCACATTATACTGAAGTATGCAAATCTTCACATATAACAGGAAATGGCAGCTGCAGCTGCAAGAACCAAAAACCAACTTGCAGTTAAAAAGTAAAGGAGCAACAAGAATCGAATAGGTCGTTCACAAGTAAACAATGAATTTGCCAGATCAAGATCCTATATATGGTTGATTACAGGTGATCTGTAGTTCTTTCGAGGTTGCTGCTGTTGTCTCCACATATGACTAGAGGGAGAGGCACTTTCTCTTTTTTTTTAGCCGTTTTTTTATTCTACTTATTGATAGTCCTGTAAACGATACGGTTTCTCTAATAGAATCTGAAGGTCAATCCTCTTTTCGAACGAAAAAAAAAATCATATCCTAACAACATGAAAAGAAAAACTGGAGAACATCATTTCCCATTTCTGGTTATTCCCCTCATAAGCCTCCTAAAAGGTTTTATATTTTTTAAACGACGTTGAACAGGAGATGGCCATAAATCCACTCTTTAAGGTGCACCACAAGTGGCTATATGGCATCTGCGACATCGACGCATCACATTTATCTCAATATCATGTAGGCATTCAAGTCAGAAGAGTGGCATCTTTCGCTGATGTATTTTCAGAACATGTGGACACATATGTGATAGACCTGATCAAGCACCTGGCAGGATATCTCTCTCTTTGCTTGGCTCTAGATTGAATGCCAAATAAAATCTGGTGCTTCATTGCTATACAAATTTTATATGAGAGTAGCCCACATTACATGTCGAGTTGCACTCTAAGAGAGTGATCCTCCCTTTTGTCGTATCCTCTGAATATTTTTGTGTATCACAACAATATCCTGGCTGGCCCTGTTTTCGGCCTTCGTCTATATCTTGTCTGGCCCGATCCTCCAATCATTTGCAGACGTTGTGACATGCCTCTTTCAGTTTTGTGGGATCCCCTTTGGATTTTGTATATCTCTGGATGGCCAAATCCTCTACCACAAGCGTGTTGAAGAAACAAACGCGGCACGTGAATGCCGTAGTTTATTACCCTAATCAGGTTGAGCCGTTAATACATCAATGATTTCGAATTCATCTCTGCAAGTCTCGTTTGTTGAAGTAATTCTGCTGGCCCTATTTGAACAGAAGTTTCGTAGGAAACCCCATGTTGAGCAATCAGTGTCCGTTTCTACGACACTAGTTTATCAGGGCATCAAATTCTCAGTCCGCTACAGGACGAGCAGAATCCAGTAGGTCAACCCCTTCACATCAGTTAGTTCGCCGGTCTTACGGCGGCGTGTAATATTGTCATACTCCGTTGTCATACATGTTTGACCCTTCGTCTTAAATACAATATGTCATTTTTGAACTCGAAATGGTCGTCGGTCAAACGACACTATTTTGACAGTATCATGTCTATTTATGTTTTGCAACAAAATACAATATGCCTTTTTGAACTCGAAATGGTCGTCGGTTAGAGTCTGAACACTTCCAACAGCACTGCATATTGGGCAGTTTAGATTGATTATTATATAATCACAGGTTTGAAGCAGCTTTTCAGAAAAGGAAGTTTGACTGCTTTGGAAGCAACGCAAATTTGAAACACTTTTGGACGAAGAGAACGGACATTTCTTGAATTCCTAGCAATATTGTATTTTTGAAAGACCAAGATCAGGCCACAAAGCCTTACTGTAACGGCACAAACAACGTTCAATCACACACAAACTTCAATAATGGATATAAGCTTACCTTCACGATATACTACGTCACAAGATCAGCTGCATGATGGGTTTCAAGTGCCACAGATGATTATGCATTTACCACAAATGATACTAGAAAATAACTTCAGTACTGTTTCGTTCACTCATTTTGTTCAAGATTTTTAATAGTCACTGTCAACAAGATCTTGCATGGAGTTTCAAGCCACTGCACATAGTAAGATGGGACAATTTACGAAGCTACGAAATTTCAACTCTCAACAAAGTTAACCTTGATTATACAGTTATATTTCAAACACTGCCACAGGCAACAAGAACACACATTTTTTTTCAAGATGCACACATTCCGTGAACTTGTTAAATTTCTACGCTGAAATTTCACTTCTGCTTAGATCTGTTTCAACAGCTGCAAAACACGAAGCCATCTCATTTTGTTTCTGATGAATATGCTTCATAAGATTCTGAAATGACATCTGCAAGGACAAGAAACCAGATTTAGAAAAAGGAAGGACAATGAAAAGTTGCAGTTAACATGTCATCCACAAAGAAACAATAATCTGTCAGGTCATTAACAAAACCTGCCACCTAAAATTATATGCTTGATAGAAAAAGAAACACTAAAGAAAAAAAAACAAAATTGGACCAAAAGAGGCAGATGTACTAGTAATCAGCAGTCCAGTGTGCCACATCTATGGATGAACTCTTCCAGGCACAAGCAGACAACATGCCAACATCGAAATAGAATCGAAAATACATACAAGCAATCTTTGTTGGATGCAATGATCAATAGAGGAAAGCTGATTAACTTGGCATTTAACTTTAACCAGAGTAGTGCATATCTTTGGCACCCAATTCTTAAAGCAATACTGCTCATCTTGTTTTATGTAAAGAGAAAAATAGTGGCACATTATTTTTGAACTTGTGTAATAACAGTGGATTGTTCAGTCACTTTTGAACCCACTAGAAAAGCTATTTTCTAAACGCATGCAATACATCTGAAACCATAGCATGAGACCTGGACACATACTGAGGTGCTGCCCACTAAGCAATTTTTTTGTTTTTTGTTCCAAACTGCAGCAAAAGATTGACAGCCAACACGCAACACTTCTCTGCAGTTTTCTACATCTGTTCCAATTGTTACTCTGATTCCCCAAAAATGCCTCTAAGGATGTACCCAAACAATTTTTGTGAAAAATATCTTTATTAGAAGGTAAGAAAACCACAACCCCACCCCCTTCTATGGTGCACTACAGGTAGCCATGTCACTTATCACATATGAGACACTGATGTATCATACCAATTTGGTTAAATTAAAGAGCAGAGGTACCACATTTTTCATAATTATAGACTTGTCAAATCAGAAGGCAGAAGGCTTGCAGCTTTCACAATTGCATTTCTAAATCTAGACGTGTGGCAACCAAATAAGCTTTGTGAAAAGATTATTTTTATCAAACAATATGGAAATAAAACCATAGCCATAAGCTAATAACACCACCCCTGTATGGTGCACCACAGGTGGCCACACCTGAAATATTGAAGTGTCACATTCATCTGTAATCAGCTTGGTGACATTAAAGAGCTGAGCTACTATATTTTTCATTGAAATAGACCAGATAAATCAAAAGGCAGAAGACTAATAGCATTGCAATTGTATCTCTGAAACATATGGATGTGAGTTCTTAGAGGTCTGTTCAGTTATAGAACCCTTTACTGAGTAGTAAGGTAATATAAACACTACCAGCAAAATGGAAAGATTAGTTAAACATACCCCAGAAGTCCTCTTCCATGCCATTTTCTCGGTGTAACTGTTAAATTCATAACTGAACCCTGACGAATGATGATTAAAGATACTTGACTGTCCTCACTGGAAAGGGCTTCAGACATGAGCCTTTCTTGCAATCTGTCACCAGCTTCTACATTCCCAAACTTTACTATCTCATCTCCAAGTTGCAAACCATCCACAGCAGCAGGAGAACCATCTGTGATTTCATCAATCATTGCAAAAGGAAGTCTGGTCACAGGATCCTCTTCCATCGGTTCACTTTGAGATAACCCAGTAGGTGGTGAAGCAGTTGTATCTGCATGGCATCAGGTATCATTGATATTAGAAACCCTAATCTCATTTTGTATACGACTTAACTCATGTGCCTAGACCTTTTTCAATGTTAACAAAGGCCTTGAGATTTAACATAAAAATAACTTCCTTAGCATACACAATAGAAATAGGGTTACTCCAAATAGTATAATTAATATAACTGTTAAAAATTGCCTATTCTATATTTCTGCATTTACTCCAAATATCATTGTCAAATTGGTAGTTCCAATTTGTTGAGGGCATTGCAAATGGAAGGATTAGCAACGTGTAGAAATTAAAGTCTTATAGGTTTCACTCGGGCGATAGTGAATTAGTGATGTTAACTGAAAAAACGTCATAATCCAGTAAAGGTAAGAAAATCACAAAATTTACTGTTTCAAATTTTTCATTGTCTACAATACACAACTTTGATGGTATGGTATTTGCAAAGTCACAAGTACATTATTATGGAAGTATAAAAAAGGACAAACCCAGTGCTGAAAGCTCCCACACAAGGTGGTGCCTGGGGAAGGATTATAGGAGGTAAGCCTTACCCCTGCAATAAGTAATGCAGAGAGGCTGCGTCAAACCCAGGACCTCTCGGCACAAGTGGGTCACCTTAACCACTGTGCCAGGCCTGTCCTTCTATATTACTATTATATGGATATGGAAGTCACAAGTATATTACTATTTTGGTAGTATATTACATAAAAAATCATATCCACTAGGCTTATTTTCATGTTCCATATCTAGATAGTTACCAAGATAAAATTGGCCAAAGATCGAACAGCTTGAATGCACACTCACAGTAATGACAATTCCATATGGTAAGATAGTGTTTGAAGACTTACCAGACCGCCGTGTGGTTGATTGCTCATTCCTTGACAGCTTTGCTGAATGCAACACCTCCAGATTCTTCTCAATTTTGGTAGTAATATCCTTGTGATCACTTCGCAATTCTGCAATAAACATCGAACAGTGTAAGTGCTGACTGTTGAACACAACATATGAGCAAAAAAATGAATTTGAAGCATACATATAATGTACAAACATAAGAAATGTTAGGCAATCAAACACTGCAATCCAAATTTTCAAATTTACTCAACATCAAAACAAGCCAAAACCCTACTCAGCTCACGCTTGGCACACTTGCAGAAAACCTAAGTTCACATCTTAACGTTTATAAGATGGTTTGGTGTTCCTCTAAACTGTAAGCCCATCAGTTCAGCAGCCCCTATGTTTTAGCCCATTAGGCACAATCATATCTTTGTCCCCAGCTGTGTTCGCTATATTTGCTCCAGAATCCAGATCAATAGGAAGTAACAATCTTCTAGGCAAAGAAATCACAACTCCGTTCTGTAAAAAGAAGCAACACAGTGTGCCTGCATTAGCAGGCACACAGGACTGATAGGCAGTGTAGTGTCCTGTTAACCAGAAGTCCAGAACCCACTCTTGCAGCAACTAGCTGCACACACAAAACTGCAGATGGGAGACCCATTCAGCTAATATTATAGGGGCTGTCTACCGGGCACCACCCGAATTCTTAGCCATTGGATATGGAGATCAAACGGCTGCAGCCTTTCTTCTACCTCCGGCCAACTTCCTCAACACCCGCCCCCACCGCCGCCCCTGCCTCAGCGGGCTAGGGCGTCGCCGGAGCTCCGCGGGCGCGGCGGCCGCGCGCGCGGAGCTCCGGCGAGGCCCTAGCTTGCCGAGGCAGCCGCCCTCCGCCGCCTCCCGCCGCCGTCGTCTTCCTCGCCCTCGCCCCCGCCCCAACTCTGCCCGACCGCCGTCTCCCGCCGCCCGCTCCGGCGGCGTCCCCGCTGCCTCCGCCTCCGCCGTCTCGCCCGCCACCACCGCCGGGCCGGCCTGCCTCCCCCGGCCCCCTTCTAAGTCCGGCGAACTCCGGCAAGCCCCAACAACCCCAAACCCTAAGACACTAACCCGTCGGAGTTCATGCCGGAGATGGGGAAGGTGGTCGGAGACTCGCCGGAGATGGAGAAGAAGGAGCAGAGGAGTCAAGCGGCTGCAACAAAAATTCGGGTATTGAAGGCTTGTGGAATGCCCGGGAAAGATTTAGCAATCCCCATATCATATCACCATTCCTGGTCCATCCACACAATCCACCGATTTACTTAGAAGGAGAAATTAATTAGAATCAAAGCACAATGCCAGCGAACGTTTAACTAGCTAAAGGGAGAGAAATCACAGTCGTAAAAGAAATCGAGCACAAGCATACCAGAGAGCCTGCGTCGCTGGGCGAGGACGTTGGGGATGTCGATGTCGGACCTGGGGAAACCCTAGATCAGCCGCACAATGACAACAAGGGTCAGCTGCTAATAAACTGGGATTTATACAGAAACGGAGAAACGGCGAAACGGAGAAGGGTTTCAGGCTCAGGCTAGGGTTTTGGTGCGGCGCGGTACCTCATCGTCGACGAGGCGGCCGGTGATCCCTGGCCCGCCGGGTGCCGTGAGGCGCGCGATGATGGCGTCCATCTCCGCCTCCAGCGCCGACCGCCGGTCCATCAGGCCCATCGTCTCCGACTTCACGTTCGGCGCCACCATGATCTCTCTCTCTCTCTGCAGAGGCGGAAGGAAGGGGACGGGTTTGCGTGTCGTGCTAGCGTCCTTGTCCAAGACAGTTCACTTGAGCTGTTCTAGACCGTTGGATAGAAAAGAAACGGTTCGATTGGACCTGGCCGTATGAGGGGCGGCTCGGGCCCGATCATTCCACGCTTCGCCGTCTCATGTCTTGACTCTCTTCAAATTCTAGAACCCTCCCGTAGTCCCGTCTGGCTTGTGGCGGCGGCTTCTCCTTCTTCCGCTTCAGCTTGGAGATTGCTTTGGGCCTCAGATCCGTGCCGGGCGCTCCAGTTTGCTCTCCCTCTCGGGTTCGATTCTGATCTTCCAGTCCGGTAACCCTAATTCCTTCTCGGTTCTTTGCGAGGCGCAAGCAATTCCGTGATTACACTGTCACTGGTGCTTTGTTCGTTTTTTGGGGTCCAGGATATGGCGTTTTTGGCACCGTATTAGTTGTTGTTTGAGTATTGCTGGCGTAGTATGATATTGATTTTGTCGCCATGATTGTGCAATGAGATTGCTACTTGCATTGAAATCAGTAAAATCCTGAAAGGGTGAGTGGTGACAATTGCCAATGAACCCATAGAAAGCTAAATTGCAGCATAATTTTGCGACATGTCTAGGTACATATCCTTTGGGAATTTGAAACAAAGAACGCTGCTGTGCGGCTGTAGGAAGCAAAATTCTCAACTTGATACTGATGCTCTCATGGTTTTCAAGCAGCCAAATTTATGAAACGTTCTTTACAAATATGCGAAACGCACACTGTATTGCAGCCCATTGGAGCCTAGCTCCCCTCCAAATCTGGTTCATGGAGACTCATGGTGCCATGAGCAGGACAAGAAGTGCAACAGCATACTATCCCAACTAATCATACAAGCTGTATTGAAAATAGTAACATGATCTTTGCCATGGCATCCCTCCTTATTAAAAGATCTGTGGCTGTCAATCATGGGGGAGAAAGCATCTATAGACTAGAGAGGAGATGTTCAGATTCTGAACCACCGAAGAACCTGGATACAGATATCTTCATGTTTTTCTTTTACCGGTTGTAAAATGAGCATTGATTGCCTTAGTTTTTGACAATGGCTCTAGTAACTTATCATATCAGCGGCTTGAATTGTGTCAACGACAGTGTTGTACATAGACAATATCAGGTATGGCAGAGCATGTCTGCTTTTCAGTGGCCCTGGTTTTAGTGATTGTTTGTCTGTGCTTCTGAACATTCTGTTTTTGCTACAAAAGTGGTGTTACTATTATGTAGGTTCTCTGGTTCTGTATGAATATTATGCTCGGGCAAAGTGTTCACTCAAAATTCCTCTAACTATTTCAATGTTATAAGAACATGTGTGCCTGAATTTTCTGTCTCTCAAAAATGTCTTGTTGTAGATAATCCACTTATTAATCTTTCTGCCCCATAACGTCACTGATCCAATGCTGTTTCGCTTCATTTCAGAGATGGGAAATTCTACATCTGTGAAAACCGAGGCTTCAGATTCAGCGGGACAACCTGCAGCACCAGCTCCTGCACCTAAGACAAAGCCAAAAAAGAAGATCTGCTGCGCTTGCCCAGATACAAAGAAGTTGAGAGACGATTGCATCGTGCAGCATGGTGAAGACGCCTGTGGAAAGTTCATCGAAGCACACCTACAGTGCCTGAGAGCTGAAGGGTTCAATGTCTGACACATTGCTTCATCATGGCGACTCCATACTTGCTTCCGTGATATCTTGATTTTGAGTATGAACGACATCAGATTCAGGAATAAAAACCTGGTAGAACTCACTGTTTCATTTTTCAGATTTTTAGAATGCTCAACACACTTGATGATTTGTGAGAGGGTACTTGCCTTTTTCCTAGGCATTCATCACCATACATATCCGTATTGGTGCTACTTTATGTAATTTTATATCAGAAATTGCGTCTTTCGGTCCGTTGGTTTCCGATTCAGCACCAGAGTGCATCAAACTGTTGCTAGAGTTTCCAGTCACCTGTTACACTAATGTATTCTTGGAGAAGATATTGCACCCATTATTATTTTTGTTTTCTGCGCCTATTATTTATTTATTTTGGGGGGAAGACCTGCGCCTATTATTACCTCCATATTTAAATTTGCCAACACCATACATAATGCATTTTTGGCGGTTGGTGCAATGGTGCTGGTACGTGTGTTCTTATCGTGTGGATGCTACAGGTTCAGCACGCAAAACCCTTCTTTTGGTGCCAGGGTTGCGTGGAATGTAAGCACTTGTTCTGGTGCGAATCTGCAGCCTGCAGTTCTCTTTTTTAGCTTTTCTCCGTAGTGTGATGGTGGTGGATTACTTGGTCTCTTCTCTTTTTTTTTTATGCTAGGTAGGATCATCAAGCCACAATATCTCATGTTTTCCTACATTAATCATCTGGAACTCTCCAAAACCATCCAATGATTCATCTGTTTTTTCTATGCCCTCACTGATTTACTTATGATAAGAAATCATAGCTACAAAAAAATCATCACTACTAAAAAAGAAAAAAAAGGGCTACGGGTTGGGCCTATTTCTTCAGAATTTTCAGAACTTAGCTTAAACTCAGACACTAAATATTTGAATCCGATAAAGTTCGCTAGGCAACCTTTAACTAGCGATCGTCTTTTTGTTACAACTTTTTTTTTTCGATGAATCATTTTGTTACAACTTCCAACAAGAAAACATTATTGTCATATGGCATCCGTATCACTTAGAGTTTATTTGTCATACTTAACTTCTGATGGAATCTGAATTACATCCTCACTTGCGATAACTAGCATTTGTGAAAACGTGTGCTTTTAATGAAGATGACACTTGTAATTCTTTGCATCAAGGGTCATCAAACGGTATTAACAACAGTCAGCGAGACAATGGTGTTATACGTAGTACTAACATTAGAATGGCACACAGTCCATTTAGAAATTACTATCTCCGTTCTTCAAATAATGAAGCCGTTGACTTTTTAATTACGTTTGACCGCTCGTCTTATTAAAAAAGTTTAAAAATTATCAAATATTTTGTTATGATTTGTTTTATCACTAGAGAAATTGGAAACATAACTTGTAATTTTGCATATTTGAGCTAATATTTTGAATAAGACGAACGGTCAAACGTAACTAAAAAAGTCAACGACGACATCAATTTAAGAACGAAAAAAGTACCTGTGACACGGGGAAATTCATCTGCAACATACGTTAGCAACCGAGTGTTGCTTTTAGAAGATATAATTTTTTTAAAAAATGTGTATCTTTGTTTATATATTTTTTAAAAAGATATAATGTGTATCTTTATTTAGATAAATTGCAATAATAATTTATATTATACTCCTCCACAAATTTTCGTTATAGAATTCAACTCGAATCGGAGTAGTGGTGCAGCAGGTCACGCCGCCGCCGCCCTCCTATAAATCCGCCCTACTCGTGTAGAAACTCCAGAAAAATAAAAGGAAGGAATTTTTAGGTTGTCCTTGCGCTTCGTTCGCACGCAGTTCGAGTTCGACGCCGTCGAGTTCCTTGACCCCAAGCGCGAGAGAGGAGAAGAGAGAAGATGCAGATCTTCGTGAAGACCCTGACCGGGAAGACCATCACCCTCGAGGTGGAGAGCAGCGACACCATCGACAACGTCAAGGCCAAAATCCAGGTGCGCCCCAGTTCCCAACGGTTCTTGCTCGCTGTTCTTGGGCTCTTGGCTGCTTCCCCCAATGAGTTTGTGTCGATGCCGTGCGCTGGCTCCGCGCCGGGCTCAGGTTCGATCGATCTATCCACGCCTTAGGTTCTAGTTTACTTTAACCTAGTTGCCGTGCTGTTTATCTATGCGCGTTTTGTTAGGGCTCTGGTAGTGTTCATCCGTCGTTTGTTGGATTTGACCGGTCAGACTTATGTTTAGGTTTATTCGGGGAATTAGTCCAGTTTGGATTGCCCGAGGGGAACAGATTGAGCGCAAGACTGTATGGTCGCTTGAGCAAACAGAGCTGTAAATTATGTTCTTCTCCATATAACTCTGTAAATTCACTTGCAGCCCCAAACTAGGATCAAATTTTACCTATTTCTTTCAAGAATTCAACCAAAATTCTATTTATATAAGTTGAACCAATAATGGCAGTGGCTCCTGTTGAAATTGAGATTGCCGAGTTCATGCAAGTTATGAATTGTTCAGTTCTTGTGAGTCACAGCAATGCTTATAAATTCCAATACAGAGTGAGGATTTGCTTATTTGGAAATCTTGTTATCTTGTATAGATGTGTTCACTAATTTCATTAATTGTTCAGTTCTTGTGAGTCACAGCAATGCTTCTGACCTTTTGCTTTTCATCTAAGTTACGATCTCTCTGTGTTTTTTTTAGAAAATGGAAATAGTTTCCGGCCATTGTGTGTCTGTACACATCCCGTTCTTATTACAAAGTTCAGCAAGATAGCTGCGAGCCTGCGACTCGGTCCATATTTAAAAAGTCCCATCATTATTTTCTAAAGGAAAATCCCATGCCAGTTCCTTGCAATTTGAGAATTAGATGGTTGATGTATACCAACACCTAGCGCGATCGTGTTGGGAACATAACAATATATCTTATTAGTGGTCATTACATTGGGCTGTTGGATGCTCTAGAACTGACATGTTACTTTCTTCATCATCTCAGGACAAGGAAGGGATTCCTCCGGATCAACAGCGTTTAATATTTGCTGGCAAGCAGCTGGAGGATGGACGCACACTGGCTGACTACAATATTCAGAAGGAGTCAACTCTTCACTTGGTCCTCAGGCTCAGGGGTGGCACTATGATCAAGGTCAAGACCCTCACTGGGAAAGAGATTGAAATTGATATCGAACCCACTGACACAATTGATAGGATCAAGGAGCGTGTTGAAGAGAAAGAAGGCATTCCTCCTGTCCAGCAAAGGTGTGTGTTCAGTTTCGAATTGCACAGCTAACCCTTCTTCTCTTCCCAATGATTATTCTGCTTGAAATAAATTATACTGTCTCCCTGCATCTGGGCAACGTCAATACGACCAATTTCATACTATTAACTAAGACAACCTTTTGGATTGCCTACAGTAAACAAAGTACTTTCTCTTCGTGCAGGCTCATTTATGCTGGTAAGCAGCTTGCTGATGACAAGACTGCGAAGGACTACAATATTGAAGGCGGCTCTGTCCTCCATCTTGTGCTTGCCCTGAGGGGTGGTTACTAGTAAAGTTGATGAACTAGTCAGATAAATCTGTTATGTTGCCTGCAAAAAGTGAGACCTGGCGATGGTGAACTTACAGATAATAACATTAGCTATGCGCCTTTGCCCAGTGGAAGGGGCTGTCTTCCATGTCATTGTCGTATAACGATTTGACGAAATTGGGTCAGGTTTATCAATGCCATATTTTACCCATTACTAGTACTATCTGAATCATTTTGTGTTTATCAATTTTCATAATTTGAATGTAGTTTCTGTTACCAACGAATGGTCAGAAACTTGCGACAAGTGCTAAATTCCTGACATATGTTGAATTCACTCTGTTGGCCTGTGATCGTTGCTTTGTTACAATTGCATTGTGATTTGAGATGGGGTAATGATGTAGCGCAGAATCTTGCAGGGTGCACAAATGAATTCCTGGCAGTTTCTTTTTCCCCTTCAAATCCAGTGTTTTCATCTACACAGCAGTAAGTGTTGCACAGACCTCGTTAACATTTCTACTTTTAGTTGCTCACATGTAATTCTCCAGAACATTTTCAAGAACCCGAGCAAATGCTCCAAACTACTATATCACAGTTAAGCTCCAGCAATGGATAATACATGGAGAACAGCAGATGAAATGCTCCTCTCCATTTTTATAGATTAAGGAGCGAACAAAAAGATGAGCAGTAGCTGATTAGCTTCCTTCTTCTGTACAACCTAACCCAGAGCTAAACTAGGAGGAGAGCAAATTGACCCTATGAAACAGAATACCTCCTGTTCCTAAGAGGGGGAAGAGGAGAGGGCTTCACTTCGGCAGGCTTCGCCGACAATGGTGGGCTCTGCGAGCTGCCAGATGTCTCTGAACCTTTGCCATTCTCTCCTGGTCCCTTGCTGCTCCACAGCTTGTCGAATATCCTTCTGGACCGCGGCTGCATCAGGAGGCCTCCGAGATGGTCCTTGAAGCTGTTTCTCCCACCTCTGTGTTCACTGATCCGGCGTTCGCTTTCCCTTGCGCTGAGACTTGTCACCTGCTTAGTCAACGAGTTTGGGTGCTTTGGTATCTGTTTCCCACAAGGTTGGCATTGATCCTGCGTAGGCCTTGAACAAGCATGTGCTCCATTATCAGTCAGAGCAAGTTCTTTGCTTGACCCTACCCTCAGCTGCTGAAAGAAGAGGACCTGCACCACCAACCGGAGAGGTAGGCGGTCATTTTGTGTGGCATGCATGGATGCATCTATGGAGAGCTTCTTGACATCTATCAGGCTGCAAATTTTCTTCTTGTCAGCTTTACTTATGTCTGGATGTTCCTGCTCAGAGAGAAGCAAATTATCAGTTGCTGCTGTAACACACAGAAGCCGGATAGCTGCGTCCAAGGTTTCAGAGAGGACAGCTACACATATCCAGCAGGGTACTACAGTCTGCTTTTATAAGTGGGCAGGCACCAATTACATGATCTAGTGAAAAGGATAATACCATGCACAGGACTTGCAAGTTAATCCACAACTATGCATTCATTCAAAAAATCCACAACTATGCATTCATTCAAAAAATCCACAACTATGCATTCATAACATTAACATCCAAGCCATAGTTTTTAAGGCGTGGCATTCATAATACTATGCATCTGGGCGCACCTCCAACGCCTCTGGGACAACATGGCATTGCAGTGTCACATTGGCGCCTAGGCGCATAGGCGCACCTCCAACGCCTCAGGACGCCTAGGCGACTTAAAAACTATGATCCGAGCTATGAGTAATTACAGGCATTCAGCATAAATCTAAGCGCATGAACTATTTTCATTTCTGAACATACCTTGAGATATGCATCGACTGCGTAGTACAAGCTGTCATGAACAGGTCTAGCTGCTTCTGGCACGGCTGTTGCAAGTTCAACAAACAAAGGCAATGAAAGATCTGGAACTGGCGCTACTTCAGACAGATAGCCGTCGACAAGCTCTCCTAATGATAAAGTGGACTCTTGCTCAAAGTTAAGCTCAATCATCTTCTCATCAGATTTCTCAACAAAATCACCATTATGAGACAATGCAGTTCTTGCAACAAATCTTTGGACAAGATTATGTACCATCCGAACATCATATGTGCCATCATTAGGAGAAGAAGCAGGTAACAAGAGGTCCTTAACTGAAGCTTTGTGCAACTGGAAACTGATCCTTCTCATAAGCTCTTCCTTCACATGCTCCCCTGCTCCAACTAATATGGCAACTTTCAACAGCTTTAAGAGAAATCTGCACGAACAGCCCGAAGTCTTATCAGAAGGCAACAACCAAATTATTGTCTCGACCAAACATTGATTCCTCCTCATGTAATCCTCAGAAACCAAAGCATCGTAAGAGTCCGGCAGCCATCTAACTGCGTAGGCTTTAAGGGCCTCTCCTATCAATTCGGGTGACATTCTCCCCTTGGATTTGATAGCAACCATAACTCTCTTGTAGAGGTCAACATCCAATTCGCACAAGTCCTCAACCCACCAGTCTTTGGGAGCAATTGATGTTTTTCTTGTCGCCTCGACTATTTCAGCGCAAGCTACTCCTTTCTTGCCATGACTGTATGACCAGGTAACATTGGCAGGATCCACGGATGTCCTCGAGGCAATGGCATCAATACATCTACCCACGATCTTCAACTCTTCAGACCAAGGTAACAATGCCTTTGTGCTCTGGAGAACAATGATGGAATCTTTCCAGCTACGAAGGATGCTAGAATTTATGAACACCTCGATTTTGAATATCAAGTTCCCTTTTTCCATATCTTCAGTCATTTCAAGGTACTCTGCTGCACATCTTGTTGCAACAACATTGTGTGGACTGAGGGTAACAACCATCCCATAACAGAACTTTGCACAAATTTCAAATGTTTTCGCTCCCCCAGGAAGATCATCTATGTGAACATCATCGCTCCCCTCCTCAGTGGCCTTAATGACTAATCTTTGAAGCTTACTGCTCTTGGACAGAAGAGGAAACTGTATATGACAGCCAAAATCAAAAATAATGTTTCAGACTTTAGACATCTTTATGATAGAAGGCAATAACCCGTATATGTTGCTAAGCATATGAATCATATCCAAAAACACCCAATGTAAAGTAACGTAAATGCATAAGATGCAACCATTGACTGTTGGACTTTTTAGTCACACAGTTCTTAAGATTCTCCTCTTTTCGGTTAAAAAATTATCACAAAAAAAGTTAGATATGTCTGTAAAACTGACAACTCAACAAGAGCAATAAGCGAATATGAATGTTGCTGATATTATTTTGTAACAAAGAACATCAGCAACATATAAGGGGAACATCTAGGCCTTGGGAAACTTATATTTCGTGCAATATATATCAGCACGTGCAATATGGCAACTTTCTGTATACTGCACGCTTGATGAAACTCCGAGGCATAGTATGAAACATAACAAAATTTGAACACTCTAAGACGTTCTTGGGGAAAAAAAAGAGTTGAAACTATAGGCCTTGGGAAACGTCTACTTAGACCATCTTTGTTGTATCCTAGACATATACAGTGATACACCAGTGAAATCGTGCAAAATATCAGGACACTGACCTTGTGTAAGTAAAATTTCACTTCAGCAACATGCACGACAACATCTGTTGCAAGATCAGAGACCACATATCTGCATGCATCATCAACAAATTGTAAGCAAAACTCATTGAGGTATATATTATATCACTGGTCAGAAGAAGACAAATATTGTAAACAGATGCTAATAGCTAAAAACAGTTCCTCTAACCACTTTATGAGCCTACTCTGGACTTAAGACTCTACAGTCAATGGCGTCTGACCAATGTACGGCTATTCATACATCATCAGTAGTCACTCTCTCGAACGTATCAAAAACAATATACGCATCAAGCTTATCTTAGGGATATAGAGAACGTCAAAAGTTGTGCTATCAATCAATAATGGAGGCAAACATCGGTAGTAGCTGTTTATTAGACTTCAGGACTCGTTTTCCAGTTATTCCAGTTCAGCTAAACAAGGCAGGCCAAAGGCCCCGCCAGAGTTGGTAAACAGAAGATGTATGAAACAGGGTTGAGTCACTAAGATCCAAATTTCTCAGGCTCGCTTAATCATAACACTATCGCTTTCTCTCTTTTAAGGAGCATTTGGATGACTCAAACTCATATTGCTTGTGATCTCTTCATGCAGTTAGCTGACTGCGAAAGCGTATAGCCATAAGATCCCATCCTTTATGCCACTTACCACGTATCACTTTGCACTCATCGGTAGTACAAAAATACTGGGTTGTTTCAAAAGACAATTCGTGATAAAGCAACTTGCATTGGATTCTTTAACTGAAGGAAAAGTGAACACGATCAATGATTAGGAAGATGGTGAGATGACTATCGTTTTCTACTTTCCTTAATAATAAATTAACAGAGCTAACTTTACCAAGTTGCCCAAATCAAGTAGCAAGACATAGTGGTATCTACCATATAATAATAGCACGGTAAAGCATAATGCTCCTAGCCCCTCAGATCTGTTCTACGCTAGCCGCTAGCCACGAAGAGAAGAGAAAGCAAGTACAAATTCAGACCGAAAAGACCACAATAAAGCCTACTTTCTAGCCAGGAAATAATATAGAAACATCTAATTCAAACAAGAATAGCCACAAACGGGTACCCAGAAACCTATCATAATTAAAAACAGTGAAATAAAATTAGGATTGAGCTCAATGACCAAATGATGAACCGCATCTCGACAGGATCAAGTAATTTTTTATTCAGAGGACTGCCCATCACTGTAAAATAAAATCGCCGAACAGCTAGACAGTAGTGTCGCGACAAGGAGATGGACACAAACAACTAATCCCAAGAGAAACAAGGAATGCCAGCTCCAAAGATCAGAAGATGAGAAAAAGAAAACACTTGAGTCATTGATGGATCTAATTCAGATAACCGCATCACACAATAAACTGATTGCAGTGAATGCTCTTAGGCTAAAATACAAAGATTAGCGCCTCCCAAGAAGCTATAGTCAACTCAAACCGCGGGTTCAGATGCAAGGACCATATTTAAAGAAAAAAAAAAAGAAAGGACCATATTTTGGAGGAAACTGAAAGTACGAAGCAAAGTTAGTTGTATAAGCAATCAAGCAGGCCGGGGAGCTTGTAAACAAAATCCAAGTACAATGTCAAGTCAAAATCAAGCATCAGATCGTCAAAAAGGACAAAAGAGTCGGTTATTCTGAAATCAAGACACTCCAAACAAGAACATGATGCGAGGACGCTAGTTTCAAACAAGCCCCATGTGCATGCTACACCCGCCACCTTCGCTATATTTCAAAAGTTTCGAAGTACAGGTAATCTAGCGAAGCGCCAACTGAACACATGCACATTTTCTTTCTGAAAAGAAACGCACAGATTTTCTAGCATGGAACGCCTCCAAAAGCTGAAAAAAGATCGGATTTTGACGGCACCAATCAAGATGAGCACTGTTTTGCATCGTTAATCCACACACACCAGTCCAGAAGGAATCTGGAGAGAACGAACGCTAAACGAACAAGCCACTCCTAACGAGAACACACCTCGCACAAGACTGGAAAGAACGTCAGGCAAAGAAAAACACAGATTCTACTTTTTAACATGACCAGACGATCCGAAGCAGCGATCCTAACTAGCGGCGTCGGTAGCCAGAGAACACACAGGCCAGGAGAATGGAGAGGTTTGCTCACCGGACGTCGGCGCCGTCGGACTGGAAGGCGTCGGGCTTGGAGCCCAGCTTCATGAACTTCATCTTCTCCTTCCTCTCTCCACCCTCGCCGGCCGGCCAGCCAGCCTCTCTTTCTCTCTCTACCACTACCCTTTTCTCTCAGAGCCGTGTGCCCATGCACCGCACCGCGAGAAACCAGCGGGAAGCAACCAGCTCGCAAGCACGCAGTGCCGGCTGCCGCCACACCAAAGGGAGAAGCGGTTGGTGAGGGAGATTAAACGCAGCAATTAAGAGAGGGATTCCAATGGAGGAGGGCGGAAGGGAGGGAGGGAGGGCTGAGGCGCCAATGATGCCGTGGCGTGTGAATGATGGGATATTATTAACTCCTCTCTCTCCCTCTGCAGCGCTGCACCCAACTCTTTCTTTCTCTCTCCTGTTCTCTGTTGCGCTCTGGCGCCCTCTGCCTGCCAAAGCCGCCCTTCTCCTTTCTTGCTGCAATGTCAATACCCCTCTTCCTCTCTCTACCTAGACTGCTGTGGCGTACGAGTAGCCTTTTTCGCCCTCCCTCTGTGGCTTTGTGCGGCTCTTTTTCTGCTAATTTTTGGCGCTCCGATAAACGGCCATTTGTGTGGGATTATATTGCATCCTGTTGGAGTGCTTACACCACGATTAGCCCGGTTAATCGCGTTTCAGGGTGCTTTTGGCTGTTCTTCTTTACTGATAGAGCATGTAGCATTTCAGGGTGCGCCAGGTGGGGGTCGGTTGTGTCATCCGCAACTCTGTGTGCGAGGCCGGTGTTCAGAGATTGTGGGGTGGTGCTACGTGAGCGTGAGCAGCGCAGCTCACTTTCCGTGTGCGGCGCGCTTGAGAGCAGGGACTGGGAGCGCTCTATTATTTCCTGAAAAAACAATTATCCACTCTCTTTTCCTTTCTTCTCTTCTAGAAGAGTCCACCACATTGGGTTTGAGAGAAAGGTATATATATCCTCCCACATTGCAGACCTTTGAGAAAGAAAAAAAGAATATATTATGTTTTCTTCTTGAGAAACAGGTTAAAGACCGTTTAGCATTTCAAATGGGACCTAAGCTTTAGACAAACTCGCAAAGCTTTAGATTTACAGTGGGAAACAAAGCTCCCTTATTGTCAAAAGCTCGATCTTCCTTGACAAAATCTACTAGTAATAGAATTGGTTGGTGGTGAAACTCTAAGTGAGGGCATACCACATCAGCTAGAGGCAAGATGTGTCAACTATATATGGCAAGCAATTCCTCAAACTCGGTCTGAAGTTCCATCATGCACGCGCGTGTACATACCATACTGGTCCACGAGATAGAAACCGAGCCGAGAGTGGATCGATGTACTTGCAGACTTGCAGTGAGACCACCGTTTTTTATTTAGGCCTTTTGTACTCCAAAGATCGTGCCCTGTCTGGAGGAAAAAAAATATCTTTATCTAAAAACGCTTTGTTGATCATGTGTTGTGGAGTCAGAGCCTCTTAACCTTTTTTCCCGCCTTAGATGACAAAGTTTTGAGGGCATGTAAAAGGCACTGTATGTATGCAGATCTTTTTCGACCTTACCTTTACATTAGATCAAAGCATTGTAGTAATATTTAGAATTCACCCCATCATCAGCTAGCAAAAGGCTTTTGGTAATAGCCTCTGTGCCTAGCTAGAGATATATATCGTGCAGATTGATCGACGCCAGATACATTTCACCTTGGGGGTTTCACTCGCGTTCATGCATAATTTAGCCAGCCAAAAGTGGCTTAATTAGCTTGATTGAGAAGCCCCAATGCAGAGCGCACATCATGTTCAAGGACGGGCATTGAGAAGACAGGGAGAAACATATAAGACATAAGAATAAATTAACCGGATGGAAAGATTATTAGCAGAAAAGGCAGCGTGATCTGCGAAAAATTAATAAAATCTATACGCATGCATGTATCCTTGCGCAAGTCGACCTCGATCGGCATCTCACCCTCTCCCTCGTCACCTTTCTGCTGCCCTCCCATATATTTCTCCTCGTCCACGTACGTCCCGCGCGAGTGCCGACGCTGCAAAAGGCAGCCGCGTTTTCTCTCAGCCCGGCAACGTCGTTGAACCAAACTGCCGCGGCCATGTCCACCACCAAATGCATCGTCGACCAGAGTACTCCAGATCAACCATGCATGCGATCACTATGTGTTTCATCTGGTTTTCTTCTTCTCAGATTAATTTGCGCGTCGCCACGATCAATGTGGTTGGCGATCGATGACGCGCGGTGTGATCCATGCATGATCCACGCATCATCCGCTAGCTAGCTAGGCGCGCACGCGTCTGCCGGGGCGCCACGCCTGCATGCGTCGTCAGATCGGCGGTTCGAGGTGGGTGATTAGTTTAGCGGGGAGAATCTTGGTCAAACGACGGGGGCGGCGAGCTTTGCCGCTAAACAAATTAATCTGCGCCGGGACCGGCTTTGCGAAAAGGTACGATTAGATGCCGATACTCTAGCGCAGATCGAGGTATCCGAGTCTGAATGAAGAGAGAGGGTGATAATTTGTGTAATGCTACATACGCATGCATGGGGTTTCGGTTGGTGCGGTGTACTAACATGGGAGCATGAGAGCGTGCGTGCATCGGTGCATCAACTAATTAAGGGTGTGCGTACCGATCTCTAAAGTTTATGCGAAAACTATTTCGATGCACTGCACCATAATGTTTATTAAGTTTGGGAACCGCCTTTTTAATTTTGCTGGTGTAGAATCATCATCATTTAAGTTTGACGTACGCGGCAGCAGTAACATTGTTTTAATTAAATCCTAGCTAGTGACCATATTACAAACCAGCAAGCGCATGCTTTCTTCAGTTGTAGTACAAGAAAAAGACTCGTGTGCGCGTCGGTGGGGTAGGAAAACATTAATTGATCGGAAAGGTAGTACTAACATGCATGTTAGTTCTACGTACAAACCATGTTCTGATAACAAAACCAGCTTGGTCACTGGTGCAAGTAAGTATAACAACTGGTCCAGCCCCTCCATTAAACTTCTCCGTTTCCACGTCTGCATCAACAGATGATTCCAGTGCGAGGACGACCCGGCCGGCGATAGGCCAAAGTGGCATGTCAAGGAGTTAATGAAGATGCTAATCATTAACTGGTAATGATTACTGTACTAGCTTATCAGAAAGGTAACGTCTCACTGTTGCCGCAACCAAAGGCGCTCTGCTTAGGTAACATGCATCTCTCCATCTCGCTAGAAAAAGGTTGCATGTATGTTGTCGATCATCGTCGGCGAGGGAAAAAAGAGGGTACCAGATGTCAATTACCATCCTAAAAACTGAAAGCGCAACCCTCTGATTCTTTTTGTAGGGCTGAATGTCAGGACCACCATTTCTCATGACACGTTGATTAGCAATCTAGATCAATCATCAACCTACAAGTTGACACTGACATGATTAGCTTGGCCACAATTAAGCAAGTGTACGTACGAACTTTTGTTACTAGTAATATTTAGCTTGATTAGTACGTACTCAGAAGATCCTAGCTAGCTAGTGGTACGAATTCCAGACCAGACCTCAGTTCAGGAAGGGAGAAAAATAAAAAGATACGGAGGACTAGTTGCAATCGGCAAGTCGACCAAGCAGTAGGTTAAAGGGACATGACCTCGACAAAGCATGTTGCGAGATGCATTTCACCGGCAGACGGCCGGTCCTCTCCTGTGCAAGATCGAGCATATATATTCACCGCGAATCACGTTAGGCTATCCGCTTCGGTGGTGAATTGAAGTCAGATTAGTGTATGTATATATGTAGTGCGATTTTGCCTTTGACCAGTTAAACTACTAAGCATAACGGTTAGCTCGCACCGACCACGATCACATGGTTTTTTGGCACTCGATCGTATGGCTATATATTTAACCTACATTCACACGTAGTCCGATCCCATATATAGGAAACTTGGTGGTTTTTACGTATGAACTTGCTCTAGAAGACACCACGATGATCAAGTTTCACAATTGTTTTGCTCGTATTTGGGCACTCTAAGCTGATGAGTAATGATATTGGGATGTGTATTCTGAAACATTGCCAAGAAAGAATGCTATTTAGTTCAGGCATTACACAATAAAATACTCCATTTCAAAATGTGAGTTGTGAGATGAACCCTCATGCCATTTTTGCCCGTCACTACTGGCAGGCCGCAGTGTGCCCAGCGCTACTGTAAAACACGAGTTACTTTGCAATTGTGCTAGTGATGTCTCCTAAAATGCACTTATGTTTAATATCTTTTACTCCAGATGTGCTTTATACCTTTAAATAATTATTGACTGGCCGTTAAAGACGTTGAACTTAATTTGTGTGCAAGCCAAAAGAAAAAACAAGGAGATGGGAGAGGAAGTGCTCCTAGTAGGACACACGGAGGACCGGCCCCAAGACAGAACACACCCGGCACCGTCGGGCCCTCGCCCACTCCAACGTGCGCTCGCCCTGGACCAGCTAGAGCAGCTGACTGGACGGCACACATCCCATGCCGTGCAAAGTCAACGCGAGCATAGTGGTGTGGTGTCCGTATCCACCCTTGCCTTGTCCGACGGCAACGGCCCGGGGGCCGACCAGAACCTTACAGGCTCGCAAGTGGCAACCGTACCCGTCGCCCAATGATCTCCATCCTCCCGCCCCGCGTGGACATTTTTGATCCGATCGAGCACGAGCAGAGCGCGCTGCTCAACCAAGGACACAGAGAGAGCCTCGCGTTCGCGTGATCGCGTCCTTGCATAGTTGCATGGATGAACTTGAAGCTGGCCTGCCGGGCGGGGCAGAGTAGTACTTGATCCACTTGCCGAGACGGTCGGGCAGCGAGAGATTTCCGTACGAGACGCTGCGGTTTGCAGCAGCAGATTAATCGGCGCGCGCGATGCACGCACGCGCTGCGTTGTTTGCCAACGATGAGGAGGATATCGGTGCGTGGAGAGAATCTTCTCCTGCTGCTGGAGCTGCTGCCCCGTCGTCGTCGTCCAACGAGAAAACACCACGGTGAAGCGGTGGCACGAGTACAGCCTCATCCTCGGATTCGCTGGAACGCGACGACGACGCGCCTGCCTGCCTTGCCTCTGCCTTGGAAGCTCAGCTGCAACAGGCAGGCAGGCAGGCAGGCGAGTGGGTTTTTGGTTGGGTTTGCTTCGCGTGGACGCACGCCAGCCCATAAATGGCCGGTCGGTCGGGGCTCTGGCTCTGCCGGTTTCTGCGGCGCGGAAGCGTGGGTGGGCGACGCGCGCACGCAAGGATCCCAACGCGCTGAGCTGAGATGCGATCATCCCCCATTCCACCGCGCAACGGGCAGAGCCCGGCCTGGTGCGCGCGCTCCGCCCGTGCTCCGCGCGTCCTGTCTCCGGCGTCTGACGCTCGCTTCCCCGCAGGCGAAAAACTTGCCGTTTACAGCTCGTCGTCCGGTCACGATGTCGAGACGTTTGCGTGCATGTGGTGGTGCCGTGGTTGATGGCCACCCATCCATCAGTGAGCCCGTGCCAGTGCCAGTGCGCGTGTTGCTCGAGTCCGGAGGAGGAGCGGTCAGCGCTCAGCGGTGGCGTTGCGTTGCGTGGGTGGGTGGGCTTTGGGCTTCACGCTCAGGAGGCCCGCGCACGTTCCCCAGCCCGTGGGCCCAAACAGGCGTCGTAGTGCATTAGGGCATGTTTCCGTCAAAAAATAAAAATAAAAATCTCTCAAAAATGAAATAAAAACATTCGATCATCGAGCTAACAAAACTATGGTGAATGAAACAATTAAAAGGCATGATGATCCCACACCCGCTGCTCCATCTCCCTCCCCTGTCTAGCCGAATCTTGAAGTGGCGCATCAGGCTAGCCGCAAGCTACCGGAAGGTTGCTATGCCTCAAACATGGCGACTTTTTTTTTTTTTGGTTGCGAACCTAAACATGGCAACCTAACCACAGAGAGATCTTAAGGGGCAGCCCCCCATCATAATGCATGCAGACGGACAGCGACCTCTCCTAGCTCGGCACAATCAACCTGTAAAAAGGCTAGTTCGCCCACAGATCAATGTACCCCCCAGCAAGATGCTACCCTAAAGCTTGGCTTCCACACGTTGGACGCGCGATCCGGTTGGAGCTTGCTGTCGAGACAAGCGGAAGCCGACGCTGTTTAGGTTAGGATGTGGACGTGGTCGCTAGCGCGGGCTCGACCGAGACTGTCGCCGCGCATGGAGGATGATGGGACGCTTGATCCTCGCCGCACGGCCGGGGACCTCAACCTCGCCTGGCTACACGCCACGCCAGCCCCTGTCTAGGCTAGCTTGGATCGATAAACAGAGCCGCCTGTCGGTCGCCGGAGGACATCCCAACAGAACGTTGCCCCACATCACACTGATGCGATCGTTTCTGCTGTTATCCAAGGTGATTCTACAGAATGCAGGAGCTTGAGAAACGTTTACTACTACTACTCCTCCATCTGTCCCTTTCGCGGAGGGAGTACAGTTTACAGTATATCAAACGGGGCCAAAATAAACAGGAATGCACTCAGCTCGATCCCCATGGGCCCGTTGTAGGAATAGCAAGCAGATCCCGCTCTGGATCAATGTGGTTTGCTTTCGGGTTCTCCGTCCTCCAATCCAGCCTAATCGTGCTGCACACACTCTGGGAAAAAAGCACGACCGCTGAACAAACCGCATTGCTGCCTGCCTACCCTGCTCCCCCACACACGAGTGGCGAGCGTCGTTGCCTCGTTGGGGCTGTCCGTGTCGGACACCACGGCTCGCTGGAAAAGACAGCATTGGTGGGTGGGAGGTGACCCCGTCCTCCATCGCCGCTGTGCTCACACGTGCGCGGTGGCCTCGCCATGGCGGCGACGGCTTTCCTCTGTTCCGCATTTCCGCGCCGCGATCGACGCGCATGCATGCATTTCAGCGTACTCTACGTAGCGTCTGGAGCTTTGCCGTTGCACGGAACGGCCATGTCACATGATCAGAGGGAGCTGCCTTTTGGGACTGGACAGATCGACGGGCAACAGCCAAAGTCCGTCCCACCGACCGCCGCCTCGATCAGCACACGACCTACTCTACTTGATTTGGTCTTGCCTCGGGAAAGTGACGGTCCAACCGGACCGATCGGCGGGACGACGGGCCGGCGCTCCGGCAATCATTGCTTACCTACCTAGCCGCCGATGGTACTCTTAGGCCCCGTTCGGTTCACCCTCTAAAACACCCTCTAAAGTTTATACCCCTCTAAAGTAAAAAAAATCTTACTATTTAGGGGTACTAAATAAAATTTAATTACAAAACCTTTCTGCAGACGGGCGTTATTTTTCGAGACGAATCTAACGAGCCTAATTAATCAATGTTTTGACACAGTGATGCTACAGTAACCATCGTCTAATCGCCGCTTAATTACCCTCATTACGTTCGTCTCGCGAAATAGATAGAGGGTTCTGGACTTAGTTTTGTAATTTGACTTTGTTTAGTACACATAAATCGTGCCGGCATTTTTGATGTGACTGCTACAGCACCCTACCGTAGATGCTCGCCGGTCCGCCGCAGCGCGATGTCATCATCGTCTCCACCGGATAGATCCTTGGGTTCATGAAAGCCTCACTCAGACGAGGCTGCAGCTCCGCTTCTGTTCTGCCGGCTCGCATCATGCATGCGCAATCATGCGTTGCACCACCGGCTTCATTCACCGCCGTCGAAATGTGGGTAATCTCGCGAGACGAGGAGTCCCATCATCATCGTTTACGGCCCCCGTCCGTGATTAGCTGTCGAGCACTGTACCGGCTCCGCTCGCTTTTCGCTTGGTGGTGGTGGTAGCCTACGGATGAGCGGCAGCCATTCACGTGCGAACAGGGTACAGCGGTTACAACAAGGTTACAGACGGACACGCGGGCCCGGCAGGATGGTGCTCCCGGGTCCCACGTGTCAATCCCAGCTAAACCGTGAAGGATCTGCACCGAATCTCCCCCTTTCTCGTACGCGCGGTCTTGCCAACCGGATCCAATCAGGATTGAGATCCCCTCACGTGAAGTCAGCCGTGACTTTGTGGCTGACATGTGGGCCCTCTAAGAGGAGAGCCCACACGTCAGTGACAAAGTCCCGTGACTTCGACATCTGCGGAACCGATTCCATCGAATCATGCCGTCGTCGCCAGCGCGATCCTGGCCGCGTCTTGGACGGCCGGCCTCGCTCCATCCTCGCGTGCTCGGCCATGATTGCGCGCTGTTCACCGCTGAAAATGTGCTCAGGGTCCAAGCGAGAGGGCATGCGTGATTGCGGGAATCATCGCCGTCAGCCCACGCTCGCGGTCGCGGATACCGACGGCCCGACAGTTCTCTCACACGGTCACACCCTGCCCTCTTCTTCAGATCATCGAGGAGGTGGTCATTGGATAAGCGCGGTGACCAAGCGCGTCGTGCCTCACCCAGAGAGAGAAGAGCGTCGTGCCTCACCCAGAGAGAGAAGAGCAAGCACTGGAGGCTGCTTCAGCGAGCCCTGCCGGCTGCAGCATTCTTCTTTTGTGTAGGCCCATTGTTTCCAGTTCCCGGATACCGATGAATGAATGTGCACTGCAATCATATTGCTGAGAAAGCAAATTGTTCTTTGTGATTGTTTCTTCTTGCCGGTAGTGAAAAACAGAAGAGTCCTGGGCATACGTTTTGTTCCAAGAGCACAGAACAAAGTTTGTATCCTAAGCTGAACATATGTACTACATAAGCAGCTGGTCGGATTTAGGGCACCCAAATATCTGATCCATGCTTCTGCTTAGAACATAAATCTGAGAATAGCGAAAGAAAACCATAGATGTCCTCGTATCGATCAAGTTAGTACAGTACTGGTGGAGCTAGAATATACATTTGGTATATAGACAACGCATGGACCTACAACATCAGGAGAGCAAACACAGTGTGCATCTAATACAACAAGCATATATATATATATATATATATATATACAAATTTTTTATTGAACAAAACGATCATAAATTACTGAACTGAGTGCACGATGATGCTAATATGTGTCAGTAATTCACGTTTCGTGATCGCGTTCAGTAAAAATCATGACATTTTGCTCAGTAATTTTAATAATTACTGACAATTTGTTCAGTAATTATTAGTTAGGTGTAGAATAGTTATTCTGCACCCTAGGTGCAGAATAGCGCTGTGGTATATATATATATATATATATATATATATATATATATATATATATATATATATATATATATATATATATCCAATGTGCGGATACAGCTGTATTTTGACCTAATAATACAACTAATACAACACAGTATAGATTAATTGCCAGGACTATGCAACTAGCCTAAGGTTAAAGATTAAAGAAGGTAACGCGGATGGCTGGGGAATGCATTTCCATCACCTTTGAGGAACATGGGTCAAGACTGCAACCTCGCTCCCGACCAGCTTTCCATTTCAAATCCTCCAAGAATACCCAACCAGCCTCAGATTGAACATATTCGCTTTGGATGTCTGACTGGTACCGTCCAATAGTGCCCCGTTTAAAAAGTACAGGACTTCAATATAATTCACTTTGGCAACCTTTACTGAAACAATGCATAGGCTGGGAGAGTTAAACGGCATTAAGGCAATACCGTGAGCCGTGCAGATGACAATGTCACGGATTCACAATACCGTGAGCCGTGCAGGAGACAGTGTCACGGATTTACAATCTCAGCTTAATGTGCTCTATGATTGGTTAAGCTGTTCCCTCAACCTCAGAACTTCGTGGCAATAGTAGGAAAGGTCCTTCTTCAGCTTGGTGGATGCTTCTTGGTACTTGGCGTCCATGATCCTGTTCTCATTCACCGCTTCTCTGAGCAGTCCGCGATGCGCATCAAGTTCTGGTTCCAGCTTTAGAATTCGCATGCGAAGTAACGTCTTCTCCTTGTTATTAGACATAGCATCCTATAACCAGAATCATGTTATGCGATATGTATTTCCAAGTCAGCAGCCAGTTGCTGAAACAGCAAAGTTCCGTTGCAGTTTAACTATGATTCGTCTGATTAAGATGTGATGTTTTCGGACAGATGGAGTCATTTTTTCAACATATCAATATCTTCATAAGTATTCAGAACATCAGGCTGGACATATCAAAATAGTAGGGAAGATGTGTTACCATTACAGTTTATTTAGGTTTTGAGCATACATCGCTATACAAAGTGACAAGATGTTTCACGTCTGAAAAGTTGATTTTTCTTAATGGCTTCATAGTACGCTCAGTAGGCGATTAAAAAGAAATTTTTCTTCATGAAAAGCAGTCATCTTACTACAAAGGTAATTCGTCTTTCGTGAGGAACATACTAGTTATTCTGTGCTAGAAAGTACTCCCTCCAATCACAAGAAACAAAAAACATTGAACTGCTCTAATCGCCGGAACAGAAAAGATTGAACTAGACATGAGTTCAACTCTTACACGAACCTAGAAGCTTTCTGATGCTAATCAAGCATATACAAGGTTCCAAGAAAGAAAAGCTTCCCTGAAAACGATCTATAATATAACTCACATCAGTCCACTAAGGACTGCATGATTACCAGATATTTTGGGCTATCCATCCTTTGAATTATGCGAAGAAGATATGAAAACTCAAAGCAAGGAAAAACATGCTTCAAACAAACAGATGGAGTATCCTATGACATAAAGCAACAATAGGCAGCGAGTTCTGAATGCGCTTACATTTTTCATTTTGACTTCCATATCAGAAATTCTGGAGCTCAACTCATCTATTGTAGTTTTGGCATGTCCTAACTGCGTAACCAGGACAGGAAATATAAACTTAATTGCAATGAGATAACCAATATATATTAGTAAAATAGTAATCTAAACTTGCCTTTCTGTTACAGTTCTCCTTTAAAACTTCTAGTTCGTTGATGATTAACCTCATTTCTTTTGTCTCAGAAAGTAAATTATTGCGCTCTTCCATAATCGTCAATAGTTGCTTGTGAAGTTCCTGTTCAAATTGGAGTCAACACACAGCCATAGCAAGAAACAGTAAACAAGTGTTGCTCACTGGGAAATATCAATGTGAAAACAAAATATCTGCTCAAGTGAGGTTTTCACAGAAGTATTAGCATTGAGCCACGACAATATAATGTAATACACATTACATCATAGGTTTCTTTATGTTGAGAAACTTTGAGTTCTCAAAGAGAGGAATAAAATGAATGGAGATTAAAGACTTTCACGTACAGGATCAGTCATGGTTCTTCCTTTCTCCAAAAGTTGATCTGATCCTTTACAAGCCTCACTGCCGCAAGAGACATTTCTATTATAAATAAGCACAGTAATCAAGCCTGAAGCAAAAAATAACACATTTATGTTTTGTACGAGGAACATTATTTTAAATTTATTTTTATGGCCCAAACCTGTATCTGATTTACTGTGTAAATATGTTTCAGAACTTCTACGTGTTCTCTATTAAGGGTATAAGTGTAAACTCCTAGTCCTCGGGTTTCCCACCTGTAGTCTATATATATGACCCATTAACCCTCATTCTAATCCATCATTTGTTCAATCCAATACAGCATTCATATTTGTAACATTATCAGCACATTAATAAAAGTGTACAGTTCTGTTACTCCATACTTGTTCCAGTATGTTCTTATATTTTGAAATACATCTCATTAAGAGGATTTATCTAATCCATCATTTGTTCAATCCAGTACAGCATTCGTATTTGTAACATTCTCAGCACATCAATAAAAATGTACAGTTATGTTACACCATACTTGTTCAAGTCTGTTCTTATATTTTGAAAATACATCTCATTAAGAGTATTTATCTTTAAAAATGAGAACCCTTGCTAGCCTCAGGAAAAAAAATTACGGCAAAAAAAAATTAAAAATAACTCATGTACATGTTATAACATATCATGTTAATCTTTCAGCCCATCAACGCCAAACCACAAATGGAGACATGTAGAGCCTTGATGGAAAAGGTAGGGAGAGAAGACTGACCAGCATTTTATAGCTTTCTCATTCATGTCATTCTCCAGGGAAAGAATCAATCTGTCCTCCAGAGTTTTGCACTGTTTTTTGCAGTTCACCAGCTCTTGCCTCACCTAGTAGTGGAATACATTTATTACGAATGCAGAAGTTCCTTGGATCATCAGTGAAAAGGAACATAGAACTATATTCAACTATGATCAAATTTATAAAATATAATCAGTAGGGATTTTGCCCTCCTGTTCATTCAAAAAAAAAAGGGAACGTTGAACTATATTCAACCCAAAGCTCCTTAAATATCAATATTAGTTCAAAATTACATTGTTTACATTAAACCCAATGCCCCTTTGGACCATCTTATTAGTGCCCACATATGCAAAACGGACCTGTTAGACATGCCAATTGTAAAATGGGCACAAAGAATATGGTAACTGTCGAATGTACCTTAGTTAGCTCATCATTGCAGTTACTCAATCTCAGATTAGCTGCTACATATTCCTTCTCCTTTGCTGTCCACATGGATATTTTAGACTCCATGTCCAGAAGGGCATCAGTAAGTTGCTGCAGTGCATAACAAAAAACATAAGTAAATTTCACACAACTTGATGGATAAAGATATAATGCTATACCATTCCCATGTCTTCTTTTTCCCTTGATATAGAATCAAGAGCAGCCTCCAATCTTTTAATGGTAGATTCAGATGCACATGAATTTTTTGTCTGCGTCATAAAAGGTAATTTCATTGCGAGAATATTGAGTAGTAAACATAATGCACAAGAATAAATCTGACGTAGGATATTTGGATTTTGGAAAGAAATCTATTATATACCAAGACTGCAATCTTCTCACTCAAGGAATCCCTCTCAGATTCTGCTAAATTTAACTTATTTACATGTTCTTCTAACTCCAATGTCAGAATCTCTACTTTCGATAAAGCTTCGTCCTTCTCGGCAACTGAAGTACTTAGAGCTTCTTCTAATGAAGAAATTTCAGCTTTCATATCAGCAGCATGCATCTCAAGATTATGATAGTCCTCCTGCATATAAAACCAGAAATGAGATGCAAGGTCATAAAGTGATTGTAAGTTCCAGAGTCTAACGATAAGTTATACATTCACAACCATCATGGATAAGGACAATTGGATTTCAAGAAAGTCTTTGAAATCAGTTGCAACATGCACTTTTCCTTGTAGGACATTCAGGAAAATTTATGGCATGCTTACAATGGACAAAAGTAAGGAATTATCAGAATTCAGAAAATTAGGAAATAATCGGCCAATAGACCAGTAATGATGATTTCAATCCACATTGGAAGATCCGACCTCCCAAAAATGCTGCATTCTAAAACATACTACCTCTGTTTGCCAATTGTTGACGTTCCCAAACAAGGAAATGAACTAAAAATGAACTACTGAGCGCTGTCGGAACGACATCAAATTAAATACGGAGGGAGTACTGTTTAATGTAATAGAAATGGAGCGTACAGTCAGTTTGTGGCTGACTACAATATAACAGAAAACTTGTTGATTACAATAATCTTTACCAGCGCCAGTAAGACATTTCAGCTATAGTGACACTGATGGTTAAATGCAAAAGGAGATTTATAATTTCTTTTGGAAAGCTATGGATCTTAACATTTACTCATTAAATAGCTGTAGGGATTCATGAAAGTGTAACTGCAGGCCTGTCGTTACAAATGACAAATCGCTGAAGACGAGGTATATGCAAAGATTAAGGAATATGATTAGGGAGATCATGACCTCCATCTGGACAGCTTGATTGAAAAATCCAGCAAGTTCTGAATTCATTTCATGTCTTTTGTCAACGGCATGTGAATCACGTTTCTTTAAATCGCGTTCAAGAAAAGTCCTCTGGCTTTCCAATTTCTTTATTTCTTTGAGGGCTTCTGCCTTTTCGCTCTGGAGAAAAGAACATGTACTGATGGTACATCAGAAAGAACAGAATTTTAAACCGCAATAGAATGTATAGCAATAAGAGAGCAAGTTGATAACCTGAAGTTTAATTTTCTCTTGTATGGAGGTCTTAAGCTTGTTCTCAGTTTCTCTTAATTTTGTTTTCGTTTTCTCAAGTTCCTTTCGGATAGATTCTTTTTCTTTCATCAAAGCAGATGATGACAAGGTCTCTACTTCCTTCTGGAGTGCTAGGAATCCCGAGAGAATGCTATCCTTCTCCATTTCATGCAGGAGAGTACACTCCTGAATAAAATCGACAGAATTAGAGCACAAATATTAAGTTAGGAAATTTAACCATTTACGAGAGCTTAGTCACCGACATCTACTGTCTTCTCGCAGCTTTCCAGACTGGACTTCAGCCTATCAATTTCACTTTGCTGATCTTGGGACTGTTCGTTCAGAAGTTTCTGCACTCAACTCAAAGATTGTTAACAAACAAAATTTCATGGAACTTAAGTTCCTTACGAAATGAAAGAATTCGAATATACCTTCTCTGATTCAAGTTTGCAAATCTTGTCCATCAAACAGGTCGACAATTTCTCATAATCCTTAGTTATAGAACTGAGCCGTGTTATATCTTCATGGGCAGACTGCTTCACTTCCTGGAAAGCACAATTAAGGATTACGATCCTGTTGGCACTCAAAGCTATATTTCAAATAAGATGGTTTATTTAACAAAAGGACATGATTAATCAAGTACTCAAAATGGGAGAAATCATACATGAATTCCTTGTGCCATCGATGAGAGATTTTGACCAAGTTCATCAACCAAAAAAAGAGCACGGTCAACTGCACATCTTGTTTGATCCATCTCCAAATTTATTTCTCGAGCCTCAATAAATACACTGCCAAGGAAATAGTGTTCAACTTCCTGGAAATCACATAATGTAGTATTCATGAATCCAGTCATATTAATAAGTCTATGATAACAAAATGAATCTGGAAACAAACTGAAAACTAAATGATACAATGTATTACAAAAGGAGGAAACATGCACTGAGAATAAGAAAGTACTCGTTTAGATTTTCCAGTTGCCGATAGTGTGGAAAGCTTTTCATTAGCAACTTTCAATTGTTCCTGTGCAGTCAGAGCATTCTGCTGAAGCTGCAAATAAGCAAATAACGCATATAGTCAGCACAGTTGCAGGATAAAGAAGGAATTTCAGTAGAACTTTTGAAAAATCGTGGCAAAAGAATGAAGGTCGAATATTCTAAATCATTTGTTAGGGTTGTAAGGGACCAGAGTATTGTTGTATAGTAGAAAACACAAGAGTAGACCCTATTGTAGGAGTGGAATACCACAAATACCCAAAACAAGATCGACAGATTCTACATGCATATAGTGAAAGGAGATGTAAAGCTAAGCAAGGCAGATCAAGCAAATGAAGCAAGAACACTGGAGAGTACCACTCCAATATACATCGAGGTATTGGGGGGTAAATATATAAAAGAGAATTTGAACAAAAAGGATTGCAAATACTGGAATCCTATGACATATTATTAGATATGGGAGCAATAAACAGCTAACAGCTTTCAAGTCTGCAGTACCAGAACGGTAAATTCAAGTACATGGATAAGGATGTGAATTATGAATTATCTTGAGCACTGAGAAAATATGACAGTATGCAAATGATATGATCATAAAACTAGCTTGCATGTGTAAATATTGCCAAGTGGGCACCATATATGGCAAGTTTGAACTTTAATTGACAGAATCTGATACAATTCACCTCTTCATACTTCTCACTGAATGAAGCCTTCTGCTGGGTAGCCAATTCAAGAACTTCATCCAAATTACTTTGAATAGAACTCTTCTCTAGCTCCAACAACTTGATCTGCATGGAATATTCACAACATTAATATAACTTCATTTTAGAATTGGTGATAACAGGAGAGAAGATTAGCACCTGATCTTGAAGTTGTTTAATGACAAGAATTGCTTCCGCCTCTCGAGAAGACAAGCTATTAGCTACAGAAGGCACAGTGCTTTCATGTCTCAGCACAGCACCATTTCCATGATTAGGATCGTGGGGTACCATTACTTCATCAACTGACCCATTGAGTTGCCCCTGATCTGATTTCTTCTGGCAAGATCAAATATTTCAGCATCCAGAAAATGCATGCAACAACAACAATAAAGCCTCAATTAGGATCAGGGATTTATTAAATGTAAAGTGATAAATATATTACCGTTTTATTTGGTCTTCTTCGGCTTGTAACAAGCACAAAAGCATGTGAATCAAGAAGGGAAGCATCTCCATTGTCTTTTGATAAATCACCAGATAAGCAAGCGTCAACATAAGGCTCACTGTTCTCATGGCTTCCCTGGAGTAGCTCTTCAAAACGTGGTGGCATTCCCATATTACGCCCATGCCTAACGATGCTGCTTGTAGGGCCTTCCTGGACAGCTTCTAAACTCTGCATGTTGTTTAGAGATATTCTTTATACAACCAGACATCTTAAAGGTGAATAGCTCCCTAATGATTTAAGTATGAAAGAAAACATATGAACATAAATATGACATGAATACAACAATCTGCATAAACACACAAAGAAATGGCGTGAAACATATGTAATCATGTTTTTCCCTCCGAATAAAAAACATATGTGATCCTTTCCAGCATGCAAAGAAAATGATGAAAAGCAAATGCACTATCACAGAGATAATATTTAAAAACACTTAAGTATGTAAGAATCAATTAACCAATAGTTCCATCGCCATCAAGAACAAGCAATGGGCCTCTAGACTATGAAATGTCAACCTGAATATGTTGAAAAAAATCATTGATGATGATACCTCAACACCAGATTGCCTTGTGAATGGCCCGGGACACCATGTTACCCTTCTTTTGTTCTGTTCAAGAAAGGAAAGTGAAAGCATTTGTACATTCTTTAGTTGTCAATGTAAAAGAAGCAGTTGTGTAGTGACTCATATGAAAGCATTCCGCTTCGATCTATCTGCAACCAGACTTGGGAACAAAAATTGAGGACCAGCGAGCAAACCATCAAGCTCATATGAACTCTATGACACTCCCTGGTAGAGAAATATCATATGTTAACTTACCTTAGTAAAAGCGGTGTTTCTGTCATCTCTGTCTGAATTTAAAACCAATGAGCTAAGATTTTCAATTTTTTTCGCTTGCTCAATCAAGCGTCTGTCACGCTGCTCTTTAGCTTTTTTTTCCTCCTCCAACTCTAAGGCGATTCTCTCCTTTTCCAGCTCACTCTACAAACAATAATCAGGTTACCTGATGGACCACAAGTGCATGGCATGAATGGAAATAAGAATGCTTCAGAAAGCAACCTGTAGCAACGTGTTCCGCAAATTCAGAATTTCTTCCTCCCAGTGTTCACTTTGAGATGCCTAAGGCCGGAATGAGTATAAGCTTTGTATATTCAGGCTGTACAGATTTGAAATTACGATATTTCTGAAACATACCCGAAGTTTTGCTCGAAGTTCTTCAATTTCTTTCTTTTGGCGTTTTAATAATGCAGCATCAGTCATAATCTGCAATATATACAATGTAAGAATTTATGCACAGAGATTGTAATCTAATTGGCTTCGGTAACATGTTAATACCTCATTAACACATGCACAGTTTGTAACCCGTAGTGCTCTGCTAGCAAATTGCAAGCTGCTTTTTGTCTCATCTGCATGAATCTAGAAAGTACAAAACAAATAGTTTACAAGCACATCGATAACGTGTTATTCATTGATGCTACAATGTCTATTTTTATCTCATAATGAATTTATACTTGATTTGTTGTGTAATATGTCACGTTCATAAAATGGGTGAAATGTGTAATATGTCACAGGAGCAACCAGTAAACAAAATCAATAGATCATGTTTAAAGTTTAAACATACAGTAAATGAGGGGTGTTGAGTAATCCACACTTCATGTCCAGATTTGCAGGAAAGATCACAATGTTTTTTCTAGTTCCATTGTTCAAACAACACAAGAACATGATCAATGGCAGATGATATTGAAGAAATGTAGCATACCTGTGCAAGTGTTATATTACAAATGATAGCAGTGTTAGCATTTCCACCCAGAGCAGGTTGCAATATCCTTGTAAGTTTGCTATCACGGTATGGAACATGTCCGCTGATCAAAAAATCCATTATTAAAGCAGATGTACCAAAAATCAGAATAAGAAGAATAAAAAGAATGACTCACCCTTGACCCTCTACACCCTCACTAAGTTTTTTTATGACCGTACCAAGAGTCATGAGACTTTTGTTAATGTGAGAACCCTCCTTAAGCCTCACACCCTCTGCACCAGTTTTTGCAGCACGTTCTGAGCCAGCTAAATCCACAAGGTTCTGAAATGTGGAATATTCTCATATAAATGGCGCAAAAATGACAAAAATCACAAGTCAGCAGTGAAATAAGTACCCCCATGATCACAAATAAGTTCAACAGGATCTGTTAAAAAAACAGCCTTGATATTTTAGTTTTGGGTAAGCCTGTGTTTGTAATGATGTTACACTGGTTCAAGGATAGACATAGCTACATCTTCCCAACTAAATCATATTTAGGCCCCCGTTGGTACAGCTCTCAATCATATTTGGCCATGCAGCATTTGAAAAGTCACTATCACCTTGATGATTAATCATTCATAAAATAAAAGAATTTAATTTCAGACATAAACTTCTTAGAGGCATGTGCCCATTTTATGGCTTTCTTATATACGTGTGCACAAGTCCAAGACATCAAATAATCAAAAGCGTAGGGAGTAATGTGCAACATCAATCTACAGATACCAGACCCTATCTGCATGTTCATAAAGGTACTAATAACCAAGTTTCAAAAGTTTGAATTAGATTGCTTCAAATCACTAACAATTGATTAATGGAGAGATTACTTAATAAAGAGTGGAAAACTGCATGTACCAGAACAGATACTCGAACAGCATCACAGGAATCTCCAGGTTCATTGTCGTCAACTTTTTCCCTACTCTCAATTACCTGGGTATTCAGTGGTATAAGAATCAAGATTGTGGTGCCATTTGTACATAATACAAAAGACATACAAGCATACCATGCGGAAAATAGTATGAGAGCGGCTGCTGTAGATATTCATGTTAGTCTCCCCAATATGACGGTGAGCTGCAGTTTAGCCAGCATATCGTCTTGAAGAATGGGTCATAATTTAACTGAGCAAGCAAGCATTTAAGAAAGCTTACATTCTCCAAATGACATTAAACTCATCACTTGTTCGGGACATGTAACAATCTCTTCTCTTAAACCAGCAACATATATCCCTCTCTTCAAATAAAAGTAGATGCAAAAGTAAGCATGCGGAAGCGGAACAACTATTCAAAAATTGTATTGGTGACAGATTTGATATTAAAAGTTAGAGTGCTTACTTCAGGGCTCTCATGAATCTGCAACTTTCGATGTTCTGGAACCAGAAGGTCATTAATCTCTTCATTATAAATTTCCATGTAAGACATGCGGAGAAGGAATTCTCTATCCGCATTCTACAATACAACCAAAGTCAGGCCAGAAATAACCCAACAGATAATAGAAAATAATAAAAGGTGCCATGGTGATGACCCGCTCGTTAAGAAATATGCTACAAAATTACGCAAATATTAAATACATCAAATAAGTAAAGTCCGAGTAGTGTCTAGGAACAATCGCATCTGTAATGTTCTACACAGTACATGACACAATAACTGGTTGAGGAGGAACCAAACTCTTATGTAATCAGTGATTCAGTAGACATCAATAACAATTCCAGACACACATATGTATCACTTTGGTATATTTTAAGTGTAAAACAACAATATGGCGTAAAAGTAATCAACAAGCAGAATAAAGAATTGTTGTTGGACACTAAAAAAACAAGGTACCTCTTGAATATGCTGGAACAAACCATGAACTGCAAGAGGAATGATTCCTTGCTCATTAGCAGATCCCCTCATTGTGTATGTCTTACCACTGCTTGTTTGCCCATATGCAAAAACAGTGCCTACCAATATAAAAGCAGCAAATTTCAGAAAACTACGAGTATTTGCAACTGAGTAAAACAAACTACGTCTTTTGAGTCCAATTTCAGAAAATAATGACTATTTGCACCTATATAACAAAAAGTTACGTTTTTATTGACCTGCCCCTACCTGTCAGCCACACATTCCAGGTCAAAAAGTCATAGTTTTGCATTACAGGGGGTGTAAATATTTGTACTTTTCTGAGACTAAACAGAAAACTCATAGTTTTGTGCTACTACGGTGCGAATAGCTGTATATCATGAAATGTACTCTATTAAAAAACTTTCAAATCAACGGACAGATACCCAATTAATTCATTTATTGTATTTAGTGTATGAACAAAAACAGTGGATAAAATAAACAAGAAAAAGTGGATATATAACAAAAACAAACTCTTATCTCTGAAGAAAGATCAGAATTGTTGAACGAAAAAGATAAATACAAATGTATAGTTAGACAGCCTTGGGTATGCTGAATGCTGCAGTGACTAAAAAAGTTAAAGCGCGTAGTAAGACCGCGATACCAAGGAAGAATTTAAAGCTAAGCATGTGATCCGGCCTGGGAAGGAAGGGCACCAGATAGCCGTATTCACTTATTTGGACCAGAGTAGTTTTAATAGCTAAAGTATGTGTGTGGCGCTTAGCTGGGGTCCACATCGTACTGGGGTGTGGGTACAAATGCCATTGAGCACAGAAGAAAGGAGTCAAGCACATATTTATGTACTAGTACTTGTTCTCCAATACAATTCTACCTCCTCCATCTAGGCTTCTTCAAATCCCCAACTCATTACAAAATCTCACAAACTCCCTTCTAGTTGGTAACTCTACAGCTTTTAGATATAGTCACTAGTGACTACTGGAAGCCTAGAAGGCCAGAACAAAACCCAGCTAGAGGAAATCTGGGTTGCTAACAAGGTAAGCACATTGTAAGCTGGAAAACCTGTAATGACGTGGTGATCCTGACTAAAGGGGGGGGTGGTACGACCCCAGATTCTACTGAAAATGGTGTGCATGGTTATCAGTTCCTATAATAACTGCACATGCATCACAAAAAATATGACATGTTCAGCTCAACAAGGCTCAACTTTAACTACTATAGCCTCCAAAATGGTTAAGACAAGCTGCTTGCAAATCCTCATTTCTTTTACTAATTTATCTTTTTTAGATACCACTGAGACAGGACATTACTAATTAGCTACAAGCTAGAATCTGCAATAAAACACCCACTCAACGAAGCACGCTGCTCAGCTGTGACTATTTCCGAAATGCAATTGGACCCAGTTCGTACAAAACAACCCTGGACATGCTTAACACAGCAATTACAAAAACGCCAAAAGGCATAGTGATTTTTAATGATTCCAAAGATATAGTAACTAGAGACAACTAGAAGCCTAAAACCAACTTCATGTCTTTTAGCTGGAGAAAATCTGGGCTGTTGACAAGACAGACATTTGTGTTATACTGAAATTTAACAAAAAGATATGAGCTTGAAATAGTCGTTAGAAACTAAAATCAAACGAGGATGTTACTAACGTTTTGAGTCTTGAGTTTGCATTACAATACATGTCCTGCATGACATGATTTGACCTTATTGAACAAACAACCATAACACCTACAAAATGAAGGCTAAGCTACAGGTTGCAACAAGGCTAATAGTTCATAATCATGTTTCTGGGTGAGATTAGCTATATTCCCAGAGTCTGCGATAAAACACCTAATCAACATAGAGCATCAAGGGCGATCCTTAAGCCCATACATAACGCAATGTAATTCGAAAATGCAATCGCTACCGCCTAGTTCGCCTAGGAGGCTAGGAACGGAAATAGAAACCACAGGCAGAGGGAGTGAAGTACCGTTAAACCCTCGCACCACAGAGTCGACGATGTGCTTGGTGCGGGCCTCGTACACCTCGGAGGTGCGGCACTCCTCGCCAAAGATCCTGTCTGGGACGACCCAGCGCAAACTCTCAGCAAACGAGCCGTCTCAAGCGAATCGGCAGCAAGCTGATTTGAGAGGAGGAAGGGCGGAGATTGCTCACCGAATTCGAAGCGGGTGGAAGGCTGCGTGCTGAGCGCGATGGAGTTGCCGGAGATACGCCACGGGGTGCTCCTCGCGTCTTCCGCGGAGAGCGGCCGCGAGCGCACCGCGACGTGGATCCGCTCCATCGCCGGTCGGCGGCGGCCGCTGTCAGGGCGACGGCGTGAGGGGAGCGGGGGTGGGGATTGGCAACCGTTGCGCTGCGGGGATTTCAGATGTGGGATTTGGATTTTGGTTTTCCCGCTTGCTGAAAGGCGAACAGGGGACAATCTATTTCTTTTTTCTTTTTTTTTTGGGGATGGGGGAGGACAACCTTTTATTTATTTAATTTTTTTGAGGGCAACCTATTTCACCAGTGCGGTAGTGTGTTATGTATTTTTTCTCTTTTTGATAATATATACGTATCTGTATTACAAAGTCAAAGATACAAGTGCAAAGGCGTCAAGCAGTGCTGGCGAGCTCTTAATATGGAGCAGATCAGATGTGCTCTGCTTCTTCAAAAATCTGGTGGTGAAGTGGTTCATGAAATCCTGGGCTTGGAAGAGGACTCTCGCAGGTTGGTGATCAACTTCCTGTGGTGTTGGTGGGATGCGAGGAACAAAGCTAATGCTGGGGAGCGTATGCCGGCAACTGAGGATGTAACACACAGAGCACAATATATGGCTTTATCAGATGGTTTGAACCCTACTGCGATTCATGTCAGTAAGCATCGGCAACAAAGTAGATGGATGGTGCCCCCCGACGGTACGCTAAAAATCAACTTTGATGGTGCGTTCATATCAACAACAAGAAAAGGTGCATGGGGATTTGTCATCAGAGATCATCATGGGAGTGGTGTTGCGGCTGGGACTGGTGCCCTTCTCAATTTGCATGATGCGATGCATGCTGAGGCCGAGGCTTGCCTCGCAGCTCTAAATCACGCACAACAGATCGGTATATCACGTATAGTTCTGGAGACTGATTCAAGCAATTTGTTGACGGCACTCAAGTCTGATGCTTATGACCTCGCTCCGGGTGGTTGGCTATTCAGAGAAGCTAGAGCTTTGCTATCTGAAGATTTTGTAGTTCAGGCTATATGCCATTGTAATCGTGAGTGCAACTCGTGCGCGCACGAATTAGCTCGTTCCAGTCTGAATGGGGACCCGAATCAGCCATATGTTTGGCTTGATCCCCTCCCAGACTTTGTTAAGACTTTGTTAATTCTCTTCTGGATCGCGATCGTGCTGATCCCACAGTAATATAAGGAATGAGTTTGGTGTCAAAAAAAAAGTCAAAGATACAAGTACACATACAAATACAGGTATATATATGAAGATACACACACACGGAACTCTAGCCCCTGTGCTTGCCGAAGTTGTCATACAGCTTGTTCGTTTGGCCTGCTACTTATCAGCCGCTATAGTGTTCGCAGTTATTTCTTCTGCAGCCGTTACAGTGTTCGCAGTTATTTCTTCTGCAGCCGCTACAGTAAAACAGCCTGCCGAACAGCCCGATAGTTCGCCGTCGCCAGCCATCATCGATGAAGAAGATACCGGAAACTGGCAAAATCTGACAGCACCACTGCCGGATCAGGAGGAACCCCATCGCACGAAGACTCTGAAGACAGCGCAGAAGATCCAAACATTCTTAAATTATTGGCTATTGTATTCAAATGGTTTGACTCATATATTTGAAAATGTGAATGTCCTGCTTACATTCCAAGGTCTAATGGCAACTAAAGAAGGTTGCCGTTGGCATCAACAACGCATGCAACTTGTATTGCACATAGCTGAAACTTTTATGACAGCCAATCTACGGGTCTATATAAACATTGCAACTTGCTGGTCTATATCCACGGGTCATAAAAAAAAAGGACATGCAAAGGTTACCGCGCAGTGTTTCTAATCTGTTTTAAAAACTTACATACAAACAGATACATAAGCTAATCAGTAATCCCTCTACCGTCCCTCTAACAATGTTGTGACAGTCAATCCATTCGAAGAGCTGCTAGTATTTTCTCCTGTTTTCCCTTGGTTTCCCATGTATGAGAAATACACAGGCTGTTTTGGGACTGAAAGTGGTGTAGATTCGTTCTCCAGCATGGTCACCACTGATGACATGAGCGGCCTGTAATCTGGATTGTCTTGTACACATAGGAGTCCTATCTGGATACATCGTAGAGCTTCGTTCGGGGAACAACTCACAGCCAGGGATGAGTCCACTAGATCCATCGCCTTGCCATCCATCCATAAGCTCCATGCCTGAACCAGTGGAATAAAATGACACGTGAAATTAAGAACTTAATAAGCTTTTTGTTTGAATTATGAAAAGTTAAAGCATGCCACTGTGCTTACATAAGCAAGTAGGTTAGGGAAGCCCTTGTAGTGACTTAGAGTAATCTTCAACCCACTTATAACCTCCAAGACTATGACACCTAAGCTGTATGTATCTGACTTGACTGAAAAGGCGCCATCCATTGCATATTCAGGAGACATGTAACCACTGCTCAAAAGAGGCGCAAACGATTGGAATAAAGTATATAGAAATAAAATTCATTTTAAAAATTACGGAAACGATCACTCACTATGTCCCAACAACTCGATTGGTAGTTGCTTCTTGTTGGTCGCCACCAAAGATTCTTGCCATACCGAAATCAGATATCTTAGGGCTCATATCGGCATCCAGCAGAATGTTGCTTGGTTTGAGATCCCGGTGTACAATAGTCAATCTTGAATCCTGGTGGAGATAAAGAAGTCCTCTAGATATTCCCTTGATTATCTTGAAACGTGTTGGCCAATCAAGGACATATTTACATCCAGCATCTGAAAATAGTGGCACTGTAACTTGTAAGCATTTCCAGAGGTAATAACTATGTCAGATGTTTTCTTTTGGGAATAAATTGAAACATACCAAAAATAAAGAAATCCAAGCTTTTGTTTGGTAAGTACTCGTAAATCAGCAACTTCTCGTCTCCATGGATGCAGCACCCAAGAAGCCTGACGAGGTTTCTGTGCTGCAATTTTGCAATCAGCACAACTTCATTTCTGAATTCCTCTACACCTTGTCCGGAACCCTGACCGAGCCTTTTGATTGCAACCTCTACGTTCTGTCCCAGCGTACCCTGCATGAGTTCCCCATTCTTCTCAAACTGAACAAGTAGCATTGTCATAAACAATTCTAATATTTTTGCCTGAAAGTTTTATTCTCGAACCTTGTAAACCTTCCCGAAGCCACCTTGCCCGAGCATATTGTCTTCAGAAAAATTGTTGGTTGCAGCCGCGATGTCTCCAAAGCTGACAAACGGAAGCTCTATATTATCATCCCCAAGTTCGATTGGCGCACTCGAGTATCCCAGGATCGCTTTCGTCATAATATCCTTGCTCCGACGTTTGCCTGGCAGGAAAAGCAACACCATTCGTTATTAAAAATTGGACAGAAACATCGCTCCTAATCATACTGCTTTGAGGTGAACTGTGTCAGATTCTACCTCTAAGCCTGCAGACCCAAACAAGGAACACGCCAGCGGCCGTGAGGACCAGCACAGACGCCATAACAGGAAGCACAATTTTTGCCACAGTCGTCTTCTTCCCTGCAGTAGCCGCAGAAATGTATTACAGGAAATCTGAATCATGTATTGCAGATAAGACGATGAATGTTGGTTGCCTCAGAAACCATAGTAGAGTCGGATACATTGCAGTAACTGGAACGGTTTTTATTGCTTACCTGATTCAGACTTTGCCAGCTTCACATAGAGATCCTGGCCATTTTCTACGTACCGGACATCAACGATGTTATCCTTCCACATGACGCAGCCACTGCCGCCACCGTCTCCTCGGATGTCGGCAGGGGCGTAGGCCACGCACGAGCAGCTGGCGAGGCACCTCAGCCTGCACTGCTCCAGCGTGGCGCTCCTGTCCACCGTCGCGTTGTCCGTGTCGGGGAGCTTCACGCCGCGCACAGCCGTGAACCGGTCGGTCGTCTCCGTCCCGTTGCCGCCGCAGTTGAGCTGCACGTCCCTCCGGCACCCGTCGGACCACCGCGACGGGTTCACCGGGCTGAACCCCTCGACGCAGCTGCAAGGCGGCCTGGTGGTGGCGACGCCGCACAGGCCGAACGCGCCGCACGACGCGTACTCGTCGCAGGCGTCGCGCGGCAGCCACGGGTACGGTACCCACACCCGTCTCCACGGATACCACACCAGCACCTGCACCACGCCGGCCTCGTCCAGCATGACGCGGGTGGAGAACGCGCTGGTCGACGCGTTGAGGACGTAGGTGACCTCGTCGGGGCCGTCCGCCATCTGAACGGAGAACAGCTTGAACTCCGACGCCATGTCCGGGACGCCGCTGAACCAGCGGCCGTTCCACGGACCCGCGCGGTACTTCTTGGCGTCGCCGCGCCAGGTGACGATGTCCGGGAGGCCCTTCGTGTCCATGACCCGGCGGTAGTCCCCAGTCGCGGGGTCGTTCCGCGCGCGCCACGACGTGAGGGACCACTCCGCGCCCGTCTTGAGGCTCTTGCCGAACTTCATGCCGGCGAGCAGAGTGTTGGACGGGTGGTCGAACGACTGCCACAGGATTCGGCCGCTGCTGCTCTTGATCTTCTCGTCGCGCACGACCAGATTGCCGGAGTCGAGCAGCTCCAAAACCCAAGAGGCAGAGGCAGAGGCCTCGGTCGCGTTCGAGGACCAGGCAGCCTGCCCAGAGCCATCGAGAAGGCGAAGGCTCCCGTCGGTGCTCATCACCAGAACGCCGGAGGTGTTGTTGAGCGGGGTGTCACGGTTGGCCACCCAGCAGACAGCGTCCGCACCAGACACGGTGAACCAGATCCCGAGGTATCTCTTGGTTGGTGGTGCACCGGGAAGGGAGAAGAAACCCAGGGTGAATTGCTCACCGGCCGAGACCAGAGTCTCGCCGTCGGTGATGTTGCCCCCGTTGTTGAGCGTGCTCGACACAACGCCGTCACGGGAGGCTCCATGGGAAAGGAGTAGGACGTGGAAGATCAGCAAGGGAAGGGTGAGGAACTTGATTGTTGGTGCCGCCATAAGCAAGATGTTTTTGCATAACAAATCTCTCGTCACTTCGTCAGGGTCTCGGCTCTCATGAGAGGGTGCTATATACTACATTGGTGCTCACCATCGATTACTTAAGCAAATGCCCCCGCCACCGATGCACAGCAGCTTCATTCAAGTCGACTGGGGCCTGGTGTCGAGCAGTGAGTCCTCCTAGGCACGGGGTCCTTCCCTTCACATGGCGCGTGGTGATCGTCCGGCCTGTACTCTGCGCAGTTGACTCAAAGTCGTTGGATTTTTTTATATATATTTTTTTGAAATTTATATTTCAATATAAGATATGGAAAACTAGATTTTCAGAATCTAGACCATTTGGTTGCCCGAATCGACAAACACTACTGTCGTCGCTCGAATAATCGAGAGAACGGCAAATATTTGGTTCGGGGAACAACGATCAATCGAGGTATCGATCTAGGGCACAGAGAGAGTTTTTATACTGGTTCGGGCCTCCCGGAGGATAATAACCCTACGTCCAGTGTTGGTCGTGTTGAATATGATGTAATTGTTCATCTCTTCTCATCGGAGGGTTACATGTATATTTATAGTCCCTACCGCCTCTAGGAGTCCTTGCCTTGTTCTACAAGACTTCCGATCTGCAGTAACAGATTCGGAGTCTATCTACAAGTTTCCTTTCGTGCGATACAAGTCTTCGGAAAATACCAAACTAAGTCTTCGGGAATATCTGAAAATATGGGTTACGACAACTACAATAACGCCAAATAGATTGATGAAACCAAAGTCACATAGGAAGGTGATTTCACGCCCGGGCTCACCATGGACGATGCCCGTTGCCTAGCCGCGCACTTCAACTCGCCTTCGCGAGCCCCAACTCGTTGCCGCCATCGGGCATGCCTGTGGGCATGTCATGCTTGCAGATAGCGGGCACGAGCATTGTCCGCTGTCCATGGCGGGTGGCGAGTGCAGGCACGAGCAATGGTCGAGGATTTGCGGATGTGCTATCCACAGGCGCCATGCCCGTTGCCATCTTGACTCCAGCTTGCGGATTCATCATGTACCCAATCTACATCCTAAAATAAGTGTCATTTTAGAGCTAACCACGGCTAAATTAAATTACTTTTGTGATGATATATTAAATTAAATTTGACTAAACTTTTAGAGAAAAGTAGCGACATGTGCCACATCAATAAGTAAACTATGAAAATATAATTAATGATGGAGCTAATAAGTAAACTATGAAAATATAATTCATGGTCGAGCAAATGATACTATGGTATAAATATTTATTCTCTATGAAACTTAAAATTATTAATTTTGATCACTTTTAAAGTGACATTTAGGTTGGGATGAAGATAGTACGTATATTTCCGTTAATATCAATTCTTAGCACCAAACATTAGTTTGATATAGGGAAATCATTGGTGAGAAGCTACATATATCTTTCTGGTCGAAATCAACAAGTCCTAGTCGAAGTTAAAAGTCCTAGTCGAAGTTAAAAGAGGGTCTACCCAGCTATCCCGTGACAGATGTATCGTCCTCAAATCCATCAATTTTTCATACATAAGATTAACAAATGGCTCCAATCTTTCTGCGATGTTATTATTTTTTAAAAAAAATCACAAAACGGGAACAATTTGCCTCCATATATAAAAAAATCACAACTTTTAAAACTAGTGTCATAAAACTATGATTGTTTATGACGCCACTGCTTTTGCGGCTCATGATGTGGCCCCTGCATAATATAATATATAAGGAACTGAAGGGTCCCAAAATATAAGACGTTATAGGGATAGAGCAATGTCTTGTGCAAATACTTTGGTGATGAGAGATTAGTGAGTTTAGATAAAATAAAAGGTATAATAGTCTTTCAACAACACTGCCATTTTTATGTTGGATAACAATATTGCTTCTCTTGGAAGGAAGATAGAGTCTCAACTCTTCCTCTGCTTAAGGCTAAAATAAAGGATAATTTAGGAAAGCTAAAACTTGAGGGACGTTTGGCCTCAATTTTTGATTTAAAGTAAGTTTTGGGTCTCTCTGACGCCGTCCAACTTGCCTGCGAGACTGCGACAATCCCGTATCTCGTGGGTCAAGCTAAGTAATTAATAACGTCAATGGCGCTGATGTAGACGTTATACGTCGTACGCTCTGACGCCGTCCAACTTGTCTGCAACCAGGTCTTCGCAGTTGTGACCGGCGTCCACGTTCCAATTTATTGTCCAGAGACCCACACCCCTGAATGTGTTTGTCCGATGGCAGGTAGGTTTGGATTTGGTAGTCGAAGACGGGACGGCGTCAAGGGTATCTTCGTTCGTGAGAGGACCATATACGAGGACGGGCATGGTGCCCCTACGGCCCCGTTCTGATCCTCTTGTGTTCTCGAAGCTCTGATTGCCCAATCCAACGACCAGTTGACACAAGCAAAGGCAAAGCCATCGTTCCCCGTCCCCGGCACACGCAACCAACGACCAGTAGATGGAAGAGCCTCGGCGCCTCCGCCGACAGCTGGCTCCGCACCGGCGTCTTGTTGGTTGCGTGCGGCGGGCACACCGGCTGAATCAAGTGCACACGGTGCGCGAGCGCAGGCGACCGACCGGAGCTAGCGAGGAATCTCCTCCCCCAATGCTGGGCCTCAGACTCTCCACCTCTCGAGTGTTTTGTGGCCTAACCCAGCTTCCCCACCGAGGCCTTGTACTGTTTATACTACAAGTGATGCCCACCTCCTAGCCCCGGTCATCGATCTCACCAACGAGCCAGTGATCCCAGCTACAGCTACAGTTATTAAAACCATGTGTTTGTTGCAATAGCTTCAGTGCCTCACAAGTCACAAGGGTCTCCAATTTGACCGGGATGACCCTGCATAAACATACCAGTGAGATACAATAGGCGATGAAGCCTGAAGTGTACTTCTTTGAGTTGCAGAGGTGACGAATCCTCTAATTTTAGTTTATGATGTCTATACCAGCGATCCATTTCAATGACACGACTGTACAAGCAAGACCAGATCGAGCCACCTCAGGTGGTCAGAATGGCCGGGAGCTTCGCCGATTTCCGCCCCCTGATCGGCGCCCTCGTGTCCGGGAAGCAGCCGTCGGCGGGCAGGTCGCCCACCTCGCCGAACTCCGACACGGTGATGGGGAACGGCAGCAGGTGGCCCGGCAGGTCCTCCACCCTGTCCCGAGTGTACGCGTCCCACAGCCGGTCCGCCGCCCGCCGCACCGCGCGCACGCACTCCACGCTCTCGGGCTCCAGGAACACGCTCGCGTCGGCGCCGTCGCCGGCGTGGCGACCCATGAAGTGCTCGTGCCACAGCGACATGCGGAACCCGTGCACCTGCCCGCGCGCTCGCCCGCACGGCCCGTTCAGGTGCGCCGGCTGGTAGCTCCCCTGCGCGATCTCCGTGTCCCTGTTGCCGGCCAGCGACCGCTCGTTCAGGTTCGCCGAGCCGATTATAACGTACTCGTCGTCCACTGCACGCCGACCCGAAAGTGATGAGATGCCGAGAGCTCGAAACGCAGAACGAAATGACAATGTAAAAATGCGTACCGATCATGAGCTTGGCGTGCACGTAGATGGGCCCGCGGCGGTTCACCTGGGCCCGCCAGTAGTCCGTGCCCTCCTCCGGCGCCTTCGGCGGCCTGTACTCGCCGGGGCGCGGCTCCTCCCGGTTCCCGAGGCAGAAGAAGTTGAGGTAGTCGCAGGGGTGCGCCTGCCCGCGCAGCCCGGCGTCGTCGATGGCCTTGGCGACGACGCTGTACATCATCTCCACGGTGAGGCGGTTCCAGCGCAGGATGGCCTGCACGGCGTCGCAGCCCGGCTCGCCCTCGGGCCACATGGGCGTCACCACGTACGCCGCGAACCGCTCGCCCCGCCGGATCTTGGCGGCGACCTTGAGCGCGATCTCGACGGGCACCAGGTTCAGGCAGCCCGCGTAGCGGTCCTCCGCCCACGACGCGCACCCGCCGAGGAAGTACTGGTTCTCGATGTAGACGAACCGCCGCGCGCGCCGGATGGCCTCGACGTAGCCGACCTGGATGCTCTGGTCGACGGTGACGTCCTTGCCGCTCGTCAGCCCCGCCGCGGCGGCCTCCGCCGGGTCGTAGGGGAACCCGACCACCGACGCGTCGTCGATGGACCGGAACACCTGCACGTTCCACGCGTCGTCGTCGTCGTCGAAGCTGGCGGGGTCCGGGAACGCCGCCGGGCTCAGGTCCAGCAGGCAGCCGCGCATGTCGTGCGGCGCCTGCTTCCTCCACCGCTGCTCGAAGTTGGCGAGCACGTCCCACGCCGCGGGGCCCTCGATCCGGCAGTGCACGTCGTGCCACGGCTCCCGCGGGCCGCCGTGGCGCAGGCTGGCGTGCCTGAAGTTGTTCTGCATGAAGTCGTGCCGGTACGTCGTGTCCAGGTCCCGGAACAGCGTGTGGTTCTCGTCGTCGTACCTGGCCCGTTCGTTAGCTCAGAGCTATGACTGTCGCAGCAGACAGAGGAGCTAGTGTAGCAGCAGTGTTATTGTCAGTACCTGCCGTTGCATAGGTCGATACCGCCGATAAAGCTGACGACGTGGCGGCCGTCTTCGGAGCCCGGCGTGGCGGCGTCAAGGGTGACGGCCTTCTGGTGGTGCGTGAACTGCGCGGTGACCTCGACGTGCTGCACCACGGTGAGCGCGGGGTCGGCGTCGCGAGGGCAGAGGAAGCACCGCACGCCGGTGCCCTCGAAGTAGCGCCGCGTCTCCTCGTCGTGCGTTCTCATCAGCCCCTCGTTCCCCAGGAACGAGATGGACGTCTGGTCCTGCCACGGCATCACCAGCACGGCCACACCCTCGTCGGCCTTCCGCTTCAGCAGCTCGCCCAGCGTCACGCCCGGCTCCGCGCCGGGCACGATCCGCCCTGCGTCGCGCACCAGCGTGATCCCCGTGCTCACCGACCACCCGGCCACGTACACGAAGCGCCGCGCGTCGCGGATGGCCGCGTACAGGTCCTCCCAAAGCCGCGCCGGCCGGTACGCCACCCCGCCAGCGAGGCGGACCCGCGGGTCGAACGCGTCGGACAGGTGCGCGTTCTGGTACAGCGTCACGTTGCAGCCGGTCCGCTCCGGGAAGAACGCCGGTTTGACGCCGGCGAACCCGGGGAGCCGGACGCCGGCGTCCCAGAACGGGTCGCGCTCCACGTCGACGAACCGCAGCCTTACGCGGAGGCTCGGGACGTGCGTCTCGTGCGCGTGCTCGCCGCCGCGGAGGTCGAGCCAGCACTCGAGCGGCTGCCCCGACGCGACGCGCGCGGCGGGCACGGACCCGGCCCCGAGGACGCCCGCGCCGATGAGGTGCTGGTTCTTGACCGTGAAGGTGACGGCAGCGGCCGGGTAGGCGCAGTGCAGGCGGAACGACTGGTTCCAGGCCGGCGTGGTCGGGTGGAACTCCACCTCCCGGGTGCGCGCCACCCGCGCCGCGCCGACGTCGATGTCGACGTAGAGCTTGCTGTGCTGGAGGCAGTGCACGCCCATGGACTGCTCCATCTTCTCCGTCGCCTGCCCGTAACAAAATTACATGTCACTATGCAGAATTTTTTTTTGCAAGTTTAATATGTTCCTTTACTTTGTTTTTAACCACGTCAACAAACTAAGCTTCGTCCCATGCAATTTGAATAGCACTTAAGTAGTTTAACTTGAAGATTTTTAATTAAGAAACGGTGCAGCATGTTTTAATGTAGCGTCAGGCTAACAGATAGACCAAGAGTCGGTGGCAGTTGGTGACCACAAACTGCGAAAAGGTGTTATACTTAACGGCCAATCCATTAGCGCACAAGCAAACCACGAGAGCGAAGCAAAGAAAACTCACTAGAGAAAAGAAGCTTTCTTCCACTACTCGTTTGCAGAACAGAGTTGAGCAGAGGAGCCGTGCATGTCTGCACTGCACGTTTTGTCAGCTTACCTCCATGATCCGGCCGTGGACGGCGTTGTGAAGGTGCTCGGCCTCGAACACCGTCAGCTCGAGGACGCCGTGGAGGTACACGACGTCTCCAGGGGCGGCGTCTTCCTGCTGAGAACCCATGCCTGGCGCGCTTGCCTCGTTGCCGTCTCCTCTGCCATCGTGAGGCTGAGCTTTTATAGCGTGCGTCCAACTTGGCAAAGTTTCAAAGGGAAGAAAGAAACCACATTTGGCGCGCGATTCAGCTCCTTTCCATCAGCATTACGAATTGTCTATGCGTTTCCAGCATACCAGATTTCTAACCAGATTCAGGAATCCCATGGAAATTTACCTGGCCGTCAGCCATACACATTACATGAGGCCATGCAACATGTTAGAAAAGGCTCTGCTGCAGCACGGAAAGGACAGACGTTTCCCTGTATCTCCAAGCATCAGTGGCGTCCTTCAGAAAGCACAGGTTTTAATCAAAGATAGCCGGTCACTGTTCGCTGCCTCCCGCGGCGATTCGCGGTAGCCGGCCCGTCGCTGCCTACAGAGATCGAGCTCGCCAGCCGCCGCCCTTGCGATTTGGGGTCACCGACGATACCCCTAGCCAAGAGACACGCTACTGATGCGGGCTGACGGCCTCCGGCCGCTCTTCGTGTGGATGAGCTCGATGCTGCCCGGTGCTCCATCACGGCGTTCATCTGCCTGTCCGCAATCAACTGCAGCATCTGGAAGCTCCTCCAAACTGTCTTCGAAAGCCACCTGCTGCTGCGTCGTTTGCAAAGGCACTTGTTTGCTGCTGCCTCTTGTCCACCTGCAGTGGTACAGTTCCTCTAAAGTTTCTTCGAAGTCCACCAGAGAAACCTAGCCGGAGAGAACAAACCCAACCCCTCCGCCCCCAAAGCTTCGGCAGTTTGTGCAGTCGATTGATGTAAAGTAAATTTGTTGTTTATATTGGTGAAGCAGCACCACTAGCTAGCTAGCAGATTGAAATGGAGATGTTAATATGGTCCAAATAGGAACAAAAGGCAGACAGTTAGTAATGGTCCAATGGATGCCAACACTTCTACATTCAATTGCACCCTGCATTGCACAGTGACCTAATAACGGAGATAACATTCTTAGCTGCACATCCTCTGTGAAAACCTCAGTGTCAAAAATTATTCCTGTTATGTCTCACTTTAAGCTTAAATTTATGAATTCAGAAACGTACATCAAACTGGAATGGAACTCATCAAATACCAATTTTGCATTTAGATCAAAGCCACTTCATCCACAATGTCTTCAAATCTGCAACCCTACAAAATAACGAATGCATCGCGCTATAGATTGTGTTAAATCTTTGAATGTATCATTGCTGAATCATACGTCATATATGCTTGACAACATTGTGGGTTTCAGAACAAATGTCACTTTTCGCGCTCTAGGTCACGAGGATTAAATATTATAAGAAGACATGCATTTCATGGTGGGTGTCAAATTCAAGCTTCTTCTTAGAAACATGCCGGTTGGAAGCGTCGAGCAGGATATTTTCCAAATCGACCCACCTGAATGCAGTGTTTGATTGAATTCCCATTTTGTCAATATATGTAGATGCACAAATCTGCAATCATCCAATAACCTTATGGTTAATTCCGCGTGCGGTTCACTTCAATTTGCCGGTTTTCAGGTGCAGAGGGCATCATTATACTGTTGATTAACGTATGGATCACTTCAATTTGCCGGTTTACAGGCAGGATTACTATGTGTTTTATTCTTTTGCAGCCGATGTTGTACACTTCATGGTTTTACACTGAAGCCTTCCAGTTCTACCTAATTTGTTCGAATTGGGAGATGTTAGTTATAGCATGCCTGGAAAACAAAAGAATATGCTTGGCTTTTTGAGTCTTATGAAGTCACATGTAATGGATGGAGAAGGGTACCGCCAACACAAACACATACGTAATATAACCACTTGTCCATTTGGAGAAAACACACCAGATGAATGAACAAATTAAACCTCGGAGAAGTCTGATCACTGCACTCAACAATGCATGTCTTGCCTCATTGGGGTCTATTACTACAATATTAACAAAACATATTCTTCGTTCCACTACTATTTCATTTTCTTCGTTCCATTACTATTTCATTTGAATATTCGAGCTGAGGATAATTTAGTTCATGACAAGTGCGGGTGGATGATTCACCCTATGAATTCAAATATCTTGGCTCAAGGGAAGTGGGGAACGAAAATAATTTTAGGAAACCACAAGGTTAACTTGCTTTAGCTCAGAGCAAATCTTTTATATAACATAGAACTTTACCTTATAACTTTAAGAAAACATGGGACAAGATCGCTGAGTTATGAGACATGGCCAAAACTGAGGACATTTAAATTGAATTTGAAAGAGCTGCTCACTCAAAAGTCTGGTCATAAAGAAATTTATCATTTGGCCGATGCATCAAAGGTATGCAACAAACCTTAATATCTTGCGGATGACGCGCCGACACGGTCGGAAAGAAATGATGAGTTCTTTTGGTTTGACATAAGCAAAACGCATATACTCAACTACTTCTACAAAACTATGTCAACAGAGAACCTTTCAACTGCAAGCAACTAACTGCATTCCTTGTTTCCCACAAAAAAAAAAACCTGCATTCCTTCATTTTATTCCTTCATTTTATTTGGGGAAATGGTGAGTCATTGAACCTTCTGTAGTTAGGCAATTCTACTAGCATATTTGTACGATAAGAAAACAATAGTGAAACTATAACTCTGAAAATCAGACTAACCAGCCATTAGCTCTCAAAAGTGAGATATTTGAACCGATGTTGAAAACTGAACAATTTTGGTTGAGTATTTTGTAAACCATTGCATGTGTACCCTGAAATTAAGTTGCGGCTCATGGCCTAATGGCGCTTAAGCCTAGCCAACTAAAGCCTTGTTTTTGAACTAGGAAGCACGTGCTTACAATTTGTTGATTGTCATCATTCAAGTGGCAGTTATATATTGCCAGTTGCCGCGCAACAACTGTTCGAACTTATTTTGTTAGTTTTTGTAGTAAAACATTTATGAAACTTGTTCATGTTACTTCAGGTTAGGGCTGCGGCGTGTATTCCGTACTTATCCGCCATGGAGCTCGAAACAGAGGAACGGGAGAACAAAAATACAAGAAGCTGGGTCAATTTTGCTGACCATGGACACCAAGGTGGAAGACAAACACTGCCAACCAATCAGGCGCGCCAGAATCCGCAGCGGAGCTCCATGGACCATGAACGGGGGCGGGGGCTGTCTGCACTCCCCGAGCGCACGCCATCGCCACCAACCGCCTGGATGCGGCGGAAACGAAAAGGATGCGGTGCGAGCGAGTCGCCAGCTCCGTCCAAGTCCAAGCCATTGGCCATCCGATTCCGAAGCCCAGCAGCCTCGTGCTTCACCAATCCCCAATGCCTCTCCGGACTCCCGGAGGCCGGGCCGCCCCGGTTTCCTTCACCTCGTCTCACCCTCCTCTCGTTGACGCTCACACGCCTCCCACGGCTCGACGACGCGATGGGTTCAGGGCACCGCACCGGATAGATGGATGACTCTGCTGGGGAGCGGAGAAGGAAACGAGACGCCTTCCCACCCTCCTCCGCCCTAACACCCTCCTCCTTCCCGTCTGGATCTAGCCCTCTCCCGTCCGCCGCCGCCATCATCCTCGCCCTCCCGGCCTCCCGCGCCGCAGCCGCCGGCTCGCCCCTGCCCTCGACCCTCCTCGCCGGCGCGATGGACAGCGGCGGCAGTGGGGAGGCGCTGCTCGTGCGGAGGAGCAAGGGCAAGAAGCGGCCTCCGCCGGCGGCGCCCCACGCAGAGGAGAGGGGATTCGGCGGCGCCGGCGGTGGGGACAGGTTCCGAGGGCTCTGGCGGGACTACCATGACCTGCTTCAGGTGGGGAGCGCGCCCGCTTCTTCCTTCCCCTGCTATTTGCTTCTTCTCAATCCAGTTCACTTCCAAACCCAATCTTTTCTGCTTGCTTGTTGCTTGCGACGAGTTCATATGTTCACGTTGCGGTAGTTAGTGTGGCACGCCCACTTCACCTTTCCTGCTGTGGTGCCGCTCTTGTTTTTGCAGTTACCTTAAATTTGTGTTTTGATTGTACGGCTAAAGTTAGATTAACAGTGGTTTATGTTTACTGTTTGATCTTTAATTTACAACCCGGTGTCTTAAGAACTCTAGCGATGCAATGCAACATATAAACAATAATAAGTAATATTGATTTACTGATATTCTCTTTGGTACAGGAGACCGAGACAAAGAAGAAGATGCGAGATAGGATGAATCGAAAGAAGCTTTCCTTACTTGCTGAAGTCAAGTATGTTATCCATTCGATTAAGTTTACCACTTACTGTGCTACTATTGTTTATGTTTGTTCATGCTCCTATGGTTGCTTCCTATTTTTTACCTTAATTAACTTTGTAATCGCATTACTTTTCAAGATTCTTGCAAAGGAAATACAAGTTCTTTGTGAAGTGCAACTCGCAACAGCCTCATTACAAGTTGAAGGGACAGGCCCAACAAATCCAATCTTCGATGAGAATCAATGAGGCTTCAACATTTTCTAAACATTGTGTAGAGAATGAAGCGCCTTCGATCAGTACAAACACAAAATTAGACTTAAATGAAGACTCTGCAATTGTATGTTGTTTGCATTGAAAGTTCATGTAATAAGGTTATACACTAAAAGTTTTAATTTAAGCTCTGACGACTAAAAATACTTTTTGCAGAATGATGAAGGGTTTGATCACCGAGGGCATCAGGGCCATTCAAAAATTGGTAACTTTGATCAAGATGGGGTGACCGAAGATATGATGACACCTGATGTCAAATTTTCAGTTTGTAGAGATACAGGAAACTCTCCATCAAGTGATGATAAAAGGACAATCTCCTGGCAAGACCGTTTAACGTTGCAGGCTTAGTTCTTCAATAGATTGTGATATTTCTTAGATGTTCAGTAGTGCTTTGTAAAAAAACATTTGATAAGGATAATTGTGCTTGTTACAGTGTTGCTCTATAAACTAAAATAGTTCTATCATGATTGGAGACAAGTTTACTGTTAGAGCTGAGATGCTTTGAATGATTCTATCCATGTTTCAGATTTCTTATATTGAACAATACCTTGTGATCATGGAATGTGCTTTTGGCATGAGAGTTGTGATTATATGAATGATTCTAGCTATATTTCAGATTGCCATGTTGAACATGCCTTTTGCGCATGGATAGTATCTTTTTGAAGCATCTTGAAAAAACCTTCTAATGGTGTAGATCGATTCATGATTTTTAAGTTAGAGATTATAAAATCTCTGTTGCTTCAGTTGGGTGTTAAATTTTTGTAATGATATAGCTTAGTCCTATATGGGGGAATCGGTCATTTATGTATTGATTTCTTAATTGTACATTCAAATTGAATAGCATATAAGGTACAATGCGCTAGCATTACGACATGTTGCAGAAACATATACCATAATGAACAAATATCATGGTAAAATTAAGTTTTTGTTTGGCATTCAGTAAACGTTAGATATTCAAATTGTGTGTTTGAGTTATTTGCGAGTGCACTGTGTTTGGAAAAACCTGCAGATCCATGGGGGGTATGATTCTAATATACACATTGTCTTGCCTTTCCTCATCTATGTGCCTTTTCTTTTGCATTCAGAGTTCCCTGAAAAATGGTGCAATAAAGTGGCCAACACTGCTTTATTACACATGGCAATTGTTGCAATTCCATTTAATAGAAATTGACTTCATCTTGGGTGCATTGGTACCAGCTGGATTAAGGCTAAGTGTTGCTACTAAGTTCTTCACGTCATTATGTGAACACACAACAATATTTTCAAGAAGCAAATATTTTATATATAAACTATATGAAGGATAATAATGCATCGTAAGAAGATTATTGTGGTTTTCTCTCATCGTCATGTGTTGCTTTTTCTTGATCACCTTAGATCTCACAAGTATCGGAGGAAATTTTTCAATATTAACTAACAAAATCATCTTTTGTGCTAAACTTCTCAACATATATTCGTGACCTACCACCCCATGCTTCTTAAATTGCCTATCAAAGTGAAAGGAAATTGACTTTTACACATTCGACATAGCTAGTGACAAAGAACAGGGTCATGAAGTGCTCTATCTTGGCTAGCTCTTCCATAACGATCTCCTAGCAAAGGCGAGCCTACAGGCAAGTAGGGGCATGGAGACCATCATGCCCGCCCCCCCCCCCCCCCCCCCCCCCCCCCCCCCCCCCCCCCCCTCAAAAAGTTTGTGAAGCTCATGGGAAGAACTGAAGGCTCACCAAAAGGGTATCTTTGTCATCTCTAAAAGTTTCTCTCTCCATCAAAATAAATATACATATTATATAGAGAGCAGTGTCCAGCAGCATATTAGCACAAAAGAACAGTGGCTGCCAACAAAATTAAATTTGAGCGGTGTGCACCGGCCGATTTCATGAAATCTAGAGTGTCCATGAGCCAATTTCGCCTAAATTCTATAAATGGATTCTATACCTGGGTGTTCTATTTTTATAACTGTAAATTAGCCACGTAGGAAAAAACAAAAGCAAAAGCGGTCGTTTATTTATATTGAATCCCAGATGGACATTCAAAACATCAAAACATTGAAGGAGCTATAAATGTCTGGTCAACCGATGAGGTACGTTGCAGTAGCACTACAACACATAGCAGAAACACATATTATAGTTAACAAATATCATGTTAAATGCTAAGTTGTGCTCCCGAACAGAGGGCAGTTGGAGACTTGGAGCTGGTCCCAAATATGGATGATAGCACCAGCATCTTGCTTTTTCGACCTCCAAATCAACAGCCACGGAGGCTTGCCTGATGCTTTCTTCCAGCTTGATGGTGAGCGAGCATCTTTGCGCTGTTGCACTGCAAATTGCAGAACTTGCAAAAGTACAATGCCTTCTTGACCATCTCCATGTGCTGGGTGCTTCTGCAGTGATCCTGAAATTGAGATTCAGAATGGCATCTGACCTGACAGGTACTGCAATCCCATTCTGGGGTCGCTTGCTCTATCCTGGTCATTTTTGGTTGAACAATTCGCAGTCGATTGGCTTCTAGTTGAAGGGCCTGAAAATTCTGTCGGTGTTTCTTGCCTCCAACATGGCTCTCCATGACCGATTGGCAATACCACTTAACTTGGCAAATGCCACAGATGGACTCTGAAGCTGATTTCTCTTCATCCTGTGATGTAATACTCGTACACGAATCCGCTTCCCGCGACGGCGCGGAAGCCCTTGCCATGGTATTGCATTCTTCCAGCAGGGCCTGGATGTTCGCTCGGTGTCTTCTACCGTTCAGGTGGTTCTCCAAGTCAGATTTGCTTGTGCAGTTTGCTTGGCAAAACGAGCACGTCCATGGTGGGCATAGCTTCTCTTCACACTGCGTTGCCTTTTGTGATTTCTCTGCCTTCTCTTTTGCCTTCAAAGCATCGACGTTGGCCTGATGCTTCTGCCCAGAAAAGTGCTGCAGCAAGTTGCCTGCGCTAGTTGCTTCCACACGGCAGATGTCGCAACTCCATTTAGTAGAAGGCGCCTGTTTGATATGCAGTTTTATTAGAGCATTGGTAACTGACTGAAATAAGTGTTCAAGGGGAAGCTCTAATAAAACTGAAATAATGGGGAAAACAATTTAACTGAAATGGCTGCTAAATTCTTATCAGTTTAATTATGTGGACACAAAGAAGGCATTATTCTGAAGAAGTAAATATTTTTAAATATGAGGTAAAACTAACTGAAGACGTAATGCATGGTAAGCTAGGCTTCTTACTCCACTGGATTCTTGTGGTTTGCCCTCATTGTCACGTGTAACCTATTCTGGTCACCTGCCGCCTCGGTAGTGTGGAAGACTAGGCTTTGTGGCGCTATGACGCGCATATGTGTCCTTTTTTTTTTTTTACTGTTTTTGTTGTATAAAAATTACCGCCTGTGTGGGGTCCCGATTACAGAGAGGTTGTTCCACACAGTTGAAGATTAGAAGATTAGAGTATTTCCAGGATTCACTTACTAGGCCATCTTCCGTGACAAGACGCCCTTTAGATCGTTTGCCTTGTCGACGCCGACGCACTCCATCTTCCTTCTTCAGATCGTTAGCCTTGCCTGTGCCATGCGTCATGAACTGCTGCTCATCGAAGTCGAAGGCCGCCGGCTTAGCGCGTTCGGCATCGGCAGCAGCAGCGGCAGAGCGCAGGGCCATGGCGCACTCTATCTTGGAAAGCTCAGCCAAAACGATCTCCTGGCGAAGGCGATCCTTCTGGAGCTGCGACAGCAGCGCGTCCCGGATCACCTGCATCGAGTCCCCTGCACAAGCAGAGCGAAACCCGATAGTCAGTTCGAAACATGCGCAGATATCATAAACGAGGTGGGGTCCCGTTACGTACGTACCGTGCATCGGCGGCGGAAACGGAGTGTTCGGGAAGCGACGGCCATCGTCAACGACGCCGGCGGCAGGGGCAGTTGGGCTGCGGTGGGCGAACTCCATCGATCGGCCGGCGGGGGAGCAGGGGGATGAAATGGAAGAAGGTGTTTGCTATTCCGGCGTCGAAAGGGGGGGGGGGGGGGGGGGGGGGGGGGGGGGGGGGCGGGTGGTTGCAAAAAATTGCAAAAGCAAATGAACATGAATGGGAGGAAACTCTGAGCCGAGGAGAGGCTTTAAGCTTTTCGATGCTGCTGCTGATTTGACGATTGAAAGCGGCAGCTAAAGAATAGTCTTCCCTCTTTTCGCCCCTGAGATGGCGAGATAGTTTGCTTAGTGGAGTGGGCAAGCGATGGCCGGATCAAACTTTTCAGTTCCCACTGTCTGTGTGCCGACCTATATCCTTTGGTGGGAATCCTACGAGACGAAAGGTTTTTGTCTTCGGTTCCCACGGCCGTAATGGGAAATCAACTTGTATAAGCTCAATTGCAAAAACTGCCCCAAAAAATATGATGAGGTAAGGGGAAAATGAGCGTTGAACTTAATTTATTATCTTGAGAAGAGAAATTAATTATGAATAAGTTTGACAAACTGAAGCGGGTTAATGAAGCTTTAGAATCTAGAGGTGAGGTACACATTTGTTCCATAGAATTTAGAGATCAAGGCCGATGTGCATAGCTGGATATGCATGGTAGGAAAAAAAAAAGAAGCAAAATTGTACGGATCAATGAGATAGAAAGGTTGCGATAAGATCCAGTCTGCACTAAGCTGTAAAAGCAAACTTACTGTAGTACTCTTGCTTAGCCGGCTTGTGTTAGCCTATACGACATGCATGTTAGCCTTTTTTGCAATGATCATGGTGGAATGGACAAATACCTTTTTTCTTTCTTTGATTGGTATTGTAGTTTTTTTGGTTGCTTTCATGTTTTGAAGGGACTGTATTTTATATATTGGATATTGTAAGCAAAAGACCTAGAAAGATAGATGGTGAAAATGTGTATTTAAAAACCATATACCAAACATCAAGTGAATTGAAATAGCAGATATTTCACTACTCATGCTTCTCAATTACACATCACTCTCGAAGGTTAACTAGAGATAAAATGAAAGTAATGTGTGCTGGCACTGAGACGAGTAAGCTGAACATATATTTTGCTGAAAAATAGTCATATTCGGGTTATGCCTGCCGAATGAAAAGACATTTCAACCGATTCCTAGAGTGAATGATACTGCCGACGTTTCGCATGTTAATCTCCCAGTCAACAGCCATTGAGATTTGCCTGATGCTTACTCCCAGTACAATGGTGAGCGAGCATTTTCTCACTGTTGCACTGCAACTTACAGATGTTGCAGTAACTTGATACCATCCGCTTCTCAACCTTCTCCAAGTGTTTCTTCCCCCGACGATGTTCTGCAAGCGTGTTCTTGCTGTTGCATTGCAAATTGCAGAGCTTGCAAAAATGTAATGCCTTATGTATCTCCCCGTCTAAGCTTGCACTGTTACTGTTAGAGCCATCCCCTGTTGATTTGTTCCCCGTCTCCTCTAGCTTCTGCTGGTGCCCCATGCCTCTGCAGTGAACCTGAAACTGAGATTCAGAGTTACATTTGGCCTGACAGATATTGCAATCCCATTCCGTAGGTGCTTGTTGCTTCTTGGGGATGTTCGGTGGAATAATTCCCAGTCGCTTGGCTTCCAGCTTCAGAGCTTGAAAATTCTTCTGGTGTTTCTTGCCTCGAACATGGCTCTCCGTGACTGATGGACAAGTGCACTTCACTTGGCAGAGCCCGCAAATCAATACTGAATCTGGCTTCCCTTCATCCTGTGGCTCCATGCTTGGATTTGAATCCACTTCCCCAGGTGAGCAATGCTGTGCCATGCCATTGCATTGTTCCAGCAGGGCCTGGATCTTCGCGTGGTGTTTCTTGCCATTAAGGTGACTCTCCAAGACAGTTTTGCCTGTGCAGTTGGCTGGGCAAAACTTGCAGACCCATGTTGGATGCGGTTTCTCTGCGTATTGCCTCGCCTTTTTCAGTGTCTCCGCTCTCGCTTTTGCCTTCAGAGCAATGACTTTTGTTAGGTGCTTTCGCCCCGCGAAATGCCGCAGCAGGTTGCCCTCGCTGCTCGCTTCCACCTGGCAGATTGAACAACTCCACTTCACTGATGGCGACGTCTTCTTGGGCAGCACGGCCTGTTTATTTGGCATGCAGTTTGGTTAGAAATTTAGAAGTTGAGGTAAATCAGGCCAATAAAAATTGGTTTTCAAATTTTATTACATCACTAGTGAAACAGAGGAAAAATATAGTACTCCGGTAAGCTGCTCACCTCAATGGATTCTTGTTTGCACTCATCGGCACTTGCATCCTTCTCCTGATCTGGGGCCATACCGTCACTGCCAGAACCTTTGGAGCATTTACGGACCGGATCGTCTTTCATGTCAGGCTTCTCAGACTTGATTTGTACAACGCCGTGCGTTTTATCCTTTTTCTTCACGTCACGGGCCTCGCCTGCACAGACCTGATGTTCCGCATCGATCGCCCCGGGACAGAACTGTTCAACGAAGACGAACTGTTTGTTTGACATGCATTTTGGTTAGAAATTTAGTAACTGAGGTAACATCAGGGAAAGCAAAATCGCTCATCGATTTTTTGCTGCACCAATACTAAGCTGCTGACCTGATCGGAGTCGCACTCATCGCTTGCTTCCTTCTCCTGATCTGGCGCCTTACGGACAGGTTCAATAGGTTCATCTTCCATGTCAGGCTTCTCCGACTTGATCTGCACACCCCCGTGCACTGAGGGCACTCCATCTTCTTTCTTCACGTCACCGGTCGCCCTACTACCGCGCGGCACGAACTGCTGACCGAGGGCGAAGCGCACCGCCGCCTGGTTAGCGCGTTCGGGATCGGCAGAGGAAGAGGCGGCGCCGCGATGGGACGCGGCGGAGCGCAGGGCGATGGCGCGCTCGATGTTGGCGAGCTCGGCCACGATGATCTCCTGGCGAAGGCGATCCTTCTGCAGCTGCGACAGCAGCGCGTCCCGGATCACCAGCATCGAGTCCCCTGCACAAAACAAGCAGCGTGGAGTTTCAGTTTCTGACGGTAAGTAGAAAACATTCAGATTCCCCTGCTCCCGCCACGACCACGAGTGCCAACTGCAGAGGCCGATGGGGCACGATGCTCCCTCAGGTACGTACCATGTGACGGAGGGTCGGCGAAGCGGCGGTCGTCGTCGTCGGCTGCTGGGCCTCGGCCGGCGAACTCCATCTGCTACGGTGAGGAGTATCGTGTGGAAGCGGATTAGCGGAATGATACCGCAGCAGCCCCGGGGAGCCTTGTTGAATTTAAAGGCGTCAACAGCGTCATGGTGACCGACGGTTTCGGGTTGCTGCCTCGAGCCTTGCGCGACGGCACGCCTTCCTTCCCGACGCCCCGGCTCATTCGTCGCGAACGCGGCAGAGTTCCCCGTTCCCACGCCCGGTGGCGACGCCTCGTCTTCCCCGCGCCCTCTCATCGTCCGCGACTCTAGTCCACGGCCCTCCTCTGACTCCCTGTTTCTCTGGGTGCCTCACCTGTCCCCGACATGCATGCGTCTCTCGACGTCCGTTGCAGAGGAGATTTCGGTCTTCCCGGATCCATGCTGCAAGCGGGGATCAGCGCGCAATTGCTTGGAATCAAACCCACATGCCGCAGCCGGCCGTTGATGCCTGAGTTCAATTCTCGACTCTTATCAAGGTTGACTAGTTGATGCCTGAGTTTTTGCAGGCTATCTATGCTCCTGAACTTCAGAGGTTTACTCCTCAACTTCAGATGTTTTAGTTCTTGCAAAACCTGCTCTCATTCGGAACCATATAGTATGAATTGTTGGCCCAGCTCTCTCACTAGCAGCTCACACACAACACTCAGGCGAGCTCACAGGGAAGAAGATGAAGAACGACTGAACACGAGGTAGTTTTTCTGCGCTGCACACCAGCACACACACAAGCACTTCTCTTGTTTTCACTCACTTCTCTGAACAAACTGAATACACAGGTTTAATAGCCACACACTGCCGTGGCCGGCACTCACGCACGTCCGCACCGTCCGGCCGCACGACCCGGCCAAGCGCACGCATTAAGCTCCACTAAACTGACGCGCATGCAGGATCACTCCGCTAATTCCTGCATGCTCAAACCAACTCCAAGCAGCACACGCACGCACTGAACTTGGCCACAACTCTAAGTCGCACGCACTAGTTCAGAAGTCCATCTGCATGCGATCACTTGCCTGCAGGTCACAGCCTTCCAAACCACTCGCGCATGCACTTATTCTACACACATTTGACTACTACTTACACTCACACGAAAACAGATAAAGAACAAGATTAGACCCAACATGAATGAACCACTAAAAGAGACGACAGCTTGTTCTTAGTGAGCATCTACACAAGTTCGCATGCTTGCTTTCTAGTGAGCATCTACACAGTTCCTCAATGCAGTTCGCATACTTACCAAAAGAAAAAATGAAATGAAATGCAGTCGTGGAGTAATAGCCATGATCGACGACTGCATTTCATTTTTCTGCATTGAGCTTTTTCAGGTGCTTTTTCCCGGTACGATGGTGCACGAGCATTTTCTCACTGTTGCACTGCAAATCGCAGACTTCACAGAAATTCAGTAACTTCTGTTCCTCCAAGTGTGACAGTGTCCGTCCCTACTATACCTTGTCCGGGGTTGCAGTCATGCTGTCAGAACCATCTGAAAGCCCTTTATTCTCCGTCTTCAGGTCGCTCTTACCTCTGCAGTGAGCCAGTGATGCTCAAAGTGAGATTCAGTGCAACATTTATCTTCACAGACCCTGCAATCCCATTCCGAGGCAGGTTGATTCTTGTCAATTCGTGGCGGAATATTTTCTGTTTGCTTGGCTTCTTCGTGTAGGACCTGGATTTTCAGTTGTTGTATCTCGCCTCCAAGGTGGTCTGCCAAGTCTAACTGGTGATCACAAATAGTTTGACGAATACTGCAACTCGATCTTGTACTCTGCCCTGCATGGTGTGGCACAATGTTTGGAGGAAACTTCGCTCCCCATGACTCAGAATTCATTACCATGTTATTTATTTCATGCACCAGCGGGGCTTGAATATTTGCTGAAAGCTGGCTCCCCAACTCTGATTCCCTGGTGCGGTTAGCTCGGCAAATGCTGCAACTCCATAGTGGAGGTGGCTTCTCTGCATGTTGCGGAATATTGCTCAGGTGTGATTTTGCTTCCTTTGGCTCCGTAAAGGTGAGCTGCTACAAAACAGCTTAAAACACCTAAACACAAAAAAATCTATTATCTAGCTTAGTACCTCTAAAATCCTATAGCGTCAACCAACACAGTTGTTGCAGCTGTATCTCCATCCTCGAAAGAAGAAAAACTAAATAGAATTATAGTATGTTGAGGTAAAAAGCTCCCCAAAGTGGTCCAGCAGCTAAGCCGCGACCCTTCTATTTCTCAGGTTCTCTAGGTTTCTACTACCTTTTTTTTTTTTTTTGGAGGGGATCTAGGTTTCTACTACCTGTCAACCATAATTAACATGGGTTAGACATGCCCAACGGGCCGGCATGACACGACTGGTAATTATTCCATGTTGTACTCGGGCGGTTGGGCCAGCGGTTCAGCCCATGGGCTCACTCGGCATGGTCCGCCACCATAACCTGCTGTGTTGGGCCTCGTTGTCACGACCTAGGCACGAAGCGGGCTTCAGCGGTGCTGGCCCGCTGGGCATCTATAGACGTGGGAATTTTTTTTCTATTTCGTTTTCTTCAATTGATGTGGTAATTCTAAACATCGATACTGAACTTAAAACAACGAGTGATATGTACTTAAGGGACTACTAAAGCAGTATAAAATCAAGTCAAATCCGACTGACCTAGTTGATATCATGCTTACGTAGTCGGTTTGTAGTGAGAACAATTTGTTTGATTGGTACGTATCCTTTTGTTGTTTTCATGTTTTGAAGGGATTACGGAGGGAATACTATGTGCTAGCATTGAGATAAATTTCATTCAAGTTAATAAATAATTTCATTTTGAATTGCTGCGCTGGCGAATGAAAGGCGACTCTTTGACTGATCCCCTGAATGAATGACATGGCAGCCGAGTCTAAAAAAATGATAGTGCTTAGTTTTTGCAAAAACTGTCTGAACCAGTCGGCTCGGTATTAGGGGATGACAGGTTTGCCAAATTTGACTTGATCAAATTAAAAATTTGAAACAAAAATTTGTATAGATACTACACGAATTATAAAGCAAATTGGTGAAAGAAATTGATGAAAACGCTTGTTTGACCAGCCAAAAAAATATTAGAAGATAATTATTTGTTCAAGAACTGTGTTCCATAACTATGTACTGGATAATTTTGTCTATGCACTGGAGTATGTTGCATGCATTGTAATTTGCGCATTTGTGCCTAGTATTACTGCAAATAATTAGCAAAGGTCATGCTAATATTTCAACATTTTTTTTTCACTTTTACAATCACTAGCATTTTACCCGTGCGTTTGCTACGGGATTCAATTTTTGCTAGATAATGATTGGCAAAGCGCCCTAATACAACTCATCAATTAACAATCATATCTATAGATTTGTATTTCAAAAAATATATTGAGTATTTTTTATACCCAGTTTTTTGTTTGTTTCTTTATAAAAGTTCAGTTAAATTAAAAAATACGCAGTCAAACGTTGACCAAAATACTTTGCCTATAAATATCCGTAATTGTTGTACGCTGTGCAAGTTGATTAGGCGGAGTCCTCTCTCCATGTAAAAGGGGAAAAAACGAAAAGAAAGAAAATGCTGGCGCTGAAGGGATTTAGGAGTGCAGGTTAGAAGAACTGAACTTTACCACCAAGCCACACGCAAAGTTGAGACTAAGGGCGATTCTAAATCTAAAAGACATAATGAAGTGAACTCTTGACTTGAACTCAATTTGAATTTGAATCTGACACAGAATAGGATGGTCTAAAACTGAAAAATCTACGCCGTGTAAATTGATTAGGCGGAGTCCTCTCTCCATGCAAAAGGGGAAAAAACGAAAAGAAAAAGATGCTGGCGCTGAAGGGATTCGAACCTGGGAGTGCAGGTTACAAGAACTGAACTTTACCACCAAGCCACACGCGAAGTTGAGAATAAGGGCGATTCTAAATCTAAAAGACGAGAAGCAAACTCTTAACATGAATTCAATTTGCATTGGAACCTGACACAGAATAGGATGGTCTAAAACTGAAAAAACCGTCTGAAATTGTGGCTGACGACTTTTTTGAGACTTATTATGTAATAGGGATTCTCGGTTTCGACTGAAAATGGACGGCTAACCGGTGAAATGGAGTGGCTAGCTGCCCAAACCACTCCTTTCTGATTTTGTCCAATTTCAAATTCCGAATTTTGAGCGATCTTTAGCCTGGAGCGGTTCCAATGGTTCAAATAATAATAATGTAAATCTTGGCCAGGCTACCCGTACCAGCGTCTTTCTTGTTAATCTCCACTCAACACCCACTGAGCTTTGCCTGATGCTTACTCCATAAAACTCCTAGTAAGATGGCGAGCAAGCATTTTTTCGCTGTTGCACTGCAATTGCACCTCGCATAAACTCAGTAGCATCCGTTTCTCCACCTTCTGTAAATGCTTCTGCCCCTGACGATGTTCTTGCAAATCTGCAATGTTTGTATTTTGAATCCACTTCACGCAATGCGCGATCCCTGCCATGCGTGGATTCTTGTTTGACTTAAGATAACCTCAAAACGACAAGTATAAGCTGCTCACCTCATTGGATTCTTGTTTGCACTCATCACTTGCTGCGTTCTCCTGACGTGGTGCCCTAACTGCCGGAAGTTTTGAAGCATTCACTAACAAGATCGTTATTCATGGGCCATGGCAGACTTCTCGGATTTAATTTGTACACCCCGTGCAGTATTTAATTTCTTCCGACCGCCGAACTGCTCATCGTAGGAGAAGAGCACCGGCGGGTTAGCACGTTCGGGAGCGGCAGAGGAAAGGAAGAGGAGATGGCACGACTGCACGAGGCGATGGCGCGCTCGTCCACGATGATCTCCTGGCGAAGGCGACCTTCTGCAGCTGCGACAGCACCGCGTCCCGGACCACCAGCATCGAGTTCCCTGCACAAGCAGCGCGGAGTTTCGCTGTTCTCTCCACGAATAAGAACTGCAGAGGTCGATGGTGGCAGAAAAAAAAATTCTCTGCAGAATCCGATGGTGGCGGATGCGCAGTTATTATGATGATAAAACTGGTGAAATTGGTGCATACAACATGTTCATCTGTTGATCAAATATAAGTAGTAGTATGAAACTATGGAAGGCATGGGCGCCGAAAGTAGAAATTTTCATGTACTCCTTGTACATTGCGGCACACAAGGGCACACAGCATAAGGGAGGAAACGACACGAACTGCAGGACAATGATGTATGTGTGTGCTCTCTGCGATCAGGCTCTAGAAGACAGGATTATTGATGGATGAAGCGCGCATAGGCCATATCAAAGTTTAGTTTTCAAAACATAGCTTGTAAATTAACTGTAGGACGAGGATTGTTACAGGCAGCACGACGAACACGGTATGTATGGTGGGAGTACATCATGTCGGCCATATACCAATGTTTTGCTATATATAGTTACTCGTAGACATCTACGTGTCACCTCACTAAATCCTCTCTCCGCCTCGGCGCCGCAGGCGGTGGTCATGCGCCGCGGCCACGCGCCTAGGCGCGTGTCCGCGGCGCGCCGAGCTCGCCCGACGACATCTTCGGATCTTCCCGTCCCTGCCCCTGCTTACCTCGGCCCAAAAGAAACGCACCTCTGCCGCTCCGCGTCTCCCTTCTCTCTCCCCGTCACCACCATCCGCCACTGCCGCGCCGAGCACAACAAAATCGAGCCGTCTCGCCGATGTACTGTGTCTTAGCCCAAACGACACCACGAGCAGCTGCCGCGCAAAGAGCCTCCCAAGCCATTCCCGGCCTGCTCGTCCTCCCTCCCGCGCCATGTGTGTGTGTGTGTGTGTGTGTGTGTGTGTGTGGAGACGACGGTGTTTCGTCCCCGCGGCCGCCCACCACCGTGCATCATCGCCGCCAAATTCCGTTATTCCGTAGCATGATATCTCCCTTCCGCACAAGCCTGGCATGGTCCACTTAAGCAACCTAGCTCGTCGAATTTGGAGTCTCGGTTGCCGCCATTCTCTGCCACCGAGCCGCCTTCACGTCAAACTCTACCTCCAGGCCTTCCGCATCGACGACATCCTCCACGCGCGCCGGGATTCCTCACGTTTCGATGAAGCATTAAGGCCAAGAAACCAAACTCCTGTTGCACTCCGTCGACCCCGCGCCGTCGCCGAAGCTCCACCACGAACTCCCGCTCGCCGCGGACCCATCTCCGGCCATCTAAGCAGGACGTCGACCACCTCAGTGAGCTTTCTGTTCCTTGATGCGCGCCCATCCTCGTGCTCTCCTCTTGCCAAAACGCCCTCGGTCGGCAGCCCAACTCCGGCGACGCGCCGCCGCTGTCCGGCAGCCCAAGCGAACTTGACCCGGTCAAGTGCTGACCTGGGTCACCCGTGGACCCAGGTCCATTGTCAGCTGATGCGCCATTTGTTTTGTAGCTTCTCGGGTGCGCCTAGCTCACATGAAAAAAAACCCAATCTGTTTATCTGTAAACTGTAAAATCAGCTGAAACCTTGTACTCCCTCCGCCTAGAATATAAGCATTCTAGGGTTTGGTCAAAGTCAAGATTCTTTAACTTTGACTATCAATAACAAAATATTTATAGTACTCCATTATATATACTCCCTCCATTTCAAATTACTTGACGTTTTTTACTTTTGTAAATCACGTTTGACCACTCGTCTTATTCGAAAAATTTGTGCAAATATCATTTATCTTGTTATGGTATGTTTTATCATTAGAGATATTTTAAGCATGATTCATTTGTTTTTATATCTGTACAAAATTTTTGAATAAGACGAGCGGTCAAACGTGATGTCAAGAAGTCAAAAACGTCAAGTAATTTGAAATGGAGGTAGTAGTTGATGTTGTTAGATTCATCGTGAAATCAACTATCCTAATATGCAACTCTTCATATTTAAAATATTTTATTTTTATAGCTATTGCTAGTCAAAGTTTGACCTGATTGACTTTCAACAAACCTAGGAATGCTTATACTCTGGGACGGAGGTAGTACTCCTCTGGAGCTTAGAATATGATATAGATCTACACTAGAAAAAAGTTGCATGTGGCAAGATACCTTTATGCATGTCTATCTTCATGTCTTCCGGTATGCCATCTCTGTTCATCAATAAATCTTGGAAAAATTGCAGAACGTCCCCTATATGTTCATATACCTCCAGTAATTATTTCAAGTTCAGTTTCCTTGCCATGTTTTGGGGAAAAGAATTTAAGAATTTAAGATGATATAGATCTACACTACAAAAAGTTGCATGGGTCTGAGCTATTGCACGTGTACAGATGCACATGGACGTCACACAAGACATAATCGGCAATTGCAGCACAGACAAACGAACATATTATGCTGAAACTTCACAACCTCCGCATATTTTGGTCGAATTTGTACAACATCCGCATACTCAGACCCCACCCTGGAGAAGAGTAGATTATGCACAATACAAAGTGTAACGTGAATAACCCATCGCATATTTTGTACAATGAAGATAAATGTGGGGTCCAAGGTTCTGTAACTGAAGAAATGTCAAGCTAAAACAATCCAGCGCTCAGATCGATCCGTATGGGACCTCACCCATCCAGTCTTCCTCATCTGATGGAATATCAGTGAAAGGATGTGTGTACATCTCTACAATGGCTTGGCCAATCTGCATGATAAATACCAAACATATCTCAAATTCAGGAAGCAGCTCCGGGTCCACCAGTCAATAATAAAATTAACAATATCAACTTACAGGATCTTCATTATAAGGTATAGTCTGGTGGAACCACTCAAAAAAGCTTGGCTTCCTTTTGTTCCAGCATTTTGGGTTCTATAAAGATGAAAGTATTATTTAAATCTGCCAAGCAATGACTCACCCAAATAACCAAAGAGGTGGGATAAAAGGATACGAACCGACTCCCAAAGGACCTTAGTGCCCAAGACTTGGTTCTCTATACCGTCGAGATGGTAGGTCTTGATGAGGCAATTATTTTTGAAGTGAGGATTTATTTTAAATTCCTATAAAGTAGAAAACAATAGTTATGTAAGAATAAAATACTTTCTCCATTTTTCAATACTTGACACTTTTGACCAAACATGCATACCAAGATAGTTTAAACTTTAGATGTAAAATGAACAAAATGTCTTTAGCAACTAACTAAAGTGTTCTAGAACCTATGCATTGAAGAAAAGATACTTCATAGGGACAAAATCCCTTTCTTGAAAACCATGAATTGACAAGTATTGAAAAGAGGAGGGAGTAGAAACTTACAAAGATGATGCTCATTGTTAAGTCGTTATCAATGACTTTGACTTTAGTAATTTGATCTATCATCTGTATGTCGAAACCTCTTTTGGCACCACGAATAACAGGGCACAGATAAACCTGTAACACAGTATGGCATGACATCAATCACTTGAAGTGCTATGAACCATCTTTTGATGAAGGACACAAAGCAAAAGAAATACTGAGGTATATATATAAAAAGGAACAAGAATACTGACAACTTTCGGCCAAAAGTTGCCATAGGTAGAAGTGGCCATATCATCTCTTTCCTGGAAGACCCTCATAAGTTGTAACTTGGTCATGGCCTTTTGGTGCTCATTGTTTTGAGAATTCATGTGATGTGTGAGCTGAATCAAACGCATAAATGAAAAAAAAAAAGAAGAGGAAACAATGAGTTTCTGGACGTGCCACTTGAAATGAAAGCAACATGTCAAATACTAACCGTCAAAATTTGTGACTGGTAAGGCTGTATGGTAGCTCTCATCTCTCTTAGTTTTCCAATAATGTTTACCCCATTCAAATTCTGATGAATAAGTCCCTGAAATGCCAAATGTGCTCGCATGTTACTCAATAAACAATTGACACCAACAACACATTACGGAGGATAAAAATATGTTCAACCAAAGCATATACAGCAAAACAAATGTATTTAACCAGAATAGTTTAGTGTATGGAAATGGAAATTTCCGAACCTGACAACAGATTATGATATTCTAAGCAATGAGTGAGTAAACATTGTGAAATACCAAAGCCATACGATAAGACAGTGGCATGTATTGTCATGCAAACCATGCTTCTTCTGAGGTTAAAATGAATCTTCAGAAATTCAATCAGAGGAAGAAGTCAGTGGGAATTTGTCTGTTAACTGTCTCACCTGTCCAATCCCACCAGCAAGCCCCTCAAATGGGTTAAAAAACATCTGGACAAAAGCCTGGCCAACCTGCAAGCAGTTCCATTTATTTTTTCTTAACCACGTCTCAAATCTGCAAGTATTCCATAATCTGAGAAGTATCGTTAATGCTAAAAACTTTACCATGTCATTTCTCAACGGCAGCATGCTTGTGAACCAATTGAAAAAACTGTCTACATTACCGAGGTTTAAGTCTTTTGTGCCCTGCAACATAAATTGTTTACCGATATGCAAGGAATGGATTTACTGAACCAGATAATCAAATCAAAGAAATAGGAAAAGGATTACACACATATTTCCACAGAATTTTTGATCCAATTACGTTCTCAGAGTCGATGTGATATGTCTTCAAAAGGAACTTATTGTGGAAATACTTATTTCTCTGAAGCTCCTGCTTATTTAAAAAAGAAACATAAGCAGTATAAGCAAAGTGTTAATGCAGCAAAAGTAGCACTGGGAATTGAATAAAGACACATAACTTACAATCACGATCGTGATGAACCTATCATGTCGTATGACATCTACTTTCTGGATAGACTCAATTATTTCTAAGTCAATGTATCCTAGCAACGCATTTACACTGGGTGTTCCCCTCATCTGCAGCGCAGTAAAAAGACGTGAATCTAACAAGCTGTCGATCTGTGAACCAAGTATTGAATTTAAGGATAATAGGGAAGATGAATACTAACGATCTTGGACCAACATTTCTGATGAAGGCCATTGAGCATGTTCTGCCTGGCCAAAAGTTCTCTCCTGATATCAAGCTTGATGTAGTCTGTGTTGGCAGCGTTTATGTTTATCTGACCAGTCAGCTGAGGCAAAGGAGCATAAAAGAGATTATCTGAATGTGAAGTCTGAGAACAATGAAACCATGTAATTAGTCATCACTAACCTCGGTAATCCTTTCCTGGAAAGGAATCATAGCAGCTTTGATGTGCTCAGCAACTTCAACTTCATTGGCATAGTTGTCAACATATTCCATGTCGTCGACATTGCTAAGTTTTGCACGTTTAGGATCCTGCAAATTGTTCATGAGAATAAGGTCATACCAGTCTGAATTTACCTTCTCGCCGAAAGGAAAAAAACAATTTACAGGTGTAAGATTGAAATGAAGATATCTAGTTGTACAAATGTGTACTGTCTAGCAACTGAAAACAGAATTAGGATACAAAATTCGAAATTCTGAACTTCATGCGAGCAACATGCGAAGCATCAAAGCTATAATAACTAAACAAGGTACCTCTGTGAAAGGAATCAAGCTATATGCTATACAGACGTGCAACTACAAATAGAATAAGAATACAACATTTCGAATTCTGAAGTTTGAGTAAGCAACAGAGGGGGAGGATGAAGGATAAAACTTAAACCTACACATGATGTCACGGTGAGAACAGCACTGGAGTTCTGAAACGTGAGCAAGTAGAGACTGTGAACTAGCGTGAAACCAACAATTAGTCTTGGCACTTTATCACGGTGAGAACAGCGTAGGGATTGTGAAACGTGACCAAGTAAATTCTGTGAACTCTGAAGGGTGAAACCAACAATTAAACTTGTAGTGTATAGGAACAAAGGTTGGTTCTGAAACCAGGCAAGTAAATTCTGTGAACTATGAAGCGTGAAAGTAACAATTGAAACTGGTATCACGGTGAGCACTACTGTCCGTGAGATCAGTGAGAAAGGCCCCAAAGCAAATCATACGTCCGAGACAAAATCCTGGAATATCACGAGCGATGAACCTACAACGAAGTCAGTGTGACTACTGGAAACTATAAGCTATCCCAACTCAAGGATTTGTTATCAACATAACATTCATATATGACGTATACCTACGAAGTCTCGCTGATCCCCGCGTTGGGGAACCGGCAGTTCGCAGCAAAGGCCATTAGTTCTGGAGACAGATTTGGCGCTCACATCGCGCGCTACACCAACGCGAGACCGCGAAATCAAGCACATCAACAGCCCTCCCCAATTTCACTGCGACAGATGCAACGATACCACGTATAGCACCCAGCGTCCCCAATTCCACGGCGCTACGCCATGGCGAGACAAAGAAGTCACCTGTCACCCGCACCACTCAAACCTTCTGAATTTCACGGCATAGTTGGGACCAAATCCACTAGAATTTCACAATAATAGGCCAAGCAATTCGCAATCCGCTACCAGAAAAGTGGTCAGCGATGTGACCGAAACACCATCAATTTCACCATAGAACACCATCGATTTCGCGATTAACTCTCCCAAATTTTCTTAGCCAAACGACGGATGACACGTACCGGCTCCAAGCCGGTCCTGCCGCGCGTGTGGCCGGCGCCACCTCCGCTGCTGCCTGCGCCTCCGTCGCCGCCGCTGCCTCCCCCTCCGTCGCCGCCGCTGCTGCCGCCGACGATCTCCATGCCCTGGTGGAGAGCGGGAATGGGAGGGAGGGGAGCGGGAGCGGGAGGGAAGAGCCCGAGGCGAGGCAGGGAGAGGCGCAAAAGGCACCGACTATGTAGTGGCCAGTGGGCTTCTTATTTGGTTGGGCTCGGCAGGCTTCAAGCTTCACTCGTCAAGTTTTTTTTTTCTTTTTCCTTTTTTTTTCTTTTTTGGGGAAAGGTCAAGAACTTGGGAAGTAAAACTAGTTTATTACCACGGGAATAATCTCCAAAAAAAAAAACCACGGGAATCATAATAAAAAAGCTACACCTCTAATTTACAGGAGAGCCGTTTCATATACCGTCACGGGAACGAGTACCCCCGTACGGCCGGCCTGCGGGGCAAGCGCCAGCCGCCCTTCGTCCATCGAGTCGGGGTGCCCACGACATGCGCTTGTTGTGCAGCGCCGGCGTGCGAGCAGCGGGTTGCGGGTCCCCGATGAGCTCTGCTCTATTTGGCAGAATCAAGAGGCAAATCAAGTAGCTCGTATGTTAGCACGGCAAGCTAGTAGAAAGGAGTTCGTAGTTAAGAGATTTGATTTTCCGTTGTCAGTTAAATTTTTAGTATAGTCAGAGGCGTCAGGTTGCTCCGATGTCGTGCCTTCTCATCTTGGAATAATGATGTGCTTTAATTAACGGAGATCTCTGTTGCCTAATTACTTGGGCAAGGCTAATTCACGCGCGCGCGCGCGGAGCGCGTCGCGCGCACCGTCAGACAGCCCAACGGCTTCCCTTTTCTGGATCAGTCCACCTCGGGCAACGTTTCCTTTTTTAATCTTGCACCCGGTCCGGCCAGTTTTTTTTATTTTTTAATCCTGCGCGCCGCAGGTTTTCTCTTTTTTTTTTCGTTTGCGTTCGTGGGCCGCCTAATCAGCATCACAACTTCCTTTTTTTTAGAAAGTTCCATTCACACCTTCTTCTCATTTTGAGAAACTTTTGGTGCAACTTTTTTGGAGACTTTTGTTTCAAAAGGTTTCGACGCAACTTTTTTGAAGACTTTTCGATGCAACTTTTCTGGAGACTTTTGTTTCAAAAAGTTTCGGTGCAACTTTTCTGGAGACTTTTGTTTCAAAAAGTTTCGGTGCAACTTTTCTGGAGACTTTTGTTTCAAAAAGTTTCGGTGCAACTTTTCTGGAGACTTTTGTTTCAAAAAGTTTCGGTGCAACTTTTCTGAAGACTTTTGTTTCAAAAAGTTACAACACAACTTTCTACCTTAATCTTTTTTTCCAGAACAAATCGCTATGCGCGATCTCCACTGCCCGCACGTGCTGGACCCCACGTGAGCTGTCGGACACGCCCCGCCCACTTCCCCATGCTGGACCCCACGCGGCCCGGCGCGAGCGCAACCTCATGCGCAACCGCACGACACGGACACGCTCCTGCCGCCTCTGACCCCCACGTGCTGGGCCCCACGCGCCCGCGCGAGCGTGACGCGCGAGCCCGAACGCGCGCACGCGCGTGTATCAGCAAAATCGTAATTACTTGTCTTTTTTTAATTACGCATATCACGCTTGTGCCACTGACTGGCGACGGACGGAAGTTTTAATCTTATCGTGCATATCACACTCGTGCCAATAGATCAATATGAAATATTAATTAGATAAAAAAGAGACACATGTAGTTTAAAGCTTGTCTAACTTGGGGTTATTGATCGAGCTCAAAAGTTCATGACCAGTTTGAATTCATCCACAAAAGGTTATCTGTGTGTAGAATCCCAAATCTAGAGATAACTTGTTTATAAACTATCCCAATCGGCCAATCCATCAAACCGAAGAGAAAGTAAATACCTCAGCATGAACCTAGAGACAAACTGTCTTAGATAGTCCTCGCAAAAAAAACAAAAAAAAACCGTCTTTGATAGTGACACACTGACATCTATTTGCACAGAAACAACTTTTGTTTCCACAGTTTCAATTCAATGAATAAAATAAAGCATAGGGAAGATCAAAATATAATATCGATCGATATATTATAATGATTCAATCCACAGCTGTTGTCGATAATGCAATTGACAAAGATACACATGTTACAAGCTCAATATTCCATAGGAGATAGTTTGCTCTCCTGTGATACATCCATCATCGCAAGCCATATGCTATCATATATGCCTGCACAGAAAGAACGACTCCCAAATTACCTTACAATCATCGCATCTCTCCGCGGAATGCACGAACAATGTAAAATCAAAATGTGTCCCAATACAAGAATTAGAGGCACCTGCGGCACGTGCATTGTGTTTATAATACCGATGGTTCTCGCAATTACTACTAATTACACATCGTGGTCCCCACTCAAATACTCAATGATAAGCCAGTGGCATCCTCGAGCAAAAATCCCTGCCATCACCACTTAAGACAACCGAGCAACAGTGGCAAACTTGCAAAGCAATGCACCTCAACAATGAAGATTATATTATATCCCCCATCCCTTCATAAACATGCAAGAGAACAGTGCGGGATGGACATGATGTCACATATCGCTCATCAACATTCACATGTAACCCTCTGATGCAGCAGTGATAGTAATAACAAGCATGCGGTCCTCCATGGATGGGTATGGCCAATCAACTGAGACCTTCATGCGGCCAAGGAGCCAGTTCAGCCACCATCGTGTCCTCGACTCCTCCAGAGGCTCCGATCTCCCTTCCTAATCCAAAATCCACTTCTCACACTTCACCATTCCATCCACTGCAGAACAATTTAACCAAAACAAATCCTTGAACCCAAGTAATCAATAACTTACAATACTTTATCTGATGAAGAGTGTCAGTAAATCGTGCTTTATTATAGTTTAGAAGATATAGAGTATCGATATAAATAAAATCTTAAATATTAAGGGAACTTTTTTTTTTCAAACAGACAAATTATCTAATCCATAAACCGTTGCATGAATTAATATTTTATATCAACACATCACCCTGGACTACAAAGAAATTGGTTTTCTATGTAGTTAGAGACCTTGATTTTTTTCCATGATATAAATCAATAATCGCACAACACAATTATCACAAAAAATAATAAATATTATGTTTCATCGAAAATTCAAAACTATGCAATCGAGGACATTGACTGAAGAAGTTGCCTAAACTGTATATTGTCAGCTAAGTGAATCAACATTTGCACAGAGAACTAAGCAACAACTCTTACCAAGAGTAAATACTAAAGTGGAGACAATGACAACTTACTGCATTCAAACCAATAACTCGTAGTTGCAGAGGCTGAGCAAGGATACAGATCGCAAATATATATTTGTATTTGCTTTGAACATTTGTGAACTACCAGAAACGGAAAATGAGTATTTCAGAATTGATTATATGTAGATAATTGTTCTTGTCAAGTCACCAGCTGCTATATGTCACACAATTAAAACTGTGTATCGCCAGAAAGGACACCCAAAGCACAGCGTCCAATTTATTTGACTATACAAATAATGAAGGAAATGATGAACATTTCAACATGAAAATACACATCAACCAGGCAACAGCTCTATCAGTTGAAAAATCAGTTACCTGTATGATCCTGGACAGCACCAGTGTTGTCATCTCACCACCCCGTCCTCCCCAGCTCTTGGATCAAATATGGGAGGAAGCCACACAAAAGTATCGTGAAAAAATTTGTTAAGTTGTTCCCTAATGCATACAGTCTGCATCCTGTTCCAAACAGGTTTGTTAATCCTGCAAAGAAAAAGAAATGTCGATATTGTAGGAACGACTATTCATGTGTATCACTCCTATATAGCTTCTCTATGATGGAAGAATTGAGATGTCAAAACACAATCAAATTTATAAAATTCATAAACGTCTAAGTCTACGAGACATCCAACACAATGATTTAGATCAACTATAAACAAACTTTACCAAGTTCTAATTTTGTTGTTTCGGAATTCAGAACACGTAACTCAGGAGGGTTGTCCTCACCATTGTCATTGACTGAAGGAACAACAAAAATAATTGTTCAGAATTGTCTGCCCTCAATAGTTCCACTGATAAGAACCATTAGAGAGCACAGATAAATTAACAGAGATCTTATCTTCTCAGAATGGGTAGGCATAATTAGAAAACAGAAGGCATCCACAGTTGCCAAAGGATGATCCACAATGTCAAGTAAAACAAATAATAAGTAGAACTCAGGTATCTGTACATCGAACCTAAAGTATCTGCACTAAGAGCATGACATACTATTTATTTGGAGTGTAGATTAAAAGAGGAAATGGCATTGTGATCTCCTGCCCACAACTATACTCATGTGAAGAATCACTGGGTATTCAGAAATAGAGGCAAACAGACAAAACACAATCAGTGCATATCTCGTATGATAATAATGAATATAAACTAGGCAGGCTCACTAATGTGAAACACAGCAATTGTAAGCCGTTGAAGAGAAACACCCACCACAATTAATTCAATATCACTTTTGGATCGTTCCATTTACTCATTGTAAAATGGAAAATAAAGCAATCAAAATATGGGCACACCAACAATCAAATCATGCAAATACAACACAAGGCAGAATCAATATGGTGTAGACGGATGAAAGATGCTGGATGCGAAAAACAAGGTTGCCGCATTCGTTTCCTCATTGCTACCCACTTTAGCAACCAAGGCAACAGTAGAAAACAATCATTTAACTGAATGCTTCTTGCAATCAGATAGATAGGATAAAAAAGCCTACATGGCTGCTTGCACAGTAAAAGGACATCATAGCCTTGTTTTCGCTCCCCAAAGAAAGACATAACTGATTTGATCATCCCTATTCAATATCAATAGCAAAAAATGCAATCTGAGCCCAGTGTTATAGAGGTCTAAGATCAAGAAGTCCATACGTACAGACAAGCAAACACAGCTATTAGCCAATAACAGATTAGCAAATAACAATGTCCTAGCAAGATGTCTAACACAATAATTTTCCTCTGATTTTACACATGCATCAAAAACTAAAACCCATTTGCAACATCAGGACAAGTTCGGTTATCAAATCCACATGCATGAACACGACACAAAAGCATGGGATGAAAGCATCTGTATTTTCATCCACATATTATATGTGAAACAAAAGGATTAATTTTCGGTTATTGCCGGACATCATGTGGTCTAATTTATAAAACATAGAAGGATGAACGTAGTTACCCAAAATTGGCAGCACAAGAATGAAACAGAAATGAAAAGAAAAATAAGCAGGTACCTTAGCTATGGTTCGAGGCCATGTGCCCGTCACCAGACTCCTCTGGCCACGGATCATGGCCACAGCAGCATTTCATGGAACAACTGATTCTCAGGCAAGCTTCAATATGGAAACTTCCTTCGATAAGAATGAGTGGATACCGGCTTGATGCTTCCTTCGGTAACCATGAGTAGATACAGTGGTTCAGAAATTTGAAACAACAGCAGTAAAAAAATGGATGCTAAAGAGAATGGGTCAGCAAGTACAAAATTTTGGAGCATATTCGGACAATGCCATTGTAACACCATGAAGCCTCACCTTGCCACTGCTTAACTGCTAGCCACCATGTATATACAGATGGTGGCTCACAATATATCGGAAGTGATACGTGGATATGTCCAGCCAGGAAAAATAACCATAAATTGGAAATACTGGTTCCAGCCAATAACAGTGAATTATTTGCCAGCAATTGCAGATGTGTTACATTGTTAGCTCGCAAATATGCTGTATTGATGATATGGCGTGGGCGTTTGGGAGTGCGCAGTGAAGAATGCAAGATTAAGCTAGATTGAGGAATGGAGCGAAGAGGATATTGTCGATGAATTGGCGATGTATTGTTCTCGCCGGATGGCAGAGGTATGCCCTCCCCCACCGTGCCGAAGAACAATCCACCGCAAAGGGGAGACTGTATTTCTTCGATGCCTTACAACTCAAAGACTCCGGCTACCTTTATACTCAGGTGTCTTTAACAAACTGAATCAATCTAAGCAATCGACTAAAAAAAACTCGGCCCCGGGGGATTGACCTCCAATCTAAGCAATCAACTCAATCCAACTCTAACTGAATCAAACAACTTAACTAAACTCCCCTGTTTATTCGCTGGACTCACACCGCGTCGTCGTTAGCCACTTTTAGGTGCTGGCGCGGACTGATTTCAACGCCATCATCGCAGGTATGTACGCCCAACAAAGGCGTCCACAACAATTGAACATGAGCTAGGCAATAGAAAAAATAATTATCAGCCATAGTAGATGAGAAAAGCACCAGAACATTGGATTCTTTCAAAGGAAATGAAGGCTAGAAATCAACAAGCCTCACGTGGAGTAGGTAATTGGATCCAGAGCAGAAAATTAGTCATGAGAAACACCTTCTCACTGCTTGTAAATGCAGAGCCTGCCCTGTGTGGTTGTGTGTTGTTATTCTCCATCTTCTCCTAAAGATAAACAGATTAGTTCATTGGAGCAGCAATCATATATGAGCATCTATTTAGCATGTGACCTAGAATGACAAGGACAAGTCTGATCCCTTGGTATTGATTCAGCACAAGGTTGCAGCAGTTGGCCCTTAACCAACATCACTTTTCGTGGCTATTCAAATTTTTTTAAAAGATTTCTTGAGAGCATTTGAAGGATAAGCTTTAATTTTAGAGTCAACGAAAAAAATACTGGTAACTATATCTAATTCTAATATTACATTTTCCGTCTTTCAAAGCAGTGGACTGAGATTTGCTTGTTGGGACTTGGGAGTAAGCTCAGTAATAAAAAAAAAACCATCCGCTAATTCTTAGGGCATTAAATTAAGGACATTCTCAATACAATCTGAAGGACTGAAGGTAGTACAGCAGTAGCACAATATTATAGTACAATATACACGTGAGGAGAAAAGGTACAATATTTGTTGAAGATATGGCTAGACAGGTCGTGATAAAATCTTACTAACGCCAACACTGATTGTACTCAGAGTGAAAAAAAAAAGAGTGAGTTATTCAACCAATTCTATACAATCTAATTTCCCTGAGCTCTTGAATACTAAAATACCAAAAAGTAGCAAGTTTGGCAAGGACCAAGAAATAAAGTCCGCACCTGGTGGAAGCCCTGAACAGTTTTAGTAGCAAAGCCTGCCTCCTCGTTATGTAACAGAGATAAGCTTGCATGAAATCCATGAGCTGGTAGGGGAAGCACATTGTTCATGTGACATAGGAGATTGAAGCCCAGTGATGGCTTTGCAATTGCCTAGCATATCCACCATGAGAGTCATAATTTACACCAATGAAATCATCATGAAAGGAAGCAATAAACGATGGTAATGTATTTGGGGATGGTAGTAAAAATAAAAATGCAATCAGCTAAACCCTGTGCCGAAAGCGTGGTCGCCTGTCTGCAGCCTCTGCCCCTTCCTCTCCAGCTCACCAGTGTACTTATCTTCCTCTCCTGCGTGGGCATCTGCCGACCAGGTGCATGGAGTCAGTGGTAGTCGAGCAGCCAAGATCTGTGCAGTCCAGCAACAACCAGCCGCAGAGCCAATCATGCGACGCTCCTCTCCCGTGTTCCCCCCGCCGCCTCCGCCCCTGCTCCCCGCCGCCTCCGCCCCTGCTCCCCGCCGGACCTCGCCGCGCCGCCGCCCACGCCCCTGCTCCCAGCCGCGCCCTGCTCGCGCCGTGCCGCCGCCGCGCGCTGCTCGTGGCGCGCGTGGTGGCGCGAGTAGTGAACAGTGATGGCTAAACGTACGGCACGGCCCGGGCCAAAAAGGCACGGCCCGTTTAATTTCGGGCCGGCACAGTTCGATGTTAATTTCATGTCGTACCGTGCCAGTCTATGGGCTCCTCTATCGGTCCACGGGTACGTAGTAGAGTAATCGTGTCGGATCCTGTCCGTTAAGCTCGAGTAGTGATGGCCAAACAGGCGGCACGGTCCGAATCTGAAAAGGCACAATCTGTTTAATTTCAAACCGATTCATGCCGTACCAGCCTGTTTTAAATGTCGGCCTTTGAAGGAATTTAGTATTAAATAATGCAAAAATAAGTGCAAATATAGAGAGTTGAACCTCGACCTCAACAATAAGAATAAAGACACTTACCACTAAGTTAAGATTTACTAATTGTATAGATAAGTAGAAATATATTTAATAAAATTTAATCTAGCTGTGCCGTGCAGCTTATTGGACCGCACCTCAGCTCAAGCCCAGGCATAAAATTCATCGAGCCGTATCGTGCTTGAGCCGGGCAAAAAATTATATGTTTCGTTCACCCAGTTAGTCTGGCTCATCACTAGGAGCGAAGAAGGCGATGGATAAATCGTGGGCCAATTTTAAACGAGTCGTGAGCCGATCTATACTTTATTAAACTTAAATAAATTTGTATATAAAAGTCCCTTCTGCACTAGAGCGCACTGCGGATGTGGCTACCGAAGCAACATGGGCACAATCAAGTTTCACCATGTTCGTTGGATCGTAGCCATATAAATTCCTCCACCCCGCCTGAAGAATTGTTTTTTAATATCCCTTTAAATTTTTAAAACTTTTTATATATTCATTCCAAATTTGACTTTGATATAAACTTTTATTGGGTACTAATATACTTATTTGTTTTGTAAGTGTAAGTTACCCAGTATGATAGTTGAGGATTGATTTTTAGACTCTGGCAAGAGTTAGGAGGCTAATATGGATTCCTTCAAAAGAAACAAAAGTCATGTTTTCTTGCAGCATGTTTGTGTGGCTACGTACGGGGAGTAAAGTGGGAGATTACATGTGATATCTAAAATGCAACTACTGATGAAAAATAATAAAGATAAATACATAAGAAATATTAAACATGATGGTAAATATTCACACCGCTCAAAAGTATATGTGAAATTATAGTTTTTTATGAACATATGCAAAATTAAATAGATGGACCTAAATGACACAGTCAAACCATTTTATGTTAAAATTAATAAAAATTTAAATAATATAACAAAACAAAATTAATGATGTCAAATGGGCATTTTCTAAAATAGAGGGACACGTGACACAACCGTAAGTTGCACCCCTCCACACGACAGAAACCGACGCCTGCCCACGTCCTTGCGGGGATGAGTTCCTCCTCTTCCCCGTTCAAAAAAAAAAATAAAATAAAAAAATCCTCCTCTTCAACCGCGACGAGTTCGCCGGCGACCATGCTGGGGTTGGTGTTTCAGGGCCGTCGGGGCCATCTTCAAGCTCGCCGGGCTTAGAGAGAGGCCCAGGGGCGGTGGCTGGCTGGCGATGGTGGCGGGTTGTGGGCGGGGCAGCGCCGCGGCGGGGGCGTAAAGAGAGATTAGCGAGGGAGCGGGTGGCGGCGAGAGCCGCTGTTTGACGTAGGAGGAATACGGGGCGGGTGGAGCACGCCGAGATTTGTCACTGACGGCGAGGAAAAAGGCCGGGCGGGAGCGAAGGCTCGCGGGTAGGATCTCGCCGGTGCCGGACACCCGACGCTGGCGTGGAGGAGGGGGCCGGAAGAGGTGTGGCGGGGCCGCAGCGCTGTAGGAAGGGTGACCGACCACAACCACCGCGGCAGTTCTGCCATAGATCTATTGCAGGTGGTCACCCGCTCCATCGGCTAGCAAAATCGGAAGTCCGTATCAGCCTCTTCGACGCCAGACTGCGTGGCGTAAGCTGTGCTCCTCGCCGGCGGCCCCTGTGGCAGCCCAGGATACGGCCGGGACGGCGACCTTTCGGTAACCCCGATCCGTGTTTTCGGGACGAAGTTCACGGGACGCGGATCTGGAAGGTGGCAGTGACCGCAACCGATTGCGGATGTGATTCTTATTCCACCGGATTATTTAAGAGAAACCAATAATCTCGATTTCATATGGAAAATTCCACTGCGGAATCTGGAGTGGCGTCGACCATCTCCATGGACAGGGTACACGTTTCTTTCGATTCGTTTCTTCTTTCCACACCCTTGTACAGTTATTGATCTCAAAATCCTTTAATTTCGTTTCGGCGTAATTGTAATTCTCCCTCCCCATAAAATATGTTTTTTTTGTTTGCAGACGTTTGAAACAAATATCAGTTTCTATCTATATAGTTGTTCTGCCCTAGAGTGCTTATAGTGTCTGATTTATGTCATGTATTTTCTAATTCATGCGGATTGATTAGCGAATATAAAGAAAGAAGCTGATTGCGTTTGAGCCTTAGTGCTCAATATTTTGTTAGGATGTTTGTCATCTGCGTTATATTGGATGTTTTGGAATTCAGTATATAACTTTGCCACTCAATCTTTTTGGATGCTTCAGGCAATGCTGTGCTACTGCAAGGACCATGATCATTGCGATCTTATTAGCCATTTGCCTGATGAGATCCTTGTTACCATCCTTCAGAAGCTGGATTCCAAAACTGCAGTAAGCACAAGCATACTCTCACGGAGATGGAAGCACATGTGGACGTTCCTGCACTCCCTCCATTTGAGTGAGATGACCTTACCAGATGATTGTTGCCGGGTTCGTCTCCAACCGGTGACAGAGTCACACTTCAATAGGAATAAAAAGGGACACTTTGTTGAGTCTGTGGTATGGTTGAGAAAGCTTAAGAATAAAATAACATTAAGAAGGTTGTCATTCGTTTTCTCAGGCAACAAAGAATGTGTGGATGTTGTAAACAGAGCCATAGCTTCCACAGTTGAGGATGGTATTGAGGACATGGATGTGGCAGTTGTAAGGGATTTTAATTACGAATTCCCTTCATGGCTCTTATCCGGTGAGAAGGGCTCATCGTTGACTAGCCTGTGCCTCAGTTTCTGCAAGCTTTCTGTACCCCTGAACTTAGAGGTTTCAGTTATCTTAGAAAGCTTGTTCTCATTAGGATGAACATGAACCTAAAAGAGATACAACTTGCTCTTGTGAGCTGTACGAACCTGGTGAGTCTACACCTGGTTCACATGCTTGCTATCAGAAGTCTACAATTTCCAAAGCTTAAGGAGTTGGTATGGATTCAGTGTCCGACTTCTGGTCATGCACAGATTGATACACCGGCCTTGCAAAGATTGGAATATTATGGGGAGATGTTCCCGCTATCCTCATTTAAGTGTATCCCATGTCTTGAACATGTTTCTCTGCAGTTCAATATGAGTGGTGATCCTGATTACCATGCAAAGAAGTTGGAGAGTATCTCTAACTTCTTTCCTCATGTCAGTAGCCTATTTCTTCGGTATGAGGTCCCCGAGGTGAGAGCCAGGAGCACTGTTCTTTGTATTCTCTGATGTAATGTTGTTTAAATCTCTCTTCCTGACGAGGAGTAATTTAAATGCAGTTTGTGAAACCAAGAAAGCTGGGCACTTTCTCAAATCTCAAATTATTAACTTTAAAAATAGCCACAAAATCTTCTGATGATCTTCTTTGGATGTTGATGTTCGTAGTTGCTGCACCATATTTGGAGACACTGCAAACTACTGTAAGATTGTGTTTTCTTGTATCCAGTTATCTGAATTTGTGTATTTTTCATTGTACATTTCATCTGACCTTCGGAGTGAACTCTTACATGAATATCTTTCCCTTTGCGTTCCAGGTACAATATTTATCATGGCTTGAAAATGAACCATGGAATGGGTAGTCTGGGATGACCACAACTTCCAGCACAACAACTTGAAGGAATTACAGATGTATAATTTCTTGGGAAGAGATAATGAGATAAATTTCGCCAGACTACTGTTATGCAGAGCTCCAAATCTCAGAACCATTGCTTTCAGTCAATCTCCTCTGCGTGAAGCTGTTGATCGCGAGTTGGTGCCCTTTGACTGGTTTGAAGCAGAAAATTTCAACCCTCGAGAAAATCAATTTGTTCTCTCTAAACTATTCGAGGGTGTTTCTTCTGGTGCCCGTGTGTTATTCATGTAACTTAAGATTCAATCGTGCGACACTAAATGAAATGTGGCACGGGGTATAAATGTGAATGGCAGCTAAGAGAAAATGTTCTTTTATAGTTGCTGCAATAATCTAAACTCTTCAATCCTGTTTTCCATCTTGAGGCTCTTGTCCAACCCACCAGAGGCAAAGCAATTTTGCCTCTGTTTTCCACTTATTGTGACTATTTATATGGGACCTGACAAAGTAAGTGCTGCCCACCCCACCCCCCCCCCCCCCCCCCCCCCCCCCCCCCCCCCCTCCCCAATTACACATAGGCGCTATTGAGGAGTGCTGGAAGTGACAGATTTTTTGTGTTGAGTTAATTGCTCAACATAAAAATTGTGAAACAACTATTAATTTTTTAGGTTTTCAATTTTTTAAATAAGACGAATGATCAAACGTAACTTAAAAAGTCAATGATGACATCAATTTAAAGAAAGGAGAGATTAGGAAACATTCAGATTCCTGGGTATGGAAACATGGCTGGCGTTTCCCCTGCTCAACACCCTCCACGAGTGCCAACTGCAGAGGCCGATGGTGCGCAATGCTCCCTCAGGTACGTGCCGTGCGGCGGAGGGTCGGCGAAGCGGTGGTCATCGTCGGCTGCTGGTGCTGGGCCTCGGTCGGCGAACTCCATCTGGTCGGGGGAGGAGTAGCGAGCGTGTGGAAACGGAATGATATTGCAGCCCCTGGGAGCCTTGTTGAATTTAATACTCACTCCAGTGTCAAAAAAACTATCGTTTTGGATATTGACACGGTTTTCAAAATATTTGTTCGATATTACTTACTCAATGTATACTATATTTCTGGACCGAAGGAGTACACAGAAATTACATTTTTTAGTCCTTATCCTAACTTCCTCTCCCAGTGCCTACATCTATTTGAAACGAAAATATCGGACAAATACTACGTTGCAGCTTTCAACCAAAGAACCAAGCAAAAATTTCCAGCTCCACGGCTTTGCTGCAAGTATGCAGCTCTTGCATTCCACGCGCAGTTCCTCACGGTTTCTAATCATGAAAGTCCGCGCAGAAGAGCACTTGGGCGGGCAGATGCTCCATGCTGGCGTCTTGTTCTACAGCCTCCCTAATAGTAATAGCCATGATCCTGGATTGCATTTCATTTTTTTGCATTGAGCTTTTTCAGGTGCTTTTTCCCGGTACGATGGTGCAAGAGCATTTTCTCACTGTTGCACTGCAAATCGCAGACTTCACAGAAATTCAGTAACTTCTGTTCCTCCAAGTGTCCCTCCCTACTATAACGGTCCGCACATATATTCGCACTGCTGCACAGCAGATTGCATATATCGAAAACACATGGTGTCATCTGCTCTTCTACCTTGTCCGGGGTTGCAGTCATGCTGTCAGAACCATCTGAAAGCCCTTTATTCTCTGTCTTCAGGTCGCAAAATTTCACTTCCGTGCCTTCTCCCTGTAGAGCTTTTATCTTCTTCTGGTGCCTCTTACCGCTGCAGTGATGCTCAAAGTGAGATTCAGTGTAACATTTTGCTTCACAGACACTGCAATCCCATTCCGAGGCAGGTTGATTCTTGTCAATTCGTGGCGGAATATTTTCTGTTTGCTTGGCTTCTTCGTGTGGGACCTGGATTTTCAGTTGGTGTATCTCGCCTCCAAGGTGGTCTGCCAAATCTGACTGGTGATCACAAATAGTTTGACAAATGTTGCAACTCGATCTTGTAGTCTGCTCTGCATGGTGTGGCAAAATGTTTGGATGAAACTTCGCTCCCCATGACTCAGACTTCTTTACCATGTTATTTATTTCATGCACCAGCGGGGCTTGAATCTTTTCTGAAAGCATGCTCCCCAACTCGGATTCCCTGGTGCAGTTAACTCGGCAAATGCTGCAACTCCATAGTGGAGGTGGCTTCTCTGCATGTGGCGGAACCTCGCTCAGGTGCGACTTTGCTTCCTTTGGCTCAGCAATCTTTGACATGCCATCGCCTTCCTTGCATTGTTCTTCAATATTCCGTTGGTGTGTGCTACCATTGAGATGGTCCTTTAAATCAGCGTCGCTGGTACCCCTAGCCTGACATGTGCTGCAGCTCCAGTTTATTGGGGATGTTTTCTGGCCTGCACAGGAAGATGATTCAGCGGTTGTTTCTGCTTTATTACTGATAGCCTTGTTTCTTGATTCCAAGTTTGCTAAATTTGACCGATGTTTCCTCCCTGCACAATGCTCTTGCAATTGGCGCTCACTCATTGTTTCGACATGGCAGATGGTGCAACTCCATTTCTGGGGCGACTTTGGCTTCTTAACTGACATAGTTATTCCTGTTAGCTCCCATTTTACTAAAGGCGATGAACCCTTGGGCCGTGTATTCTGTTTTGAAAAGCAGTTTAATTAGACAATTGGTTACTGAAACAGTGAAGGCGAGGTAACTTAGGTAAATTGCTACTAAGCTATATGCATTTACGCTATCAGCAAGTGAAATTGTGAAAATTAAACATTCCTGTAAAAGCTCCACACCAAAGTCTTGACATATAGGATCAAATAGCAAAGTTTTGAGGAAACTGTTTCTTGTAGGCATTATAAAGAAGGAAATAACAATTCTGGAGAGAAATGGTAACAGATGAAGAAAAACAAGCATAAAGGTGCTCGCCTCATTGTATTCTTGCAGCTTCTGCTCGTCTAGTGCTGCGTTCTCCTCGCGTTCCTTAGTGGTACAACACGGTCTTAAGCATTTATTGACAGGATCGTCCATGTCAGGCCTCATAGACCTTGATTCAAGACCTCTCTGCCTTGCCCCCTCCTTCAGATCATGTTGGCCGTCCACATCAGTCCAATGTTCTGGACTGAACGGCCATCTGCGGTGCGGTATGAACTTTTCACCAAAAGAGGAGGGCAACTTAGCCCATTCCAGACCGCCAGCAAACATACTGTGATCCGAAGCGGAGCTCAGGGCCATGGCACGCTCTATCTTGGCCAGCTCGGCCACGATGATCTCCTGGCGAAGGCGATCCTTGTGGAGCTGCAACAGCAGAGCATCCCTAATCACCAGCATTGTGTCTCCTGCACAAACATTGTGGAATTCTTGATGGCTAGTAGAAGTAAACATGCCAGGCCCTGCTGGCCAGCAGCACGAATGGAACGAAAGATAATATCCATCAACGTGGTCACAAGATCAAAAATAAAATAAAGTAGTAAGGCCCTTGCTTCAATAATCGAATACACCTAACTTCTACAATGCTAGGGTGACTAAAGACTAGTCAAAGGCAAAAGCAAGTAGCTATTATTTTTTAGAAATGATGAACAAGTTGTGTTGATGGGGGATTAGCTGAAGATACGAAGCAGCTGGCTAGCTTCTTATGCAGTGCAGGAGAATCTTTTTTCTTGGCCTGCAAAATGACTTCTTTGACACCTTGAGGCGGAGCTACTTACTACCGATAAACAAGCTTTACTACTTACTGCACATCATAATTGTACTGTGTTAACGGTTTCCACGATTGTAGTGGTTACGCCAAGAATCTGCCCCCGCCCTGTATAGAAATTGGGTTCTACTAGTTGGGAGAACAGGCCAGAACGCCAGGTTCGGGTTCTCGGGTCACTGGTACAAATCGCTTGCATCTGAGAGAAATTGAACCTCCAAGAATCCTTCTTCCCCCCCCCCCCCACCTGTCAGCCTCTATCTCTCTCACTTCTCCTCCAAGATACCAAAGCGCGGAGGAACGACAATGGTGGCATAAGGTGGGGAAGCGGTACGCACCTTGCGGGGGCAGTGGAGAGTCGGGGAAGCGACGGCCTTCTTCAACGACGCCGTCGTCGGCGGCTGGGCCTCGGCGGGCGAACTCCATCGATCGGCCGGCGGGGGAAGCAGAGCAGCGCGAGGAAACGGGGGAAGAGGAGCGCGCAAACCGCAAAAGTAAAGAAACGTTGGAGGAAACTTGAGCTGTCGAGCCTCGATGGCGACGAGCCGACGACGATTGGTTATTGAAAGCGGCGGCTACAGGAGAAATCTTTTCGTCCTCTGGAGACGGCCGGATTGCTTCGTAGGCAAGCGAGTCACCAAAGGCAGGATGCAGCTTTTCTGTTTCCTACTAATTGTGCTGACGTGGCATCCTGTCTTTTGGTGGAGTGGAGATTACTGAATTTCTTTTTGAGATTATGGAAATAATTTTGGCCTATCGCATCATTACATGCATGGTGCCAAAGTACAAATCATTACATAAACAAAGCAGAGATGATGAATTAAATACTTGAGGTTCTTTGTTTAAGAAGAAGTTTCTTTACTTGAGAAAAAAATTATCCTGGTGGGGTGATACGATTATTGGAGTGTTAAGGACTATGGTTAGGATGATATACAGTAAATCAGAAAAATTTGGGCTCCAAAAGCTTGGAGGTGAAAACAAGGACTGCATTTTTTTTTGCCCAATAGTACAATTTAGAGTTTGATTATTTTGTCTCCAAATTCAGGGTACGAGGAATTTCATATTGATCTATTGCATCGTTTCTATTCTCTTATCATCAAGTGCAAATCAGGGGCATGATTGACCCAGAGGGGAATCCTACATGCAACCCAAGCTGGCGTGCAAATTAGGAGCTAGATTGACCCAAGAAATTGAAGCTGAGGGACTTAATTGGTCGACTGAAAGTTGAGAAACAAAATTGAGTCTCTGACAAAAGTTGGACTAAACTGACTATTCTGCCAATAACTGTAAGCCCCCCATTGTAGTAAGCAGTTTAAGTTACAAAACGAGAAGGAAACTAGAGCAAGTCACGAGTCTACTCAACACTGACTAACAAACGTGCTGTAGTCAGGTACAAAAATGGCCAGAGCACGTCGCTCTTGCTGCACAGCTACTACCGCCATGAACAAACGCGTGCTGCTGCAGCCGCGCGCGTCCATGCGCCTCATTCGCGCCCCTCGAGCGCCTCCCGGTGCCTCCTGCCGGCCAGGTGCGACGCCAGATTCTTCTCGCTGTTGCACTGCAAGTCGCAGACCTCGCAGTAGTAGGCGCGCTTCCAGTCCGCCGCGTACCCGTCGTCCCCGTCGCTGCGGTCAGACTCGCTCCTGTACTCCGCCAAGATGGCATCAGCGTTCTCCCGGTGCCGCCGACCTCTGAGGTGATCATAGTAGTCCGACTCACGGGTGCAGTTGGCCTGACAAAGGGTGCAAGTCCATATCGCCGGTGGCGGCGGCGGCGCCGGCTCCAGCCGGTCCTTCACATTGCCCTTGCCACGCGGCTTCTCTCCCTGATCCCGCGATCCGGCGTACTCTGCCAGGTCCTCCTTCCCGTCTCGGGTCAAGGGTTCGCCGTCCTTGGCCAAGTTCTTGTTCCACTGACCAACAGGTGCGGCTTTCGAGCTGCGCTCACCGGATTTGTTCCTTGCTCGCAGTGCTTCAGCATTGGACTGGTGCAGCCGGCTGGCCAGGTGTTCGTCAAGGCTGAGCTGGCAAGACGAGTCCACTTGGCAGAGGGTGCAGTTCCATTCCTCAGGTGGCTTTGGCTTCTTGACGGGCGGCGTTGCCTCGGTCAGTCTCCTCTTCAACCCAGAGGTTCTTTCAGGTGTACGCTGTTTTGGAGGAAGTTTATTTAGACCCACAAAGCATTAGTTGCGAGAAATACTGTATTACATCACAATGGCAAAAAAAAAAAAAAAAAAAAGGAAAGGAGAGAATACAATGTCGGTAGTGTCTGGGCTGAGAAGACATCAGAGTAAATTCTCAAATGTTTCAGTTAGTTAAAATGCACAGTTCCATCAAGGGAAGATTTGATGATAAGATGAAAACAATTGACCAGTTCAACTTTCGGATGTACAAGGACTAAGGAGTACATAGCCATATTATTGTTTTGTACATCTGACGAAACCTTACTATTGCCAGAGTACTAGCCAGAGGTTTTGGGTCCATCAAAACATTCCAACAGATTTGTATAAGGGAGGAGTCAAACCTAGGTGGGTTGCCTAGTTCACCACCCCATGGCGCTAAACAACGCAAGCCAGGAGTCTCCTTTTTTGGGGTCCTTTTAAAACTTCACTTTGAACTAACAAATGCAACTGAGGCATATGTGAACCATTTTAAGACTAGCAACATATCACCGGAATCTTACATAATAGGCACATTAACTCCAATATACTTATGATCATGGGTGTTTTCCATGCATTGTCAAAATGGCAACCATTTCCATAAACAATGTTCAGTTAAGTAGTGTAACACAAGAAAGCACATTAGATTATCGTCGAGCTTTTTTTTTCTGAGGAATGAGATTATACTCTTACTTAAATTATTGAGGGGCAAAAGAATAAGAAAAGGTGTGCGAAAGGGCTAGTGCTGAAGAACTTAAGCTTACCTCACTGAACTCTATCCTCTTTTTCTCATTGTATGCTGTGTTCTCCTGACTTTCCAGCCTGTGCCGAAGCGATTGCGGAGGTTTATCCATCCGGCCCTCCATGACTGGCTCCTCAATCTTCCTTTGCCCACAGCTCTGGTTCTCGATTTCGTGTAATGGCTGAACACCATGTCCGTTCTCCACATCGACTTTAGGTTCCCCACTAACAGCCCGCAGGCGTCCTGGTGCCACCTCCCCCCATAATGATATAGACCGTGTTGGTCGGGTACTGCCATTGGCTGCTGCAGGCACCAAATTCTCCTCCACCGGAGTCTGCTTCCTCGGTGTTGGGCACAATTCAACATAGCTGCTAAATTGATGCTCTCCCGCGCCAGATGATTTGCACTCTAGCTGCAGCTTAGCATCACTGTTTGGCCGTGGCTGCTCTGTTGTAGGCTATATCAGAGGAAGTTTGTAACATCAGTGAGTGACAAATACTAAGCTGTATCACGAAATGAAAAGACAATATATATGCTGATATGGATTATAGGTATATTCCATCAACCACAATTCCAGACAATTCTAAACTTCACTAGTGAACTAAAAAAATTAGAACTTCTGCTTTCAACATTCCCAAAATATGTTACCCATATTAAAACAGAATCTTATAACATCGACTCCTAGTCCTACGTACTTTCTGTCACAAGAGATTTCCATGGTTAAACCAAAATCATGATCACAACAAATTTCAGGAAAGTAGTGTATCATAACAAACACACATAAGGAATATTCTTCAGTAGAGAATGAGAATGAAATACATGATGAGAGAAAGGAAACAATTTGATAATGGAAGTCTCACCATGCTGAACTCTAGCCGTTTCTGATCAAATGTTTTGTTCTCCTGAACCCCCGGCGTGTAACTGTAGGACTGATTCACTGATTCATTGATCTGATCCACCATAGTGATTGCTGTGGCCTTACTCTGCCCACTGCTCTGGTTTTCACTTGCATACAGTGGCTGCAAGCCATGGCCGTGGTCCACATCAGCCTTAAGTTCCCCAACAAGAGCATCCTTGTGCTCTGGTGTCACCTCATCGCGTACCAACGCAGACCGCATCGGTTTGACACCGGCATTGGTCACCGCTGGCAGTGGCACCAAGGCCACTTCTGCAGGAGTCTGTTTGCTCGGTGATCGGTGATCTTCCGAATAGCCTCTCATCGCAATTGGTGATGGTGACCGCTCAACGTATGGGTCCACCGGAGGCGGCCTCACCTCCTGGGTGCTCTGGCAGCAGGAAGGAGGACGCTCGGGACATGTACTCGGCAGACAGAGAGGTGCCTCCTCCAAAGAAGTCACCGACGACGGCCTGCAATGACAGTAGTCCCTTGACGGTGGCAGCACTTGCAAGGTCCAGTGCCCAGCGGGCGTGAAACGAGCCACCATGGCACGCTCAATATCAGCGAGCTCGCGGAAGATCATATCCTGATGGATGCGCACCTTGTGGAACTCCCACAGCAGCTCCTCTCGCCTCCTCGCCAGCGCAGAGTCCCCCTGTAATGCATCGGTGTCGCGTGCTTGACAGTGGCAAGAGCATTAACAGATGATCAGGGCCAAAGGTCAAATTTTTCAAGAATATCATATGCATAATCTTCTAACATAAAAAGAGCCAAAATTTCAAGGTTTTTTTTTTAAAAAACAAGAACCCAATTTTTCAACTCAAAACGGAAGAATCCAAATTTCATCTCAAAAGTAATGAACCCAAATTTCAGTTCAAAACAGAAACAAAGAATCCATAAAATAACCCAGTTTACTGCTGGAATAATCAGATTACTCTGTGAGCATTGTATTTCGAACTGCAGGGGAAGAAACTCCTTGCGGCCCAAAGATTATTCACATTGGGGGAGGGGGGGCAAAGGCCGTTTTTCCCATAAAGAAAAGGTTCTAGGGCAGAAACATACCCAAAATAGACCAGGGAAACGGCTAGAGCGTTTGAGTCCCGTTACCTTGCGGTGGCGGCGGAGGGTCGGGGAAGCGGCGAAGACGGCTGCAGTCGCTAGCAGAGCTGGGTCCGCCATGGGCAGGGGGCTCCATTGCGGATTTAGGGGAGGACATGGCATGGGTGGGTCGAACCGAGGGGAACGCAACTGGAAGATGTAGGTGGTGGCTGATTTATTGGCGGGCCTGCCCAGTTCAGGGGAAAGACTTTCTGACATGTGGAACCATTTACGTATCGAAAGTTAGCGTAGCAACAAAATCTTTGAAGTTCAGATTTGAAACACCGAAACTATGAATCCCTCCTCCCATTTATGAGGAGACGGTTTATTTCGGTTTGTGCAATCTGTTTCGAACAGACGTTTCACCGATCTAGTTGCAGCGTTCCAACTGAACCGCTACAAATACTCTCATTCCCTACGGTTTAAATTGAATGGCATACTCTTGTATAAAATGACATCTTTTCCCCCCAATTTTAGCAATCATAAGAAAAAACTCTATAAACTTATTACTCACAATTATTGTGAATGCTTAACCAACTGCATTAGATATTGTTGGTCACGTGCTATAATTGAAAGGATTGTAGGCCCTCCACAACGAGAGAAGAGGTGTCGTATTGAAGAAACATATTGATTTCCTCAGCGATTAACCGCCTGTATTAATCTCAATTTCCAGCAATTGCCATGATTCTTTCTGTAGGAGACGAAGTCCTCATTGACAGTGAGATGTCCATAATGACTATGTGAATATTAAAATAAAGCCGATCCAAACTCATAAAGGATGAACACTCGTGCGCGTTTATGAGTGTTTGTTACTTCGTAAAAAAACTGAAGCTCTCGTAGCGAAATAGAACATAAAGGAATGCAGCTGTGAGAATTTTCTGGTTGCAACTGGCACATGATCTATTTCTCTGTGTTGTTTCTTGATCTTGTAAACATTTTTTTGTTTTATATTGCAGACTCTCAGTTTATCCATGCTGCGACGGAATATAAATTATGAAAATAAAATATTTCACCAGCATATTTATTTGCCCAGCTATCTTTTCTTCTCTAGGTTTGTCAAAAATCGAAGGCATTGAGCATTGCTACATCTACGTAATTATTTACGCAATTGTTCAGCACAGGTTGATGTGACAGCATTTTATTAGTTCAATATTACGTGAGCTTCAGCAGAAGGCAATTCGCAATTCATTTTTTAAGCTATGTATGACTCTGCGTGGGAATTGCGTAAGTTTTTTTTAGCTCTAGCATGCTTGCAGTGGGTAGAGAGCCACTCGATCTGGCTGAAACATTAATGACAATCAGCGCGACAAATTAACAGTCTTTCAGAATCTTCACCACACGAGACGCCAGAGTAACTCATCAGCCCCAAAAGATCGAGCTAGCTAGTCCAGTAACACGTTCCAATTCCAAACGTGAGGAAAAACACTGTCAAACAACCATGCTGCAGGGCAGCTGCCCCTATTACGGCAGGTGGTAAAACAAGGCGCCGAGATTAGTTGACAACGTCGCGTGCCGCTTATGACGGGGCCACGCGGGGCTCCCTGCATCTCGCTCAGTCGCGCCCCTGGAGCGTCTCCCGGTGCCTCCTCCCGACGAGGTGCGACGCCAGCATCGTATCGCTGTTGCAGTGCGCGTCGCAGACGTCGCAGCAATACTTGTTCTTCCCTGGCCCAGCGCCCTTGCGGCTGTAGCAACCCTTGTGCTTGGCGAGGATGGCCTCCGTCTTCACCCGGTGCCGCCTGCCGCCGAGGTGTTCCTGGAGGGTCGACGCAGAGTAGCACTTGGCGTCGCAGACGGTGCACGTCCACTTCGACGACGCCGGCTCTCGGTCCTCCTCATCCTCCGCAGGCCGTGCCGGGCTCCCGCCGCCGCGCGGCTTCTCTCTCCGCGACGGCCCGCAGCCGCCGCCGTTCTCTGCCACGCTCGCGTTCCGGCAACGCGAGGGTGGGGGTTCAGCAGGCGTGGGCTCTAAGGTGATCTTGTACCTGGCTTGCAGCTTCGACGCGTGCATCTTGCCGGCCCAGTGCTCGACCAGGTTGCGCGGGCCGGTCGTGGTCACCTGGCACAGGTCGCAGTTCCATTTCTGCTTCTTCGCGACGGGTGAAGTCGCCGCGGCCAGCTTCCTCTTCACGCCGGAAAATGTCTCTTCAGCTTGAGGCGTAGGCTGTTCAGAGGAAGTTTGTTTAGAGTTCAGAGCAGTAGTGAGATCTCCAAAACAACGGAAGGAACAATCTATGGACTGATGACCATGAAGTTTCAGGGTAAACTCTTTTGCTTCACTGCATTTAGTTTTTGACTCAGGTTTATACAAAGATTTGAACTTTGAACACGTGACAGAAAATATCAGCGACCTTCAAGTTGCAGGAATACTGGTATAACGAATCTGCTTTTGATTATAAATTAGACGAGTTCACAAAAGTCGTTTGAATGTACTGCACATGTTTTCATCTAGCCAAAAGAAAGCTTAAGAATGCAAACTGTGCTGCAGTTTTTTGAGTGTTTGGGGTCATTAATCATTTTAAACTAGTGAACTACTACCAAAATTAGTATAAGCAACACTAGGCTGGGAAATGAAAATAGAGTGAAAAAGCACTTGAGGAAATAGACTGAAGGTGAGCTCACCTCTCTGAACCCTGTTTGCTTCTGCTCACCGGAAGTTCTGTTCTCCTGACATGCCGGATTGTACTGACACAGCTGTGCCACAAGTTCATTCCTCGAATCCTTCACGGTAGATTCCGCAGTCCTCTGCTCGCAGCTCTGTTCTCCGCTTCCATACGACGGCTGCACACCATGGCTGTCTTCCACATCATCTTTAGGTTCCCCGCCTATGGGTGAAGTCGCTGCAGTCAGCATCCTCTTCACCCCGGCGGATATCTCTTCAGCTTGAGGTGTAGGCTGTTTAGAGGAAGTTTGTTTAGAATTCAGAGCAGTAGTGAGATCTCAAAATGACAAAAGGAATAATCTATAATCCGATGACTGTATCAGTTTCAGGGTAAACTCTATTGTTTCACTGCATTTAGTTTTTGACTCAGGTTTATAGAAAGATGTGAAGAGTAAATTTCATAAAACCTTAGGTTTTGTGGTCCTTGTCACTTAACCCTGGATATTCTGATCAAATTGTTTCATAAAACCCCACCCCTGTCAGAACAGTGTGAATCTTACCTATAGGACACTACTTTAATTTTAAAAGATTACATGGTTGTGCATCCAACAAAATGATTTCGTTAATCAAATTGATTACAGCACATGCATCATGCAAGCACAAGGATATACTAGTGCACATGCCATATTCATGTCCATTTCTGAAAGAGGTGAGACTTTGTGAAACAATATAACCATGAAACGTGGGGCTTTACGGAATTTACTCAAGATGTGAACTTTGAACACATGACAGAAAACCTCAACGACCTTCAAGTTTCAGGCATACTAGTATAATGAATCTGCTTTTCATTGTAAAGAAGATGAGTTCATAAAAGTCATTTCATTGTACCGCACATGTACGAATCGTGTGCTAACTTACTCGGCTGCTGTTTTCATCTAGCCAAAATAATGCTTAAGAATGCAAACTGTGCTGCAGATTTTGAGTGTTTAAGGTTATTTACTCATGTTAAACTACTACTCAAAATCTGTTTAGTACTATATAGTGAACTACTACCAAATCTGCTGGGAAATGAAAATATAGTGAAAAAAAAGCAAATGGGGAGATAAAACTAAAGAAAGTGAGCTCACCTCTCTTAACCCAGTTTGCTTCTGCTCATCGGAAGTTCCGTTCTGACCTGCCGCACTGTCCTGACACAGCCGTGCCACGAGTTTCTCCGCGTTCATCTGCTCACTGCTCTGTTCTCCGCTTTCATGCAACGGCAGCACACCATGGCCGTCCTCCACATCATGTTTAGGTTCCCCACCAATGCCCATTCGCTCTCCTGGTGTCACTTCCTCGGCAAACGACGTAGGCAGCGTCGTCGCGGCGCCAGCATTGGCCGCGTCTGGCACCAATGCACCTTCGGGCAGAGTCCCTTTGCTCGGCGATTGGCAGCCTTCCACATCGCCCCTGAGAATTGGAGGCTCGGTCGCGCCAGACGACTCGGGTTCCTGCAGTTTCTCCCCGTCATCAGCGGGACCAGGACGTGGCTGCGGCACTGGCGACGGCAACCGCTCCACGTGCGGGTACATCGGACTCGGAGGTGGTCTCGCCGCCGCGGGGCTCCCGTAGGGGAAAGGAGGATGCTCCGTCACCGCGCGTGGCGGACGGGGAGCCGCCTCATCCCAAGGAGGCAGCGACTGCGGCCTCCGTTGTTGGCAGTAGTCCCGCGACGGCGGCAGCGCCTGCAGGGGCCAGTGACCAGCGGAGCCAAAGCGCGCCGCCATGGCGCGTTCAGTCTCGGCGAGCTCGCGCAAGAGGATGTCTTGGCGGATGCGCTCCTTGTGAAGCTCCCACAGCAACTCCTCCCTCCTCTGCGCCGCCTGATTGATGTGGCCTGATCGCCGGTGGCATGAGCATTGTCAGATGTTCAAGATTAAAACGCCGGCAAATGCAAACAAATTACACACATCATCTTCTATGTCACATCGGAGAAATCGAATCTCTTTTTTCAGACAAAAAAGGGTATTGCATACACTGGAAAATACGGGTGATCGGTAAGCAAGAAGTCACGGTTCCGTGCCCCCCCAAAAAAAACGCATAAACAAAGAAAATCCCCTCTTCTACGGTGGGGAGAAACGCTTGTAGAGCAAGATTAGGGAAACGACGAGTGTTACCGTGCGGCGGCGGCAGAGGGTCGGGGAAGCGGCGGGCACGGCTCTCGTTGAAGTCGCCGGGGAGCTCCATCGCGGATGTACCGGGCGGATAAATTGGTAAAGTAGGGATATGGCAAAAGAAGGGGAACGACACTGTTGCTGGATTCGATTTAATTTACGGTGGTGAGTTAGGGTTTCCGTTTCGAAAAATCCTCTAATTGGGGATGCGGGCGGTTCCCAATTCACCGGTGAGATTTTCTTCTCACTGCAGCGACAATTCTTACTTTCCAACTTTAAATTTGAACTCTGGACAAAATCCTGCTTGATTGTACGAATGTACAATATATGTATCCATTCAGAAATTTTTATATTTGCATGTATTGGTAATTTGGTAGTACCAAGTGTTATGGTCATCTACCTCCTCACTCTTTTCTCTTTTAAGTGTCATTCTAAACACAATCATTTTTTTAGGAAAAATTAGTTCACTAGCATCGAAAGTTCCTCGGTTACGAAAAATACTATTGAAAGTTTCGAGCTTCGGAAAATAGCATTGAAAGTTGCAAATCTATTTGAAAATTAGCACTTTGCTTAGAATGGGTAGAGGAAATGACCGTAGTACCTTTCACCATCGATGCCTCAACGCAGGCATCATTTTCTTTCTGCTGCCGCCCGTGGCCTCCTCCAATTGAGGCGCCGCCGCCTCTGTTCCCAAGAGCCGTCGTTGCTTCCCCCTCCTCCCCTAAGAGTCGTCGACCCCCTCTAGTCAAGCCGCAGTCACTTGTCCCCCTTCAGCATGAGCCGCCGCCGCCTCTCCTCCACCACGACCCGCTGCTCAGCTCGATGACACGCTCGGTTGCTAGTGCACCAAGACTCAACGCCCTTTTGTTGAAGATGAATCCCTCTAACAATCCCAATGGGTACATGTTGGTCGTATCTGCGCACCCACTTATATACCGCAAGAGCACGGTGTACAGTTGTAGTCTTTTTCCCCTAGAAGAGTTTTCTAAGGTTTAATCGAACCACAAGGACCAATAGGAATTAAACAGAATCATCAGTAAAAGAGTTAGCCAGGCTTTCTAGTGAGCGTGAGCGTGAGTTTTGAGAAAACTGGGGGCCGTGCCGATCGCACGAAGGCTAAGTTGACTGAAGTGTTGTCCGAACAGCCTAGGGAACCTGATTAGATCATGGGGTAAGTTAGCCAAGTCTGCTAGTTGAGATCGTAACCAAAAAGCTTAATCAAATAGCATCATAAACGGAATTACTCAATTATTGATAACCGAAGATCGATAGGTTGAGACTCTTTTCCGACGAGCCCTGTCACGACCAATCGCCTTAATCGGCCGCCTCTTCCTACTCTACACATCATCTCAAGGATCATCGCGTATGCATTAGCGGCTGTGGAGGTACGGAGACAACGTGCAATTATGGCACATTAAAGATCCCAATACTACCTTAACTACAATGGAGATAGTGAGAGATTGATTCCCTCACCTCTTATTGCCACCACAATTAAGATAATATCTAATACTTAGTCGTCACTAAGCGTAGAAACAAGTGCATGTAAAGACCATAAAATCCAGGCAATCAATAATCAAAACCATTCATCCACATATTCAACCATACTTCGATAATACATAGTGCAAGATACATCACCATCTAGTCGGCCTACCTCGATGGATCACCTCTTTAGCACCGATGGTTCTTGATCAACAACTAGAGAACATGAAGAACGGGGCAAAGCCCCGGTAGCTCTAAACTTACTAGCTGTGTTGTCCCTCTGGCGGCGGCTCCCGAAACCCTAGGGCCTTTACAAGTTTATATAGGGCTGTACATCAGAAAGGAAGAGGATCTCGGGAAAAGAGTCCTCGTGCCGATCGGCACAAGTGATGTGCCGATCGGCACACCTCGTGTTCAGCTCGGTTTCCTCCCTAAGTCGGTTCCGAAGTCCTAGGTAGCTTCCATGTGGGCCTTCCAATCAGTTTTCTTCGAGATCAAGTCTTGTATTGCTCTTTCAAATCTTCGAGTATCTTTTATCTCTTCGTGACGAACATCTCCAAGATTGGTTCGGATAACTTCCTTCTAGAATAAACTGAATGGTGGGCCAGCTTCGGTGGCCTTGGAGCCCCCTGTGCCGGTCGGCACAGAGCTGTGCCGGTCGGCACAGTAGGCCTTTTCTGCTGGTTATCTTCTCTTTAGGTCCAGATCAGCCTCAATGTCCAAAATGTCGTCCTTTTCATTTGTTTCTGCAATAAAGCTCCAGAACGACATATATACAAATATGGTGCTATTATCAAGGGTTAATGGCCTATAATGATGACATTTATGCTCTAAATAAGACGCAGTTGGCATATAAAATGGTATGCTAGAAATCGCCAACAGTACAACAGCTAGTGCACCAAGACTCAACGCCCAGCTCTAACCCAAGCTAAATTGGTTCATGTTCTGATACTGGATGACTTGTTGTGAAACATGTGAATGATTTGTGGCCGATCTGTGGTAATTGGTTTAATTGATCTGCTATTGTCTTTGAATGAGTATGGGTACAACAGTAACAGCACAAGCAATGAAATCAAACAGGCAAGGGCATTTTGTCCAATTGGCTCGTGGGAGGTCAAGAAAATGTACAAGTGATTGAATCCTTACAACGTTGCATGTTTGGAACACATGACCATGCATATAGTTACGTGTGGATCGAGTTTTAATTGTGGGGAAAAATCCTTCTAAAAACTTATATTACTAAGGTCATCAGATACTGTTTCAAAACTGACTCAAGGCATTTGTATTAAGTATGACACTAATCATGGGACTAATCTGGTTATGAATGGGGAGTTAGAGCATCTCTAAGAGAGCTCCTGTAAAATTAGCCACATATAAACTTGTTTTCGAAGCAACTAAAAAAGTTATAAGGTACAATTTTTCTCCCCTCCTAACAAAAAAGATCAAAACATTTTTTGATTGGGTCATGTCAGCATTTGGGGCCACAAAAACACTAATTCTATTGAAAAATGAAAGAATGGGCCCTCAATTCTTCCTATGTTTCTAGCTACAAATGAGAGGAGTTTAGAGAGTAGGAAAAAGTTAGAAGTAATTTTAATTTAGAGTGTGGTTGGATATGGTTTTTTTGATGGAACCCATTATTTTGGTTTAAGGAGAGTTTGGTGGGGGTTTTTTTGGAGATGCTCTAAGTTACACAATTATACAATTTGATTAATCAAATTGAAAATCTGTAGATCTAACCAGCTATATCAAGAAAATTTGGTTTATGATCCAATGGTTTGAGGCTTTATTTTCTGACAGGTTGCCACATGAGTTTACTCCATTGCATTGTTTTTCTAAAAAAATAAATTTATCGTTAAATATATGTAGTTCTATGATAAGATTAATCTATAAATATATTTTATAATATACTGAAACGCATGTACAAACCAAGCACATGCACTATCAAACAAAAATTAAACCACACACAAGATATATGCAATTATATTATGCCTGCAAAGTCTGCATCACTCTAAAGTCAGTCAACATAACACATGAAACTAGTTTTAATCTGCACGCAAATTCTTTATTTCTGTGACATCTATTGAACGACCAGCTTAGAAATGCGTAGCAAGCATGCTTATTCTTTGCAACTAAGCGTTTTTATGTGAGGCAATAATCCATAGATGCCCTTGCGGAATCGAACCTCCAGATGGAGTGGTAATTGCCGTAGTTACCAATCAGGCGCTCAACAGCACACGGTACGGTAAGAGAGACCATGGTGCCGTCACACTTCCACGAGATCCTTGCTGTGCATGGGAAGGTCCCTTCATTGTTTGGCAGCCGCGAAATGGGGCAAAACGTCTGGACGTTTAGCACAACCTCGCCGTTGAGCCGCCTCGACATGCCAGTGCCTGGCAGGATGTCGAGCCACGAGCAATTCGGCTGGCCCACCATTACCTTGTACGCGGAGCAATTCGCTGGCCCACCATTACCTTGTACGCGTCGTTCACCACGAGCACGCGGTCGTGGCCGTCTGACACAACGGCGGGGTACGTGTCTAGTTCGACCTCGGCCTCCACCTCCTTCAGAGTCTTCCTAGACACGCCCACGCCCACCCCCTTTGAGATTTTTGCTATTTTGACCATGAAACCGGTGGGCTTCGTTAAAATGACCACAAAACCGTGGGCTTCGCTAAAATGACCACGAAACCGTTGTCTCTCAGTTAAAATGACCACAAGTATTTTTTCGGACGAGAATGCCTCCAACCCTTTCTTCTACCTCACTCCTCAGCTCATTTGAGTAAAAAAAAAACGAGCAGCGATAGGAAGATGGGGGTGGGGGTGGCGGCGCGGTCAGGAGACGACGCGCGTCTGGTGACCCGCGGCGGCGGCGGCGACGGCCGGGGAGGAGGCGGGGGAGCGCGTCCAGGCCCGGTGACCGGCGGCGGCGGGGTCAGCCGGGGAGGAGGCGGAACCGGCGGCGGCAGGATCGGTCGGGGAAGAGGCGGAACCGGCGGCGGCAGGGTCGGTCGGGGACGAGGCGGAACCGGCGGCGGCAGGGTCGGTCGGGGAGGAGGCGGAACCGGCAGCAACGGGGTCGGCCGGGGAGGAGGCGGAACCGGCGGCGGCAGGGTCGGCCGGGGAGGAGGCGGAACCGGCGGCGGCGGGGTCGTCCTCGCGCGGTCGGGCATGGCTGCCTGGCCCATGGGGCCGGCGGCGGTTTAGTCGGCTGCAGAGGTGGCCGGCCATGGCGCCCTGGACCGCGGGGCTGGCGGCGGAGTCGCAGTTAACCGAGGTGAGAGCGGGGTGGCGGTCGCCGGCCATGGTGTCCTGCAGAGGGACGCTGGCGGCAAGCCAGAAGGATAGTTTTTTTTTTTTAACTCAAATGAGCTGAGGTGGAAGAAAGGGTTGGGGGCATTCTCGTCCGAAAAAATACTTGTGGTCATTTTAACTGAGAGATAACGGTTTCGTGATCATTTTAGCGAAGCCCACGGTTTCGTGGTCATTTTAACGAAGCCCACCGGTTTCATGGTCAAAATAGCAAAAATCTCCCCCCTTTGGCGCAGCCGATTTGTCCCCCGTGATGTTGCTTGAGTCGATGCAGATGGTGGTGCGCATAGGGCGCACGGGACGGGGTGCGATGATCTCTTGCATGTCGCGCTTGTGCGTCCCGCTGGCGCTTGCTGTGGAGGCGGGAGCCAGCGGCAGCGTTAGCGTGGGCTTTGGCGCGATGGTGCAGAACCGCGCCATGATCTCGATAGTATTGTGGGCTGCCTCCATGCGCTGCACCAGGAACGCCAAGCTGCTTGCATCGATCAAGATCCCGAATCTTGGTCGGTGCTGGTGAGGAACGTTTAGACCTGGGCACGGGGATAAAAAGAGGCGACAACCGGGTGATTGGCCTGCTGGAGCATGTGAATGGCCACCTAGCCGGCTACGTGGAGGCGGCAGGCGGGACACGTAGGCCGCCGCGCATGGCGCATTACATGGACTGCTAGATAATCACTTATCTCCTTGCATTGCTTGTGGCTGGGGTATTGAATAAAGTAAAGCTTCTGTTTCAGCTCTATCTTTTCGATGGATGGTGAGCGGCGCATATCCGTAGCAATTAATTAGCTTGCAATGATAGTTGCGCATCCGACCACGCCATGGCTTTCATGGTCTTCTTTAGAAAGATGATGAGCACTAGCAAGTTTGTGCCTGTGGATGGATCTGCGCTGCTAAGAGAAAGGAAAGTGTTTGCCATTTGAATGAGCAAAACCATTCATGACATGCATGAGTGATAGTTGTCAGGTGGTGACATGATGGGCGAGGTTCTGTCATATTTGAAAAAAGTATTCCAATAGATAAATCCATGATATTAAGACTTCTTTCTATTCTAAACCAATAAAGAACTAGTTTGGAGGAAAATATTTTCTACCCTGCCAGATTGTACCCAACCTGTCTATCCTCCTTTGATTTCCATCTCACCCCACCTGAGAACCGTCGGATCCTGCCGAGGGGATCCCACCTGCCACGTGGGCGTTACAGATTGTAACGCTGGGAGACAATCATGTTGATGAAGGGTGACAATGAATGCTTTTTCTCACGGTCTAAATTCCTACACTACTCGCATTACCCCCAAATCAATCCCGTTGCCCTTAAACAAGGAAGCTTTCTTTTGTTACGGTTATTTTTAATTGAGTTTCCAAAACGGCTTTGCAGTATAAGGGAAAGCTTTCCTTTGTTACGGTTATTTCCTTTGTTATTTTTGAATTGAGTTTCCAAACCGAAGGGATCTACGTGAGCATGTTTCTCACCCGGCGATCTCCCACCTCCCTGATTTCCTCTCCCCTTTCCTTCCCGTTCTTCCTTTCCTTTCCAAATCTCTCGCGATTCCCGAGCGGGCGAGCAGCAGCGAGAGAGAGAAAGAGGGGAAGGGAGAGGAAGGGGGCTAGGGTTGCGGCGCCGGCGGCCGGGGTCGGCGAGTGGCGGCGCTGCGGGATCTGCGGCGGCCGGGGTCGGCGACGAGACTGAAAGGGGGCGAGGCGCAGGGGCTGTGCAGCCTGCGCGCGGCGAGACTGGGGAAGGCTTGGCGGCGGCGAGGTTGGGCTGGGCGGACTGGCGGCAAGGCTGGCCGGAGGCGCGGCGACAGCGAGGTTGTGCTGGGCGGAGGCACGGCGACGGCGAGGATGAAGGATACCGTTGACACCAAGCAGATCACACAGGTGAGACCTGGTTCCCTACACAACCTCGATTCGTCGATCGCCAATAGCAGCACCATCGTCACTGGCCCATCCATCCTATTCGATTCGTATTTCATTACTGCAGATCATGGTGTCGGCACTGACGCGAGGCGGCGGGAGGCGGAGGTGGTGATTGAATCCATTAATTTCCAAACCGGCAACGCCGCAACGCACAGTTTCCGCGAGACGATTCTGCGGCGGCGTTCCTTCCTTTTCTCCCAGGAAACATCGAGTCGATCGAGGGGAAGGAAGAGTCCTACGGTCTGCGGCGGCGTTGCTTCCTTTCTCCGAGGCTACGACGCTACGTCGAGACGATCAAGTGGAAGGAAAAGGGTCCTACGGCGATTCTACGACGTCGTCGATCCCGGCGGGTGCTGCCTATCGATCCAATTGGCATTGTCTTCCTGGGTTTGGTGAGTGCCGTATTCTTTCCCGTGATCCCGCCTTTCCTTGTAGCTACTGGTGCGAATCAGATACGTGAATCTTTTTGCATTCCTACGCTCCTAATCAGCTTCTGCTGCAATTCTCCCATGTTTGCGTGGCCTTCTGATTAAAGTATCGGCCAGTGCTATACTCTTTATGTTGCTTAATTAGTAGAAGCGTATTGCTGGTCCAGTTGATAGAGTAATGTTTAATTGACTTCGCATTGCCGTTTTTTTTTAAAAGCAAACTCCTAAGCAGTATTTTAATTGACTTCGTATTGCTGGTCCAGTTGGCGCATCACAAGTCACAAATACCGAGGTTGTGATTGGTCCCAACATGAACTCAACAAACAATCTGGGTGCGTGTTCTTCTCTACGTGTTTTTCTTTTTTCTATTATAACTTATTTAAAATGTTAATCGATCTGACGATACAATTTTCCATTTAAAATGTTCATCTGACGATTCAGTTTTGTTTAGAATCCATTAAAGGTGAGGACTATGATGCTGTGATTGTCAAGCGGCGAGCTCAGAACAATGAACAGCAAAAAAGATGGCGTGCGCGACAGAAGTCTACACCCGGAAATCCCAACACTGAAGAGTGTCTGACAAATGTTTTGCAATCAGGTTTCATGATCACTTTTTAGTTCATGTTCGGTTTGAATTAAACAATAATTTTTCTGGGTAGGTAATCTGTGAGTTTGGTTGGCATTGTTTACAGGCAATGTGCCTTTAGACTGATGTAGGGCTCCGGCTATGTCTCCTTTTGGAAAACAGGGTGAGGAACCACACCAGTGAGTACCCCAACGATCCCTCCTCTCCTGAATTTGGTCGTGTTAGTTTGCTCACGCGAGGATATGTACTTGTGGTGAATAGTTTGCCCAAGCCACATGTTAGCTTTAAATTTTTCATTGCTGGGCAGTGAGCACATGTTTTAGTGTATCCAGCAATTTTGAACAAGCTTCATTTTTCCATCATGTTCTTTTATTTATCCATGTTCTACAGCAGGAGATATTCAACGAAACCTAGAGAATTCAATGCATAATATCGAATTAGGATATCCATATTTGTCATGTGTTCAGTGATAGAGAAACACTTAAATATATTTTGATTATCAGACTTATTCAAATACGGAACTGTTTATGCTTTTAATTTTATTTTTAGTAAAATACAAACACTTCTGTTTGTTGAAGCTCGATATATCTGTTATCCATGCTCGAACTTACTCATCTATTTTCTTTTGACTGTAATGCTCTGATGTGATTTTATCTTTTTCTTAATACTAGGCAATGAATACACAGTTCTTCAGAGCAAAAACATAGAGCGGCTCTCTGCTCTTTATTTAGCATTTGGCACTTCAAATTGGGTTATTCATTGTACTGTGAGCTCATGCGACACCATGGTGATGCCCACAGCGATCTTCTTCGAACTGGGAGGTCGGGAGCTAATTTCTCCTGTGTTCTCCAATTGCCATGCCCCTGAATTGACCACTTTTTGCCACTGGATTTGTACGAATTAGGGAGGAGCTACACTGATAAATGTTCATTCTTTATTATTTCAGGTCATGGGGTTTCCTGGAATACACCAGTCTCAGTTTTATCAGTAACACAACACATCTGGAGAGATTTTGAAAACCAGTGACATCTACAACCTTGTGACCCGGACAAAGGTAACCTCATATTTTTGTTTTCTTCAATGACTGATCCATAATCCAGTTTTTCTGTAAAATTAGATATATTCTTCAAATGTGAAATGATTGTATTATAGTTTTTTTACTATTATTTATGTGATCATTCCAGATGATAAGGGCTCCTTGGTGAATTTTGGGAAGGATCAACTGGCAGCAGTATGAGTAGTAAACATGCATAGACTCTTCATTATATATATGAATATGTTATTCTATGGTAATATTTGAGGCGAGTGTACTGGAATGTGTGCATTTATCAAGTCATGCAGGATGACTGATAAACATGCCAATATATGCAAGTGTAATCTCCTCTCCATGGCACGAGTGATATGATATCTGTATGGCTGGTGATCAATGACGAGTGTGTTATACTTGAAATAACTGAACTTTTGGCTAGCCTTTCGTGATTCTTTCAAAAATAGTAAAATGTTAAATTGTAAAAAGAACATGTAGTCAACTTGCTTATAGTTTTTGTGGTCCTGCCACGTGATGTAATTTTTTTGATCACGTGCGTGGCGCACGTACATTGGTACTAGTTACACGTTATAGCGCCAGAAAGAAGCCCTGAGCCAAACGGGCTGCTACGATGCACCGATTGCTTGCGTGGCATGTCCTCTTCTGACGACTTCTTTCCCCCTTCTTTCCCTCGTCTCTCCCCTCCTACATGGCATGTCCCAGCTAGGAATCGCTTCAACTCATCTGCTCGGAGATGAACTGATGAAGCATGCAAGACTGAGGACGAGAAGATGAACGTGGACGTGGTTAAGGAGATGCACCAGCACCTTGCGCGAGTAGCTAGCCGCTACAACCCGGGCTCTCAAGGGCCTGTTTGGAGTTCTCCGGACTAACTGTTAGTCCAATGTTTGAATGCTAATTAGGAGGACTAAACATAAACTAATTAAAAAACTAATTGCATAATCCTTGGGTAATTTGTGAGTAGAATCCAATGATCTTAGCTAATCCATGATTAGTCCATATTTTGCTACAGTAAACATTGGCTAATTATGGTCTAATTAGGATCATTAGATCCTACTCACAAATTAGCCAGGGAAACTGCAATTTTTTTAATTAGTTCATGTTTAGTCCTCCTAATTGACATTCAAACATCGAACTAACTGTTAGTCCTGAGGATCCAAATAGGCCCCAAATCGCAATGCGACGGAGGCCGCCGCAACTCTCCGCAACTCTCCAGTCCACCAGCAATGAAACCTAGTAGCGGCCGCATCCCTCCGGCCTGGGAATCCGGCGGGCTCGAGGAAAAGGAAAGTCCCATTCCGTCATTTGTAGTTAATCACGGCTTAATTAGAGAAGTGGGCCCAAACCACGTCGGAGGCTGATTACGATGGATCATGTAGGTACGCAGTTTCCATTGGTACGTACGTACGAGTCACCACCAACACTACTTCGCATATATAATCGCACTAGAAACACAGCGCGGCCTTGCCGCGCTCCTCTTCTGTGATGCTACTTAATTATTGTACGACTCTTATGAAGCCAGTTTTCAATCTTATTGAATAGACCTCTCAAGAAAATTCTTATTGAACAACAAGCAAAATATAGAGAGGACAGTTAGAGGCAGCGTGTGGACATCAATGATCTCTTGAGCAAGCTAGTTATCTGCATGATTTCCTGGATGAAGAATTCGAAGTTTTTGAAAAGTTCACAACATGGGATTTGAAGCTCGGGAAGTTCACAGCATGTTCCGGCAAAGCCCTTAGCAATCGTGCTGTAGGAGGCGAACACGTTTTCCTGGTTTGTTGCCTCAGGCGCCCTTCCCATAGGCCATAGCCGCCCATGGTTGCATGCGTGCAGGTTTCCAATAATCTCTGTTGGCCCCAGCTGGCCGTATTGGCGTTGTCTGCTTAATTAAGCTGCGCGACGAGAGCCACTACTTATGCAGGCAAGAACACTCGGCGGCCATCTCCTCCACCGGTGTTGCCTTTTCACCGCCATTTCAAAGCCACGCCCGCCTGTATCCTTGCGCACGGAGGACGCGCCTACCTCGCTACTTTGACGTCTCTCGTCCACTTCTATCCATCTTTGTCGCTATTCTTTTTGTTACCCTTAAGGCATACCAGCTGCCAGTTCTTACAAAGAAAATATAACTACTTCTAGTCTTCAGTACTGTGCGATGTTAGGACATTTTGAATTCAATTTTTGCATTTTATATTGTGATATATATTAATGACCGGAGGGTTAGCATATTGAAGGTTTGATAGAAATAGTATACGTAAAGCCTCACAAAAGTACATATATACGTAGCGGATTGTAATTCCATATATCCACGAAAGATAACATTATAATAAACAATTCCTTCAAAAATACTCCCTCTGTTTTTTTAATCGTTAGGACAAGGATCAATAGTTCATTTTTAGTTCATATAGCTTGTCTAAGACGTCAACAAATCAAAGATGGAGGGAGTACATTTATCAGTTTTGGGTTGATAGAATCTCCAAACAAACATAGGTGATGTTAAATCTTTAATCAAACCATCCATCTGCAATAAATAAATAAAAATAACTCATATATATATTATATATCGGTTATTAGCATAAAAAGGTGATGTGCATACATTAGGTCCACTATCAGCTTAGTGGATATATTTGTGCCCAAACCTGAAAGATGAAGCTGAGATAGAAATTTTGATATTGTCTAGACATTTCCTTACCATGAAAGAATATTGGTATATTTTTGTTATACCTGCAGGTTCATCGTCCAATTTACACTCGTTGACAGCGTTGATTTTGTAATCTAGGTACTTGCAATGGCAATTAGGAAAGCTATTTGAAAAAGTTGGCACATTTTCAATAGTACTTTCTGGATGAAGCACCATTCAGAGTCTTGTTCCCCATTTTAGCTGCAGGTGTACCAATCCATCTCGATATTTTTCAATTAGAGGACCCATAGCGGATTCCCTATATGCATCCTTCTGGTTTGTATCGGTGGCTCAAATGTTGAAAGGTGTCACACAATGTCACACTCTCTGTATGCGCCAGTAGTTGGAAGGAGATGCAGCTACTTACTAGTTGATAGATTTCTAGATTAGCTAAAATCATATACTTCTTTCAAACTGGGTTAACAATATATATATTTTTTATCAGGCTTTGCTAGTTACGTTCTAAACAGAAAAGGAGATTGATAAAAGCAACAAATGTGAAACCATACTCATGTGTGAAAGTGAAACCATATTCTCTCTCTTACTTTGAATATCATCATGAATACAACCGAGCTATCAGAACGTACGGTGTTGATAAACGTGCCATGGTGGCTGAACGTTTTATGGTAATTTCTAATATATAATGCATCCACGTCAGGGCATTTTTGTTAAACATTTTGGTAGCAGGTCAGTTGCACACCAAATGAAGGTTGAGTGTCAAGTCATGCAGGAGATGGCCACAGTTCAAGCAAATTGTATCAGAGGACGCAAAGCATTGCAATGGCACAAAGAAGAAGAGAGTATCACTACCTCTACAAAAAAAATTTGGAAACGATGAAATTTGGATTGCATTAGTTTTTAGCTGTGATAGTAGTATTAGTAAACACATATTTTTTTCTTGTGTGCATCCAGAGCTTGCTTATACTGTCACTCGCTTTTCTTTTTAGTGCTTTTCGTTTGAACTTCCCATATGTAAAAAAAATTATGGAGAGGGGATGGTGATTACGTGGAGGAGAGGACCTCCGTGCTGTCTTCCATGGTCCACCTGCAATGCTGCCGCTGCAATTTGTGGCAGAGCGGTCAGCTGGTTTCTCCTTTCGATACGTGTGGAGCAACAGTGTAGGAAGGAAGAGTCTGGAGAGCGGTTGACTTCATGTTTGCCGTCAGTTTTTAATCGGATGGGTAAAATTAATTTGGCTGACGTGGACTAATAGTATTTGAGAGAATGCACAGCATTTACTATGTAAAAGATTAGTGTTACGTAGTTTTGTGCCGCTGAACACTGAACAGTGGTGCACTACGCACTCTGGTTGTGAGCCGCAGGCCGATGCCATTAGATGCTTATGCAAGCCAGCGCCCAGCGGTACAGGGCAACCTTGCAGATGAGATCGACATGGCTAATAACGCGTCAAAACGAACGGGCAAACGCGTTCCTTCTGTCGCTGCGAAGATCGTTACTTACTCGATCTGTTTGAAACAAGCTAAGAGTCACAAACAGCCTGACAAAACTTAAACGTAGATCATGACAGAACAGGATCGAGTAGTGATAAAACTAATTTACAGCTCCAGACTAGTGAGGAAACTAAAACACTAGCTAGCTAGAGGCAAGTCACGAGTCTAACTAAAAAGCGCCGATAAACAACCGTACGTCATATAGCACAAAATGGCTGGTAACCGAGTACGTAGCACGTACAGTCTTGCTTCCACGGCATGCATCCCCGTCCCTGCATCTCACTCACAGCTCGCGCCAGTCCAGGCGGTGTGTCCTCTCCACCAGGTGCGCCGCCAACATCAGATCGCCGGTGCAGTGGACGTCACATGCCTTGCAGTAATACTCGCTCTTCCCCGTGCCAATGCCATCACCATCACCGTTCTTGAGAGTGGTGTAGGAGCTCCTGAAGAGGGCGAGGATGGCCTCCGTGTTCGCGCGGTGCTTCTTACCGCCGAGGTGAACCTGGAGGACCGACACGGAGCCGCACCTGGAGTTACAGAGGCGGCACGTCCACATCGACGCCTGGTCCGCAGGCCATGGCGCGTTCTCACTGCTCGGCCACGACGGCCCGCCGCCTCCACCGTTGACGCTGACGCTCACGCCACCGATCGGACGCGAGGGCTCGTTCCTTGCATTTTCAAGCATCGACTGGTGCACCCTTCCGGCGCAGTGCACGACCAGGCTGCGCGGGCTGGGGTTGGACACATGGCACAAGTCGCAGATCCATCTGTAGCGTAACTTCTGCTTCTTCAGCTTCCTCTTAAATAACCATTCAGCTTGAGGCACAGGCTGTTTAAGAGAAGTTTGTTAAGACTATACAGAACAAGAAGAAATATTGTCCCTCAAAAAAAAAAGAGAGAGAGAGAGAGAGAGAACAAGGTTTATAACGATAAGAAGGTGCGAGTACATACTATTGTTTCTGTGAATATAATCTATGTATCACGACATGGTTTCTACGACTGTACCAATATTTGAATGCACGACCCAAAATAGAGTTCAACTTAAGTTTTGGATACACAAGAAACCTGCATGTGCAATATATAAAGAGCAAAAATTCATTTGATAGTACAGTATACCTAAACAGATCCCAAGCTAGCTCATTCGATTGTTTAAAATGCAAACCATGCTGTAATTTCTAGAGAGTTAAATTAATTTCTAGTATGCTACACTCCTATTTTCAATATTCAGTGAAGCTAATATCTACGTATTATAACATTTTCATATGCACAATGTCAAATTGAAATATATATGGTTGGCATATAAAAGCTGGTGTACATTATGAGGTTTCTTTTCCTTAAAAGGGGGTATATTACTTGGTACCTCTGAATTCCTGATCATGTTTTCTCTGGTCAAGAGACGGAAATTGCTACACAAAATTTTCAGTAAAACTAATGTATCACAAAGTGGATGAATGAGAGCATCAATGGTGCCTAAACGACATTCTGCAAGGTAAGAGAGGTGAAAATAAACCGAAGACATCTAAGAAAAAAAATGTGAGCTCACCTCTCTCAACGCTATTCTCTTATGCTCTCCGTTCTTATTTGCCGGCCAGTACTGACACGGCCATGCCAGGAGTTCATTGGACTGATACTTCATGGCAGATTCCACAATCTTCATCTGCTCAGTGCACTGGTTTACGGTTCCATGCAGCGGCTGCACGCCTTCCCTATCAGCTGCTCGCGGTTCTCCTGGTGCCACTTCCAGCGCAGACATCATCATTCCAGTGCATGCATTGGCGGCCGCAACTGCCACCAAAGCTCCATCGGGCAGAGTCATTGGACGCGCTGCCGCCCCAGATGGCCCACAAGTTGCGGGTATACACTATTGTTTCCATGAATATAATTTAATTTATGAGTCATGATATGGTTTCTAGAACTTTACAAACAACTGACCGCATGACACAAAATACAGGTCAACTTCGTTTGATTGATCTGTGCATCTAGAAAAATCTCATGCCAACTCATTAGATTGTTTAAAATGTATGTGAACTATGCTGTAATTTCTACAGAGTTAAAGTTCTAGTGGTATACTAGTAATAGAATTAGTACCACTCCTATTTTCAATATTCATAGACAGCTTATCTATGCAAAGTAACATTTTCAGACTTTTGTAATGTTAAACTGAAATCTACTTGGTTGGCATTATAAATAATCTTTAGTACTTTTGCTCATGTTTCCCATGGTCAAGCGACGGAAATTGCCACACAACATTTGAAGGAAAAGTGATGTATCACAACAATGGATGAATGAGAGCATCAGTGGTGTCTAAGGGACATTCTGCAGAGTAAAAGAGGTGAACACAAACGAGGATGGATAAAAATGTGAGCTCACCTCTCTCAACGCTATTCTCTTCTGCTCATTGGATGCTCCGTTCTCCTCACTTGCCGGCCTGTACTGACATGGTCGTGCCTGGAGTTCATCCGACTGATACTTCACAGAAGATTCCACAATCTTCGCCTGCGCAGTGCACTGGTTTCCGCTTCCATGCAACGCCTGCACACCATGACCATCCTCCACACCATGTTTAGGTTCTTCCCTACCAGCTGCCCACCGGTCTCCTGGAGTCACTTCCTCGACGGACGATGCAGAGATCATCATTGGAGCGCCAGTATTGGCCGCAGCTGCCACCAAAGCTCCTTCAGACAGAGTCATCCGACACACTGCCACCTCAGATGACTGACAAGTTGCGGGTATACACTATTGTTTCCATGAATTTAAGTTAGTTTATGAGTCACAATATAGTTTGTAGAACTTTACAAATAATTGAACGCATGACGCAAAATATGGGTCAACTTAAGTTTTTGATTCACAAGAAACCTGCAACTAGGCATTTGATTTTATTGTCCATCTAGAAACATCTCATGCTAACTCATTAGGTTGTTTAAAATGTAAACTATGCTGTAATTTCTACAGAGTTAAAAGTTCTAGTAGTATACTAGTAATAAAATTAGTACTACTCCTATTTTCAATAGTCATAGACAGTTTTTTTTTGCGAATACGCAAAGCTTTTGCGTGTCATTTTTTATAGAAGAAAAAGACCGCAGGTGGGTCCAGTACAGGCGCAAACCATAGGGCTATAGGCCAGTCAATATTCATAGACAGCTTATCTATGTATCGTAACATTTTCAGACTTCTGCAATGTTAAACTGATATCTACATGGTTGGCATATCAATAATCATTAGTACTTCTGGTCAAGTTTTCCATGGTCAAGCGACAGAAATCGCCACATAATTGTTTTGAGGAAAAGTAATACTCCGTGGAGTATATCACAACAATGGATGAATGAGAGCATCAGTGGTGTCACTAAGGGACATTCTGCAGAGTGAAAGTGGTGAAGATAAACCGAGGACAGCTAAAAATGTGAGCTCACCTCTCTGAAAGCTATTCTCTGCTCATCAGATGCTCCATTCTCCTCACTTGTCGGCCTGTATTGACACGGCTGCACCACGAGTTCATCGGACTGATTCTTCATGGTATATTCCACAGTCTCCCTCTGCTCACTGCTCTGATTTCCGCTTCCATAGAACGGGTGCACACCATTGCCTTCATCCACATCATGTTCAGGTTCCCCACCAACAGCATCGGCGAACGACGCGGACAGTATCATTCCGGCGCCAGCATTGGGGAAACCGGGAGGCGGAGACGGAGACGGCGACGGCGACCGCTCCACGTGCGGGTACACCGGAGGCGGTCTCACTGCCGCCCACTTCCTGGGGAACCCAGGAGGATGCTCTGTTTCTTCTGGCGGCGGACGGGGAGCCGCCTCATCCCAGGGAGAGGGAGGCAGCGGCGGCGGCCTGCGATGATGCCAGTAGTCCTCCTGTGGCGGTGGCAGCGCCTGCAGGGACCAGTGCCCAGGGTGGCCGAGGCTCGCAGCCATGGCACGCTCCGTCTCGCTGAGCTGGCGCAAGATCATATCCCGGCGGATGCACTCCCTGTGAAGCGCCCACATCAGTTCCTCCCTTTTCCATGCCGTCAGCAAATCGGCGTCGCCTGCTTCCCGGTGGAAGAGCATTGTCAGATGATTGATCAGGATTCAAAGGCCGGAAAATGCAAGCAAATTACCAACATCGTCTTCTCTGTCACCTCGGAGAAATCGATTTTCTTTATTTTTGAGGGGAAAAAAACAGTATTGCAGACACTGGAAAGGTAGAGATGATCGGTAACGCAAGAAAGCACAGTTCTTTGCCGAAAAATAATTATGTACGCATAAAGAAAGAAAATCTCCTCTTCTCCGGTGGGGAGAAGAGAAGCGCTTGTAGAGCAGAAACACATCCAGTGAAGATTAGGGAAACGGCGAGAGTGTTAGGTCGAGTCGCGTTACCGTGCAGCGGCGGGAGAGGGTCGGGGAAGCGGTGGGGACGGCTCTCGTTGACGTCGCCGGCGAGCTCCATTGCTGATTTACGGGGCGGGTAAATTGGTAACGGCAGGCTAGAAGCAGTAAGCCAGTAAAGTAGGGGATACAGTTTTAAGGAAGGGGAGCGGCGATTTCTTTACGGTGGTGAGCGGTGCTCCACTGATTGGCGAGTCGGGGCGGTTCCGACACGTGGGGTCCACTTAACCGGTGTGATTTTTCTTCTCTCTACCGCGAGAATTATTTCCAAGTCTTTAAATTCGAACGTAGTACATTAGAAATTTAGATTTTGCATTGGTAGTATCAAGTGTTATGGTATGTAATGTAACATAATCTAACGTAGTACTTCAGTTCCATGGGCACGTACGTACACCACTTAGCATTAGAACACGTACGAGTTACGAGTATATACATCACTATTACAGATACTTACGACCGCAGAAAAAACGTACACGTGTCACGTGGCCGCTAACTGTGTTCTTACTCCAGCGCTGCCAGCTCCTCGAAGAAGAGCTCCTTGAACCGCTCCATGCGCTCGGGCTCCAGCGCCACGGCCACCGCCACGCCGCCGCCCTTCCCGGGGCAGCTGAGCAGGTACACGAACCCCGTGTAGTACATGAGCGCCGGGGCCAGCAGCGCCGGCTCGCCCCACCCGAAGTCGGCGTCGTACGAGGGCATCCCGAGCCAGCTGATCACCCGCAGGTCCGTGCCGGGGATCCCGCTTCGAGGAACCACCCCCATGTCCGCCGTCTCCAGGTAGTCCACCACCGACCGCGCGTACGCGTCGCCGTGCCCCGTAGCCGCGCGGACCCGCCGCGCCGCCGCCGCGAGCCCCAGCTCCAGGAGGTCGCCGACGCGGGCGGGCGCCGAGGTGCGCGCCACCGCGTTGCCGAAGTAGGTCTCCGGCAGCGGAGGGGCGAGGCGGGCGCGCATGTCGATCATGGTGTAGAGCCGGGTCTCGGCGTCGCGCGGCAGGGCGCGCGCCGCGCACGCGCAGCGCCAGACGTGGGCCGTCAGCGCGCGGAAGGTGGACACGCCCCGCGTGGCCGCGCCGGCACCGGCGCGGGCGCGGATCGCGGCGACCTGCGCGCCGGTCACGCGGAGGATGGCGCTGGCGTACTCCGGCGGCTTGTTGCTGCCCACGGACGATGCCGCAGCGGCTGCCGGCGGTCCGGCGGCGCGGCCGCCGCCGTACTCGTGGGTGTGGTCGAAGAGTACGGTCGGCGACGCGCGCGCGCGGAGGGGCGTGCGGTCGAGGGACGGGGGCACGACGACGTCGCCGGCCGCGCCGCGGGCGATGCTCGCCCACGTACGAATGAAGTGGAAGGCGCTGCGGCCGTCGATGACGAAGTGGTGCATCGCCGTGCCGAGCGCCACGCCACCGCACCGGAAGAAGGTGACCTGCCGAGAGTCGAGACACGCACCGGTGTTAAAAATCGTCTCTGTCATTCGAGCTCGGTTTGACCTTGAGGCTTGACCATCTACGTACTATGTCATAACACAGAGGTAGATCCATGCAACAAACCAGAAGCTTGAGCAACGGTGCACCGGCGTCGGCGGACGCGTGCTTCGGCACGAACAAGTCGCACATCGCGGACGACGGCGCGAAGCCCTCGTACTCGTCGAGCGCGGCCGCCGACCGCGCGACGACGAAGAGCGCGCCCCCGGCGTTGCAGTCGATCTCGGCGCGGCCGTCGGGGCCCTTGCCGAGGCGGCCGGCGAAGGGGTAGAACGGCACCAGCGCCCTGGACAGCGCGTCTCGCAGGACGTCGGCGGAGAAGAACTCTCCATCCGTCCGCGGCTGCCGGTCGTCGTCGGGGCGGCGGAAGAAGTAGATCGTCGGGGTGTACCCGTTCCTCGCGGCAAGGTCGAGGTTGGACAGCCACAGCGCGCGCCGCGGCGTGGGCTCGCGCGGCGCAACCAGCTCCGACGTGACGACCTCGACGGCCATGGAATCCTCCTCTGTGCCGCGTGCAAGCAACTGTAGTGAGTGCGTTGTTGGTTTAGTACTGTGGCGGGAGAAGCGCTTTAATTGGTTCCTGTTTTTCGCTCTAGCAAGTGTAGTACGTGGAGTGTGAGTACGTGCAACGACTCCATGTGAGGCCCTCTGGGATTTATAGGGGCTGCAATGTGGGTTTGGTTGGGAAAAATCTTCTCAGGAGAGGGTTGTTGATCACTCGTATTTTCTTTGGTATCGTGGTTTACGTAATTGCCAGGTGAAATTAAACAAAAATTCATGAACTCCGGCACTGGTTTCTGATCACTCGTATTCTCTTTGTTCACGTCATGTAACTCACGTTCTTTTTCTTCAAAATACACAGTGCGTGTGTTTCCCTAAGGACCACTTGCATGATGAAGTTAGTGAAGCACCGAGAGTAAAGTACACGAGTGGTGGCTAATCTTGTCCTTGGGTGTCATCTAAGTCTTGAAACTTTCGAAGTGTAGGTTCAGAAGATCATTATACTTGATGAAACATTTCATTTAGGTCTAAAGTTACAAAAATGTATCTTAAACTGTAGACATAGATATCAAACAAGGCATGCTTTTCTCGCGACAACATCACCATACGACGTTGGTTTATAAATAGATAAAGTAATGAAGAATTGTTCCTTGTAAGCAACCAACTTTGTCCACGCTGAAAAATGAAATTGTGCCTCCACCAGGACGATGCTGAAAAAATCTCGACACCCGCAGCGTTTTTGCATCGATGCCCAACAACGTTTGCCGAGCGCCTTCCGGCCCGCTCCACCTGACACAGGTCCTATGCAGCTACTGTAGAGTCGAAAACATTTTTAGGGGGTGTTCTCCGCACGGGGTCTAAACTTTAGAGGGTTTTTCCAACGAATATTGTGATTACAAATAAAGTTTAATTACAAAACTAATTTCAGAACTCTGCTCGAAATCGCGAGACGAATCTAATGAGGGTAATTAAGGCGTGATTAGACGATGGTTACTGTAGCATCACTGTAGCAAAACATAGATTAATTAGGCTCATTAGATTCGTCTCGTGATTTAGAGGAGGGGTCGTGACATAGGTTTTGTCATTAAATTAATAAAAATATGTTTAAATAGTAAGATTCTCTTTGATGTGACAGGTGTTAAAGTTTAGAGGAGGTGCGCCGAACGCCCCTTTAGGCCTGTTTTATTAGGTACTACCTCCGTTCCGCAAAGGATGTCGCTCTGAGGCAAAAATTTTTTCCCAATATAGCTGTCGTTCTCGGCTCCCGATGCCGTCTCCCACCGATTCCCACTAATAAAAAAATGCACACATGGGCACACTCTTTTCCTCTCCCATCTCGCTCTGGATCCTTCCTGGAGTATCTCCATGCCTCAACGGGCCAACAGAAACAGCAAATGCCTTGCGAGTGTCGGGAGAAGGATTTCAGGCGAAGTGTGGAGCAAGAGAAGACGCGGAAACAGAGCGGGGAGCTCGTAGTTGCTTCCTGCGATGTGGAGCTGGTAGTTGCTTCCTGCGTGTGCTGTGGGAGAAGCTGCCCCCGAGGAGGCCTCCCTTCTCCTTCTCCAGATCCAAATGGCTTTGAGGGCGCGCTGGCTAGGTCCAATGCGACGAGCACCACGACGGCGACAAGGAGCTGGCGGCGATGGCGAACTTGGCTGCGGCGGCGGTTTCCCTCGCGGACAAGCCACGACGACGGCTCGCTGCGGCGGCCTCCTATATCGCGGCCACAACACAACGGCTTGCTGTGGCGGCCCGGAATCGCAGCGACGACGGCAGCCCAAACTCACGACGAGGACGGCTTACGTCAGCAGCGGCAGCGGCCTGGTCCAGAGCGGCCTCCATCGCGGTCTCGCGGCGACGGCCTCCATCCGGAGCTCGCGGCCGCGCGGCGGCTTTCCCCTGCCCGGCAGCGGTGGCGGCCTTCCTTTGGCCTGCAACGTCGGTGAGCTCGGCCAGAGATTGGGGAGGGGACGAGGTTGTGCTAGGCTTGGGTGGGGATGAGATTAGGGAGGGGAGGCGACGAGGACAACGGAATGATGGCGTAGAAGATCCCAATCTGGCTACTTTCCGTGGTGTGTGACGCGTTGGCAGAGGGACCCAGTAAAGGGCAGCAGTGTCATTTGGCCAAGGTCATCGGTTCCTGGGAGAAATGCTAGAACGACAGGTATTCGGGGAAGGAGGAGTAGTGTTTGGATGGGTGTACCAACTTCATCCTGCATCGGATGATGCAGAATCTGACAGGTCCTCACGTTTGGTTGCTTGAATGGAACCGACTCGTGCAGGACGGACTCATCCACGTTTGTAGAATATTCTCTTCAGATGCTGCACCACCCCGTGTGAGAAAAAACGCCGCATCACACCGTCCCGGTCGAGTCAGTCGCGATTCCCTCGCCGCAAGTCACCGCTCCCTTTCTTTCCTCTCGCTAACTTCTCCCACCCGACCCCCATGGTTCTCCTGGCGCCCGCCGCCCGCCATGCCCCTCCCCGGCGGCAATCCGCATCGACGCATCCGCCATTCGTCAAGCTCAATCGTGCCGTCACCGCGCGCACCATCCACTGTCTCCTCTGCTGCACGCGTCGCATCCTCCCCGCGATGGCCTCCCAGCCTCCCAGGCAATCGTCTCTGCGTCTGCGAGCCCTCGCGAAGCTCCTAGTGCATGTCTGGTACGCGGCCTCCCAGCCCCGTAGCTCGAGTCGCTAGCGTCGCGTCAGATGCACCTCTCCACCATCGACTTGTCTAGAGTCCATGTACAGAGATTTGCTAGATGAAGACAAGAACGAGGGTGCTTGTGCGTGAGATGGATGGATAAGAGCGTGCCGTTGATTAAAACAAGTGGGTCCCATGTGTCGTTGTAAATTTTTAGAATTTTTTATTGATGCATAAAAATAAAATGTATAAAAACAAATTAAGATTTGTTTAGTTATTAATTATCATATTTTGAAGGTAAATTGACCACCTTAGAAGGAAGGTTACTATATCATGATCATTCATGAAACCAAACATGTGCTTGAACCATCCGGTACAATTCCATTCAATCAACCAAACAAAAACATGTATGGATTGATACAAGCAACCAAACATCCTAGTTGTACCATCTCATCCTGAACCAACCCATCCAGCTGAACCATTCCATTCAGGATCAAAATGGTTCAAGAAACCAAACACTACCTTAGCTTCGCACGCTGACGCTCACATGAACAATGGCTGAATACTGGTGCAGAAGTTGGAGCACATGGGATCATCACTAAACGGGCTCTTAAACGGGAGTAGATATATTTAGAGACCAACTATTTATTTCACCTAAACTGTAAGAGAATACCGCTCAGCTAAAAAAAAAAAGCTAGTGTTGAGATGTGGTTGTGTGGTCGCATGATCCGTGTTAGTGAATTTGTTGACCTGACAAGTTATTATTGACTGTTAAATAACCTTAAAATTGGGTGTCAAATGGATGAAAGACAAATACTGGGATGAAGATCTCCCGTGAGTACCCTGGTCAGCCACATACTACATCGACAAGTCGTCAGTACCCTGGTCACTGGCTTGGTTATTTGCGTGAAGATACTACATACCACGCCATGGCCCGGCACGATCATCCTGTTACATTTCGCGTGGTAGAGTATACCGTGTGTTCGTTAACCCTTGAATCTTGATCACACCTGATGATGATCTGTCAAAGCCGCCATCAATTCCGGTGCCTGTCAGCATATGAAGTCGTGGTGCACCATCCTTTGTCCCATCCTAAAACATCGAGATTCGTTTGCCCCGTACGTGCTGCCGGAGCGAGCGCGGTGGAGTCGACACTTGGGCGACTGGATCAAGCAAACGATTCAAGGCCGGCGTAGTTCAGTCGCGTCAACCTCCTGCATGATGTGCCGTGCGGGCGGGCAGGAAAGAAAACAGTGGGGTAGAGTGTTCGTCGACCCGGCAGTAGTGCTTCCCTGGCACCTTCACCAAACCCTCTTCCATCCACGACAAAATTAAAAGCCAACCTTCTAATCTTGGAATTATTTTTAATTCAATGGTCGAACTGGTTAGTGGTTAGTTCAGTTTTAATCAATTCTGGACAAAGAAAGAAACGTTTAGTTAAACCAAACATCACCGCGCACTAGTGCCCAGAAACTAAACGATTATCAGCATGCTGCTAGCGTTCTGCTCTGCAGCTCGCCGTGACGCGAGACGCCGATATACCGACCGCTCCGCTTCGCTTCGCCCCATCTCATAGGTGTCGGGGAGGAAAGATCACTCCAACTGCTCCGCTCCGCGTGACTATCGATCGCCGTGCAAGGCAGCGCGCGCACTGACAACCGCCCGTACGCACGCGTGCCCGAATCGTGAACAGCGACGGCGTCGCCCTCGGTCACCAACCCAGCAGAGAAAGAGCGAAACTTTTGCTTGCTTGGTTGGTCCTGAGCAGCACGGGTATACTTCAACGAAAGGCGGAAGTTCTTCAACCTGCGGAACATCATGCGAGTGTGCGAGGCCAATAAATCCATTAGGTGCCGCCTCGCAACGTCACTGGTGAAAGCGTGACGATTTTCCTTGTCTGACGGCGACAACAGTTGAAAGGATAGTTTTGACGAAGCTACAGTGCTGCTACGCGTAACGTGTACAAAGGCTTGTGCTGACAGACGGACCAAGATGACCAGCCTGTTGGTCCTGCATCCGAAGCGGACGGAGTCGTCCAGTTTTTTTCGTGGAACGAGTCCGGCCTGCATCAGTTTTGCAATTACGCTGTGCGGAACGACTCGACGCCGGACGGAACGGTCTCGCAACGCAAAGCAAACAGCTTGGGCAGCTTCGGGTTTTGGATCGGATGTTTCCGGATGGTTGGCTTCGTCTTGCAAACCAAACAAGCTGGAACGTATTGGCCTGATTATGCAGGGCCGCGTTCTCTGAAACCAGCCCGTCCAGCCTTTTAATTAAGGCCCGAGTCTCGCGTGGCCTAGGCCCAACAAAATGCAGAAAATTCAGGGCTCGTAAAAATGGTGATCCCCCTCAAAAAAAAAAAATCAGGTTTTGCAGTTCCCCTGGAAGTTCAGCAATTCACATGGAAATTGGTAAATCTCAAAAAAAAAAACATGGAAATTGGTAACAGTCAGCTTAACAAACAATTCAACCGCGAAATAAACAAAGGTTCCTTCTTTCTTTTTTGCGAGGGACAAAGGTCCCTTCTTTGAAACCGGCTTATTAAGGACTGGTTCGTGCTCTACGCCTAAAAATGGCCAAGCATCAGGTTCTACGATAAAATCTCTACAACTAATGAAACGCGATGAGGTCGTCCGCCCACCCTAATCGCGTTTTAACCTCTTAATCCGCGCACACGTCTCGTGGGCCGTCCGATGCAGATCAAAAGACCGGTGCGTTTCCACACGCTTCTCCAACCCCGCACGTTCCCGCACTCGTCGCTCGCACCGCCAAACCGCTGATGGCGGTTGCTGCCGGGACCGCACGCCATCGTCACTGGGAGCTATGGGCCGTCGTCTGCAGGATCCATGCACCGCCGTCGTCGCCAGGAGTCGCAGGTCGCCGTCACATGAAGCCTTGTCGCTTGCGCCGCCACACTGCAGATGGTTGTCGTGGCCGGGAACCGCGTGCATGCCGCCGTCACTGGGAGCCACATCCACAGGCCGCCATATCCAGGATCCGCGCGCCACCGTAGTCGCCAGGAGTCGCGGGCTTCCGTCTTCTCCAATCCTGCCTCGCGCCCTCATGGCCCGTCTTCTCTAGTCCAAGGCCGGCAGCAATCCGGCCATGCCCGCGGTCCGCTGCCGCAACAGCCAACAAGCTGTTGCAGGAGCCAGCACCCATCAGGAAGCAGCTGCTATAGGAGCTGTCGATGCGAGCATCACCCAGATCTCCATCCAGATTCACGATCCTCAAGGCCTCTCTCTCCTCCAGTAAGGTCAACCACCACAATCATGCACCATCCTTCTGTGTCGCTGGTGCCGTCGGCCTGAGTCCGCCGTGACCAGGCCTCTCAAGGTCAGGGTCGCGCTCTCCGGTGGACAGGCCTCGGATATCTTCGGTGAGTGTTGCATGTTTTCCTTCGTGATCTGTTCATGCAAAGGTTCGATTATGCTATTAGAAACAAATTCGAGTTGGTGCTATGTTTCGATGGATGCATCCTATAACTTTCTCAAGTATGGTTTGCGTTCCTGCCTGTGATCCGGCCAATTGCGGATTTGCTTCAGTGGTCTGATCTCTATATCCATTTTTATACAACCAGCGACCTAGGTGTTGTGAACATTGGGTAGCAATGCATTTTAATTTCACTTGGGAGTAAGACATATGACCAGATTGAGTAGATTGTAGGATTATGACATTTTAATTTCACTCGGAAAGATGGGTTCATTTTTCGTCTCAAGAACCAGTTTGCAGCCATTACCTGTAATGGAGTCATTTCACATTATTCTTTTTTGTGTTATGGCAAATGATAATAATGATTCTATTTGAATGCCTCCTGTTGTTGCACATTCAGTGTTTTGCCAAATTTGTTGAGGGCACGGATACAATGTGTGATTTTTGCTTTGGATACTTCTGATGCATCGCACCTTCATATGTTTTTTAGGTGGGGGAGAATTTTATATTTGCCATTGAAGAGTATTGTAATCCTGTGTTTGCCCACTTCTGTTTCAGTGAGGATCAGGAGCATTTGCAATAGCTTGTACAAAATTATTCTAGAAGTTAACAATAATATCATTGGAAACAAAGTTGGGATCCTAAAAATATTTTTTCCTTACCACGCACATGTATTTCTTACTCCAGTTTTGAACTGATGATCTTCCCTAGAAAAGGAGTGACAGCTTTGCTTTCATTGCGATACGGTTGTTACTTGCTAAGAGGCTGTTGCAGACATTTTCAGACCAAGGTGACGGGTGATAAATGGTGGCATGTCAACCAGAAGAGGTTTCAGTAGGGACATGGATGAAGTGGTCGTATCAGAGACACCGGTAGCGATGGGAGTAGCGACAGCAGATGGCTGGTGCGGTTGAGTGCCCGGTATGTAGAAGAGGTTAGAGGAAGAATTCACACTATTGAGAATGGTGGCTTATGTTCATCCAATGTACAAAAGTTCAACAATTAGGTCATGATCATGTGAAATATGTTTCAATCGAACTGGTGAATCATATATGTGCTCACAATGTTCTCGGAGTATTTTATTGTGAAAGGAAAACATGTCCATCTACTCTTAACATTCATTGTGCTCAAAAACTCTTAACATTCATTGTGCTCAAAAACTCTTAACATTTCTCGCCCTTTCGCTCGACCCTTCCTCCCTTTTCCTCCGCTACAGTAGAGACCCGGCGAAACTCAGGCGATTCCTCGCCCGGGCGCGGATCTCTCGCTTCCCCCTCCTCTCCGGCGGCCTCGTCGGCGCCGGAGAGGGCGGGGAAGCAGGATCTAGCCGCGGGTGGGATAGTCTTAGCTGTAGTATAGGTTAGGTCTAGGGTAGGTAGGGTTAGGTTTTCGGCTCCGTTGCCCGTCGCGGTGATGGTGTCCGATTTTCCTCTCTCCCTTGGCGGATCCGGCGAAGATGTCGTCGTCGACGGCGGCATGCTACCTGGTAAGGCCTTGTGGAGTTTATGTGCCTTCCTTTCCTTTGCGAGAAGGGGGATGGGCTTCTTGTTCCCCTCGTCGATAGCGTCGGCGATGGTGGATGGTTTCTCCGGGTGGTCGGCGTCAAGTTTTGCCGTCGACTTCTTCGGTTTTGGGTCCTTGTCGCGGTTTCTCCGGTGGAGCTGCTTCGGTTCTTCTTCCATCGATTCCAGTTGCTGCGATGGCTGGGTGGGTGCTATCCCCGGTGCTATCTTCGTACAAATCTAATCGGCTTTGTCGAAAATGTTTCGTGCTCGCGGACTTGGTCGGAGGAGGAGGCCGGACGGCGACATCGGTGGATTCCGGCGGTGAGGTGCTCGTGGTTCGGGAGAGTTCCTGAGAAGAAGGATAGTCTTTGTATTTTCCTTTTTCTTGAGGACTTTTCTGTAAATGTGGCCAGGGGCCTGTTTGTAAAAGGTCGTGGGATGTACTGTTGCTCTGTTTAATATAATGCCCCCCTTTTCTCGCAAAAAAAAAAAACTCTTAACATTCATAATTTCATTTGCATACACTTTCTTTGTGTTTGATATGATGAGGATATTGTAATTTTGCCGCCCGTAGCAACGCACGTATAATCACCTAGTTCAGCTGAAAAGTTACACCGCAAAGTATTCAAACCTTTAATCCATTTGCCACCCATGCATTTTCCATTGATTTTTCTCGGTATACAGATACGTGGGACAGTGCTCCGCAAGCTCGGCGTAGAACAGCAGAAGCCAGACACAGTGTTCCACACTTGATAGGATCGTTACATAGGCAGTATAATAAGTAGAAGTAGCATCTCGTAATACGCATTATGATATGATACAGACAAAGTAAACCGCAGAAGATGCTTCACTCGCCGTAGAAGGCCTTCTCGAAGCACTGCAGGTACTCTGGCTCGAGCGCGAAGAGCACGGAGATGGGGTCCTCCTTGTCCGGCCCCTGCGTCACGTACGCGGTGCCGCTGCCGAACATCTGCGCCGGCGCGACGAACCCCGGGCGGCCCCACCCGAAGTCGGCGTCGTAGATGGGCATGCCCAGCCAGCTGACCACCCACAGGTCGGACTCCGGCATGAACTGCCCGCGCGCCGCCTGGCTGCCCTTCTCCGACTCCAGCTCCAGGTAGTCGACCACGGACCGCACGAAGGCGTCGTCGACGCGGGACACGGCGCGCTTGATCCGCTCCGCCACGAACCCCAGCGGCTGCGACAGCACGTCGCCGACCTTGACGGTGACCAGGTCGCGGACGATGGCGTTGCCGAAGTAGGACGCGGGGAGCGGCGGGCGGAGGCGCTGCCGGATGTTGGCGGGCACGCGGAGCCTGGTGTCGCTGTCAGCGGGGAGGCCCCTGGCGACGCACATGGCACGCCACAAGTGCGCCGTGACCGCGCAGTAGGTGGACGCGCCCTCGGCGCAGCGGGACCTGATGTCGGCGAGGAGCTTGGGAGGGACGGCGTAGACGCGCGTCACGAACGGGCGCGGCGCGCCGTTGAGGTAGGTCGGGGAGTAGACCGGGTGCTCGAAGGGGACGTGCGGCGGGGAGCGCGCGCGGAGGAGGGTGCGGTCGTGGAACGGCGACGCGTCGGGGGACTCCCCGCGCGACAGCGCCGTCCACGTCCGGATGAACTGGAACGCGCCCGCGCCGTCCATCGTCACGTGGTGCATGCCAGTGCCCACGGCCACGCCGCCGCACTTGAGGAACGTCACCTGCAAAGGGATTAAAAAACGCACATTACATTCATGCTTCCCTTCTTGGTTAGTAGTAGTACATTTCGTTCAGACTGACGATCTGATAAGTCACACGTCATCAAGCCCCGCATGACAACAATTTCAATTGGATGTTGAGGCGATTGGTTGATCAAGTTATTAATTTGGCAGTCACGCAAGCGGTACGACCGGACAACAAAATTCCTAGCATATTTCTCGGAGGAGCGCCGAAAGGCCATAGGAATGCAAACGCAGCCACCTAGTTTTCAATTGAACCTTTCTCTAAGCCTCTTATGTCATGCAGAACCCATGCCCTTAAGCCGCACCATTAGCTTATAACCATGAGGCAAGCAAGACAACGACGGCAACACTCTCTGTCCAGATCGTCAACGAAGGCGAAGTAAGCCGTATCAACTTGTCTCTCGTAACATCTTAATAGTGTTCTAAATAGCCCGCTATAGCTACCGCTATAGTCCGCTATAGTCTCTGGAATAAGAAAGGGCTAAGCTATTCCTCATTTAGCGCTAAGCTTCATAGCCCGCTATAGCCACCGCTATAGCCGGCTAAATCCACTAAATTAAGGTGATTTAGCCGGCTAAATGATGGTGTGATGAAGGCATGAAGCTTTTGATAAGGTTTGAAACTTTTAAAGGTGATTTACTCGGTTAAATCAAGATGTTTAAAACTTTCAATGATGATGTAATGAAAGCATGAAGCCCGATACTTATTTTAGTCCATGAAAATTTCATGGTTCCATGTTCTTATGTCTAATTATTCATTAATTTTTAATGAAACTGTGAAACCGCTAAATGAGTTTAGCTGTGGCTAGAGCCTGCTATAGCCTTTCTTAGCTTTTACGGACATCAACCGCTAAATGAGTTTAGCTGTGGCTATAGCCCGCTATAGCCTTTCTTAGCCTTTACGGACATCAACCGCTAAAGGCCTTAGCCCGCAATTTAGAACACTGCGTCTGAAGATAAAAAAGTCCGCCCGATCGCTCGCATCACAAATTCACGACGACAGCAACTGCCAGGACCTACTTGCAATGCAAGTAGCAGTGCAAGTAGATACTGTAGGAGTACTATATTTTACAGTTTTCAGGCAGCTATCACGGGCGTGCTGAACTATATATCTCCGTTGGCTCAAGATCAACTGCCGTGCGGCGAGAAGATCTTTCTTCCGGGCACGCACGCGCATCCTGATCCGGGTAGCATGGCCCAGGTGCGCGCTAACTAAAGCGAGCGAGGCGACCGGTCGCGATCGAACAAGCCAAGAGATAAGCCGAGGAGGAAGAGGAGTGGCGGGGCACCACTCGCTGATGTGGATGATTGAGTCAGGCCAAAAGGCAACAGCAAACGCACTGGTTTGTTTACACATGCATCCACGGATGCTGTGATGTGAACAGATCAGGGGGAGACAGGCAATATCACGAAATGGACGTCCGGTAACAAGAGCTCAGCTCGCGGGGGATCGAAGGGCCAGCCCTTATCATCACTGGTCCCGACTTGGGTCTGTGTGAAGTTCCGTATCAGAAATTTCAGCTATCAGTTACTACGCCAAAGCCTTCTCAATCTCAACCAATCAGCGGGGAATCTTCTTGGATCAACTTGCTGTCTATTTCAGCCTAAGAGGGAAATTTTTATCTTTAGGTCATATAATGTCGGGACATGCAGCAATGCGTACTATAGGCTTGCTTTCGGTGCACGAGAAAATTGTAAAGTTAGCACTGTACTATCTTCAGCCTAAGCAGTGTCTGATCGCAGAGAAAAATTCCGGTAGGGATGCGGCTGGCGCGAACCTTGAACGATCCGCTCCGCCGCGCAGCTATTTCACTGTCCTAGACAACACACAAAGTGCTGTCAAGGTCATTCTCTGCCGAACAGATCCGATGCACTAGCCGATTTCTTCTGTAATGCAAGTAGTTACTGTCCTCAGTTAACAGGTGGTTACACCGGTCGGACCGCAATTTAGTGAACCGTAGTGGGCAGTGAAATACTAAGTAATCTAGAGACAGTGTGATCTCCTTTTAGTCCCATCGTTTTCGGATTGGATGCTAAGCCAACTGCTCCTTTTAATGCTAATAACGCAACTACTGATGGTGCAAGAAATAGTCTATAGAGCATGGCAGGTTAGGGCAGGGGACAAGCACCCCTGTTTTCGATCCAGACCTATCTAGTAAGTCAACCGCTCTTTATAATAACATGCCTATACTTAGGATGACACCACGTTAAAATACTCCTTCTGGTTCCTAACTAACAGCTGTTGCTGATAATAATAAGTATAGGTAGGTTCACCTTCGTCCTGTCCTGGGCCACGAACTCATCCCGCATACCCCGCCTATCATTGGGATCATGCTACTCCTCACTAGGCTTAGGATGGAGAAGGCGAGAAGCCATGCCATGTGTTTGGCTTGTTTTGACTTGCGACAAAGCTTGTACCTCTTATCGAGTTAAGGAACTTAACAGAAGGTTAGTGCCGCCGAAAGCCGTGTGCTTGTGCGTCGCACGCGGACTCTGGTGTTCGGCCACAGTTATGAAACTATCGCAATCCTCCCCATAAGAGCTGTTGCCGGAAGCATCCAGCGAGTTGGGACCCGTCGAAAATGACGGGATTGATATCTGTCGACAGGTCCTGAACTTGGCTGGCATGACGCGCGCCACCGCGCCAGCCGGCCGCCCGGTGGTGACCAGTCCGGACGAGGCTGAAGAGGAGCCTGACTGACGTGTTCCCCGTACGAAAGCTATGCTAATTTGGTTTTGCAGCCACAATCTTGGCGTGATTTGAGTCGTTGATTGATTCGGCTGGTGGATGGGATAACACCGAACCTGTCACGAACCTAATAAATCGACCGCCGGAGGCGTGGGCTCGCGGCATACGCGGCGCGCTTGTTTCTTGCGACGCCCAAGGGCCAAGAACAGTGACGTGAACAGGAACTGCGACGACCTGCGGAGGTATCGAAGGACTGGACGAAACGGACAGGGGCATGGGATGGGATGGATCGAAGGGAAGATGGAGACTAGTAGCTTTGTTCTGTGCGATCGGGCACTTTCAACTTTTCTTCAAGAACACGATCAAAGTTCTCTGAACAAATCTATGTTGCCGGAGTGGACTACGCAAATCTACAGCCGGTCGACACGTATTTATACGGGTTAAAGTGGCGTCGGGGCCATATATAGGGGCTTAAACAAGCGTCCCGGCGGGGGGGACCCCGTCTCACCAGCGTGTCCATTAATAGCGCCCCCTGTCACGGTGGGCCCTAACGTAGCGGGTAAACAAACCAGTGGGAGGAGTACGGGTAACATACAGCCCGATGTTGTAGTAGTACGACCCCGATTTTTCTGAACTTTCCACCGACGTGCCACGCGCAACGGAGGCGGTCCGTCCGGGATGATAATTGACCGACCGGATGAAAGTAGCGGTAAAACTGTAATAAGAACAATAAGAAGCCAGGCGAGCAAGCGCACCTGGACCATGGCGAGCACGCAGGGTGGCTCGCCGGACTCGGCGAAGGGGACAAGCAGGCGGCGCGCCTCGGGGGACGGCTCGAAGTCCCGGAACACCTCGTCGCCGGTGAAGTCGGCCCGCGCCACCGCGAACAGCGCGCCCTCGCCGGTGCAGTCGATCTCGATCCGGCCGCCCGGCCCCGTCGCCAGGCGCCCCGCCAGCGGGTAGAACGGCACCAGCGCCCGCGCCAGCGCCTCCCGCAGCCGCGCCGGCTCGAAGAAGGGCGGCGACCCGGCCTCGGCGGCGCCGTCGCCGGAGGGGTCGGGACGCGGGTAGTAGTAGACCAGCGGCGTGTGGGTCTTGGGCACGGCGAGGTCCAGGTTGGACAGCCACAGCGTGCGCCGGGGCGTCGCCTCGGCCGGCGCCACCAGCGTCGTCTCCACCACCTCCACCTTCATCTTTGCCTCTCCTCTGCTCCTCTGTTCTACTACCTCCCTCTCTGTCTCTAGCTCTGCTTCTCGATCTGTGATGGATGAGGAGCAGCGTGGTGAGAGTGAGGGTTTATAAAGAGTGTGGAGAGGGGGAGGGAGTAATAATAATAAAAGCTCGGCGGGGACTTTTTCACTGGCTGCGGCGTTGTTTTGATGGATCTGTGGTGAATCCGACGGCTCTGGCTAACCGCCGCCACGTGCGACGGCAGGAGGAGCAAAAAATGTATTTCGTCGGTGATTTAAATCCGATCCGTTCTCGCCGGACGGTGACCCGTCGCCCGCCGAGCGCTCAGAGCGCGGTGTTGCGGGGCTACTCCTACATAAACAATGCTCCGGAATGGAAGATCTGGGACGTGCTTGTCGCGAGCGGCAGGCAGCACGCACACACAGAGCTTGCGTGTAACCTCTGTCCGGACCAAAGCGATCCGAGTCTCTGTCTCCTCGGTGCTTTTCCGTTCCTTCCATGCGGCTTCCTGCCGTGCTGCCTGGATTTGATTTTGCGTCTCCTTTCGGGGCACGAATGGATTTTGCGTCGTGCGCGGTGGTGGATCATGTTGCGAGGATTAGGATTGGATTGTTGTTTCTCCATTTTTCAATGCAGTCTTGGACCGATCGTACCCGCAGCTGCCGGTTTTTTCCGCTCTGCGCACGTGAAAGTTAGCTGATATTGTCCTGGCTTTGAAAAAGGATGACGGAGCTGGGGCCTGTAACGGGTACGGCGTCCTGGCCCCCGCACCGGCGTGTCCCACCCAGCTCGCCGTGCTCCGGATCGATCGCCTCGCCGGGTACTCGTGATCGGCTTCAAGGAAGCGTCGCGCGGTCATCGCTGCATCAGCAGCAAGCACCCATGAGGCTCAGCAGAGCATCGCCCTGCGACTCTACTTCCCACCTAGATGTCGCTTCATTCAAGAACCGTGCTCGAAGTTGAAAAGTTTCGGGTATCGCTCAACATTTCCGTCACTGATGTACGGGACAGTTCACCTTACCTGCGGCTAAGCTAAATGATGATTGATCAGATGGCATCCTCCCTTGCACTAAGCAACTTGTGGTTGTCAAAACGTTTTCTCCAGGTATTCAAGCATCGGCATCATGCCATCCTCGCTCGATATGCCGGACACCGTTCTCGCCCAGTTTGAGGAACACTTGTGGAAATTGTCAACCATCGCCTTTCCCATCACTCGAAGTACTCTTGAACTTGAGTAGAGTGTAATGTGGACGCAGCAAAGAAGGGAAAAGGAGGTTCAATGGTTCATAATCAAGAAATCAAGGTCCGAGTGCGCCGCACTCTGCCCCTGTGTTTTCGTTTCACGATTGTTTCAGCCAGGGAAGAAAATCAGTGTACTCTGTTATTAACAAAAAGGATGTTAATGCTTATGCATGGTCGATCAAAAGCCTTTGCAAAAAAATGGTGAGGAAACAAAGAGGATTTTAATGATCTGCACCACTCTGAGCAGATGTGATTTCACTCCAATTGATACATTGAAAATGAGATCAGACATCCCTGAATAACAGAGCATGATCAGTAGCCAGAAGACTTTGCATGCGAATCTCTCATATTTCCTTTTCCGCAATCCCTTCCAAACTTGGCGGGGCCGTCTGACTAGACTTACTCCTAGTCACTAGGATTAATGTTTGGTTCTCATTGCGTGCCGATCCGGTCGTCTCGACCAGCGTGTAGACGATGGAGGACCATCCTAATTCTTAATATGGAGCATCAGTGCTCATGCAACATGCTTACATCAGTTTATACTTTTCGGCTGCTGTTGCAAAAGTGATAAGATACACAGGACTTTAGTTTTATCGAAAACACTTATACTACATTTGCTTCTTCATATTCTCGAGTCCACAAAGTATTTGGAGTTTGGACTTTGGACAGATGAGCATATCAGGCTGCTAAAGTATTGCTTGGGATTGGCCGGTTGCACGGTCGCTTTATGCTAGTAAACGATCCACAAGTCACAGAATATTCGATCAAATTTCTAATGCCGCATGCCCCATTGTTAATTGAAGCTAGAATCATCCATTCATGTAGCCGCTGTCAGTTAAATATGCCATCTTTTTTTTTCACAAAAAAATCCATCTTTTATCCACTTGGTCTATCGTGGGCAGGTCATCTGATCAATTCTGTTTGTTCCAGCATTTGAATAGCACCACTCCTTATGTGAAGAAGTCAACCTTGTTTCTGAAAATTCAGAAAATTCAGCTATGTTTCCTAACAAATACTCGTGAACTTATGGCGATGATCGAAAACCTTCGAACCAAGAGGAAATTCGCAGGAGATCCGAATTCCGGTGCCCTGTGTCACCGGAGTCTGGAACAGCAGCTCGTCATCTGGGATTGTCTCGAGGTGACGAGCGAGAGCGGGAAAACCGACCTGGAGAACGGAAATGTAGCAGTACACACCTACGGAAACGTTTGAGTTAATTACTAGCTCGTGACTCTTAACTCCATCCACATGTCAATTGTCACAGGATATTCGATCGAATTGCGATTGCTGCAAGCGCCATTGTTAATTGAAGCTGGAAGCATCGATTCATGCATGTATGTACAGCAGCCACTGTCAGTTAAATACGCCGTCTTTATCCAGCTTGTCGTGGCCCGTGTACCTCGCACGCTTTGTTTTTGACCGGGCTATCGTGGAGAGGTCATCTGCTCAATTTTGTTTGCTGTGGAATTTTGGATAGTGGCAGGCCTTTGGCGAAGAAGTCAAACCTGGTTTTTAAATTCGGCTATGTTAATTAACTTGTGCAGGTGATCGGAAAACCGGAGAACGTCCGTCACTGCCTCTGGAACCGTCGATTCCAGGAACCGTCGATTCCAAGAGGAAATTTCGGAAGTCCAGTGAGTGCCCTGGAGTACGTGGTACACCAATACTAGCGGCGCGTCTTCCAGGGCGTCTGGAGCTGACCACCGTTCGGATCCACGAAATTCAAAGCAGTCAAGCCTTACGAGCAGGGGCGGTGCGCCACAGCCGCCCGTGCAGCCGTGCTAGCTACGACCAGCAACAGCAGCAGCGAATGACCGGTGGTGGCACGCGCGATAAAGCTTCGTGCCCTGCCCGTGCCATAACGCCGCGGCCGTGGAAACGAACGAGAGCCCGTGCGCGTCGCCGTCGCACGGGAGGTCTCGATACGGTGGGAAGTCCGGCGTGGGCAGCTTGACCAGCGGGCTTTTCTGCGGGGGTTTGGCACGTGCCGCGAACGAAGCGTGGACGGGACGATGCGTCCGGTATCCGCCACACTCCCCGGTCAGCTATCCGCGCGGCGGCCGGGCGTCGGGAGCAGAGCGGCGCCGTCGCCCGTCGGCACCCGCCCGCGCGCGCCATTTTGTGGCGTCTCGTGCTGCTTGGGAGTCGGGTCATCGAGCGCCACGCCCCCGCCATTGAGGCTTGAGCTCCGCGCGCGTTTTCAGACAGTTCCGTCGTCTACGACGGTGTACTTGGGTTACGTCGTTGTCTTTGGCAACGGATACAGAGCACGCACGACCGCGCGCGGCCGGTCTTCTTCGGTTCCGGTCCGGTTCTGACTTGCCCAGCCTTTACGTCGCGACCAGGGAACCCCGACGCACACGAGGGAAACGCGCGCGCTTGACTGCCAGGTCTTGACTCGTCGGTACTGCCCTGCTCCGGTGCTTACGCGAGCAACTTGCCGGCGTTGCCACCGTGCTAGCTTTACCGAGAAGTCGACCAGATCAGGAACGCTGTGATTCTGAGAAGGCAGTGACTGCCGCTGCGCTCGGCGCCCATGATCCAAAAGCAGCTCTTCGAACGAAACGGGTCCGAGTGGGATTGAAGCTCGCGCGTTGGATTGTTCTCGCTGTAAGTTGAGAGGATCGACATTAACCCATTATTAATATTGAGCCAAGAGAATCCTCTCCCGTTCGAAGGCTTTGTTCGAATGTTTTCCATCGTGGAGTGTATGGGTTGAGCAAAAATATATAGCTACCATTGGTGGTTCATTTTCAGTTATTCACTGATGAAAGTTTTCTGTTTCTTTTTTTTATTAAACATCTGATGAAAGTTTTGGTGGACCTCTATCTAGCCTCTTTCATTCCCCTGTCGAAAGGGTCATCCGTCAAAATTGCAGCCCAGAAATTGAGCCCTTTGCGTTCTGTCCAATAGCCCAAATTCGTTCGTCTACGTGGGCTCCGATGCAGTGGCCGCACGCGCAGCCATGCATCGAGTGATTCGAGTCCGATTTGGCTCAAAGAAAAAAAAAGCATCGAATCCGCTTCCAGTTTTCTCTGATCCGAATCGGGGAGAACGTACAAGAGCCAATTTATAGCCCAGGTGGTGCATGTATGCCGCCGCGGTGTCTCCAACCGAAGTTGTCGATCTCGGCTGGACGGCCATGGTGGTGGAGACCAGAATCCGTTGCCGCGTGAACGAGTTCCTAGTGAAGGGCGACCAAGGTTCCGATCAGCGGGAGAAGGGCCCCTCGTACCTGCGCTTCACCTGCAAAGTAACCGTGCAACATGCGGTTCGGCGGCTCGGCGGCGGGGGCCTCGCCGAGCCCGATCGCTCCAAGCCTCCAACGACGTCCGAATGCAAGTCGAAGCACCGTGTCAAGGACCCCTCCGCCTTCCTCGACTACGACCAGACGCGGGGCATCGCTTGGCGCGCGTTCAACAAGCTGCCGGGGCTGCGCGGCCTCGACCTCGCGCCCAGCAACTGGCACGAGTTCACGCCGAGCATCATCACCGCCAGCATCGTTCAGCTAGTGCGCGAGAACCACGACCGGGGCCTGTGCGAAGGCCACTACCGCTTCGAAGTGGACATGGACATCGAGGTGATGCTCGTGTTCACGGAGCCCAAGGCGTTGCTCCGCTACTGCAGCGAGGAGGTGATGCAGACCCTGGACACCGCCGCGGCGGCAAGCGACCCCTGCGGCATCTGCTTGAACGGCCTGACGTCGGGCCCGAGCAGGACGCCGCCGCTCAACCTGCCATGCGGCCACGCGTTCCACTCACATTGCATCACCAAGTGGATCTTCAAGGGGACCGCATGCCCAATTTGCCGATACGAGCTCAGCGGCCACGCGTTCCAGTCACATTGCATCACTAATAGGCCCACATGTGTGCGTGAGGGTGAGGCCCTGCAGCAAAGTCTTGGGCCAGCAGGCGACATGGCAGTCGAGACCAGGATCTCTTCCCGACGGAGCGAGACTAGAATGGAGGGTCACGACGGGACGGCGCCGTTGGAGGAGGGACCCTCTCACATACGTTTCATCTGCAACATCACCTTGGCGGCTGCCTCGCGACGTCTCGGTGGCGGGGGCCTCGCCCAGGTCAAGCACGCCAAGCCCGCGCGGAGATGTGAATCAACTCATCTGGTCGACGACCCCTCGTCCTTCCTCGACTACAACTGGACGCGGGAAGCCGTCCGGCGCGAGCTCGTCGGGCTGATCGATGTGCAGCGTCTGCGTGGCCTCGACCACTCACCCAGCAACTGGATCACATTATTCCCGCCCGACACCGTTGCCACCAGCATCCTCCAGATCGTGCAGGCGAACGACGACCAGGGTCTGTGCGGAGGCCACTACCGCTTCCAAGTGGACATGGACATCGAGGTGATGATCGTGTACAACGAGCCCAAGATTTTGCTCCGCTACTGCAGCGGAGCGGTAATGCAGACACTGGACACCACCGACGGGACATGCGACCCCTGCGGGATCTGCCTTGACGGCCTGACAGAACCGAGCAAAACGCCACCGCTGAACCTACCATGCGGCCACGCGTTCCACGCGCATTGCATCCGCAAGTGGTTCTTCAAGGGGACGGTCTGCCTGATGTGCCGATACGACCTCAGGGGCCTCTTCGGCGCACCATGGGCAAAGAGATTTACAGTGACATGATGACATGTCCGCGACCGAGCACAGGGATTGCGGTTGCGGAGACATGGTCCTAAAGCGCGGCGTAGATGTCTCTAGTTCTTCTGCTGCTCCTGCAAACTGTGTCGATATTCATGTTCCCTGATGTATCATGAATGTAAATCTTTCGCTTCTCTCTCAACCTTCTCAGTTCTCAAACCCTATACAACTGTTTTGTGTAACTAGTTAGAGGAGTTATACAGTGTACAATGTCACCAATATATATTAGTACATTAATCGGAGAACAAATAAAGAAAATATTAAGTAGTCACCACGGCCGTTATGAAAAAATAGACAAAAATGTCACATATTTTGAAAACAGCCTATTATAAAAAAAACAAATTTGTTCAAAATACTCCACATCCGTTTTTAAATTACCCGCCATGACTGCTACAAAAATAATCCAAAATACCTATATATAAGTATATAAATTACGCACTACTATCGTAACGAAAACAACCAGCCGAAAATAACAATAACAGAAAAAATAGTGATGATAAGACAATAAAGAAATAATGAGCCAGTTAATGCTAGTCGCGCAAACGATAAAACGGCGACAAGAAATCGGTGACGGCATAGGGGAACATTGGTGGTGACATAGGGCGTTTACCGGGTCTCAACACAGGGTGGTGGCATGATGAGTTCGTCGGAGGGGTTTGGCGGTGCAGGGATTCCGGTGATTGACGGTGCAATAGGTGTGTCGAGAAACAATAATGTTTACCAACCATTTTTATCCATTCAATTCCGAATCTGTTCGTTCAAGAGGTCTCAAATGGTAACGATTCACCCTGTGTTAGACCTGGTAAAAACAATAATAAAGTTTACCAGGGCCTGGTAACCTCATGAACGAAAGAATAAGCCATGTTGGGCAGCATACCTGTAGAACGATCCTCTACGATTCTTAATTGCTTGCTCAAGCCTTTTCTTGATGAGTATTGCTTGCTCAAACCCTGCTGATTTGGCTGAAGACTTTGTTTACATTGTACTCATTCCAGATAGTATATCTTCAATTTATCGTCGTCCTTCTCATCGGCCACGATCACAAGCTGTAAGCAAGGCCGCCAATCAGGAGCTACAATATCTGAGAGAAAACCGGGAACTACTTCGACATCGCTGATGTCGAGTTGAAGAGGGACTCGACTCGGAGAAGATTCCAATCCGAAATCGAGTATAACTGCAATTGCAATCTATTTATAGCTCACACGTACGTGTGTGCGTGCGGCCCTGCAGCACTGTGTTGGGCTAGACGCCATGGCGCTGGAGACGAGGATCTATTCCCGACGGAGCGAGACCAGAATGGAGGGCCACGACGGGACTGCGCCGCTGGAGGAGGGGCCCTCTTACATGCGCGTCGTCTGCAACATCACCGTAGCGTTCGTCTCGCGACGTCTCGGCGGCGGCGGGATTCTCGCCACGTCTGCGAGAGCCACGCCCGCGGGGCGGACATGCGAGTCGAGGTATCTCGTGGACGACCCCTCGTCCTTCCTCGACTTCAACTGGACGCGGCGAGCCGTCTGGCTCGAGCTCATCGGGCTGCTGGGTGCGCTGCATCTGTGTCGCCTTGACCTCGCGGCCAGAAACTGGGACGTGTTCAGGCCCGACACCGTCGCCGCCAGCATCCTCCAGATCGTGCAGGCGAACCACGACCAGGGCGTGTGTGGAGGCCACTACCGGTTCAAGGTGGACATGGACATCGAGGTGAGGCTCGCGTTGAGCGAGCCCATGGCGTTGCTCCGCCACTGCAGCGAGAAGGTAAGGCAGACCCCGCACACCGACGCGACATGCGACCCCTGCGGCATCTGCTTGGACGGCCTGACGGAACCGAGCAGAACGCCGCCGCTGAACCTGCCATGCGGCCACGCGTTCCACTCGCATTGCATCACCATCTAGTTGCACAAGGGGACGGCCTGCCCGATGTGCCGACGCGACCTCAGGGGCCTCGTCGCCGCGCCCTGCTGGGCGAGGACACAGATTGCAGCGACACGACATTTCCAAGATCGAGCGCGGTAACATCATCTCATTCCTTGGGACCCCAGAAGCGCGGCGCATGTCTTTTAGCTTTTCTTTTTTTTGAGGAAAATGTCTTTTAGTTCTTGCGCTACTCTTGCAAACTACGTCGATTTTTCTATCGCTGCTGTGTAAAGACTCTTAAATCTTTTCGCAAAAAAAAAGACTCTGAAATCTTTTGCTTCCTGAATCTTTTCAGTACTCAAACCCTATGCTGTATAAGACTGAAAAACAATTGTTTCCCGTTACTTACTTAGATGCCTTTTTTTTAATCTAGTTAGATGCCCATTTCGAAAATAATGATCTTATTCCTTGCCTTGTTTACTTTTTTTTTTAACTATGCCTTGATCTGAGCAAGACCTGATCTTTCCAGCAGAACAACAAATAGCAACAAGCAGAACACCAGCAGAGCGATAGAAGCTTGCGTCCGTCCTAAGAAGCTGCAACCGCGCACCTACATCTCACATTCAGGATCGGGACGTTTCTTCCCCCAACGGTCGCAGAAAAGATGCACTCGCACTTGTTTTCAGCTTCCCCGTGACGGTTTCTCCAACAACAACAACGTTGAGCTCTGACAGCAGAAGTTTGCAGGGTGTGCTCGAGCGTGCATAACACGATCATAACGTGTGGTAGGTGGAGAAGGCCCGCCAGCTGATAGCATACCAAATCAAGGTGCGTGGTCACCTTCCTCAGATCACCAGGGGTCAAAAAAGGCCCGGATCCGTTCGCCTCTCGTTCAATGCTTGAAACATGGGTTGCATGGGACAGACCAACCTACTCGATGCTTGAAGATCAAATATCGCCCTGCCGATCCATCTGTTCACGACGAGTAGGCTTGTGGACGCCAGGACGTGGGAGTATTTGTGAAGATTTTAACTAGATAGTACAATGGGACGTGGTATTGCTGGAAACAGTTGCAGAGATATAGCTGTCAGATTTCCCCCAAAGACACGATATTCCAAACGGAACTGCTTAGATGTAAGTTACATGCATAGAAATAAAATAGTGGTTTAATAAAGCACTGCTTAGAACAGAGGATCCACAATATTTTTGTGTGTTTGTGAGAATACGACAAAGAGATGTATCATACTATCGACGTACGAGGAAGGAACAAAAAATCGCTTTACTAGTGTATACTCTGGACCACTGGCCAGAACGAATCAATATAGCCAACACGCCCTAAGATTCATTAAAAAAGTGTCCAAAGGTAAAGCCAACAGCGCTACCTACACTAGCCCAGTAACCATTGCAGTCAACATCATTATATTACTACCAAACGGCTAGATTGTTCAGCTACGTCCAATGCAAGCAGGGCTAATTGTACAAAAAAATTTCCAGAACTACTGCCATATTAGGGCAGGTACAAAGGTGTTGTCTCATAGGTGGTTTCATAATCATAAGAAGATTTATGAGACCACATATACAATGGATGGTTATTTTAGTTGTCTCAAAGAAGTACTATATTTCCTTTATTTGTGGATGAAAAAGAAATATTTATGAGTTGCATGGCAACTACAACTCCTACAATAGTGTGAAAGCCGTCTCATACTCCTAAATTTTAGCGCATGAGGTGGTTGCCTCGCGAAACAACCGCTTCTTTCTCTCACCTCCTTCTCTCTCTTCCATGTCATCAAAAATTCTATATAGTAACGCATGAGATGGGCTATGAGACTACCTACGTGTAGCATTATACCTGCCCTTAGAATGTCGACAACGTCAAAGCATTTCGTCCGATGACGCTGCATAGCATTCCAATTTTACCACCAGTCGGTATATAGCTTTGGCCTTGGCAACGGTTTGCGCCGAAATGAGGAACCAAAACTCTTTGGGAAAGATACGATACCGCGGTGATTGATGCTTACTGGTCTCGTGCGTATGTGTAGATGTGGTAGACGTCTTCTCTATGTAACTGCTCACTTGTCCAACATTGCTCAGGAACGAAGGGATAACAAGAGGACGTGGGACAACAAGGGAGCGAAGAACTTCTATGTAAAGGTCTCCATGGGGGAATGACGAAGTATTTATGCTTGTCAAGATCACGTGTTAATATACGCTTCAAGTATGTCGTTTATCAAAAACGTAGCTTGACGTATACGTACAAATATTAGCAAGTAAAGAAAACAAAAAAAAAGTACTCGGAACATAAATATGTCTTTCTTAAATTTTGGTGGGTCCCTGAGGGTAGAGAAAATGTCTATCCCCAACAACATGCAAAAAAAAAAAAGAGAGAGAAGAGAATATACAACAACAAATAAAGCTAGGCCTAATTAGATTTAGGAAAGGCTTTGAAGAAAAAAAGAGAAGTACCTCCAAGTTAAATATGGAGATGGCGGGAAAGCCAAGTCAGGGTTGGTTGGGGTTGGTCCGGACGCGCAGCCTGACAACGGCAGCGGCCTCCGCAGCAAGCCAAGCCAGAGCAGCAGCGCGAGCCTTTCGCTTCACTTAGCGGCAACGGGGACGCCGCACCCAACCAACCCGGCTCCCCCTCACCCGCCACCACGCCACGCCCCGCCGACATCCATCCATCGTCTCAACCTTGGCGCGCGCGAGCACGCACGCACCAAATCGCACTCCGGTCCGCCGATCGCTGGAACAGGCACCCCTCACCTCTCCCACCCGCCAAATCCCTGGCCCTTGTCATTCATATAGCTGGCCCCTGCCACAAGGCAGAGCATCGCACACACCACCCCGCGCGACGCCTCGCCCTCGCCCTCGCCGTGCCAGCGTGAGCTCCACGGCCTCGTCGCGATGGAGGCGAGCGCCGGGCTGGTGGCCGGCTCGCACAACCGGAACGAGCTGGTGCTCATCCGCGGCCACGAGGACCCCAAGCCGCTGCGGGCGCTGAGCGGGCAGGTGTGCGAGATATGCGGCGACGAGGTCGGGCTCACGGTGGACGGCGACCTCTTCGTCGCCTGCAACGAGTGCGGCTTCCCGGTGTGCCGACCCTGCTACGAGTACGAGCGCCGGGAGGGCACGCAGAACTGCCCGCAGTGCAAGACCCGATACAAGCGCCTCAAGGGTACGTACAACACAACTTTTGCCATTTACCTTGCCCTTGGCCCTTGTTCATTCAACCTCGTGATCGATCGGTCGACCTTGTTCTGATTTGTATACATTTTTTTCGCTTGATTTGTCAAGGAAGCCCGAGGGTGGAAGGAGACGAAGACGAGGAGGACATCGACGACCTGGAGCACGAGTTCAACATCGACGACGAGAAGCAGAAGCAGCTGCAACTGCAGGGCGGCATGCAGAACAGCCACGTCACCGAGGCGATGCTCCACGGCAAGATGAGCTACGGGAGGGGGCCCGACGACGGCGAGGGTAACAACACCCCCGCCATCCCGCCGATCATCACCGGCTCTCGCTCCGTGCCGGTACGCCTCTCACTACTCTGGCTTTGCTCTGCCTGTTTGTTGTTCGTTCCTCCACTGTCAGTAGTAGTATCTCTGTTCACAATCTTAACCGAGCGACCGTGACGGTTTTAGGTGAGCGGCGAGTTCCCCCTCGGCAACGGATATGGCTACAGCGAGCACTCCTCTTCCCTGCACAAGCGCATCCACCCCTACCCCGTGTCTGAGCCAGGTTCGGCGCTGTTCATGATCAATCAAACTAGTAAAAAAATGCTGTTTCGTCAGTTCAAATCAGACGACATTTTGATGACCGCCTTCTGCTCTACTTGATCATCAGGAAGTGCGAAGTGGGACGAGAAGAAAGAAGTGAGCTGGAAGGAGAGGATGGACGACTGGAAGTCCAAGCAGGGCATCCTCGGCACCGCCGCCGATCCCGACGACATGGACGCCGACGCGCCGATGTAAGCCCCGGACCGTCTCCAGCTCTGCTCACCCATCACAGTACAGTAGCATCTCAGCCACTCATCAATCACCTGAATCTTTGCACTTTCTCTGCGAACAGAAACGACGAGGCGAGGCAGCCGCTGTCGAGGAAGGTGTCGATCGCGTCGAGCAAGGTGAACCCGTACCGTATGGTCATCGTGGTCCGTCTCGTCGTCCTCGCCTTCTTCCTCCGGTACCGTATCCTGCACCCCGTCCCGGACGCCATCGGCCTGTGGCTCACCTCCATCATCTGCGAGATCTGGTTCGCCATCTCCTGGATCCTCGACCAGTTCCCCAAGTGGTTCCCCATCGACCGCGAGACCTACCTCGACCGCCTCTCCCTCAGGTCTCGATCGAGACATGATCCCAAAGCAGAGGAGGCAGTAAAATTCCCAATGATGAAACGATCATCCATGGCTTTGGCTCTGAGCTTTGCAATACGTTGCAGGTACGAGAGGGAAGGCGAGCCGTCGCTGCTGTCGGCGGTGGACCTGTTCGTGAGTACGGTGGACCCGCTCAAGGAGCCGCCGCTGGTGACGGCGAACACGGTGCTCTCCATCCTGGCCGTGGACTACCCCGTGGACAAGGTCTCCTGCTACGTCTCCGACGACGGCGCGTCCATGCTGACGTTCGAGTCGCTGTCTGAGACGGCCGAGTTCGCGCGCAAGTGGGTGCCCTTCTGCAAGAAGTTCAGCATCGAGCCCCGCGCCCCCGAGTTCTACTTCTCGCTCAAGGTGGACTACCTCAAGGACAAGGTGCAGCCGACGTTCGTCCAGGAGCGCCGCGCCATGAAGAGGGAGTACGAGGAGTTCAAGGTGCGGATCAACGCGCTGGTGGCGAAGGCGATGAAGGTGCCGGCGGAGGGGTGGATCATGAAGGACGGCACGCCGTGGCCGGGGAACAACACCCGCGACCACCCCGGCATGATCCAGGTGTTCCTGGGCCACAGCGGCGGACACGACACCGAGGGCAACGAGCTGCCGCGCCTCGTCTACGTCTCCCGTGAGAAGCGACCCGGGTTCCAGCACCACAAGAAGGCCGGCGCCATGAACGCTCTGGTACTAATAACAACACACGATGGTTGCTGAGATCATCTCTTCAGCAACTTCTGAAATCGACTTAACACGACGGTTGATTCTCTGAACCTTTTTCCCCCCTGGCAGATCCGTGTCTCAGCCGTGCTGACAAACGCGCCCTTCATGCTCAACTTGGACTGTGATCACTACATCAACAACAGCAAGGCCATCCGGGAGGCCATGTGCTTCCTCATGGACCCTCAGGTCGGCCGGAAGGTCTGCTACGTGCAGTTCCCGCAGAGGTTCGACGGCATCGACGCGCACGACCGATACGCCAACAGGAACACCGTCTTCTTCGACGTATGCACGCAGCCTTGATCGCACACCAAAACAAATTATGAGCGACGGATTCTGACATTTTGGTAATTCCTGGTGACCAGATCAACATGAAGGGGCTGGACGGCATCCAGGGCCCGGTGTACGTCGGAACGGGGTGCGTGTTCCGGCGGCAGGCGCTGTACGGCTACAACCCGCCCAAGGGCCCCAAGAGGCCCAAGATGGTGACCTGCGACTGCTGCCCGTGCTTCGGCCGCAAGAAGCGGAAGCACGCCAAGGACGGGCTGCCGGAGGGGGCCGACGTCGGTGAGTTTCTTTCAGACGAGACGCAGCTGTTGCTGAACACGAGTTCAGTTCAGGGGTACCATCATCTGAAGATTGCTGCTGACACCGCAACCTGTTCCCCCTATTTTCTCCAGGAATGGACGGTGACAAGGAGATGCTCATGTCCCAGATGAACTTCGAGAAGCGGTTCGGGCAGTCAGCGGCGTTCGTGACGTCCACGCTCATGGAGGAAGGCGGCGTGCCTCCGTCGTCGAGCCCGCCGCGCTCCTCAAGGAGGCCATCCATGTCATCAGCTGCGGCTACGAGGACAAGACCGACTGGGGTCTGGAGGTAAGGCATAATCGATCGACCACTGAACTGAAACCATCAGTTCTCTGTCAGGTCTCTCGCATTGTTCTGGCCAGTCATGGTTGAACTGCAACTTTCCATGTCAATGCAGCTGGGTTGGATCTACGGGTCGATCACGGAGGACATCCTGACCGGGTTCAAGATGCACTGCCGCGGGTGGCGGTCGGTGTACTGCATGCCGAAGCGGGCGGCGTTCAAGGGGTCGGCGCCCATCAACCTGTCGGACCGTCTGAACCAGGTGCTGCGGTGGGCGCTGGGGTCCGTGGAGATCTTCTTCAGCCGGCACAGTCCCCTGCTGTACGGCTACAAGAACGGCAACCTCAAGTGGCTCGAGCGCTTCGCCTACATCAACACCACCATCTACCCATTCACCTCGCTGCCGCTGCTCGCCTACTGCACCCTCCCCGCCGTCTGCCTCCTCACCGGCAAGTTCATCATGCCGTCGGTCGGTGCCGCAGCCTTTCCCGCCTGAACTTCAAACGTTTTTTTGAGTTCCTGACATGCGGAACCTGTCTCTCTCTCCTTGCAGATTAGCACGTTCGCCAGCCTGTTCTTCATCGCGCTCTTCATCTCCATCTTCGCCACGGGCATCCTGGAGATGCGGTGGAGCGGGGTGAGCATCGAGGAGTGGTGGAGGAACGAGCAGTTCTGGGTCATCGGCGGCGTGTCGGCGCACCTCTTCGCCGTGGTGCAGGGCCTCCTCAAGGTCCTGGCCGGGATCGACACCAACTTCACCGTCACCTCCAAGGCCACCGGCGACGAGGACGACGAGTTCGCCGAGCTCTACGCCTTCAAGTGGACCACCCTCCTCATCCCGCCCACCACGCTGCTCATCATCAACATCATCGGCGTCGTCGCCGGCATCTCCGACGCCATCAACAACGGCTACCAGTCGTGGGGCCCGCTCTTCGGCAAGCTCTTCTTCGCGTTCTGGGTCATCGTCCACCTCTACCCGTTCCTCAAGGGGCTCATGGGCAGGCAGAACAGGACGCCCACCATCGTCGTCATCTGGTCCGTGCTGCTGGCGTCCATCTTCTCCCTGCTCTGGGTCCGGATCGACCCGTTCATCGTCAGGGCCAAGGGACCCGACGTGAAGCAGTGCGGCATCAACTGCTGAGCGCGCCGTCAAGAATTCTGGAGCTTGTGCATAGGGATAAGGAACAATTTAGAAGTTTTTTGCATTATTGGTGATGTTTTGAAGCTCATGCTATGTTTTGTGTAATATTCTGAGGACCCACAGCTGTTGAAGAGGAATTGAACAAATGGCAAGGTTTGAATGCTCAACAACAAATGATATTCACGATACCTTTTTTTTTAAAAAAAAATGATATTCACAATGTATGCAATTACGTAAAAGTCTTTACTCCTGCTAGCCAGTTACTTTTATTCACAAGATATGAAAATGTTATCTTAGAAACAGCAGATTCTACTAGTTCAGGGCACAATCGTTCAAATCAGATTTTAGATTCTGCACCTAAAGTTGGGCCAGGAAATCTGCTTTTCGACACTCTTTTCTGCACTTAGGTGAAGAGCGGCAATCCTGAAGGTGAGACATGAACAAAAACTTTGCTAACAAGTGAAGAAAGAGGCTGAATAAGCAAGAAAAACGTCTGGACATTTCAACAAATTGATGTGTGTCCAGCACCAGTGTTATTTTTGAGTAAACAGCAACCCAAAGGCAGTACGACGTCAGCGTTCACACAACACTGAAGTTAGTTGGTTTATGCCAGTAACAAAATCGTACAGTTTTATGTACGAGAACACATCTCGTCACCTTAGCCCATCTATTTCATTTCTATATTTTTCTTTCCAAATATCAAAAATTACAGTGGGAAAGAAGAGTGCTCCATACATTGAACAAAATAAGAAAAAAAAAAAGGTTGAGTGCACTAAATGGTGAAAACCATCTACATATGACGAGGCCTTTTAAGTAAACCTATCCTCGCAAAAAAAGAAGTAAACCTATCATCTCTATGTACTTCGAGTAGTTAGCTGCACAGCATCACACCATGATCTCCAGGGGATGTATAACATTTGTTTTGTTTCTATATTTTCATCTCTACAGATTCGTTTTCTGTTTGCATGATGTCTTCTTACAGGTTGCAGGTTCAACATGCAAAGTTGTACCTGCTCCATGGCATGGCCTAGGATATCCACATCTTCCTCGGCTGCTTAATTCTATCAGGAATGTCCATGTCTCTGTTGCATAAGATGTGTCCGCAGGCTAGACTCCTGTACCTGAACAAAAATTGGAGAAAACTACTAGGTAAGTTTTTTGTACAGTGTACAAACTGACATCATGTCCCTCAAGAAGAAAATCCGTTAATCAATCGATCACCGGTTCACCACCAAGAGAACAACCAAATCATTCAAAACTTCAGAGCTTTAGGTCACCAAGTGCGGTCCATGCCCTTCAATTTCCACTACTACAGCTCAAGCCCTTATTATTGATTTATTTCCACTAAGTCAATTCTATATGGGTTATGTTGTTAGGTCGCAGTAATTTTGGATTGGATATAAGATGGGGTGACTGCTTAAATAATCCCTAGTAACTGGTAGCCAACAACAGTCAAGCTTGAAAGAAAAAGACTGACCCCTATCTCTTCAGATATGAACATAACGCTTCGTAATTTTCAACTTAGAGTGAACAACTTTTCCTTTGGACAACTACAGTCCCAGTGTACATATATAATGTGTTTTTAGGATCCTTGATATTTGCTGATAAAGTTAGAACGAAAGTAAGGATGATACAACTATACAAGTGAATACACAGCATGACTACTACTGTATCTCTCCACCAAAGCGGGCTACAGTGGCGGAGCCAGCTGTGAACCATAGAGGGGGCCATGAGCAGTAGCCAATGAAGGTTAGTTGACGCGCCGTCGGAGCTCATGAGAACTGATGGTGTACGTGTTGAAGCTCGCGCTGTGGCAGGGCACACCGAGGCCGGACGTGGCAGGAGTGGAGACTCGGAAGCACGAGCAGCACGAGGAGCAAGTACGGGTACACAACGATGACTCGATGAGCCGTGCAGTGGTAGCCCGTGTGATGAGCTGGTCTTCATGGCGGAAGACCTCGCGCCGCGGCCGCAATTGGGCGGTGCCACTTCTCGTCAGTCCAATAGGGGATTTTTGGGATTGAGTCAAATCAATCAATGGATTTGGGACCTGTTAGGCTCGATCGCACATATCAGCCTAATAGGCCTGCTTGCTGGTCAATTTTGGTTGTGCAATGTCCAATTCCTACCCAGCGTGAAGGCCCAAATGGCCCATACCTCATCGTTTCCTGTCAACTTTGTTGGATTGAAGCTGCACAAATAGCCAGCTGGGGCTGAATGCTACTCGCTCTTCAAAATTTTTCCACGGCCAAGGGGGGGGGCCACGGCCCGGGGTGGCCCTGCTGTGGCTCCGCCTGTGGCGGGCTACATACTTCATAACAGCGGGGTACCATAAATTGTAAACTTTAGTCAATGAGATATCCTATCAGAAATTATTCGTAAAAAAAGATATCCTATCAGAAATTTAGTTAATTCGAACTAGATTAGCTGTCTTGAACGTACTATACTGAAGAATGGTGATCATACTTGTTAACAGTAACTTGGAAGTGGAATGTAAGTAAGAACCTGCATTTTTGCAGCCACAGCTAAGAGTTCTCTGCATTCATCAAGCATGACCTTTTCTTGTTCTGCGGTGACAGAGAGTTCTGAAGCCAAAGATGCCCTGTCCACAACCTGTTTACAGTAATCCATTGTTAATTAAAACAAAACTTCACAAGAAACAGTTGTTACTACGACAAAGTGATGTCCTCTTTAGGTCCTTATATGTGCTCACTCTAGTTGAGACCATGAGTCGTTCAAATCTAATTTAAACAAGTTTTGAGCATTTACATGTGGGAGAAAATCGGCAGGTATAACATACTTTTAACGGCGCTCTTTTTTGTAAACTATTACTGAAGATCCGGGACTACAATAGGCTCACAAAAAGCTCTTGTCCCAAATCATACCTCGTCATTTCAAAATTTTATCTAACGCAATTATGTTTTATCTTTTTCAGTTACAAAGAGGTAGTTAGGTTGATTATAAAGGCGAGATAAGCTCAGGAATCAGAATTTATTGAGTCCAGAAAACTTGTTGAAAGTGGGTTATCACTTATTGACTTCTTATTATCAGAGACAACATTTCTTATTGCTGTTGCTAATATCACCTATATTTATTACAGTGTGAAACACCTTTTGCGTAGCTTTTCTGCTAAATGACTACTCACTCCCTTTTAAATTCATGGCGTTAGGAGAATGTTCCTAGTTCGTTCCCTGTGATATAAAGATTCCATTCTATCGAACAAACAAATACGAACGTGAATAATAAATTCGGATACGTGCTATTATCTGACCTTTGAAAACATGCAGCAAACAGATGAACCCAAACCTTGCATGATATCAACAGCTGAGCTTACAGCATTCTTGAGAGCAATTCCATCAGCCTGTTAATATGATGAAATTATGAGTTATATAAAAAGTATTTGCAATTTAATTAATATAATTCTTTCAAGCATACCCTTGCTCCCGATGTAACAGGCAGGCGCAGTGTGCTAGCTTTTAGAGCTTCGGTTGCTCCAAACAAAGCGATACTGTTCTCTCTTTCGAGTGCTGGCCACTGTTCAAGGTAAGCAATCTGAACAAAAACAACAGCACGTTTTAGGAAATGTGATGTGTGCATTCAACTGTCATAAATTCAGTGTTATGAGGGCTACAGAGTATCATATTTAGTGGTAGTTCAGGATTCATACATCCTCCTTTTGAAAAGAGAAATGTGATGAGATGACTAAGTCTATAACCATTATAGTATAGACTTATACTGTGCCATTCGATCATTTGGTCAACAATGCTATGTTTGTTCCACATATAATATGCCTGCACAAAAATAACATCATACCACAAATCCACTGCTTTTTGTGTGCATGCTAATGCTTCAACTGCAGTTATATATATTTTTTCCTGTCATTCTTGTTTCAAGGATATAACTACTATCACATCCTGTCCCACACCAAAAGAAGGAACAATGTCTAAGGTTCAATGAATAGAACTGTTTCTAGCAACCCTCACAGCAATTATAGAGTATAGACATCCCAGTGATGAATTCCCTCAAAATAATAGCCATCTATAGTTATGAATTCCCTGTCAGTATGTTGCTCATAGAAATCCCAGTGATCTAGTACGGATTCAAGCAGCTGCATATTGGCAAGTATCCTTTAAGGACCTTTTCCATACTGAACGCAGAGAATAGCTAATGACAGTTGTGCTATCTTGTGCCAAGATGATGCAAACAGAAGCTATGTTTGAACAAAAAAACAACAATGCACAAGTCTGCTTACTACAAAGTACAGAAACCATCCCCGAAGCTATGTAGACAGATACATGAATCATGGTCATGGACTTCACCTGTTCATTCAGAATGTTGTACAGTCGCAGTTCTTGCTGAAGTTGTTGCACCATGATTCTTCTTATATTAACAGAATCTCGCAAGTTTAAGGTGTTCCTCCAAACGTTATAAATGGTATTCTGTTTAGCATGAAAATTACAAGTTGTTTTATCAATCGAGAAATACAACAATGGTATACTGAAATTACAAATGATCAAGACCAGTCCACTATGAACTCTGAAGTCTAAACACATATGACCAAATTTTATGGTGCAAAAACTCCATGGGCTTTTTAGTAAAATAGATGGTATCGTCCATAAAGCCAGTTGAATTTAGAAAATAAGAAAATGCCTAATCAAGAATTTATTTTAAAAGACCAAGCATTTGCAACTACATAATTAGTTTAAGATCGAAATTTATATGAATAGTTGTTATGCCACCTCCAAGCTAGAGACAAACTGCATCAGGTACAGGCATTCAAGAGAAAACAAGCCAATGCGGCACGAACTAGGCCAACATAAACAATATAAAAACTCAAATAATGTAACATAAAAAAGAGTGATGCAGATAATATGCCAATTTTTACCTCAACAGCGGTCGTTTGAAAAGATAGAATATCTTCTGCACGAGCATTTATAAAGCACCACTGCAAATATCTATTGTACAATAGACGTAGCTGATGGATATTTTCAATTTGGCTGGCATTCTTCTTTCCTTTCTTCGCATCAACCATATAGTTAATAATAGGAGATGTAACGCCTGTTGGAATAGTTCCAGCACTTTGTGACCGACCGGGTGTTGAAGGCCTTGTTCGAGATGGGCTCTGAAAAGATCTGGAAGTAGAGGATGCAGCTGATAACACCTTGCTTGGTGATGATGGTCGATTTAGAACTGGAACAGGAAACGTAACAGTCCTGGCTGGCCGGCTCACAGATTTAGATCTCTCTGTTATCTGTGTATTAATATTACTACCAGAATCTACATTATCATCTCTTCTGCTTGCCTGAATAGCCAACCTCCTTGCCACTTCATCCAATGATTGATTGGACCCTTTGACTTTACCTTCACGAGCAGGCATCCTCCTTGGTGAAAGTCCTCTTGAGGTATTTGACAAATTGGCTGGTTTACTAGCTTTGTCAGAGAGTTCAATGCTTCTTGACGTGAGATTGGTAGGCACCTGCCCACCTGTCATGGCTGGCCAACGGTGTCGCTCAGTTACCCTCCTTGGGGGCTCCTCTGAAGGTTGATCATTCTCACAATGTTCACCAATGTTCTTCCTTCTGAAAGGACTTTTCTTCCTCTCAGTTAAAACACTAACCTCTCCCTTAATGCAATCCAGAGATGAACCAGAGACTACCTTATCCTTTTTATCAGCAGATGCAGCCGCAGATTCTGACTGGAAGGAAGAAGACAGGTTCCGCATTGCTGGCCACAAACCATCAGCCCTTGTGCTTGCTATGCGCTTAGAGCTCTTAGGCAGCTCTGTGAAGGTATTACGAACTGGTGTAACAGGCCTTGATGTAGGAGTTGAGGGTCTTGACACCCTAGACGAAGGAGTTGAAGGTGTTGAGGGTCTTCTTCTATCAGCTGACTGTGCTCTTTTGGGTGCTGCTGTGCCATCAGTTGCAGATGTCCGACCAATGCTTGGGGACGTACATCGTCTTGTCTTAGTGGTGGCAGCCAGACCATTCTTGTACCTAGATGCAACATCTCTCCCATGGAAAGCATTGTGCTTCTCAGATGGAACTAGCGGTGGTCTTAGTGTCTCATCAACAAGAGCAGCCTTCCTTACATTGCTCTTAAGGGCATCCATGAAGAAAAAATGAGTTCCAGAACAAACCACATCAACGTGGATCACTTGAAAAGTAACTCTCTGCAGCAACACAAATCTACCTGAAGGCCCATAAACAGACATCAAATAAACAGAGTAAGCCTATTGACAATAAGAATTAATCTATTTCAACTTCACAAAGCAACAAACACTTTCTACACTTATGAAAACCAAGAAACGACACCAATTTAACATTTAAACATCGAACAAGGTCATCAAGAAACTGTAGGTAACTGAACTGCGCACAGCGATGATGGTATGCCTGCTTGAGCACCAAGACTAAGCTTGAACAGCTACAGTTGTTTCCTCAATCCCTCTCATTTACATATGGGGATGCGGAGGGGTTGGGACTGGAAGGAAGGGAAGGTATTTTCTAGATACTCGGAAGCAAGGAAAGAAGTTGGCATTGGCATGTATAAATACATTGTACATCCACTACAAAACATACAGAAGAAAGATTTAGGGGGCAAATGACAGCTGCTACATGGGATCATGCATGATTCAGCAGGGACAAAAAAAAAACAAACTATTCGCAGATTCATGATTTTGGAACAGACAGGACAATCCACATGCATGCGAGACGAATCTCTTGCTAAATGATTTCTCACCAGAAGCAGCATGGGAAACAGATACCTTTTTTAATGCTTGCCACTTATGAGCAATGCACATCAGCACATGCATCAAGGATCTGCTCGCCCCGATACAGACAAGGGACAAATATAACAGTGGACACAGCACCAAATAAATTGCCAGACCTCACTTGAAGCTGCCGGGAATTTTCATCGGAAACACCGATTAACTAAGTGAAGTTCGGTGCGCTCAAGGTGATGGCGTACGCTGCTTTTGCTGGGTAAGTAAGATAGTCATTCATCGGCAAATTCAGACAGCAACATCGCAGTAGCACACATCGCAAGGAGAAAGTTGTTTAATTTGGCATTAAGGATTTACTGCAGGGGTTATGTAAGGTCACTTAATTCGATTAGTATTGCAACTACTAAGCATCTGGTCTTTAAAAATGCACTGCGCAGTAATTAAGCGTCCAAAGTAAGAGCATCTCCAAGAGATTAGCTAAAAATAAATAGCTAAAATCCTGATTTAGCTATTATGTAAAACGAAATGACTAGCAAAAACATGATCAAACCCAACAGCCTCTCTAAATTTTAATCCTCTTTATATTTAAATGTTTGTGGGCTGCAAATGTTGGCTTTTGGGCCAGTGTTCGCTGGCCTTTTTTCTGAGCGCAAAGCCTTCTTCCTCATTGAAATCCTTCTTGCGACTCGCGAGACCCTTCACACACCTCGTCCAGCAGAAGCAAGACACAGGTTCCTCATCGTAATCCTCCAGATGGAAGAAACAATTGCCATACTCAAGGTGCGGACAAGCTGCTAGCTCCAGAATCTCGTCCATTAAGACAAACTCTGATCGAGTTTATCCCCGATTCTTCCTCAATTTTATTTTTCCTCTTCCCAAACCCTAGGCGCAAAATCCTGAAATTTGTGACATTATCCATCAACATGAACAAATTGGTCGCATATTTGTCTTATACGTTCCCGAACTAATCCATTTTAGTGATCACCAGTACCCAATCAACTATACCTCCTCGTCGGCAATCCATCTCCTTGAAGCGCTGGGTGCCTGTTCGTCGGAAGAAAGAAGCCCGGGAAATGCGGCACGCGCGGGAGAAGGGCAAGCGCGGGCGATGGCGAGCTAGGCGCGCTCGGCAAAGATGGCTAGCCAAGCCGTGCGGATGGCGAGCGAAGATTTTTGGAGAGCCCGATGGACTGTCTGTTGGATCGACTTTTTATGAGGATTTTTCTATATTTAGCTTTGCAAAGCATTTTAGCTAGTCTTTTGGAGATGCTCTAACAGCGTGGAGTAAAACCAAAACTGCAATGGGTGAAATTATATATCCAAGCAAGAGCACCATTACAAGTATACAACCAAGCCAAGGGGAAACGCGAATTTCTCAATAGTCACGAACGGCAACACCAAGAAACCTCCTACGCGCCGAAGAATCCAAATCGCGCGTCGGAATGATTCGAGAGCAGCGGAGAATCCGAGATAAGCCAACCGGATTCACCCAGGCGTGCTCCGTACAAATCGGAGCACAGCGCATCAAAAGTTCTAACCCATTCTAAAATCACCCGAGAGTCTCGAGCTCGCCGTCAGCGGCAAACCCAGCCCCCTAGCTGTATTGATCACACCGATTAGGATCGCCCTTATCCTACGCTCGCGCGGCCTTGCGCATCCTGCTCCCCGCAGCTAAACCCGAAATCGATAGGCGCTAAGCAACCAAAAGAGGAAAAAGAGCTTGAACCCTAGCTCCGAAACCGACCGAGCAAGCGCTAGAAACCTCCTCACCTCGAGAGCGCCCAGCGGCGACCGCGCGGAGACCTCGAGCCCCCGCCGCGGCGACACCCTTAGACACGACGCCGCCTCCTCTTCTTCCCAGCTCGCGGCGCCGCCGGGCAGTGGGATCACCAGAATCGCGCAGCTTTGCTGCCGCTTCAGCGCGGGTTTATCTTTCTCTCTCCTCCGCACGAGTTTGGCAGCGAAGGAAGGGCGCGGCGTGGGGGGTGGAGGAGAATGAACGGTTGCCGCGGCGGAAGGGAAGAAGAATTAAGGCGGGTCGCCCGAGTTAAAGGAAGACCAAACGGCTCCCTAATTGCGCCCGTTTTGTTGTTAAGCTACCGCCTCATTTAGGTACGTGTACCCCGCGTGTGTACCCGCAGCATGAGTTGGACGTGAAGGAATTGGTTATGTGATTTTTTTTTTTTTTTTTTTTGCAAATGGTTACGTGGAATTTCTTGAAAATGTTTTTTTTTCCGAAAATTTCTTGAAGTCTTTGGCTTAGTGTAAATGACAGATGACGGCTCACAACAGTGTTCATCTTCCACGCATACTGTACAAATTTAAATAAAATTAGTTTACTATACCATTGAAATGTATTCAAACAACTTGTAAAGCGAATAAAATCAACTTTGGATAACATTAAAATGATATTTTTTGGCACGCTAACGAGTTTGGAGTGTTCTTTGTGTGTGTGTGTTGAGAGGGGGGGAGGGGGGGGGGGGGGCATGAGCCCCTTGCTAGCCTGCACGACTTATCGGATCTACACAACTCTGAGAACAGAACATGAAAGGTAATCGTTTAATAGAAAGAAGAAATATGTGGAATAAGATGTTAGACTGAAGAGAGGGTTTGAAACATTTTATCTCAATTAGCCCAACTCCACCAAAACTTCCTTATTACATTTACTTTCCTTGTCTATATAAAATTTTATCTCATAATTTAATAAAATATTGATTTTATCGTGTTTCAACTATGCCATTTAGCCCTCATTATTCTCTGTGGTTGATGACCTCCATATAGTAAAGTGTTAGAGCACCAGCAATGTTGTACAAAATCGAACCATCATCCAATATATGGCTATTGAGCCATGGTACGTTACGGCGAACCGTATGAAAATCTAACTGAGTTTGAGTGCCGGACGGTGGAGAATAAAAAATGGAATCAAAAGCCTTAGCGTGATCCAACTGCATGTGCAATGGTTCAACCGTCACGAGAAATAAGTTTTTTAGTTGCTGCTCTAGTCCAACAAACCGAACCAACCTTGCAAGGATCGAACCTTGAGCCAAATCGATTTTAGGCTGAGCTCCTCAACTGAACCAACATTGCTGGTGCTCTTAGCCACATCTTTTGTCATCATCTGAACATATAAGATATTTTTCGAGAATAGTCACCGAACATAATGAAAAATGAAAATGATGCCAACAATGCAACAGTTCCTTCTTTTGAGAGGACATAATCACACGAGTCTCATCTTCACAAAAAAAAAAAGAAAATCACATGAGTCTCAGACTCGCCCATAGTTAAAAACATGATAATCAAACGACTAAATACATCAATTGAATATAGAGGCCGAGATGTTTTCATTTGCTTGATGAAACAAAATTTCTTTTATCTAAAAGAAATCATTAGTTTGTATTTTGCTGGTTCAGATGGACAACAGTTTGTTGGGGTTTAGAAACATGGATACCCACTCAATCATCTGATGCGCTCAACAAGTAAAGGGACAGGAAAAGAGAGCAAAATGAGCTCTCGGCTCGGGTTGGGTCGTCTCCTTTGGACAGTTGGACTGAAAAGTTGCACAAGCCCTGGTCAAATCCGGCGATAGCCCGGCCGGTAGGCTGCGTGAGTTGACCTAATCTCTGGGTGCACGCATGTCTCCAGTATTTTAATTGACTGCGTCATTATCAATCTACAAATATTGATATTTGATAGCTAGATTAGGCAGCCAACATTCAGGAGCAGGAACGTAGCGATGATCCTAAGACAACAGAAGCCAGATTCCAACTCTCATTTGCACGCCGACAAACGTTTGCACATTCGTTGGCGAACTACGAAAACAGCACAACCATATAGAGTAACATTTTCTTTCAGAGCCGTTCTGCAGCAAAGCTAGAACGACGTACGCAGTCGAGAAGAAGATGACCAATTCGTGTGGAAACTGAAAGTCTGAAACTGACGAGGTCCGCGTACGCTTTCAGGTAATCCGCGCGCTCGTGCGGTACCATTCATACATACACTCAACTACCACATTCAAAATGTTAAGAATAATCTTCATCACGGATCGCCGGACCCGTTACCCATACCCAATCCTTAAGAAAGAGACGTGAGGAGATCGTGGAAGAACCCGTTCTCCTTCCCATACCTCAAGAACAAGAACACATGACACAAGTATGTAGGAGGGAGTCATCTTCTCATTAGCCATGATAGGTGTACAATGCTTCATTATATAGGTTTAACCCTCTAAGGGTATATTTGGTATGAGCCCATTAAATTCCTCTAATTGAGGAATTCTTAACACTCCCCCTTGGGCGAATACCACGACGAACTTATGCCTCGTTAAAACTCCGAAAAACCCAGTGGGAAAAATATGGAGAAAGAGTACATAGTTGCCGCTTATGCATTTGCATATATATTGTTGCCTCGTTAAAAACCTTATGTGAGAAACTTCAGGAAAACTCACTAAAGGAAAAAGAGTACAACCAATGTCTTCAAGACATATTGTGATCTTCTAGATTATCTAACCATCAGGGATGTGCTCCCCCTGAACCTTGCATTATAGCTTCAAATACTTTCTACTGGAAGTACATGAGCATAGAAACATGAAACAATCATTTATAATTCAAGTATTGTATTCACGATGTCTAACTCGTATTACATATCAACGAGATGGAAGATTGTAGTGAAACAAAGAATAAGCTCATAGTACGAGTGGCATTGATCTACTGGATCACAAAATTCAGGATGGAGTCTTCAGGACAACATTTGGTAGTAGTACCTTCTAGGTATACTCTGAGACATTCAAAGTCTACTTTATAGTGTCGATCAATACATAAGCTCCCTCTAACAACACCATATGTTGAGGTCTTTTCATTTCGTGTCATCCAAAATATATTTCAGAAATGTTGTAGCGCCAGATGTTAAAAGTAAAAATATAAGATTCTCAGAACATGTCTTCTAGACATTTATTTTCATGTTCTTCTAGAACTCTGAGCAACTGAAGTATTAGGAGCATTGCAATTATATTTATAAACACATCACAATACCTAAGTAACTGTTCAACATAAGTTATATGTCAATTCAGAGGCACGGATCTTCAGCCATGCTTCATCAAGCTCCAAGCTTTCACATCATTGTAACCTTTTCGGATGATGTAATAATGGTCAGGGTCCTTCAGGGATTCGATTAGTGATCATTCAAGGATCATTACATCGGTTACACCATAACACACTAAAATATACATATAGTCTAATAACAAGCCGGCACAACGGGGATATAGTTGCCAGTAAACACCATTTATATATACCTTCTGGGTGTTGGATCGAGGATACTGCCAATTCAGACCTTAGAACATAATATGCATGATACATAAATAAATCATTAATAGATATGTATACTTCTAGTAACACTTGAGTTGTATGTGTCTATTTGGCACACTTTCGATGTTTATGTTCCTCATCCCATTCACTATCAGGTCTTAAACAGGTCATTGTCCATTAGGACTATACTATTGGTGTATTTAGACTTATCAAATGTTTTATTCCTTCAAGGAAATTCCATCAAGGAATAATTTTCTCTGCGGGAGACATGTGTCTTTCTTCGGAGAGACAACAAGGGTATGAGATTTACATGTTGCAATATATAAGTGTACAAGTCCTTCTGGGATCCTTTTATGAATTTTCACAATCATGTGAGCTGCATATTCTAGTTAAAATCGTTTGCCAGATGTATTTCATTAAGGAACATAGTTTACTCTTTTCATGTGGGGATCGGTCTCTTCTATGACCTTTGAACCATCACCTCTCACCACCTCATTTGTTATATAATGACCCATGAGTGTCCAAACATCAGGTTTGCGACTTTCACTTGGTGATTTTGGTTCAGCCTCAATTGCATACTTTATTTGACCCGATTGAGTGCTTCAAGCACTTGTGCCTAGGACTTTGTTCTGGATCCAGATCTCCTTAGAGAAACTTAGCAATTTATAGAGGCCAAGTAGTGTCGACACATTTTTTCCCACTTATACATTCAGTAAGGATCTTCTTCATTTCCCAATACAAAAGATCCATAGTTGTTCCGTGTTCTAGCATTATGATCTGCGCGCAATTATTTGCTAGGACAATCCTCTTCGGGAGGTACCTTCAGGGTGAGCTTTATTCAAGAGTAAGAGGAATATTTCTTTAAATTGTCTGCTTTGACTAAGGCATTAAGATCTTTCATTTGCAAGCGTCCCCGCAAATTCTGATTGAATGTCGATAAGTCATATGTGGATATGATTATTAATCCCGGGTATATCCACGTCTACTTCAAGTAGTAGCATTACATTTACTTCAAGTAAAACCATATGATTTCTCCTCAACAATAGTTCTGGCAAACTCCACACTTCTAGTGTATAGGAGTGTAAGCTAAACTACTAGTTCAGCCTGGCTTTGTGCGTTTTAAATTATCAATATCAAGGCATTTCAAATCATGGGCATTTCTCCCCCTAATGCCGAGATATTTAAACAAAAGCATACTTAACATCCCCGACCACCAGCTTCCAGTGGTAGCTAATGTATGCTGCATGCGGTGGTGATATATTTTGGGAAATCCTACGCACTTCAAAAGGATGGAGGTTTTCGTTTATATGCAGTGAGCTTGGACATAAGATGAACGGAGTGGCACGAATACAAGTATTCTCTTCTACTGGAGAGTTATTCTCAACTTCGAGTTGAGTTCCACTGCTAGCTAGGAGTTTGCAAATCAAGTGTGTTTCACAGTCTTCCAGACCTAACACAAAATGCAAGTACAACTACAACACATTCACAGCCGAGATAGATCTTTCAAGGGTAAGTACATACCAATTATAAGTGAAATAGATCCTTCGGGATCATATGTCTTATGAGACAATTAATGGTAGCACTTTTGTGTTGAGAAAAGCATGTGGCATGACAACGAGGTGTGCCAGTCAAATGACCATAACTAACAAGCAACGACTTCATAAGAAGAGTTGTCCAGCTCTTTTATAGTATTGCCCAAGACTGACCCAATTACTCATACCATTCAAAAAATTGGGTTATTAACATAGTAGTTATTGCAACATGTTAGTTGTCTTACTATTCAATTTAAGTTCATCTTCAGAATGAAGAGAAGATATAGAATTAAATAGGTAAGACCAAGAATTATTTTATTATTTGGTAAATTTTAATCTAATGCAAAGTTGTCAATTAAGCAAAAGAAAAAAAAAAGGCTGGTCGACAAGAGCATTAATGATAAATATCCTCCTGGGATAGACTCTGGCCGTAATTTACTGGTGAAGCAATTGATCTACTAGAACTAATCTGATCTCCTCCGGATCTCCTGACGTGTATTTCTAAAGGTACGTCGTTCTGATCTCCTCCGGATCTCACCCTGACGGTAGAGGGATCCGTGAGTATAGGTAGTGGAACGTGTAGATCGTTTTATCTACATCGTTTTTATCCTGCTTTTCCCGTGTCGACCCGATCTAGCATGTTCAGGTTGTAGTCTTGTAGATCAGCTCTTGCCTGGTTATAATCAGTTGTAGACGTCTATCGCTTGTTGCTTTAGAACCAAACTGTTTTGACTGCGTGCGTCTATGCCGTACCCAGCATTTCTTTTCTAGGCAGATCTTGGTAGACACGGACTGTTTTCTTACTCGGTACCTCTATTAGATGTAGACTACCGCATGGTTTAGATCTTGCTGGTTAGCTTCATGCGTTTATGCAATACTAGTTTTTCCTCGCATCGAAGCACTACCTTGTTTCAGATCACTAGATCAGTTTTGCTAGTACAAAGATCACCATAGAACCCCTGTAAGTTTTCTTTTGGTAGATCTTGGTCGCTAGAAATGGAAAAGTAGATAGGTATATTACCGGTGGCAGTTTTGTTTTGCCTTTGCCACCGGCCATGGAACCTGCCGTTGAAACGGCCGTCGTTGGCCACCCCAGCGCGCATGCTCGCTGTTGAGCCTCTGCGCGTACGCCAGCGACGTCATGCACACCACGGCGGCCTGAAGCTCCGCCGCGCACACATGCACTGCGATCGCTTGACGATCGACGCCGCATCGGCTCGCCCGAGGCGAGCCGCCAAAGAACCCGCCGCATTGACCCAGCGAGGAAACTGCGCGCATCATTACCGCGGCTTTCCATGCATGCACGCCCCGCTGGCTTGTTTCTATGCATGCGCGATCTGCAGAATTGTTTCCATGCATGTGCCTGCCGCTGCCGCTAATTCAGTGGATAAAATAAGAAACTTGCGATTTATGTCTGCTTTGGCTTAGACCCTGGATCGTATGGTTTCCTTTCTGCGCATTTCATCAGTGTCGTGGCCCCCTTTACAAGTTTGCGCTACTTTTTCATGCATGCGGCATTTAGCATTTGTACAACCTGGAAGTGTAATTTTGCTAGCTTAGTTTTGTTGCATGCGGCGTTTAGCATGACCTGTCATATCGTTGTGCTATATTACATGGCTAGCGTAATATTGCTTTGGGAAATACATACGACCAGTTTTTACATGTTTAATTCACTTTCATGCCTATTTACCTGAAGTATATTTGCATGAACTTATAGGGAATGGCCAACATCACCCCTCAGCAGTTCAAGCAGCTTGCCCTGGATGGCAACAACTACCAGACGTGGGTGGTGGACTGTGAGTTCCACCTAGCGGCGATGCAGTTGTCCCACACGATCGCCCCACGTGCAGCTAATGCTGCTGAGATCCCGCTACATGAGGTGGCAAAGGCGTCGATCTTCCTGAGGCACCACATCCACCCTGACTTGAAGATGGAGTACCTAGAGGTGCGTGACTCGCTCGCGTTATGGTCCGCCCTCCAGGAGCGCTTCGGCAAGCAAAAGGCTGTCATACTTCCTCAGGCTAGACGTGATTGGGGCCAGCTTCGCTTCCTAGACTACAAGACAGTGGGGGAATATAATACTGCGCTTCACCGCATTGTCGGCCAGCTTCGTTTCTGTGGGCAGAAAGTCACAGAATCAGAGATGATAGACAAGACACTTGAGACTTTCCACCCCTCCAACATGGTGCTCCAGCAGCAGTACCGCAACAACAAGTACAAGAAGTACTCTGAACTGATACAAGTCCTACTTGCTGCTGAGACCCAGAATGATCTCTTGATGAAGAATTTTCACATGCGCCCTGTTGGATCACAAGCCGCGCCTGAAGCACATGCTACCTTCCGTAACAACAAGGGTAAGGCTCCTTTCGGAAACAAGGGCCAGCAACGTGGTGGCAAGCAAGGACCTAAAGGTGGGAATTTCAAGAAGCAGGCAAATAAAGGCCAGAAGCCTAACGGCAAAGGTAAAGCCCCGAAGGGCCCTAAAGGAGACGCTGGAGCTAAGCACCCTAATCAGGGTTGTTTTCGTTGCGGATCCATGAAGCACTGGTCTCGCACTTGCACGACCGAGCCACACTTGATCCAGATGTATCAAGAGTGGAAGAAGCGTCAGAATCCGGAGGCTCACTTTGTCCAGGTGCCTGTAGCTAATGAGAATTGAGTTCCACCATACATCCACGTGTCTCTTGTTCTCATGGCGTGTGTTTGAGGGAAGAGAACGGGACGATCTTCAACAACTTCTCACGCCTCACGTGCTGCCGGGAGGGATCGGGGATTCGGGACGACGTGTATTTCTAACACGTTATCAGCACTTGCTCTGCCCTGCGAATCAAGGTACTTTCAGACACTGCAGAAAAGGACTGAAAACCTCCTAACAATTGCCGGAAGCAATGGCCGCATTATTGGCTCGGGACAAGCCATTGTGGTCCTCCCTAATAATACTAGGATCTTCATCGAAGAAGCCTTCCTGTATCCGGGAGCTGAACGAACTCTCATTACCTTTAAAGACATCCGTCGCAGTGGTTATCATGTTACAACTGCATGTGAAGGTAGGACCGAATTCCTATACATCACAGAGTCGGATGGTCATAAAACAAAAGTGGTTGAAAAAGCACTTGGCACGGCCTCTGGAATATACTATACAACAATAAGAGCCCCTCAAGAATATGTTGCGATGCCTACAATATTTAGAAACCCGGAATCATTTAAAATTTGGCATGAAAGGCTAGGTCATCCTGGATTAGTAATGATGCGAAAAATCGTAAAATGTTCTGCTGGTCATGGCATTAAAGATATAATTTTTCCTCAAAATAAAGATTTTTTGTGCACGTCATGTGCAATGGGAAAGCTAATAACCAAGCCCTCGTACCTGAAGATAAACACTGAACCATTGGGTTTCCTGGAGAGAATCCAAGGTGATATATGCGGCCCAATAAATCCTTTGTCTGGGCCGTTTAGATATTTCATGGTTCTTATAGATGCTTCGACAAGGTGGAGCCATGTATGCCTGTTGTCTACACGGAACCATGCTTTTGCTAAGTTCATTGCCCAGATTATCCGGTTGCGTGCTAGTTTCCCGGAGAACCGCATTAAGTCAATTCGGATGGATAATGCTGGTGAGTTTACCTCAAAAGCATTTAACGATTATTGTCTTGCTCTGGGCATTGATGTCGAGCATTCTGTACCCCACGTTCATACTCAGAATGGGCTAGCTGAGTCCCTAATTAAGAGGATAAAGTTAATTGCCAGACCATTTTTACAAGACAGCAGACTCCCCACCAGCTGTTGGGGGCACGCAGTGCTGCATGCTGCCGCATTAATTCAGTATAGACCGACTGCATATCACTCTGCTTCCCCTTTTCAACTAGTGCGTGGACAAGAACCAGTGATTTCCCATCTGCGAAAATTCGGTTGCGCTGTTTACGTACCGATATCACCACCCCAGCGTACTGTCATGGGACCTCACCGGAAGTTGGGGATATATGTTGGTTTTGAAACTCCGTCCATAATCAAATATTTAGAGCCTAAAACTGGTGATCTATTTACGGCTCGGTACGCTGATAGTGTCTTTGATGAAGACCACTTCCCGGCATTAGGGGGAGGATTGTACCTAAAATCTAAAGAATGCCGGGAAATCGAATGGTGTGCTACCGGCATCCATTCGCTTGATCCACGTACTAAAGATGCTGAACTTGAAGTTCAACGTATAATAAACCTGCAAAATTTAGCAAATAATTTACCAGATGCTTTTACTGATATAAGAGGAGTGTCGAAGTCGCACGTTCCTGCGGCTAATGCACCGGAGCGAGTAGAGATACCCCTGGAGGGCATGAACTCTCAACTCCCCTATCTTAGGAAAAGGGGGAGGGATCCGGATAGCTCAGTACAAAATAAACGGAGACGTCCGCAAAAAGAAAACACTGAAGTATTTGCATCACACTCCCATTCAGTTGTCCCAGGAGTGACACGCTCAGAAGGCGAAGGCCCCAGTGCACAAGTGCGCACAAATAAGAGCACGGGGGCACCGGAACAACCAGGCTCAAGTGTTTTGGGAAATCAAGAAGAGCTGGACAGGCTTAATGAAATTGCCACAAACTACGCCGATACAGGAGAACTATATAACAGAAAGACTACAATTGTCGACATACATTTCGTCTCTAAGATCGCAGATGCGACTGATGAGGATCCTGAACCAAAGTCCATGGCAGAGTGCCGGAAGCGCTCGGATTGGGTCAAATGGAAAGAAGCAATAGAGACAGAATTGCGCTCGCTTAATAAGAGGCAAGTATTCGGGCCTGTCGCCCGCACGCCCCCCAAAGTATTCCCTGTAGGATATAAATGGGTATTCATCCGAAAGAGGGATGAGAACAATGTGGTGGTGAGATACAAAGCGAGGCTTGTAGCACAAGGGTTTACGCAGAAACCGGGCATCGATTACGATGAAACTTATTCCCCTGTAATGAGTGGCATAACGTTCCGATACTTAATATCTATGGTAGCAGGTTTAAATCTAAAAATGCAGTTAATGGATGTTGTGACCGCATATTTATATGGGTCATTGGATTCAGACATATATATGAAAGTCCCCGAGGGACTAAAAATTCCTGATCCTAAAGCCAATCGCAACATGTACAGTGTCAAATTGCAGAAGTCGCTGTATGGGCTAAAACAATCAGGTCGGATGTGGTACAACCGACTAAGTGACTTCCTCCTGAAGAAGGGGTATGTGAATAATGAGGACTGTCCCTGCGTATTTATAAGAAAATCACAGAATGGATTTTGCATCGTCTCGGTCTATGTTGATGATTTAAATATCATAGGCTGCGCAGCGGATATTAAGGAGGCAAGCACCTACCTTAAGGCGGAGTTTGAGATGAAAGATCTGGGTAAAACTCGATTTTGTTTAGGCCTGCAGATCGAACATCTCCCTGATGGAATTCTAGTACACCAGTCGACCTACACGAAGAAGGTCCTTGAGAGATTCAATATGATAAAGGCCCACCCTTTGAAAACCCCCATGGTCGTAAGATCACTTGATAAAGACAAGGATCCATTCAGGCCTAAAGATGAAAATGAGAAAATACTAGGACCGGAAGTTCCATATTTAAGCGCCATTGGAGCACTGATGTACCTAGCGAATTCAACTAGGCCCGATATTGCATTCGCTGTAAACTTGCTAGCGAGATTCAGTGCAGCCCCAACCAGAAGGCATTGGGTGGGTGTTAAAACAATACTGAGATACCTTAAAGGCACTCAAGATCTCGGCCTATTTTTCCCGAAGAATCAAAACCAGACCTTGGTGGGCTATGCAGATGCGGGATACATGTCGGACCCCCATAAATCAAGATCTCAGAATGGGTTTGTTTTTCTTTGTGGTGGTGCAGCCATATCTTGGAGGTCATGTAAACAGACCTTAGTAGCAACTTCTACAAATCACTCAGAGATAATTGCTCTCTATGAAGCCTCACGTGAATGTGTTTGGCTACTACGGATGATTAACCATATCCAGAAGTCATGTGGCTTCAATACCGTCGATACCCCCACAGTTATATACGAGGATAATGCAGCATGTGTTGCACAAATGCAGATGGGTTATGTAAAGACTAACTTGACTAAGCATATATCTCCTAAGTTCTTCTACCCTCACGAACTCCAGAAGCAAGGTGAGATCAGTATCGTGCAAATAAGATCATGTAAAAATCTAGCAGATTTGTTTACTAAGTCTCTCCCAGCAACTACATTCAACAAATATATCCGAGGCATCGGCATGAAACATTTGAGAGACTTGCAGGGTTCAGGGGGAGACCCTTGAATATATTAACCCTTGCTCTTAGATCCTGAAGATCCCGAAATGTATAATCCAGAAGATTATAGTATGTCCTGAAGACATTATTGTACTCTTTTTCCCTTAGTGAGTTTTCTTGAAGTTTCTCACATAAGGTTTTTAACGAGGCAACAAGTGCAATACATCGAGCGACAATCATGTACTCTTTTCTCCATATTTTCCCACAGGGTTTTTCGGAGTTTTTAACGAGACATGAGTTGATCGTGGTATTCGCCCAAGGGGGAGTGTTAAGAATATAATCCCTCTATTAGGGGGATTGAATGGAAATAATTGGGCTCATACCAAATATGCCCTGAAGGCCTCTACTATATATTGGGACCATTTGTACATCAACAATTGACTAATGAGAATTGAGTTCCACCATACATCCACGTGTCTCTTGTTCTCATGGCGTGTGTTTGAGGGAAGAGAACGGGACGATCTTCAACAACTTCTCACGCCTCACGTGCTGCCGGGAGGGATCGGGGATTCGGGACGACGTGTATTTCTAACACGTTATCAGCACGAATTCAGGTTTGCTCACGTGAGCATTAATTTACTGGTCAAGCAATTTACCGTCAGGGTGAGAACCTGGACAGGTCGTCGTGGATCATGAGCGGAATGTGCTTGCCGCGTAAGGCAATAGGCACGGTCAAAGACCTGCCTGCGTGAAGTTGCAGCGAGGAAGGCGACGGAATGGCCGTGATCCCGACAACTCCTTGCGTCGTCTCGTTCACGTACACATGCGTATGCCGGATGAACCTGATCCAGCTTCCAGCATCACGCTCGTATGGAGCTTCCGGGTTGATCGAAGGAGCGGAGGCTGCCTGATCCTTGCGCTCCATGGTTGACGCGTGCTAGTACGCTCGCGGCGGGCGAAGCTCGACGAAGGAGCCGCGGAGGCGTTCCTCGGTTTCAGATCGTAGATAAAAATCGATTAGCATCCAGAATCAAGGTTGATCCGATCATACATAAACCAAGAAACGACATACCCGATTGGAGAGCAAAGGTGCTGATAACGTGTTAAGAATAATCTTCATCACGGATCGCCGGACCCGTTACCCATACCCAATCCTTAAGAAAGAGACGTGAGGAGATCGTGGAAGAACCCGTTCTCCTTCCCATACCTCAAGAACAAGAACACATGACACAAGTATGTAGGAGGGAGTCATCTTCTCATTAGCCATGATAGGTGTACAATGCTCCATTATATAGGTTTAACCCTCTAAGAGTATATTTGGTATGAGCCCATTAAATTCCTCTAATTGAGGAATTCTTAACACAAAAGACCAAATTCATCGCGCATGCCGCGATTCATTCATCACGAGGGTGTGTGGGACAGGACAGCGAGTTCGCGCGCTCGGTCCGACCCGCTCCCTCTCCCGCCATGACATGAGACGGCGACGTGGCCCGCATCCGCAACCGAAGCGGTTAGTTGCCGGGAGGCGGGAGGGAGGGACCAAGCAGAGCTCCGTTCGAGGCGTCCACGTCGGTGGCTGGCGCCCGCGCGAGCGCCAACGGCCACGTTGCCCTGCCCGGCCGGGCCGGGCCCGAACACGTACGTACGGCAGCCAAACGATTCGAGCTCCCGCGCGGTCCCGCCACTTGCCGGCCGCTCCCGCGTCGCTCCAGGGCCCGTGGCCCCCGAGAGTGGGGCGCGCACATGCCCGTTGCGATCGGCGCACGTTCTCGCGCGGCTCGCGGTCGCGTCGCGGCCACCCGACGGCTCCCGCCGCGCGCGCACGAGGAGGCGCCCGTGGCGGAAGCAGCCCGGATGCGGACAGGTGCCCTGTGCAGCGCGGCAGGGGCGAGCTGAGAGATGCGTTCGATCGGGCAACGCGATCCCGGCATGTGGCCTGTGGTGCGGACCGACATGGCGACACCTGCTGGGTAATGCGTTCTTGATCAAGTGGAGGCTCCTGAGGCACCAAGTAGCCGCGCAAATTGCCCATGCGGCACTGCTAGTGGGCACTGGTGGCCGGCCGCTTGTGCAGTTGAGGATCGCGAAAGGGAACGCTGCAGCATCGCCGAGATCTGTCGAGAATCGGAGAGGATCTCCACACGTACCGCGTCCACGATCCACGCATCCGGCATCCAGTCGGGGCTGTTCCTTACCGAAGCAGTTCGAACGCTACTGCTTTCTTTTCTTTGGGACGACGAAAATGCCGGAGTTTAGTACTCCTAGTGCTTTTAGTTCACCATATAAAAGGGAAAAAGGCAACTCCTACTGCGGCAGTACCGTACGCACGCCATGATGGATGGCCGGAGAAATGGATTAGGCCGGGAGCCCCGTGCACAACACCATGATTACGTGCTCGATCACACAGTTGATGACGATGCATCTATGCTTTTCTAGTGAGGAAAACAGTACCGCAGCACAGTAAACAATCGAGCGGAGACGGCAAGCAATCATCATCCGCGCCGCGGCCGATCGATCGATTGCACAACGTGCCAGCCTGTTTATGCGTGCGGCCGCCGGCCGGCACGTCAATCATCATCGTACTGGCACTCACACACAGTACTCCATTGTACACGTACGTACTCTACTTCTTTCTTTTATCTCCTTCCTTTGCCCCTGCAGTCGTGCTGGTGAGCTGACAGGCTCAAAGCATGAAGCTGTGATGCACATTGGCCGGGTGATACTGGCACGAATTTGTCAATGTGGCAAGCAGTAGGATATGCATGGTCCCTTGTCAAGCGTGGAAATGCATAATCAAACGCATCTGGTCCTCTTGCACCGCTAAGATAAGCCTTATTACTTGGACCCTGCCAATGTACCAGCATTGACCTTGCTTTTCAACAGAGACGGCCCGGTCGTCGTACCAGTTCGAGGCATCCAGCTTTCGGATGATAAGCGCATTGACTGAATTTACAATATATTTCGTTTCCAAGGGATTACTTACTTTTTTGTGTGGAAGGGATCGATTACGTACTAGCATAGTATATGTTCATGCTAGGTGATAAAAAAGACGCGACATTTGGGGAATCGATCGCTGTTGGACACGTTGTGTAGCTAAATGCTCTTTGTGTGTAGCTGAATGCTTTGCCACAACGTGACAACGATAAAGGTATGAAAATGAATGAGGGGACAGAAGGAAAACCATACGAATCATATGATCATTGACGTTGAAATGAAAAAGGTTCTCCAAAGGAGAACCTTTGTTATGTTGATGAAAGGTTCTCCACAAAATCATTGACATTGAGCAAAGCATCCCGTCTTTAGTAATAGGTTATGTTGATGAACTTTTTGCTATTTACACACCTTTTGTTTGATGATGTCCTATTTGGCTTATGGGGTCATCTTTCTCGACAGTTCTTTGAAAGTGGCCAACAGTTTTTAATATAATTTGTTAGCTATTTTGAAAACTGTAGGTAATGAATTTGTGGGAAATGACATTGTCGGTAATTAACAAAACTGTTGGGAAAAATACAAATTTGTATTAGAAAACTGCTGGCCATTTGTGTGAAATACAAAAGAGAAGCAAAACTGTTGGCCACTGAAAAAGAGATTGTCGGGAAAGAATCAGTTTCTTGATCCATCTACACAAAGTTGAATTTTGTAATAATGGACAGCTAAATACATCACATGATATAGATGCTAAGATGTTTTCATTTGGTTGATGAGATAGAACATTCCTTTATTTAAGAAAATTATAATTAATGAAAAAGAAATTCTTTGATAAGGAATAAGGTATACGTGTAGCATGAAACAGCTTCACGTCTTCACCCAAACCACTCAACGATCTGTGGCCCTGATTGTCGGCCCGGCGATCTAGTAAAACGTCGCGGCGATGTGTTTGGTTTTTTTTTTTTTTTTTTTGTTTTTGAGAGACATGTGTTTGGTGAAAGGCCCGTCTAATGTAATAGTAACGCTAAAAGGTTCAAGTGGCCAAATACCAAGTATCTGTTGAAGGCCCATCTTGCTCTCTGCCCGCTGCCAGCGCCCACTCGCTTCCTCACCTGTACGTATCCAAGCCCAACTCTACACAGCCATCAATTCGCTTCTCCCCTTCGTCGGAAGTCCGAAACCACCACGCCCCGCCACCGGACACCGACGCCTCTCTGGCCGTCTTTCCTTCGCCGGGACCCACCTCTCTTTCACTTGTTCCCGAGCAGCCGTCAGCGGCAGCTCTGCGTCTCGTAATGGCGGCCGGGCGGCACTACCAGACAGGAGCAGACCGCTGGTACAGGGCACCCGTCCACAGACGCCCACCAGGTGCTCGCGCAAATGTGCACGAGCCTCTGATCATCCACCAGATTGTTCAGGCAATCAGGCAAACAGAGCGGGATCCAAAGATCGAATTGTTAATTTGGCAATATGTGATCAAGGTTGAGGTTGGAGCTGCTCGTCTGCTGGACTCACGAAGCAGAGGGCAGTGTAGAAACTGAAGGGCGCAACAGCTATCAGTGACATCCAGTTTGCACAAGTGAATCCTAGGTCAGTTGACACATCCTTAGTGTGATGGATCTGCTAATTTATTTTTCTCTCAGTACCTCTTTGAAGGAGAAGGGATTTCTCTCATCAAGTTAATTCTCTTAGCAGAACAACGGATGGCAATGCTGCCTTTCTGAAGAAGTGGATCAGTACAAGATGAACCATGGAAAGCATCATCTTAAAGGTCAGAATGGTAAGCAGCCAGCTCGTCTCGTAGATCACTCATCACTGGTTAGGCTACTAGATGCTTTGGAAAGAAACATCACACTTTCTCTAGGCATTGCTTGTAACCATTGCGTTGTGTCAAGCGGCAGAAAGGTATGAATCTGATGAGTCTTTTTAGTTGTCAATAGGTTTCATTAGATATCTGTCACATGAAAAGCTATATTCTACCTATTTACATGCAAATACTACAAAGTCTGAACCATTAGTGATTTTCTTTTTCATTCTGAACGAATTTGCGGAACCGGAGTCTCTTGGTTGTCTTTAATTGCCCTGTTCTGTTCACATAAATAGTCTGAAAAATACGTTTATAAATAGGTTCCATGATCTTCTAACAACCAGCAAATCTTCATATGTGGCATAGTACCTGAAATCCGCAAAGTAAGTATGTTTTGAAGTGAGAAACATAGAGAATAAGAGAATTCTGAAAGGCCATTGCATTTTGAGTTGTTAAGCTACTAACTAGTCGCTATGATTTTGGAAGGATAGCATCACTACATGCACTTTCTCTTGGAATCGCTTGCACTGATAGGGTTTTATCAGATGTGCAATAGACTTGACTAGATATACGACAAATTAAAGACTCTACCTGCTTATAATTTTACATGAACATGCCAAAAAAAGTTCAGAAAACATTTGAGTGCAAGGAGAATGCTGAAAAGAACTCTTCCTTTTCTACTTCCATGTGCATACCGCCCAATTGAGAACTCTCTATTACTTATGCTTACCTTTAATTGTCTTCTCTGTTCATGGGAATCGTATGAAAACACGAGCATGAATAGTTAGCATGATCTGCTTAACACAGCCTGCATATCATTGTTAGTGGGACGTGGCCAGAAATCTGCAGACTAAGCATGCTTTGAAGTGTTAAACAGCAGGGATCCCATAGGAAATGCCAAGAGTGCACCACTAGATTTGGCTAAAAGAGACGGCATGATGTACCTAACAAACCATTTAATAATGTACTTAGACGCATAGGCCGATCTTTCTAGCCACAGAAAGTGTTAATCATACATTGACATTCTTTGGTTGCCTAGGCATAAACAAGGAGTCGTAGGTTAAACTTTCGCTCTTCCAGGCCCACCCCTCGTGCACAGCACAGCACAAGTGTTCATTTGAGGCTGGAAATTGTTGGTTGAGACATGGGCTGGACCAAACCGTTGAAAAGCGTAGATGTGAATCATGTGTGCGCCTAGTGAGTGCGGGAGGATGTGCATGTTTATCACGATAAGATGTGCATGTTTATCACGATAAGATGGGAGTTCTCTGTTGGCAGGCATCAGGGATAGACACGCTGTTGCCCTGAAGGTTAGTCAGATGAGTGCATAAGTGCAGTTTGTCTATGAATTCAGTAGCATCGTTTCGTCTATGCAGTCTCTGGTAGCCATCTGTCTTACTTGCATTGTTTATTGGCAACGTATCCTATGAGAACCAGGTTCGTGTGAGAACTATGAGAACTCCAATCTGAGCCACATGATTTTGATCCAATGGGGTACATGAATTCAGGTGGGAGGGGGGATTTGCAAAATCACCACCCACTTAATCATACTTTTGCAAATTCCCCCTCCCACCTCTCCCTATACGCCCTCCTTGGATCAAGATCTTGTGGTCCAGATTGGAGTTCTCATAGTTCTCACACGAACCTGGTTCTCATATGATACGTTGCCTTTGTTTATTAGCAGAAAACTAGGATATGGCAGACTAAAAAATATCCTTTCATTCCTCCATTCTGTCATCCACGTTGATCTAAAAAAAGTGATTTTTTGTTCCTGCAGAAATCTGGGAGGAGCTCCACATCATTCTGTTGCCGGGAGAAGCAAGATCATTCCGGGAGCACTCACCTCCCGGCGCGCGCGCGAGAGCGCGAGTGCGGCGGCACAATCTGATATCCGCAGCCCTGTTGCGCTCCCGCTGCCACAATCCCCTGCCCTGTGCTCGCCGGAGCCCACCACCGTTCCCGGACCGACCCGTCCTTTTCGGCCCCGTCGCTGTCCCCCCGCGCGGCAGCGCACCCCTGCTTCCCCGCCCTCCTCCGCGACTGGCTGGGCTCCCGCCCACTCATCTTGCACAAACCCGAGCGGGAAAAAGCCGCGCGTCGTGCGGGCAGCGCAATCATGCCCGCGCAGAAACGTCTCCGCCTCCGCCTCCCTTTCGCCGTTCAGCTATCTCCGTCTTTATTCTCTTCGTTATTCATGCTGCTGGCTCCATGCCTGGGATCTCTTCCCTCGCTCCAACTCCAAGTACGTATAAGCTGTCATCTCCCAGAGCTCGATTGATCTCTAACAAGCTAGTCTAGCAGATAATAAGAGATACTACTGCTGCTGCCATGTAGAGGCCTAGCTTTCTGCCTAGTATAGAGTAGGTGTAGGTCTGGCCATCCACAGTGGTGGTGCACTTGCGCCCGACCTCGAGGAAAGGAGATGAGGGGCACCATGGCCGTGAAGCCCGCGGCCATTCTCCTCCTCCTCCTCCTCTACCTGGCTCTCTCCCTCGACCTCGCGTCGTCCACGGCGGACGAGCGAGCCGCGGCCGTTGCCCGGAGGCAGGTCCTGCGTCAGGAGAGAGCCACTCTGTTGGCCCTGAAGCGCGGGCTCACGCTGCCGCCGTCATCATCGGCGCTGGCCGACTGGAACGAGTCCAACGGCCACGTCTGCAGCTTCACGGGCGTGACCTGCGACCGGCGGCTGGAGCGCGTCGTCGGGCTTGCTCTCGCCAACATGAGCATCTCGGGCGCCATCCCCGCGGTCATCGGCGACCTGGTGCGCCTCCGCAGCCTCGACATGTCCAACAACAGCATCTCCGGCGGCTTGCCGCCGTCCCTCGGCAACCTGACGCGGCTCCAGAGCCTCGTCGTGCGCAGCAACCGCATCTCGGGCGCCGTCCCTCTCGCCCTCGGCAACCTCCTGCGCCTCGAGAACCTCGACGTGTCCGGCAACCTCATCTCCGGCGCCGCGCCGTCTGTCCTCGGCGGCCTCTCGCAGCTCCGGAACCTCGACATGTCCAACAACAATATCTCGGGCGCCATACCTCCGTCCTTCGGCAACCTGACGCGCCTTGAGAACCTCTCCATGTACGGCAACCTCATCTCCGGAGCCATCCCTGCGGCCATCGGCAACCTCACGAGCCTGCAGAACCTCGACTTGTCCAGCAACCTCCTCACGGGGCAGATTCCAGCCGAGCTCTCCAACCTCCGCAGCCTCGGCACGCTCGAGCTCGGCAATAACCAGCTTCGGGGCGACATACCGCCGACCCTTGCCAAGCTGACGGGCATGTACTACCTCAGCCTCGAGCATAACTACTTGTCAGGCTCCATTCCTGAGGCTATCTTCCTGAACTGCACCATTTTGGGAGTCGCTGACCTCGGCGACAATGACCTCTCCGGCGAGATCCCCCGCGCCGCCTCGGGAACCTTCTCCGACTGGTTTGCGGTCCTCAACCTCTACTCCAACAAGCTAACCGGTACACTTCCACGGTGGCTGGCCAACTGCACGATTCTATATATGCTGGATGTGGAGAACAACTCGCTCGCCGACGAGCTGCCGACCAGCATCATCTCCGGCAAGAAGTACCTCCAGTACCTGCATTTGTCCAACAACCGGTTCTGGAGCCAAGACGGCAACAGCAACCTGGAGCCGTTCTTCGCCGCGCTGTCCAACTGCTCGAGGATACAGGAGGTGGAGGCCGGCTCCGTGGGGATGGGCGGGCGGCTGCCTAGCCGCCTCGGCTGGATGCTGCCGCCGAACATGTGGCACCTAAACCTGGAGATGAACTCCATCGAGGGCCCGATCCCCACGGACATTGGGGACGTGATCAACATGACGCTGATGAACCTGTCGAGCAACATGCTCAACGGGACGATCCCGGCGTCCCTTTGCCAGCTGCCGGGCCTGCAGCAGCTCAGCCTGTCCAACAACACCTTGACGGGCGACATCCCGGCGTGCATCGGCAACGCCACACGCCTCGGCGAGCTGGACCTGTCGGGCAACGCGCTGTCCGGGAGCATACCGAGCAGCATCGGGAGCCTTACCCAGCTCAGCTACCTATCCCTGCAGAGGAACATGCTGTCCGGGGAGATACCGGCGAGCCTCGGCCGGTGCGCCAGCCTGATGCGCCTCGACCTCTCGAGCAACCTGTTGAGCGGTCAGATACCGGAGCAAGTGGCCGGCATTGTCAAGTTGACGCTGAACCTGTCGCGCAACCAGCTCGGGGGCGAGCTGCCCAGGAACCTCCGCAACATGCAGCAGGTTCAGACAATCGATCTGTCCTGGAACAACTTCTCCGGCGCAGTGTTCGCCGGCATCGCAGACTGCGTCGAGCTGACGGTGCTCGACCTGTCTCACAACTCGCTGGCCGGCGTCCTGCCTTCATCCATCGGCGGCCTGCAGAGCCTGGAGAGCCTCGACGTCTCCAACAACTCTCTGACCGGCGAGATCCCCGTGACCCTGACCAAATGCACCAGCTTGAAACATCTCAACCTGTCGTACAACGAATTCAGCGGCGTCGTGCCCACCACCGGCGCGCTCGCGCGGTTCGGCTTCCTGTCCTTCCTCGGCAACCGGCAGCTCTGCGGGCCGGTGGTCCGGCGCGCCTGCGGAAGGCCGCACCACCGCACGCGGTACCAGTCCCGGAGGTTCTTGGTCATCCTGTGCGTCTGCGCCGCCGGGTTGGCGTTCGTGCTGACAATCCTCTGCACGGTCAGCGTCCGCAAGATCCGGGAGCGGCTGGCGGCGGTGCGTGAGGACATGTTCAGGGGCCGGCGCAGCGGCGGCGCGTCGCCGGTGATGAAGTACAAGTTCCCGCGGATCACGTACCGGGAGCTGGTGGAGGCGACCGACGAGTTCAGCGCGGACCGGCTCGTCGGGACGGGCAGCTACGGGCGGGTGTACCGCGGCACGCTGCGCGACGGCACCATGGTCGCCGTAAAGGTGCTGCAGCTGCAGTCCGGGAACTCGACCAAGAGCTTCAACCGCGAGTGCCAGGTGCTGAAGAGCATCCGGCATCGGAACCTCATGCGGATCGTCACGGCCTGCAGCCTGCCGGACTTCAAGGCGCTGGTGCTGCCGTTCATGGCCAACGGCAGCCTCGAGCGGTGCCTCTACGCCGGGCCGCCCGCGGAGCTCAGCCTGGTGCAGCGCGTCAACATCTGCAGCGACATCGCCGAGGGGATGTCCTACCTGCACCACCACTCGCCGGTCAAGGTCATCCACTGCGACCTCAAGCCGAGCAACGTGCTCATCAACGACGACATGACCGCGCTCGTCTCCGACTTTGGCATCTCTCGGCTGGTCATGAGCGTCGGCGGCGTGGCCAACACCGCCGACGTCGGCGCCTCCACGGTCAACATGCTATGCGGCTCGATCGGGTACATCCCTCCAGGTACGTACCATCAAAATGCACGCTCTTCTCTTGATCGTTTCACTGCTAGCTCCTGATCAGTTCATCCGGTTCTTGCCAATCAAAGAGTACGGCTACGGCTCGAACCCGACGACGAAGGGGGACGTGTACAGCTTCGGCGTGCTGGTGCTGGAGATGGTGACGAGGAGGAAGCCGACCGACGACATGTTCGAGGCCGGGTTGAGCTTGCACAAGTGGGTCAAGAACCACCACCACGGCCGAGCCGATGCGGTGGTCGACCCTGCGCTGGCGCGAATGGTCCAGGACCAGACGCCTGAGATCAGGAGGATGTCGGACGTGGCAATCAGCGAGCTGCTGGATCTCGGCATCCTCTGCACACAGGAGCACGCGTCCGCGCGGCCGACCATGATGGACGCCGCAGACGACCTGGACCGGCTCAAGCGGTACATGGGCGGCGAAACGACGGCCACGTTCGCGTCGTCGCTCGGCTTCTCCTCCGCAACATTTGAAGATATTGACTAGCATATCAAGGGACCAAACATATTGACATGCATGTACGTACATAAATAGCGCATATCTTCCCTGGTGAAGCATGATTCTGTTCTAACCAGATAAGATGGTCTGTAATTGTGCAAAGGTATTGCAGAGAAACAAACATAGCATTGATTCTTTGAAGGCGATTGATTGTTGTAATAGCTCTATCTAGAATCTAGATTGATTTCAATTCAGGGAAGATATGCTAGCTATTTTGTCTGTGCACTTTTTTCAGCAGTTTCGTTCTAGTGTTCTGTGTATACCTGAACAACCTCAGTGCTAGCTGGCAGCTGATGATCAAATTACCTGAGTAATTAAGATCAACTCAATCAAATTTTTCTGATATTACTGGTTTGGTTAATCTCGCAATTTCAATGGCCGCGGTGCAAACACTCACGATGTCTGCGTGTTGCATTAGGCAGCACAAAAGCTGGAACCTTTCTGCATGGTGCAAGTTTCAGCATTCACACAGATTTCAGGCTAAAAGCCTGGTCTATGAACTTGTATAACGAACAAGGCCGGTGTCAAAGTTGGACAGAAAACTAAAATGTATCTGCATGATGATTCGGATAAACCAGGCGTGCGCCAGAGCATACTGTGAGCACGTTCGTGGATGCGACAAGTAGCGATGCCTAAACTGGACCAGCCTAACAATTATAATAACCTGGTGATGGATATGCAGCCATGAGCCATGCATGCCGCGTAGGTCATGATGTATGTACTTGTCAATCCACCAAATCCAACTGACTAATGCTCCACTACAGATGCTTCTCATGTGTATTTCTTTTGCATGTGCGCGGATGAGAATAATTACTGTGGATGTGAACACTTTTAAACAACAACATGTTCAAAGATCTTTTGTCGTTTGCTAGGGATAAAGTGATATGTTTACTACAGAAAATCACTCATAATCTCAGGTTTGGGGCTACATTTTCGTCCTGTTGATTATTTTATCTTGTTCTACCGCCTGTGAGAACAAAGGGAGAAGAGCGGGCATTTGGACAGCGTGAGCAGAGAGTATTGGACATCTTGAGAGGGGTATTGCACATTTCAGGGTGCTCAAGTTTGTTATCCAAATGATATATCGTTGCCTTTCTACGTTTTTACTTGAATTTATGACCTCCTGCCATTGTGAGTTGGTGCTGAAAGAGGAGTGAAGGAGTAGGACTCTGAGTGGCTGCAGTGAATAATATTTGAGCGCCTGTTATTGCCGTTGTGACTGATGGAGTGATGGTAAACTTCTTATCTGAAGATCATGCTACTGAATTGTGCAGTCTGCAGTAAAAGTAAGTTGTCACTGAGTAAAAGTGACGAATCGCTCAAGGGGTCTTGTCATATGCTTGTTGATTTATGTTTGATTCATCAAATGGAATATGTAAACCTGTAAACCATTTTGTTTGGATTGAGCTACTTGTGACTGAAATATGTAGAAAATTTGAATATGTAAATCTATGTACAGATTGATGTAATTTGATTAATGATCAGAAGTGCACTTCTTTTTCCTTTTTTTAATTTTTTTTCTCGATTTATTTTCCAGTCGTGCCACCCATTCTTTAAGCCGTCAAGGAAATTCACTCTGACGGTCGGCCATCAGAGGATATTTCCCTAACGATTTTTTGTATTTCTCTAATGAGGGTTTTCGGCCCACAGCAAAATTTGGTTTCCCAATAGTGTTATGCAGAGTATGTATCATCTTCCAGTGAGTTGTGCCTTCTCTCCTCCTCATTAAAAACATGCTCACCGCGGTATAAGAGATAAGTTTCGAATAAAAACTTATCTCTTGCATTCATCACTAACCGAATGGTCGCACTATTCCTTTTGATGTTCCTTTATTATGCAATTGTTTGGTGATCTAAAGCTCTGCACACATGTCAACGAATTTGACCATCGGCCACTAACATGAAACATATGAAAAACATAGCAAGGTTAAAAATAGTATGGATTTCAATAAAATCTAGCTATTTAAAAAGTGAATTCAACATATTCAAAGATATTGATACTCAAATTTTGGATAATTTAGTTGCATTCAATCTAAAACAAAGCTTGATTGTGATTAGGCGTCATATTCTATCGGTGGAGACCAGACAAAAATTAACATAAGAATAATGCCAAAAAAAACCCTCTCATTTTGAAAGAACCATCGTCTATACTTGTTGCAGTATTACGAATGCATACACAAATTCAAGACTAAACTCAGCACCGTCCAAGATTTGAAAATGACAAAGTTGAGATTTGGAAGCAATGAAGAATAATATCTATCCAACATTAGTTTTTTTATCTCATAAACTATTTCAAGTTTGCTTTTAGAAATTTGTGTAAATATCATATTATGGTAACTATGGATGGTGATTTTCAAAAATTTTAATAACGTCACAATGGTTTTTTATGGAGTTTTCACAAGATTACAACTTTTGTCCGGGTTTCAAGCGATATTTTTTCGTATTTGTTTTCCCGGCTTCGCAAAGTCAAAGCCTTCTCCTTGTTTGCCGGTCAGCTCAGATTCACCTTCACAAGCTCTCGTCTTCCCCAGTCCCCGCCATCAACTACCCATAAACTAATCCAGCTGCTTCGTCGTCTGGACTCGAATCCATCTGCGGCTGACCCGCACCGCCGCGCCGGGTAAAGAGTTCCCATCGGAGGGAAGGAAGCCGGAACGCATGGATCAAGAGCCGAACATGCTCGAGGAGGATGCAGCCGTGGACGCCGACGGATTCGGCGGTGGCGGGTGGTTGGGGGCGGTCCTGGAGCCAGTGCAGTGGCTGAGGATGCTATGCCGGGAGCTGGGCGCGACATTCGTGACCGGGGTGGTGCTGGTGTACGGCCTCAGCCAGGGCTTCGGCAGCTCCTTCTACCGCGTGGCGTCGGACTACTACTGGAAGGACGTGCAGCAGCTGCAGCCGGCCACCGTGCAGCTCTTGTCCGTCTTCTTCTTCGTGCCGTGGGTCCTCAAGCCGCTCTGGGGTGTCATGACCGACGTCTTCCCCATCCGTGGTTATCGCCGCCGCCCCTACTTCCTCTTCTCAGGTCAGCCAAAGACAAGATTTTTGATCTCTTGCTGTTGTTCTGTACAGTAGGTGTTAATTTCAGCAGTCTGTGTATTCGCGGATGGAAATAGATTTTTGTTTCACCGAAATTTGACAATGCTTGTTGATTAGGCCTCTGATTCTTGAATGAGACGATGGTTGCAAACCGTGCCTGCTTCTCTCCGTGTTCAGACATGTTAGTTGACTTTTTTTTTTTATGTTAGTTGACATTTCTTTGTGAAGTCGGTATCTGAAAACATAGTTTTATTTCAGCTTTGCCAGAACACTATTGAGGATGGCATACCCAGTGTTTTTCTGAAAGCGTGCTTGCTGACAGCATCATCTTGTTTTATTTCTCAATGGCTTATCGGGGTGGGACCGGCTGTGACGATGGGAAGGAAGCTTTAGATTATATGTCAATTTTTGTGGACGTGGCAGTGGTTCAACTTGTGAGATGGAGTAGGTTCTAATCGTTGACATTTGTTGGTGAAGGTGGTAATAACTGTAAACATAATTTTACTTCAGCTTTGCCAGAACACTATTGAGGCTGGCATACACAATGTTTTTCTTTGAGTGCTTGCTGATAGTATCATCTTGTTTTTTTCCTAATGGTTCATCGGAGAGGTAGTTCGGGGTGGGAGCAGCTGTGACGATGAAAAGGGAGCTTTAGATTATAGGTCAAACGATGAAAAGGAAGCTTTAGATTATAGTTCAATTTTTGTGGACGTGGGTGACATGGAGTAGGTCCTAATCATTGACACTTCTTGGTGAAGGCGGTAGCTGTAAACATGGTTTTATTTCAGCTTTGCCAGAAGGCCCAGAACACTACTGAGGCTAGCATACCCAGTGTTTTTCTGCGAGTGCTTGCTGATAGCATCATCTTGTTTTGTTTCTCAATGGATTATCAGAGAGGTAGTTCGGGGTAGGAGCGGCTGTGACGATGAGAAGGAAGCTTTGGATTATAGGTCAATTTTGGCGGACGTGGCAGTGGTTCAACCTGTGACGTAGGTACTAATCTTTGACAGTTTTTTTTTCTCTCGAAAACGCAGGAGAGTAATCGTTGACAGTTTCTATTGGTAGCCTGGCCTTCATTAGTAGGTGCAAATTTTAGAAAGAATTTTTCGTTTTTCCCTCTTTGTGGGCCTGATTGTGACAATTTCCATATTTGGTCATGTCACATTTAATCTCTCATTTTGAGATTGATTTTCATATTTCTTAGTCTAATGTAGTTTTGTGCCAATGGCGGTCCCATCTTCTATTAACCATTCTATGATTCATTTGTATAGTAGTATCGCCTTGAATTTAATTTGATTGGCAAATGGACCTTTTTATGGTAAACAGCAGGACGAACCCTGTTGTCAGGAAGCAACTATAGACATCACTAATAAATTACTGTTTGCATTCTGTGATGATAGGAATACTTGGAACGACTTCAGCTGCTGCTGTGGCCATGATTGCCGGATTACCAGTGACTTCTGCTGTAATTTGTTTTGTGGGAATCTCAACTGGTGTTGCCATTGCTGATGTCACGATCGATGCATGCATAGCAAAGAACAGTATTGATAAGCCAGCATTGGCTCCAGACATGCAGAGCCTTTGTGCATTTTTGTCATCTCTAGGTGCACTTATTGGATATGCTACAAGCGGCATGTTTGTCCACCATCTTGGGGCGCAGGTCAATTATACTCCAAAAGCTTGATGTTTTTTGGTTGCTAAGCTTCATTCATATGTTTCTTGACGAGGAATGAAGTACTAATGAAACTGTAGTGCAATGCAGGGTGCATTGGGTCTGATGGCTATACCTCCTGCTATGTTGATTTTCCTTGGGTTTTTCATATATGAGCTGCAAACATATCAGCATAGTGCGAGAGAGAAGGTATGTTGGTTAGAGTCTGAGAAAATTTAGTTTTCTTTTTCTTTTCCTTCCGTGTCAAATTGATTGGGTTTAATACTTGAATTATTTTATAGTGCTTCCTGTGAGCACACAGGATGGTCCATGTTACTTGGCCTGGATTAGCTGAAATGTGTGACATCCTTTCTTTATGTAAAATAGGAAAATGTAAGAGTTTCAACATTATTCTTCTGGAATGCTTACTATGTTAGCAATTCAGAGTTTCAGACTACAAGGAGTTTGATACTTCAATACATTATTTCTTTGTAAAATAAAGTAAAACCTGCTCAGTTTGAACATGTTAACTGAACCTGGATAGTAATTCAAGAGTGTATATGAACAAACACAAGATTCTTTGAAGCACAATATAACATGAAAGAGTAACCACAGAATGTTGTTTCTCACTGATATGCTAATGAAACGCAGGTCTTGAACAAAGTTAGTGTGGCCGTAAAAGGAATGGTTAAGACTATAAAGTATCCAGTAGTATGGAAACCATCTCTATACATGTTCCTTTCTCTGGCTCTCAGTATCAGTACACACGAGGGGCAGTTCTACTGGTACACCAACAAGACACCACCCAACCCTGGATTTTCACAGGTGATTTTTTTTTCTTACCTGCTTAATGTTGTTACTAATTGTTTTATCTGTCACTCAGAGCGATGGTAATCTTGATCTGCATCATAATGCCTTGTCTTGACGTCTTTTACTATCTGAATTACCATAGCAAGCATGACCCAAAAAAAGCAGACCGTACTGTAGGTTGAATACTCCAGAAACTGATTCCACAGTTTATAACTGATGTTAATGTGATAACAACATGATTTTTTTTTTTCTATTACTAGACATTATGAAAAGCACAGCATGTGATGAAATCATAGAGGAATAAGAAGCTGGCGTTCTTCAGAACAACAGATTCCTTGCTTGCTTGTCATTTTCATCTCATGATTTTCCACTTTCATTATACATAGAGTTACGTCTGCCTTTCCGAAAGATATATGCTATTTAATCATCATAATATTAACAGAGAGATTGCGATTTGAGAGGCTAAAGTACGAAAAGATTGAAAGGAAACAGAGAAGACTGAGGTATAACACCAATCACCAGTACTCAGTAAACTGAAGATAACAAACAAAAGAAAGATCTATCAGAAAGAAACCTAGATAAATGTTGCCTTCCTTCAGATTGGGAATCTGGACTGCAGCGCCTAATCCCACCATATTGCTTGCACAATAATGGTGTCCTGTATGTCCCTAACAGGTGCCTTATTATATGGTAAACTGCTAAACAACATTATCGAGAGTATTTTCACCTCTTCTCTTGTTTTAGAATCTTAGCCTGGAATGGAACGGATAACTAATCCATTATAGTCTTCATTTCAAGCTTTGCTTTGTAAAGTACCACGTCGTCCAGGCGCAAGCATCAGTTAATAGATTCTAATCTAGCATTTTTCAGGAAGCTCTGTCATCTGAAGTTAATAATGAACTTCAAAAGCATGAAGTTAGCATATTGAGTGCTACATGTTGAATTGAAATTATGTTCTCGAAAATGTTGAATTGAAATTGCGGAAGCACAAAGAGTGTCCCTTGCAAATGGTAAAGCGAACCAGGGATAAAATGGCCAATCTGTAGTGTTCGGTTAAGCAGTAAAGTGGAACTTAGGAGTTTGCCTGTAGGTATTAGAACCTTATTTGTCATGATTCTTTAAAGCAACTTACTCTCAGATGATTGTTAAAAGGAAAACCGTTGCAAATTCTAATAAATGAAACATAAGAGATTTGTTAGTACCACGAGCATAATACAGAACTATATATTCACTGTTGCGATTGCATCCATGCAGGAATTCGTTGGTCTGGTGCACGCCATCGGCGCGGTGGCGTCCATGGTGGGCGTGCTCATCTACCACAAGTTCCTCAAGAACTACCCGTTCCGGAGCCTCCTCTTCTACGCGCAGCTCCTGTACGGCGTCTCCGGCCTCCTGGACCTCACCTTCGTGCTCCGTTGGAACCTCGCGCTGGGCGTCCCCGACGCCGCCTTCGTGACCCTGGAGGAGTGCGTCTCCCGCGTCGTCGGCCGCGTCCGGCTGATGCCGATGATGGTGCTGAGCACCAAGCTATGCCCGCCCGGCGTCGAGGGCACCTTCTTCGCGCTGCTTATGTGCATCGACAGCGCCGGCATGCTTGCGGCCAAGGCCGGCGGCGCCGCCGTGCTGCGCGCGCTGCACGTGACCAGGACCGACTTCGGCAGCCTCTGGCTCGCCGTGCTGGTCAGGAACGTGCTCCGGCTCGCCACACTAGGCTTCATCTTCCTCGTGCCCGCCGCGGACCAGACCGACGTGCTGGTGCCGCGCGAGCTCCTGGACTCGGCGGCGGCGGCTGGGGCCGACGAGGTGGAGAGGATGCAGCTCGCGAGACTGACTTCAGACACCGATGATGTATGATTCACGTTGACACGTTGCTGTATACAATAGGAAATTGACTAAGCAATGGACTCATGGTTGGATACGTCGCAAAAGGAAAAGGTTTCATACATACAGATTCAAAAAAAGAAACCACGTTCTAGAAAGTCTCCAGAATTCCTGCTGCTTACCTTATCAATATCGTCCCATTCCATTTTTCTCTCCATTTTTAGTGCAGAGTTTTGAGAATTCTCAACGTTAAGGGTGTTCTCTGTCACATCAAAGAGAATCTTACTATTTATGAATATTAAATAAAATTTAATTAAAAAATAAATGCTGAGGCTAATTCGCGAGACGAATCTAATGAGTGTAATTAAGTCGTGATTAGTATAGATGGTTACTTCACTGTAGTAAAATATAGATTAATTAGACGAATTAGATACATCTCGTAAATTAACACCATCTGTAAAAAAAATTTATCATTAAACTAATTAAAATATTTTTAAATAGTATGATTTTTTTGATGTGACAGGGTTAAGTTTAAGTTCGAGAAACTGTCAGCCCGCCGCATGGTTGAAGTGAAGACTGTTACTCCAGCGAAAGGTGCCGAGGCACTCCAACCCTGTTGCACGGTACATTTGAACCGTATTTACATGCACATGAATTCTACTACTCCGAGTACTACTACCAGTACCAGACAAGTCCTTTGGGTCTTCGTCTTCCTCCGGCCGGTCTTCTCGTGGGCTCGAGGGGCATCTCCGTGCTACAATAGGCAGCGCTGCGTCGCTGACCCCGCTGCTGCCACTGACATTAATGTCACTTGCGCCCGAGTTTCAATGCCTCCACCCACGCACTCTGATGACCAAGCCCCCTTCCTCTTTTTCCTCAACAGAGATACTCCTCCTATGTAGGGATGGCAATGGGTGCCCGTTACCCGTCACCCGATGGGTTTTTCTCCTATTAGGAGGCGGATTTGGGTGAAATATTGTACCCATGGGTCTACTAATGGGGAAAAAGCTTGACCCATCGGGTAGGCCGGGTTCGGAGCCGGTTTGGCTAAACCCGAACCGGCCACCCGTGACCACCCGGGCCAAATATACTATCAGCCCATTTACATTGAGAGTCCAGCCCAACTTACATTATTGTGCAGCCCAACTTCGCAAGATATAAAACACTCGAGCCAACCCTAGCTCCACTCCACCCCACTCCCGTCTCCTGCGCCTCCCACTCCAGCCGCCTCCCTCTCTCGTCTCTTGTTCTCTTGCCTCACTCACTCTCGTTCCGTTCTCTCTGGTCTCCCGGCAATCTCCCAGCACGTAGCAGCTGCACCACCTGAGTTGAAGCTGACCGGCAACCACCGAATCCTAAGGATAAACAAGTACCTGCTTTGACCCGGGGGAGTTCCATCCATACTCTTGCTGCGACTGCTACACCGCGACCATCTCCTGCTGCAACTACTACACTTCCAGCTCTACATCAAGCATGCCTCTCTGAATGCTATAGCTAGCAAGCTTGTATATATTAGCATTGGGGTCCAATATGATGTGTGAATGTGATTACTTTTCCCTTGGGATAAATCAGCTAGCAAGTAGATATTAGTATGTGTTGTATGTGCGAAAATAAAAGATTGGTCTCCCTTCTGAAATGCCATTCCTTTACCTCAGTTCAGCTTTGCATCAACTGCTAAATTTATACTACTCTTATGCTGCTGGAAATTTGACATAGCTGGCGGGTTATGGGTACCCGACGGGTGGATTTCACCCGGCGGGTTTGGGTCTGGGTTCACATCTCCACCCGTGACCTTTATTGGGTCATCCAGCGGGAAATTTTTTGCCTGGCGGGTGTGGGTCTGAGGAGGCGAAACCCAGCGGGTTTCCACCCGTTGCCATCCCTACTGTCCTATGCCATCCAGCACTGCCGGTAATAAAGAAACGTGTCAGCGTGGAGTCGACCCTACCTGTCAGTAGTGTGAGGCCATTGCATTGTGGAGAGGGAGGAAAGAGTGTGCGCTGTGAGCACTGTCTGGCGCTGCAGCCGAGCAAGAGGACATGCATGTGAAGCCCCCAATAATTCTTCGCCCGGCCACAGCGAGTACACCGCCTCGCCCCACCCGAGCCCAGCCGCCAGCTGCTGCGCCTTTGCATTGTTCCCATGCGCCGCGAGAAGCCAACCTCCCCTCACTTTGCTCACGCCACCAAGAATCTTTCATCCCCTTCTCCATCTCTCTCTCTCTCCTCTTCCCCTTTCTCTCTCTAACGAGTGAGCTGAGCCAGTGAGAGTGATGGCATGGGGAGCGTGGTGCATGGCAGCTGCCCTGCTCGTGCTTCTTCTCGCGGCAGCTGGAGCTGACAGCGTGCATTGCCTGGAGGACGGCAGAAGGAGCAGGAGAGCCCTGCGGCAGCGGACGCACCGCCTGAGGTCAAGTAAGTTCTCTGATGATCCCTGCTTTCTCTCTGCTCCGTTTCTTGTTGGGTTTCTATATATGCTGTTCTTGGATCGGAGGGAGAGGAACCGATGGCATGGGTGAACACCAGGGTTCAGTGCCAATGCAGATGCTTTTGCCAGTAATGGCAATCTGTGTCTGCTCATGAATTGTTTCTGTTCTTGGTAACCTGCTGTGTTTGGGGGATTCTGTTCACTTCCGGATTGGAAAATTGCCAAATTGGAATGCACACTCCGACTCTCTATTACTAGTTCAGCACTGCAAAATGCCACTGTTTGAACGGCGCTTTATTGATTGGGGAAACAAGAACCAATGTGGCCAAGAATTCGGGGGCATGTAAATCGCCGAGATGTGACTGCGCGAGGAATGTATAGTCTGCAACTCTGCATTGTGTTTTTTGCGTTTTTCTTTCTGGTCAAGATGACTCTGGCATTGCCAGAAGTAGCACGTCCCAAGTACTTTAAAATATGGATGGATTACATAAACAACGATGAGAATAGTAAATTACTAAATTTCCATGTGGTTGGTGACAACACCACCGCAGATTTTCCAGCTGCTGAAGTGTGTGCAGAGAGATGAGTTCACTCTAATTTGTGGTTGCAATCTTCAGGAGCAGTGAGCGGCGCCACTGTGCTCGAGCTGAGGCACCACAGCTTCAGCCCGGTGCCGAGCAGGAGGAGGGAGGAGGAGGTCGACGCCATCCTTTCCTCCGACGCCGCGCGGGTCTCGTCGCTGCAGCGGCGCATTGAGAACTACAGGCTGATCAGGTCGTCGCCGGAGGCGGCAGCGACAGCGGCGGCGTCGTTGGCGCAGGTGCCCGTCACCTCCGGCGCGAAGCTCCGGACGCTGAACTACGTTGCCACCATCGGGCTGGGCGGCGGCGAGGCGACGGTGATCGTGGACACGGCCAGCGAGCTCACCTGGGTGCAGTGCAAGCCGTGCGCGTCGTGCCACTACCAGGAGGACCCCCTCTTCGACCCGACGTCCTCGCCGTCCTACGCCGCGGTGCCGTGCAACTCCTCCTCCTGCGACGCGCTGCAGGTGGCCACGGGCATGTCCGGGGCGGCGGCGTGCGGCGGCGCCGACCAGCCGGCGTCGGCGTGCAGCTACACGCTGAGCTACCGCGACGGCTCCTACTCGCACGGCGTCCTGGCGCGCGACAGGCTGAGCCTGGCCGGCGAGGTCGTCGACGGCTTCGTGTTCGGCTGCGGCACCAGCAACCAGGGGGCGCCGTTCGGCGGCACGTCCGGCCTCATGGGGCTGGGCCGGAGCCAGCTCTCGCTGGTCTCGCAAACCATGGACCAGTTCGGCGGCGTGTTCTCGTACTGCCTGCCGCACAAGGACTCCGGCTCGTCGGGCTCCCTGGTCCTCGGCGACGACTCGTCGGTGTACCGGAACTCAACTCCGATCGTGTACGCCTCCATGGTCTCGGACCCGGCCCAAGGGCCCTTCTACTTCCTCAACGTCACCGGGATCACGGTCGGCGGCCAGGAGGTGGAGTCCTCCGGCTTCTCGGCCGGCAAGGTCATCATCGACTCCGGCACCGTCATCACGAGCCTCGTGCCGTCGATCTACAACGCTGTCAAGGCCGAGTTCATGAACCAGTTCGCCGAGTACCCGCCGGCGCCGGGGTACCAAATCCTCGACACGTGCTTCAACATGACCGGGTTCAGCGAGGTCCAGGTACCCAGCCTGAAGCTTGTGTTTGATGGCGGTGTGGAGGTGGAGGTGGACTCCAGTGGCGTGCTCTACTTCGTCAGCAGCGACTCTTCTCAGGTGTGCCTGGCCATGGCCGCCCTGAAATCTGAGTACGACACCTCGATCATTGGCAACTACCAGCAGAAGAGCTTGAGGGTCATTTTCGACACTTCAGGGTCTCAGGTTGGGTTTGCGCAAGAGACTTGTGATTATATTTGACATGCTGACTGGGATTTATTGGGAGGGAGCCATGATCAGCTATGTGAATATCCTATACCTGCAGATTTTTTTTGAGATTACCTCTGGTGATTGGCAAGTGGTAACACAGTAGTATTAGTTATTGGAAAATGTATAAGCATTCGTAATTGCTTCTCTCAGTCCCTCTGCTTTTTCTTTGGGGTTCATTCCAGGTCAATTTCATTGCAAGAAATCGGTGGAATTTTGTGTTTACTTGTTCTGTAGCTAACGTGATTGAGCATACCGCCAGAAACAAACATGTGAAGCATAGTAACGAAAAGTATGAGCACTGCATTCTCCCTAACGTCAACAAATAAAGTCCGGAGGTAGTAACGTATGAGCACTGCATTTTCCTACGAAAGCAACTACGCGATGCCAAGAGTCCAATGAGTGACGACAAGTGTAGGAGACATCTCGACAGGCGCATGAGGAATGCCCGTATTATAAAACTTTGTGCAACTGAAAAAGGAGATCAGGCTGTGCCGGTCCTTTAGTGATCAGACACGAAGGGCGTCACTGCCTTTCCATTCCAAGAATATGTATACGCACTGTGCAGGAATGTGCTGCTACAGAATACAGATCACATCATGTCACATGATCAGCTTATCGATATCACAAAAGAAAAGAAATAAAAATCAACTGAAATATGGATCCTCCCATACCATTTTACATTGTTGTATAGATGCTAGAGAAAAAATATACTATTTTCTTTTTCTTCTAGAATTCGTTGAAGAACTATTTGTAAGTATATGTTTGTACTAGTACTTATCACGGATGTGTATTACGGTACAATCACGGACGCACAATCCATGAAACTAGTGCACCACAGCCGCCAAGCATTACAAGCGCACCTGACCTGACAGTGTCCCCTACCTTTGGTGGGTGCCGACAGCGCAAGCGACCAAGGAAACAGGCTGTGAGCCGGCACGACCTGCAGCGTGCCAAAACATTGTATATCTTCCAGCTCAGGATTCTTCAGGGAACATGTGTGTGTGTGTGTGTGTTTTTTTTTTTGTGGTCTATTAAGCTAAAGACAGCACCTTAGCTGGAGTTAGTTAATAGAAAACGTTGCTGATACGCAATTTTTTTTTTCTTCAGAGGGATTACTAAGCTGTGCACCTGACACTGCAGATCAGAGGGGAGGATATTCGACACATGCAAGAATAGTGTTATCGGGATAACGGGGGTCAGGGATCAGGGATCAGGAATCAGGGGAGTGTCAGTCAAATAAGAGCAAGGCCAATGCAAAGACGCTCGCAACGACAGTTCGCGCTCACCCAGCGACTCTGCCGTCCAACGCTGCGCCAAGCAAAAGCTTTGTCCTGGGTCCACTTTATCACAGATTTATCCTCCATCACCCTGACACAAGTGCCGTGGAGCCGGTCGCGGGCTGCTGCGACAAGCACACCTTCTCTCTTCCTTTCTCTTTCCTCCACCTCAGAAATTCCTGACACCAATCGGCTATCAGACAAGGCGTTGGACCTGCTCTAAGCAGATGGGCAGAGCTCCCAAGTTTTGACTTGACCACCTTATCCTATCACAACCTCTGGGGGATTAGATTATGAAAACACTATGCCTTTCAAATTACCAATGAAAAATTTCATCGACCTTGCAATCACAACAGTCAACAAATGAAAAAGCAATCACAACAGTCAACAGTGATGATCTGAAGAAATGTGCAAAATTGAGGTAGAGGCTCAAAGCACATTCACAATCGTCACAGCTAAGCAGCATCATACAGACAAGTACTCTATTAGACTTGAAAGTCACTCCGTCACGGAGATAGCACGGCACTGCTAAACAGAATGCCATAGCCCACGGTAGTGACGTCATAATCAACAGACTAGAATGTTAAATGCTCTAAGAAAAGAGTCCCAAGACAAACTATTCACAAAGGCAAAATTAGAGCGCTCAAAAACTTCCATTTCTCTAATAAGACTTGTGAAATCAATTGATACTGTCAATCCTCACAATCAACTATAACTAGTGCCGCATGGGGAAAAAAATAAACTCAAAATGGAAGATATGACCACTAGGTTGCACAAGCATACTGAGGTACAAAACATTTTTGCCTGACCAACTCGTGTAGATCGTGAACGATTTTAAACACAGCATCTGGACGTGCAAGTTTCAGGCAGTTCTGTGACATAACTTTGAGCTCATCTGACCTAGGGCCAAACCAGTCAGCGACTATCTTTGCAATCTGTTTTGGGGACTTCGAAAATTTCCCACATCCGTTTTCAACGACATACGGAACATTGCCAGCTTCCTGTTAAGTGAATAAATCAATTTAGAATGATATACATACCGACCTTAACCAAGTTCAATTATCATGTACAAGATGTTAGCTTAGTGAAGATGACACACTATGTTGCTAGTATATTCGTGTCCCTCTAGGCATGACGAAAGCCTCATGAGATAGGAAAAGGAAGGTAAAAAGGTTTTTAAAACATAAAAGTCAGCGAAAATTGCAGGTAAAACTCAGTCTTTTTATTTGCCTAGCTTTGAACTATTTTTGCGGATTTGATACTTGGCAGCTTGGGTCATGTCTAAGAGGTAATCGTACATCTAGCCTAGAAATAAGGTCAAAAGATGGCACTTAGATATCATACTAGATTGGCCCTTTTGCAGAGAACCAATGTGGTCGATTTGACTTGTTCAGTGGCCAGTTTTCAGTGATTCTTTTCGACCCTGCCAGTAGCGCCATCTGTATGGCTATAAGGAATGAGCTTGTAACTATATAATTAATGATTTGATTATAAATGTAAAGGTTCATACTGCACGCACCACAAGGATGAAACAAACAGATGATATACTCACTACAGAGATGATAGTGGTCAGGTAAATTTTGGCTAAGTGTCCATGGAAACAACATAAGTCATGATTTGAACCTATGCTGGAGCTCGGTAGTAAACGAATATATGACAGTATAGAAGTAAATTATTTATGTGACATTTTGTTGACTGCTCTTCTCGAAAGATATTAACATAGAAATGAGTCAATGACCAAGGAGCAAATTCAATGTTCTTATGACAGCTATCAGCACCATGGAGAAAAGGACGGATAAAACAATCCATATGCTGAGTTTCTAAGGAAAATACCTGCCCAGCAATATAATCATTTAGAATAATTGGCAAGCCACGGATCATTGCCTCTGCGATTGTACCAGGTCCTGCCTGAAAATCATCATTAATCATGTATCATTACATGGCACCAAAAAAAAAATAATCGCATAAATTGTATCACATAATCCCGTACATGAACATGGGAAGGTAATGTAAGGCATACCTTCGTAATGATACAATCACAAGCACCCATACATTCCTCCATCTTTGTAATAAAACCCTTCACCTAAATTTCAAACAGAAAACAAGAATTAATAAAAACATGGAGAGCAAACTACTCTCCAAGAGATAATGTACCTTGGCTCAAGTCTCATTAAGTTATCTATGCAATTTTAAAGGTTGAAAAAAATGCCTTTGCTGACTAAAGACTAAAATCATGAATCTGGCAAGGTAGAGAAGTCATAAAGTTAAAATTTTCGGATATTACAAATCATCTTTCAGGGAAATACCTGAACTGGGACCTTCCAGTTTATCGACTGCAATCGGTTAGCCAGTTTCTTATTACGCCCACAAATTATAAGTATCTGACCCATGGGCTCCCCTTGGCTTTCATCATATAGAGTATCACCAAGCGCTTTAGCGGTGGCCTCAATAGGGCCCATCCCTTCACCCCCACCCATCAATAGGACAGCAGGTAGATCTTCATCCATTCCTAACTCCCTTCTCAGTTCATCCTATTAAAGAAAATAGCAATAGATACAACAGTCAGTAACTTGTGAAATATGGAAAAAGACCTATAAAACAGTAAGATGCTTCACGGCTACTCACTGAATAAATTGTGTACCTTTGGTGGAACAGGTTTGACAAAAGATGGTCGGACTGGAAGGCCAAAGACCTTAATCTGTGAGGGCTTCAGTCCAGCTTTTAGTGCTCTCTTTTGCACCTCAGGTGATGGACAGTAACATCTAGTTACAAGCTTGTGGAACCTAAGGGATAACAGTAGGATAACTATTTCATTGTAAGTGTGGAAGCCCTACATTTTGGTATCAAACTAAAAATGATGTGAAGTTGTGTGAACATTGAAGCCAGCATACCATGTTGGATGACAAGTGCTGAGATCTGTAATAACAGTAGTGAATGGGATCTTATCCAATAGACCTTTAGACCTCAAAATTCGAAGGGGCACATGTTGCATTAAAGGATGTACACTGATAATTACATCTGGTTGGTACTTCATTAGACCTTTTGCGACCTCTCTGCAGACATGAGTGGAAATTTCTAGGTTATATAGCTACCTTGTCCCAAAAAAGAAAAAGAACAACTAGCTACAGAACATGTGTCGTACAAGGCAATCAAGGTCTACATTTCTAAGCAGGATTTGAAAATTCCAGAGACACATGGCACTAGGCCACAGGATAAAAATATCTTGAACATTGAAGATGGTTATTACTGTCCTTGGTGCTTATTGTTCATAATTCTTTTACTATACAAAAGAATAAATTCAGTCCATATCAGGCAATAGCAGGTCAAACAATGCAGGCATATGAACAAAATTTGTGCTTATGATTCTAGAAAACATGGTAGAAATTTTGCGATGAAAAAATAACTTATAAATTATGGAATGTGTAATAACAAATATATTTCATAGTTTTTCCTAAAATAAATTATGTTGTGGTTGCTAAGTGCCACTAGTTGTACAAGGAAAACATCTTGATGTGTAAGCCTTGTGGTTCCGCAAAATTATAAGACAACGGTATAAATGTGGACCTAATCCATGAAGGTTGTGGGAAAACTAAGGAGGCCCTTTTACAATGTACGATAAATAATTTGGTGATAAAACTAGTAACCTTGCTATAAATGTGGATGTTGCTGCAAAATGTGGCTGATGAATTACACGCGGTGCAGTACCGTAATATGTCATCTTCCACAACGGTCCATGTTTCACCAAGAAGCTATAGCTCCTAGGCAGTTGGTTGAATGGCCACGGTGTGTGGTCAGTCCACAAATCTGTGACAAATACCTGCAACAAACTTCCTTTGTTACAAAAGACAGAAGTCC